>OY728123.1:2122346247-2123596247 GCA_963277665.1 Viscum album | reverse complement strand
TTCCTAAAAATCTAAGGTTCGGCCAAATGACTTATATAAGGATATATGTATTAGTAATAAACAATTTTGGGTTCGTTTGGCATGTTATAGTAAGTGTATTAACCATATAGTGAAAGAAAACAAAAAGACACGGTAAAAGTTAAATTATTTAACTTAGAGTTAAATCTAATTGATAAGGTTAAAATAATATCCTAAACTTGTCTAAATCCTATTGGTTGATAGGATTTCGACCCTTCCCCACTTTAGCTTCGAAATAAGACCCTTTGGAACCATTATAAACCGATTTTGACTTTAATATAAAATAATATTTTGAGATATTCCTAAGGTGCCCCTCTCCTCCCTTATAAAAGGGCACCTCCTCCCCCTTCCTCCTCACACCAATTTGAGCACTCAAGCTCGGCCAACCTCTGCCAAAATCCCTTCTCCACTTACCTAGAATTATCCTAGAGGTCCTTCTCTTCTTCAAAGACCAATCTTAGTTCCCTAAGTGGAGGATTCAAAGAGGTGTTCCAAAGAAGAGGAGGTTCGGACACATACGAAGCAAATCAGACCTAAGGTAAGGGAAATATCACAATCTCATTTTTATCCGAGATTGTTTATACTTTAGTATTTACTGGGGTGTATTTTATCATCCACATCCATATTTCCTCAATATGTAATATTATTTCCATCCACCTACAATTGTTTAAATCCAATTTTACCCTTCGGTGAGTTTTTAGTAAAATTTATGAAAGGAATCTTTTGTCATTTTTCGTACGAGGTACTTTTTTGACTTTTCTGACAAAAGTACGAGAAGAATGTTTTTTTTAACTTATACGGCACGAACGTATTTTTACTGTTTTATAAAGCCTTATTTTCATGAACCTTCCTCCAAAATATTTCATGACTATTTTCAATAAAATCTCTTTCTTTTAAAATTGCATGATGTTTTGTGAAAAGGAATTGATTTTGAAGAAGAAAGGATATTTTCCTCAAGAATTCATTTCAAGTGTTTTATCAAAATTATTTTCCATCTAAGATAATAAAGGGTTATGTTTCTATCCATATTCTTACATTGATTTGACTATGTTGTGATGGAATTATGTTTATGAATTCCTTTATCTTATATGAATGGTTTTATGATGTCATGTTGTTTAAGAATCCCATTTTTATTACATGGGTTATGCTATGATGTGTGGTTTATGATTTTGTGGCACACATAAGAATGGTATCATTATGAGATGGGTGGGACCTATATCTCCCTCCAATGCATTGGGTAAAGATTTTATAACTCATGAGATAGACATGGCTGGAATGGTAGGTTATACCGGTTTAGTGAAACAGGACTGAAACGAGGGTTACTCGATTCAGAAAGGGACTTTGTCCACTAAGATAGTCTTGGCAATGAGTCTTGACTAACAAGAAATGATTCTCTATGATTATGTGTGAATTCCACAAAGTTTCATGTTTTAAGTTATGATTATTGTGATTACATTTCACTACCATGATTTATCCCATGTTATGAAATTTTGCTCTCTTTTGCAGGTTATGATTTCCAAAATGTTATGTTCTTATGATTACGATGTGATTGATATTTCTTTTGTTTACCCTTACTGAGCATTTGAGCTCACCCTTTTATGTTTTCTTTTCCCCAGGATATAAAGAAAGGTTTTAGGTAAAAAAAAGGAAGATATTTATGGGAGATGTTGAAGATCTTTCACCACGATTAGAAGATTATGTTCCGAGTTTCCAAAGACACTAAACTATTACGATCCTTGTGTGTGTGTGTTTTTGTTATGTACTAAGTATTTCGCAAAAGTAACGTAATGTCCATGTACGTCAAGATACGGGTCTCTACATCCGTAGCCTCTGTTTTCTTTTTCCCTTTATCCTTTTCCTTTTATCTTGTCTGGTTCTTTTCTTTTTTTCCTTTTTTCCCTCTTAGTGCGGATGCTTTGGTCCTCACCTCTTTGACAAAATTCTTAAAAATAGAATGGAATGTAATGAGATAATAAAATGGATCTGTCATAGTATTTTTTTTGGAGAAGAACAGATTTAAATTTTAAAATCATACACTTGGAACTTCTATGTAGATATATATCATACATAAATGAATTAGGTAATATAGAATAGAAAACTTTATGTAATTTAAGTCCTTACAAGATGAACCATATGTCATGCTATTTAACTTCATACAATAAGGAATAAGTTTTATTAACTTCAAATAATTTAGGTCATCATAAAGTATGAACCTTTCTTACCACTAAAAGATCTATTCCTTGTTTGTTTGATCTAGTGGAAGAGTAACACTTTATAGATAATCTATTATTGAAGAAATCCAGATAATTGTTATGCCATCTGATGAAGGAAATAATTCACTTGGGTCTAGGGTGTTTTTAACTCCATTGATTTCTTCTATATCATTACTAATAAAATGAGACACCACCCTATAATGTGTGATACAAAATACCATCTTGTCATATTATGGATATTACAAGACTATAACTGATTTGGAAAGTATATCTTCTTTGGAATTATGTGAACATGAAATGTGGGATTGTGCTAGATCTAATGGGAATTCATCCATCAACCCTCAAATATAATCAAAAAGGGAATCAAACCTTTCTTATTTATGGAATAATCACCATTGGTTTTCTTGATGAACAAATATAAATCAAATTTGATGTTTAATTAGGAAAATTGTATCTTTATTTCCTGTTTTAATCTTATAACGAGGGCCCATTATTCAACCTCATTATTAATATATATATCTGGTTGTGTAAAGGAGTATGATAAATCACTTTTATGGGAGAGATGAATAAAATCCCAATTCCAACCCCATTGAACTTTTGTTTCTCTATCCTTATACCTATTGGTATCATAGAGGCACCATCAAATTACATATCCCATTCATGGAAGGTATCATGAATAGATAAAAACACTTCATCTTGGAGTTTTGTATCTAATAATGACTCTCTAAGATACGGTGTAGTAAGATTAAATCTTCTAATGGTTTTTACTAATCACCTTTTGAGTCTTTAATGGAATGTAAAATTAATACATAATGACTTCCCATTATACTATGTGTCTATTTAGTATTTACCTATTAAGAATATATTTGAGTGGTTCAACATGAGAGACTGGGTGGAACTCATGGTACTGTGGATAGTGTCTTAGATTCCACATTATAAAAACCAATGAAAAGATATTATTATCAATATTGAAATATCAGGTCTCAATATCCAACATTGTTCTACTGAGATAATATAGAATATTCTCCTTTACTATATCATTATCTTAAAAAATATGGAATTGGGAAATAATTATAGTGTATCCACATAAAGGGTGGGGAGATTTACCTCTATGAGTGGAATCAAGACTAGCAGATGTAAAATGTACTATTTGTGATCATCAAAGTATCTCTAAAAATCCTAATTCTAGTGATAGGTTGAAACTTTCTGTATCAATTTTGTAAAGGTAAGGCACTTACTGACGAGGTTAGGTATGAAGTGTTTGAAATATGCGATGAATATATAGATTACTCTCAATTAATTGAGGTTTCAAGGATGATTCATATCAAGTATCCCTTTGATCTTCTTGGGGTTAACCTTAGTTTTTTGATAGATTACCATGAAGCTGTGGAATTTTCTCAATGTTACCACAAAATAACATTTTATTAGGATCATCGTCAAGCTATATTGATGCATTTTTTTAAAAAAATCCTCATGGTTTGTAAGGTGACCACAATATTATTGATATTTGACTATTATATCATCGATATAGAATTATATGATCTTAAATAGAAAGTACTTGAAAATATAGAGCATGGAACATTAGTAGATAACACCATCATTATTCAATCCAAAAGATAATTACTTGGTAACAATATACCCCATTGGGCTACCCTAGAGGCACCTGACTCTATATCATTGGGATCCATTGGAATATGGTTATAAACAGAATACATGTCCATAAAGAAAAGGACTTGAAATAAAATCACTGATCTAATCAATAATTCCATGATCAAGACTGGGAAATCATCTTTTGGGTAGTGATAGTTCTAATAATTGAAGTTAATGAAGAATATAATTTTAAAATTTATTTCTTCACGAGGATGATATTTTCCATCCACTTCTAGTATTTAACCACTCGAGTAAAATTAGAATTTATCATTTTTTTAACTTTAAGTTCCACCTTAGTAGCATGGGTTAGATGAATCTTTCTTACTTCTTTGTTATAGTCACAACAGTCATATAAAAAACCAAAGTGATGAGTAGATACATGGGATCTAACCTAGAAATTTCTATATAATTCCATGAAAATATATCATAGTGCTAACTTAATAAATAGATTCATTTCTCTAGTTTTTTAGGAGTTATGGTAACACTAATCAATATTGTATAAATATATTATTTAGTACCCATATTCACCTATCTATGCTCATCAATGATGGATGAGACACTTTTATAATTTTTTATAGAAGAATCCTTGATTTCTTCCTCTTCCTGATCACTGTTTTAGGATCAAAAGATATATTGTAACCATGAGATCTAGGAGTTGAATCTGGGGATTTTTACTTATTTCAAGATCACATATTTCTTCAGAATGGTTATGTTTTTACAGTTTAGATAACACCATTATAATGAAAGAGACTATACCCAAACCTCATTTTATTCTTCTAGTATTCATGTATATCCAATCAGAGAGCCTTGGATATGCTAAATGAATATTATTTAGAACTAAATTTGAGTAAATATTACTGGGGGGATATATTGATACACATAGGCTACAAAAAGGTATTTTTCTTCACCAATGGAGGATTCTCAATAGACATATTCATTAGAACATTATATGATAGGAAATTAATTGTAGTGTTTACATCACTAGCTAATAAAATGTAGTGGTTTCCAAAATATAGATTAGTCACCTAAATTCAATTGATTGGAAAGACAGAATCTTCATCGAGTTCACTCAATGGGTTGATAGAGGTGATCTTCAGACAATTAGGGGAAGTAATATGTGTGGGGTTGTTAACTAATGGATGTTTCCCCTACCTTTTATTGTACTCTTCATATATGTACTAAGATTTATAAGAATAAATAGGGGAGCTATCACCACAGAGTACCCCTATTTTCCAATTAATAGAGTATTTCAAGAACTGGTAATATGAAATTAGAATTATTACATTCATATAGATCTAAAACCTTCCTAATAATATGCTAAAATCCATGTATTCGAGAATGAATATGAATTTTGAATTAGATGTAAGATCTCTAAATTAGGTATTCAGTTTGATTCTGTCGGAAGTTCTCTTCTCACTCTTACAGTACCCTTGAATTATCAAGTTATAGGGAGATAACTACAATTCACTATGGAAAAACATCAAAGGGTTTAAATTGGGATGTTTTTTATTAAAAAACCAATATCAACTAGGTATTTATGAAAATAAACATCATTGATCCTATTAGCTATATAAAAAGTTATGATGTTCCTCTGTATAGTTGTTTTCTAATCTTATTCTATGAAAAAAATGTATGTATGTCACTCAATGGATTCAGTCTCTATATGGTGTATCTTAGTTGTAGATAATTAATTCTTGAAACCTTGAGGAATTGAAAGAGCCTCAATAAAGGATCCCCGAAGTTCTATTGAAAGGTAAAGGGAATCTATAATTGAGAGTTTATATAGGACAATAGAGAGGTTCTTTAAATTTTCATACTTATAATCCAAGGGCCTATGGTTCCAACCATGAAGTTTCTCCTTAGTTAAAGTCTTAGGGGATAAATATGTTTTTTCTTATGGATCCTTTCCTTGACCAAAATTTGGGGGTGGGGGGTTCTTCCCTATCTTTGGGTTTGGTGGTTCTTAATTTCCCATATATTAGTGTTGAACAACTAACTATATATCTTATAACTAGTATACCAGTATGATCATATCAAAATGATCCCTAGAGAATTAATTATCAAACTAATGATCTTGTTGTGCTGATTGTGGTGTCTGCATTTAAGTCTCTACTACATGTATTGCTTTTATGGAAATGACACTTTATAATGGGGGTACACCATTACTTCATCTTCCCTGAACACCATGGAATATTCCAAAATTATTTATGGGTAAATAAAGTTTATATGGGTCCTCATCATTAGATAAGGGTATTTTTAAGTGGATGAAATTGATTGAATCCTATCACGATTACACATCTTATGAAAATTTTATTTGGAATTTATATTCCCATGTGATGAGGGTAAGAAATCCAATAGAACATAGACTAGTTTTAGTGGATAGAAGTTATATTAATCTTATAACTTGTTCTACTAATGATGATTATTCTAACTCTTGTAATACATTGATGATAGAGATGTCACCTTAGATATTATAGATGGAGTTGGGGTTGTGACTGATTGATTTAGTCATGCCATGATTATTTCATGTTCCCAACTGACTGGTTTTCTAGTTATCCAATCATCAAACTTATAAACATACGTGTTCAAGACTCCTTTCCACTCTCCTTATTCTTTTAGTAGAGTAGTAGAGATACAGGTCCTTGGACCGTAGGGTTACCCAAATTATTTTTCTTGGTGTTAATAATATTACGAATCATTTCCTTGAAGATGAAATTTTCATAAATATTATTCCCCAACATCTAATAAGAGGGAAATTAATCTAGGGGATAATTTAGACTAATTTTATTGGTTCTCTTGATCTATAATAATTTAACTAATGTTTTCTCTAGTATGGTGATGGAATATCCTAGAACATTCTATTTTTAGAAGGAATATATATTATTCTTTTGATTTTCAAAAGAAATAAAAAATTTATCCTTATTTTAATATCAATGAGGGCACTACTGTTGCTACTATTGTTCAGAAGGAGGCACCACATGATAGTGAGTGGACTCTAGGATAGAACTTGATACTAGTTATGGTTTAAAAATAAAGGCTAAAATTTATTCTTTACCAAAATTTTCCCCCTTTTTCGATGGTGACAACCAAGATTTGAGTTTGGAATACTAAATGAAATATTTTTTCCAATGCTCCAATGATGAAAACTCCTAAAATACACTATGTTATTTCAAGGTAAGGAGCATTGTTTCTAAACCATATTTGAGATTTTACATGCATATATCTAATAATTTATTTAGATAGATCTTCATATTCAAGGAGTATGTCAGGTATTTTCATCTGGTAATGATCTATAAAACCCTCTCATTTTTATATTGTTTTTAATTTGAGATATCAAAGATAATTTCCTTTCTAAGTGTGGAACTGAATTGGTAAAGGAACTTATTTAGGAGATCTTTCCAATTAACGATAAAACCGGTTGGTATATTAAAATACTATAAAATTAATGGTCCTTCTTGGGTTTGTATGAAACACTTGCGTTTTTATACCTCATTCTTCTCAGGTGTTACCATCATGGGACCACATCATGATGAAAAATGTATGACGTGTTGCTCCAGATCTACCATACTATTGAATATTGGTAAGGTGAGGTTCTCAAAGTTGGGTGGAGGAGAAGTTAAGTCCACCCACTTAGGATATGGTTTCTTCTCCAGTTTTACTGGTGCGCCTCACCCCTCCATGGATTCCATATGAGAAGAAAGGGACTCAATAGAGTTAAGGAGTTATAGTGGAACTGTTTCTTTAACCAATTTCCAAATATAGGAAGTGGTAATAACCTAATAAGACCATCCTATATTTTCCAACTAGTGGTAACCAAATTAAGTCATCATTAGAAAATCACTAGAAATAGTGGCGATTTTTTCTCATATAGAGTAAATTGTTGAAAATATGCAGACACCAGGGTTAGATAGTCTAATTTTGTAGGTTCTAGGTTGGTCAAATGATTGGAATCCACTCTTACTGGTTTAGTATTTCCTTCTAGTTAAAGACTATTCTCAAGAGAATAGGCACCAGTATCAGCCTAAGAGTCACACTCAGTAGGTAAATTTACTCCAATAAATTTATTATTAAGTTTACTTAGCTTCTGTAACTCAACTCAATACTTGGAAATTTTATCCTTAGTATAAAGTGGCTCAACTTATTAAGGTGTTGGGAGAGTCATAGAAGAAACTACACCTTTATATTTATATTTTTCTGAAGTTTTCTAAGTAAATGGTAACTAAATGTTTTATGGATACCCTAGATCATTGTTTGGATATGATGTTGGGTATGTTGGAGTTGGTACTTTAAAAACAACTTCTATTTACATTATGATAACTTATATTCAGTGTTTTTAATATTAATAAAGTTATTATCACATCATGATTTCTCTTTTTCATGACATAGTAC
This sequence comes from Viscum album, assembly GCA_963277665.1. Taxonomy (NCBI): domain Eukaryota; kingdom Viridiplantae; phylum Streptophyta; class Magnoliopsida; order Santalales; family Viscaceae; genus Viscum; species Viscum album. The sequence goes on along the minus strand of OY728123.1, from coordinate 2,123,587,977 downwards.
ATGATAATATCCTAAGAGTAGTTGTCACACTAAAAGGTCATAGCAGTTCCCCACTATGATGAGAACCCATAAGTGACATGAAAATATTCTTATATATATATATGTTCTATATATGGATGAAATTATTTTAGGGAAACAAATGATTCATTCTATTATGGTTAGAGGCTCATAGGACTTTGATTCACCTTCTCATTATGTACTCCCTTGGTAGTATCTAGTGTAAGATATTATAATAATAAGAACAGTTAGTAGGAAATATACATTTATATGTGTCATTGGATGTTCCTATCTGTGGGCATGTGTATTGATCCTTAAATTTTAATATTATTTTTAATGAGTATTATAAATCATGTAATTTTATGTATTGATGAAAACTATGAAGATGTATGTTCACGGTGAGGTAGGATACATTGGGTGTGTCGTGAGTAATATTTAATTAATGAATAACACAAGAAAGAATTTTTACCTTATGTTCTTTAATGAAATTTGATATCTCAGGAACTATGATGAAAATTATATATCCTAAATAAATTCATGGCCATGGTTTTCTTTATTCAAGTTAAATTTTTAAAAATTAAAAGAAAGAGGCACTGAACACATAGTTTTATGGAAGCATCATGCAACCAAATTTATTAGAGATATCACGATAAAGAGATTATATTGAATAGTGAGTGTCTGTATAAGGTATTATTTCATCATGAAATTGAATTATTTCTATATGGATACCTTATCATGTTGCTAGACTCTAACCTAGTACTTTAGGCTGATTCACTTAATGAAATTGAGAAAGAGGCCTAGAGGGTCACACACTATGTGCATCCAAAATCCCAGTTAAATAATATATTATTTAACAAGTTTAATAAATATTATTCTCAAACATGGTTTAATAATTATTCATCTTTTCTTGATCACATATATTCTATCACCAGTTATTTGAGAGAATATTATGTATGAAAAATATTTAATAATTATTTATTAAATGTGTAATTTGTTGCATGCATATGGATGATCATGAGATTAGACCATACCTTTTTATGTGATTGGTTTATTTTAATTTATTATTAAATTAAATTGTTGTCCTATTTTTTATCCCTCCTCTTATTATGTAAGGGCCTACATGCCCATGGTTTTTTAAATGTAAACCCCTTCCCCTCACTCATATGTGAGTAAATGAATATGTAATATATAGATCTCCTATGATAGTGGAGGTGGTTCAAGTTTGATGTCGAGGAGAAACCAATCCAAGAGAGATACATAGGTAGATAGGTGGAAAGCTGCAAGACAAAACTTAACTAGATTAGGGTGTTTCCCCCCTAGTTCGATGGTTAGTTTATCATCTTATAGATAAATAATTCATGAGTAGAATCACATGATCATACCAATTTATTATTTTATTTCTTTCAATTTGTATGGTTATTTTATTATGGATGTTTTTTCATGATCACTCGAATTAATGAATTATAAATCATACAAGATAGAACTAAAATAAATTGGATTATGCATAAATATTATATAAGACATGGTTAATCACTTAAGTAAATGAACTTAATATTAAAATGAATTTAATAAAGATAATAATTGGAAATTTACAAATAAAATATAAAATCCCTCAATTATATATATTAAGCTAGTACATCCATCCACTACTTCAGTTAAAATAGAACCATAGTTCAAAGTGCTTGACTAATCAATGTTGGGGTGCTTTCAATTATTGAGGAATTCAAACTTGAATTTTTGGTTTTACTTCGCTTAGTTCACATCAAGGGTTGACTGATAAAGTAAAAGTTCATTTAACTAAGAATCAAGGGTTGAGGAGATCCAATTTAAGGATTTAAGGTTTAGGGAGTCCACTCAATAGATTATTGAACTATGTATTAATGTAGTTGGAGTTTGAAATTCCTACCTAAATCCCTTCAAATTTATTGACTAGATAAAGTTTGGGTGATGAGAAGGGAAATATGGATCCTTACCACTAGAATGTAAAAACAATAGGATATTTTGAAGCCAATGGTGATATCTCTTGAGTTTTGATAAAATAACAAGAGATTAATAAATATAATATTTATTTATTCATATAAATTATATCAATAATGTACTAAATCTCTTCTTATCTTATTTGTATAAAAAATAATAAAATGAATTCAAAATCATCACTATGATCCACACTTGAGAACTATAACCTTCTCATAGATTTTTTCCAATAATATAAAAGGTGTTTATGTGTTATCCTACTCCATGAAAGGAAATTGTATGTGCTGGAAGAACCTATTCTTAATGTTCCTGGAAATATGGTTAGTAAAGAAGAGTCATCTCTCTATGAGAAACATTTAAACGATGCTACAAATATCCAGTGTTTCATGCTATCGTCCATAGACAATGATATTTTGAAGAAACATGAGGGAATGTATGTGTAGAGTATAATGTCTCAACTTTAGGATCTCTATTAATAGAAGGAGAGACAATAGAGTTATGAGATCTCTAATACTCTATTTATAACTAAGCTTGGAGATTCGGTGCCAGCTACGACTCATGTGGTTAAGCTTATTGGATGTATTGAATTATTAGACATCTTAGGGATTATATTCCCAAATGATTTTTGCATAAATCTCATACTGTACTCACTACCCAAGTCCTTCACTGGTTTTATTATTAATAATAAATGATAATAATGAGAAGAGTCTCATAATTTATTACTTTTATTATCCAAGTGGATTAGGAAATGGGGTATGACAAACCCGCTTTCCTTATGGTGAATAAGAAAAGGAAGAATAAGGTGAAGGTCCCCAAGACTCATAATATGTCTAAATATCCTTTTAAGAAGAGGAATATCTAGAGGTAGGGTAAGGAAAAAAGAGGCAATATGTTTTTCATTTTGCAAGAAAATCCACTGGAAGAAGAACTACACCTAGAAGAAATGGGAAGGTAAAGGTGCATTTGTTATCGAGTGTAATATTTAAATATATATATTGGGTATTAGATATAGATTTTTGTTCACACACACACACACATATCCAAATTCAGAAACCAAGTAGATTATAAAATCTTGCTAGAGGAGAGAAGGATTTGCGAGCTGCCAATGCTGCAAGACTGGATTCTCTAGGTATTGGTGACTATAAAACATAATTTTCAATAGTAATGATATTGGTTGTATGGGTTTATTATTATATACCAATTATTACCAAGAACATCATTTTCATGTCATTCCTAGATACAAATGGTTTTATTTTCATGTTTGTAAATAAAAGTTGTTTCTTTTATAATGAAAACATATGTCATGATGTGATGCATTTAAATAACAATATTTTTGTATTAAATTAAAATAATAATAAGTATTTTAAACTGATAACAAATCATGTTCACATGACTCATATGACACCCAGTTATAACATCACCATCTTAGTCATGTAAATGAGAAGAGTTTGAAAAATCTCTATCAAGATGGTTATTTAGACTCTTATGAGTTAAAAAAATTGAAATATGTGATGCTCTTTTATAAGGAAAAATGGTCATACCTCCATTCGGTGGAAAAGGTGAAAGGGCCATAGATCTTCTAGGATTTGAAAAAATTGATATTTGTGGACCATTTCCATTAGAATATAGAGGTGGGTATTCTTACTTAATAAATTTTACTGATGACTTGAGTAGATTTGACTATGTATACTTGTTGAGGTATAAGTCTGAGTCCTTTGAGAAATTCAAATAATACAAGAATGAAGTAGAGAATCAACTTGAAAATAAGATAAAGAATATTCAATTGGATTGAGGTGTAGAATATCTTAACCAAGAGTTTATCAACTTATATAGGAGTTTGGGATTCTGTCTCAACTCAATCCACCATACACACCATAGTGGAATATTTTTAGTGAAAGGAGGAACCATAACTTTTTAGGAATGGAAACGTAGACGATGAGTCATATATATATATATTCCATTATCCTTTTGGTGATATTAATTATAAATTGTGGCTTATAAATTAAACCGAGTACCAATTAATGTGAAAAAAGGAATTATATTTGAGTTATGGAGTTGAAAGAAACCCTTTTTATCACATACACATGTATGAAGTTATGATACATTTGTTAAGTCCTTATCAGGAAACAAACTAGCATTATGGGGAACAAATTGTATATTTATAGGCTATCCTAAATAAACAAAGGGATACTACCTATATAACCCCTCAGACAAGAAAGTGACTCTCATCAGACATGATGTCTTTCTTAAGAGGGAGAACATACTAAAAAAGGGTAGTGGGAGGAAGATTGACTTTGATGAAGTTGATGCTAAAGATACACAAGAGTTGACACATAAACATATTACATAGGTCCCCATGGAAAATTAGTTCCAAAAACAAAATTATTAAATAGAAAAACTAGAGAGGTAATAGAACCAAAGATATATATTTTTTTCTATTCACCAAAGTTGGTGATTCATTATTGGTTGACAATGATGAACCTATCTCATATAAAGATAAAGTAGAGAGCTCAAAGCTACAAGATGGAAAGAATCCATGAATTTTGAAATGGATTTCATGTATTAGAACCAATTTTTAGTTATGGTCAATGTTCTAGTTGATGTAAAGCCCGTAGGGTTCAAATAGGTATTCAAGAGAAAACTATACATGGAAGGTAAAGTAAATAGATATAAAGTGAGTCTAGTGGATAAAGGGTTTAGAAAATATTAAGTAATTGACCACAATGAGAACTTTTCACCAGTTTTCATGTTTAAATCCATTAGAATTCTACTTGTTATATTTGATTACCATGACTATAAAATTTGGTAGATGGACGTAAAAATTTCTTTCTGTAATAGTAACCTTAAAGAAGATCTCTATATGACACAATAAAAAGGCTTTTTGATTCCATGTGATGCCAAACGAATTTGAAATTTGTAGAGATCCATTTATGGATTGAAGCAAGAATCTAGGTTATGTATCATTTTATTCGATAAATCTATAAAATAATTTTATTTTATTAAAAATGAATGTGAGCCATGTGTTTACAAGAGATCTAGTGGAAATGCATTCGTTATCATAGTAGTATATATTAATGACATATTAATTATTGAAAACTACATACCAATCTTATAATATGTTAAGGATAGGTTAAACAAGTGTTTCTCCTTGAAGTACATAGGTAAAACAACCTATATTTTATTTGGATCAAGATAATTTATGATAGATCTAGGAGTATTCTTGGATGGTTACAAATTATATACATTAACCAGATACTAAAGAGATTTAGTATGGAACAATTCAAGAGGGTATTGGTTCTAGTGTCACATGGTATACATATTTCTAATAAAACGTGTCTTAGACACAATAGGAGAAATAGAGAATGAGTAATATCTTATACACTTCAGTGATAGGATCAATCATGTATGCCATGTTATTTAATTGATTTGATCTTGCCTATATATTGAGCATGGGAAGAAGATATCAACCAGATCTAGGAGAACAACACTAGTCTGCTATTAAGGATATACTTAATTATTTGAGAAGAACTAAGGATATTCTCTTGGTTTATGGATGATATGAGTAGATAGTCATCAAGGGTTATACGGATTCTAGTTTTCAAATAGATCTGAATGAACCGAAGTCATAGTCAGGTTATGTTTTCTATCTCAATAGAGGATTTGTGAGCTAGATGATTCTACAACAGAGTCTGAGTATATAGAAGATTATGATTTATCTAAGGAATCAATTTTTATATGAAAATTTTCCAGTATCTTGATGTGGTACCAAGTTGTTAAGAACCTATCACATTTTAGTATGATAATACTATTGTGGTGGATCTTGAAAAAGAGACAAGGTAACACTAAGAGAAGAAATAAATACTCCAGAAGTATCAACTATTGAGATATTTTTATTAGAGGGGTGAAGTTAAATGAGGAAAAGTTCATACAAAAGACAACATAGATGAACCATTGAAAAAGGCCTATCTCAGAAGAAGCATGAGTATCATGTGAGATCCAGTGGACTGAAGTTTGTTAGTAGTTGGATCTAGTGAAAGTGGGAGTCTATTGGAGTTGGTTCCCTAGAACTAAATTTTGTGTAATTTATGATAAAATGTATTCATTTTTTAATATTAATATTCTTCTAATAACATCACGATTTTTCTTCTGCGTGACATAATATGTGATAATATCCTAAGAGTAGCTATCGCACTTAGAGGTCATTGCAGTTCCCTGCTATGATAAGAACTTAGAAGTTCCACGATAGTATTCTTATATATATATATATATATGTTTTATATCTGAATAAAATTATTTTAGGCACACAAATGATTTAGTATATCAGGGGTGGAGACTCATAGGACTTTGAGACACCTTCTCATTGCGTATGACCTTGATAACATCCAGTGTAGGATATTATGAGAATGATAACTACTAGTAGAAAAAACCACATTTATATGTGTCATTGGATGTTTCTATATAAAGACATCTGTATTGATCCTTATAATTTAATAATATTATTAATGATTATTATAATTCACATACTTTTATGTATTGATGAAAACTACGACGACATATATTCGTGGTGAGGTAGGATACACTAGGTACATCATAGGTAATATTTAATTAATGAATAATGTGAGAAAATAATTTATACCTTATGTTCTTTAATGAGAGTTTATATCTTATAACCTTTGATGGAAATTATATATCCTAAATAAATACCTATCCATGGTGTTCTATAGGCATGTTTATTTTTGGAAATTCAAAGAAAGAAACATTGAGCACATAGGTTGATGGCATCAGCATGAAACCTTTTTGATTTGAGGTATCATGATAAAGTGATTATACTACATAAGGAGTGTCTGTATGAGGTATTATGTCATTGCAACATTAAATTATTTATATATGATTCCTTATTGTGTTTCTAGATGATAACCTTAGACTTTAGACTCCTTCGCCTAATGCTATTGAGAATGAGGCCTAGAGAGTCACACACTAAGTATATCTAGAATCTTAGTTAAATAATATATTATTTATTTATTATTTAACAAGATGAATAAATATTATTCCTGCACATGGTTTAATAATTATTCATATTTTCATGATCACATATATTCCATAACTAGTTATCTAAGAGAATATTATGTGAGTAGAATATTTAATAAATATTTATTTTCTATTTAGTAGATATAATATTTATTTATTTATTAGTGAATAATATAGTGATATTTATTTATTAAATAAATAATCATTATTTTTAGGCGTGATAAATATTGTGGAGGAATAGAGGACCAAATTTAAAGGTTTGATGAGAAATAATGTATATTTAATATTATTTGACTAAATATTATTAAATTTAATTCATGAGTTTAGTGCATGTCAATAAATAATGATATTATTATTATAGACAAGGGATTCTGTAGGGATTAAATAAATAATAAAGGTTGCGTGTGCAATTATTTATTTCTAACCCTAGAGGTATACAAACCCAATTATATTATTTTTTCAAGAGATCCAATTCATTTCTTTTGTTGTGCCCAACGAAATTTAGAGAATCCTCCTGAATCCCTAGAGAGATCCCTTCTCCAAGAAATATCCTAAGAATAAAGAGAAACCTTCCTACACCTTCCATTCTTGAGTTAAGCGAGATCAAGGAGAATCCTTTGGAATTGATTCTCGGGGAAATCAAATATGAACGATGAATGTGATAAGATCTTCCATGATAGCACCCAAAAATTCCTACAACAACATTTAGATATTTTTGGAAAACATGTGCATCACTGGTAGAGGGAATCTAATAATGATTACTAAAACATAATAATGATACGATCTTGATCCATTTTCAGATCCATGAATGAAGAAAAAATTTAACACAAGGTAATTTTTATTACTTAAATTAATTATAAATAATTTTTGATGATCCTGCACTTTGGTTTCAGTGTTTTATACATTTTCTATATTCTTTGATTCAATTCCATTGATCACGGTGTTTATCATAGTGTAAAACTTAGATTTATCATCAATCATGGAAAAAAAGGAAAGTTGAGAACGACCCATAACATTCTTCTGATGCACTCATAACCTTTAGGGTATGGACACCCCCTTCATGAATTTGAGTGTGAACTATATTTCAAGTGGATACATTGTGTTTTCTATACTGGTGTCATGATTTGAGTTATTTTTAGGGTTTATTTAAACAATATTCATCGATGAAAATCATGTATTGGGAATCAAATACTCATCTACATCAAAGTAGTAAGGGGTTTTATTATCCTCTCAACATTATTTGTGGTACATGTCATAATCCTCCTTGATTTATATTTTCCTCGTTGATTGTTTTGACTTGTGGCACCTATGATATTTTTTATCCTCTTCTCGATGCTTCCCCAAAAGTAGGTTTTTAAGGTAATATTGAGGGAGTCCCCAAATAGTTTCATATACCATTATCCCAGTGAAGGATATGAATCTTTAAACATTAGTAAAGAAAATCATAGGGGTGCTTTAAATGAAGCTCCTTATAGTCTGGAAATGTATGACCACCTCAGAGGAGGGGGGGGGGGGGGTAAACCCCCCAACCCTGTGGACTCAAGTGAAATTTTATCTACTACCATCATTTTTAACCTCTATTATATATTTGATGATTCTAGGGGTGGTGGTGGTTCCTCATCCTTATATTTTTTGGTTGTTCCTACACTAGAACTAGGTTAGTTACTATAGAATTCTTGGTATTTAAGGACTTTATCCTAGGATGAGTTGTATGCAGCGTATTTTTTTGGGTGAGTGGTGGTCATCATTATAGGTTTATTTGAAATTATAGGTTTCATATTCCTCAAATAGGAGGCCTATTTTACCCAATAAGAAACTTAATATAGATTTTTGTCAATAGTTTCTCCCTTAGAGTGTTTTTTTTGAGATTTAGGAATGGTTAGACCTTTTGGGACATAACAACTATCATACATAGATCCTAAACTTTTAACCTGACTTAATGCAAATATTTTGCAAGATATTTTACTTAATAAGCCTTGTTGGTATATGAGCGTAGTGAAATATAGGGATGTGTATTCACCCCACCCTCTGATATGCATGTCAAGTGGGGTATTAGAGACTATTTGGAGGAGTGAATTTAGAATGCTAAGGAATGTGTAGTGGAGACCCGCTTGAGATTTTTATTATTTAATATTTTGGGCCACTTAAAAGGTATCCAAGTAAATCTAGTGGATAATATCATATCTAATATAAATGTGGTTAATGTAATCTCCTCAAGGTAGGTATCTATACTTGAGATGATAGAGAGTCACCCATAAGTTATGATGAAGGTAAGGTATGTCCTCTTTTTTTAATGACTCAGGAATAAAATAATGTGGAGTGTCTATGTTCTAGAACATTAGTTGTTTTTTATATCCAAAAAACTATTTCTATATGAACATAATGTATTATTTATCCTTAGTGAATGGTTATTTAACATTGTCTGACCATAAAGATCTTTTCTCCCCTAGTTTATCAAGAAGAGTGGGACTATCCATAACTTTACTAGTCACATCCAATAGTTCATGATCTAGGATAGGTGGAGATAATGATTAGTTACTCAAATCACCCATTAACCCAGATAAGACACTTCCGATTTTTGATGGGATGCTTGGTTTATCTTGCCTCATTTTATCTAGTGCCTCTTAATAAGGGAGAAACTTTGGAGTAACTTCGACATGAGTATGACCTTTTTGAAGATAATTTTCATCATTGTGTAGAGGGCCTTCATAATTAGAACCATGGAGAGGACTTTCATGGTTGATTAATGATGCACTATTATGGGGAAGATCCATACATTGGAAAAATGATTCATCATAGTGATCACCTTTGTAATATATTCCCTGGGGAGTACCACTAAAGTTATTGTCTTGGTATCCATAAAGATTCCTTTGTGGCTACTGATTTATTTTCCGCCTTTATGGAGAGGACCTTCATGATTGTTGTTTTCTTTACCATATATATGGAATCCAAAAAACATTCCCTTGGGAGAACCTCATGATCTATTAGCCTAGTTTCCATAGATAGGTCCTCTGTGAACATGGATTTTTGAGGGGTTGATGAGGGGAGAACCTGATTTCTAGTCAATATTTTTGTTGCAGGGTGTTCCTAGACAACTAGAGTCACAAGTAGGATTATCATTATAGATATTAATATTTATACAAGGAGTAACTTTATGGTGGGTTCTCTAAGGAATACCTTTATAGTTTCCTGGTTTTACCTGACCATAGGGAGGATATATGTGGTTGATTATTATCTATTTATTATTATAAAGTAGACCTGCATGGTTAATATGTTCAGTATTGTGGGGAGGACCTCTAAAGTTATTTATTATAGTGATATTGGGAGAACCATCATACAAAATTCTCTGGGGATAACCTCTAGAGTTTTTCATCATAATACCCTGGGGAGAACCATTATAACCATGGTTTTTTCACCTATTGATAAGGAATTTGAAGATTTGGTCACTAGTGTCTAATTCATTAGTATTTTATAATTATTCATGCGAGTGTCTTAGTAAGTTTCTCAAGCCATTGTTGAGATATGATGAAGATCCTTGAGGATTCCAGTGTCAATAGGGTAAAAATATTACTTCACAATAGTGGTTTAACCCTGGTGATCCTTCCTTTAAGATGATTTTAGTTGGGTGACCAGGGTTGGAACGTAAATCATAATTAAGATCATGCAATGTGGGAAGTAACCTTCTAGAGTAGGATCCCTCCTAGCCGGATCCTTTTTAGTTATTAGGATATTTTGAAAGGATTTATAGGTGTCTATAGAAACCGAGGTGTGGACCTACACCTAATCTAAAATAGATACCTTACCTAGTGATTCCTCCTATCAAGTATCTTGATTTAGACATCTAGGGATGGGATCTCCATGGAAACATCCTTATTATATTCTTGAGGGAATGGTTCCATGTGGAACCGACAACAATAGTGATTAGTGAGACTCCTATTGGGAAGCTCCCAAATAGTGGTAGGTACATAGCTAATTACCTTCTACACCTTCCTAAGATAAGGGTGATATGTGTTGTTGTTCTCTAGGGATAGAATCCTGAAGTAATTTGATGTATCCACATGTTCCACTTGTTTCCCATAGGCCTATCATCATTGAGAAGATCTATGGGACTTCATCTTTTGGAGGTTTCCATGAGTTTCATATGAGGTTAGGAAAGAGTCGTTGAGATAATACTCTTATAGGAGGGCTTACATGACCTAACACTGGAGTTTATGGGTTCAAAACAGTGCTTGATAGTATAATGGGACCACAAAATTCATTTTATTTAAGGCTTATATTCAAGATACAACCTACTAATAATGTTTAGGTATAATGGTTGATTTTCTATTGTTCTTATCCTGAAAAGGGAATCAGATATTGGTTAGAGTATAATGTGATGATGCTATTTGGATTCAAGGGTGATCGTGAAGGAGAAAAACATAATCAAGGAACCTATTATTACACCATCACAAAATAAATTTCATGGTCAATAAATATATTTCATGGGTAAATGATTTCACATAAGGTTTACCATTTCTATTACCTAGAGAATTCCTACCCATATTTTATGTTTGGTCACATACCTACTTTGTAAAGTAAGCTAGTCATTGGGATATTCCAACAATTATTTGAATTATAAATCGAGGACGAGAGTATGGGAGGTTGGTTTTTCTCTTAAGGGGTTTTATTTCTTAGTATGATAATCTACTATATATTTAATAAATGTTCATTAAATCTTTCATAGTAACAATATTGGTTACCTTGGTCCTGGAAGTGATCGATCAATACAATGCATAAATGTGAACATATATATATATATATATATGAGGTTCTCTATATTCTCCCTTAATGATTAGTTATACTATGGTTTAAATTCGTATATTAGAGTAATCTGGAATTTATCACCATCCATAGAGGTGGTAGGTGTCATGGAGTTGGGATTGATCACTTGAGAGGCGATTCCTACATATCTTTGTGAAGAGAATTAAAACCCACATAGTTATATGCCAATTAATGTGATATTATACACCTCTTAAGTTCTTGTGATATGGAACATTGTGGTTCATTTTAAGGAAATTTGTCCATGAATATAGAATTATATTTTAAGTTCATCTATCTAGGAACAATGATGTGCCTTTTAAGGTAATGCGTCGAGGAATAATGATACACCTTTTAAGGTCATATAACTAGAACCATGTCATCTTGTAGTTTAAGGTAATATGACATGGACTTAGGTTACTTATAGCTTAGAGGAATATGACCAAGACCTTGGTACCTTGTAGTTTTAGGTCATATGAGAATGAATTGTTCTGAGTAGTGTAATATTATCTGGAATGGATAATTAAGTGGAGGGGTCCTAACAATGGTTTGTGTGATACATACGTATGGGAAAATATTTCTAGTTCATCTTTTTTGTTAGAAACTAAAGAGGAGAGTGTATGGTTGGAGTCATGAACTTCCTTCACCAAGATGAGGGAAAGGGGCAGTAGATTTCCAAACCCTTACTTCCTCAAGTTGAAGGAGAGACAATAACCCCTGAGACCTGCCTTCAATAGGCCCCAGAGTGGCGACTAGCACCAAGGGAATAGAATCACACATAAAAATGGAAGGTATTACCCTTTTTATTTAGTAGGATTGGGAGATAAGATAGTAAGTCCCAAAAAACACCAAAACTAGAAGTAAAATTAAATCCCAAACAATCCTTTCCCATATGAATGCTTAAAATAATAAGTACTATAATATAAGAAAAATCCAAAGGTAAATACCAATGAAAAGAAAACAACAACAACAAATGTCCCAACATCCGAACTAGTACAGTCCCACACGGTCCTTGAAGTCCTCATAGAAACCTGAAAGAAGTTTTATATACGTAGGATGAGTATACAGGTATACTCAGTAGGGAAAACAAAAATCTCTCATGCACAAGTGGGGAGGCATTCTAATGACCCGTGAGAAAAGAAGATAACCAAAACACCTAGCAAAGAAACTATCCACCCAAACCTCACCAAGGCACACTCCCCAAATAACAAAAGTCAAGTAAGGTAATATTAATAATGCATCGATGTTTGGGTACCCCACACCACTTTCCCACAGGTTATTTAAGACATTCTACACTTCAGACCTTCCCCTCCATTTTCATTGCAGTCCCACTGCCATACTCCACCCGCACACACTTGAGCTACCACAACCACACATCCTGACCGAAAAAACTTGGTCCAAAACCACACATAACCATGCCCGTAGACACCTGGGCCAGAACAAATACTGCCACACCCAAAGACACTTGTGCCCGAACAACTACTGCCACGCTCAAAGACACCTGGGCCATATCCCAAAGACACTTGGGAAACAATCTGCCCGCACACACCTGGTCTGACCACCACAACTACCCTGCCCAAAGAATCTTGGGCTATAATGGACCTCAGGCCATCATATCCTACTCGAAGAGTCTTGGGTTACTTGGGAAATGTACTAGAAGAGGATCTAATAACCAGTCACTCATAGGAGTGTTTGAAAAAACACCCACATGAAATGGGGGTGTTCGGCAGGAAGTTCTCAACTTGGGTGGGGCGCAAATAAGAAACATAAAAAATAAATTATATATATAGTTAACAAGCAATCATTCTGGCCTAGGGGTTCCAAACCTATCCCATATACAAACACCCTCATTACTATTCATTCATAAGAAGCACCACAACCACAACCATGTCACAACTCATTCCCAGAAAACCCCATTGAAACCATTCTTTATTTAATAATCAAGTGATTCCATTTAGATGATTATCCACTAACGGGCAACTAACATGCACAACCAGAAGCCAAGGAAGGAAAAATAGCCAAACATCAATTTAAGCACTCACACCCAGTTCTCTTGTAAAGTCACAACAACAAAAGGGATATGCGAGATCCCTTAAAGTAATTGAACCAAACCAAGCCCCAACAAATGACCCCACACGACCCCAAATACACAAGATAACAACTGCAATAGAGGGGATCCCATCTCCATCCATGTCACCTCACAAGCATCAAGTAGAACAACTATACACGTCACCAGAACAGAGTAAGAGAGTTTTCATATTTAGACACACCTTCCTTTAGTTCCGTCTTTCTATTTGGTTAATCGGGGTGACCACACAAGGATTATTATTAATTGGTCATCCATTTAATCAGTCAAGTTTTCATGATTAACTAGTTTCCATGTTACAGCCATTCAATCATAGAATTATCCAAAAAACAAAGGTTCATTAGTGCACAGGGAAGGACCACCAATGACCACGATTTTCAGTGGACCTAAGCACATATAATTCACAACATATAATAAAATGTAGAAGAGTACAACAATATCATCAAACACACCCCACCATTCTTTAAAATTCAGTTTATTATCTTCATTAAGGTTTGGTTTCATCCATCCCCATAGAAACATTATCATACCTGCCCCGCATGATACACAGTAAAGAGAGATGAAGGAAGGACCCTACCAGCGTGATCAATGATCAATGTTTCTCTCCATGCACCAAAAACTAGGGATGCATGACTTGCAAATGAGAAACTCCGAGGACTCCAAGAGTGAGCAGAAAATCTCCAGCATAGGCGCACCACTTGCCTCAGGAAGGGGGGCTCCAAACGCACCAAGGAGAAGAAGGAAAATGGTCAAGAAAAATAAGGAAAGAATTCCAATGCGATAAAAAGGGGAGATCCTGGAGTTACGAGATACGAATTTTTAACGACTTAAAAGGCGGATCATGGTTTCAACACACGGTTGGGTGGTTACACACAATGGAATTAATCACCATTTAATAATTATCATCAGAGAGGTGTCCATAACAACTATGTGTTAAAGGGTTTCCTTTAATCTGAGGAAAACACGCAACAAGGGCGGAATTGGAAAGTACGGGTAAAGGTGTGACACCAAGGAAAAGCCACACGTTTTGGTAAGTCAAGGGTCACCCGACTCTTGGGGAATTTTAGATATCATTTATGGTATTTAAAAGGGCTTAAAAAGGGGTATTAAAAACTTCTACATCAACAGATATGTTGCAGGAGTGGAAAAAGTTGGAAACTGGAAAAGAACAAGGGTGGAACACCGTTTGGAGAGACATCATAAGTAGTGCCACGATCACAGTGCCACTTTAAGCGGTGCCACTGTTTCAGTGTGCGACTGTGATGGTGTGACTGTTATGGTTCCATCGTCATGGTGCCACCCTCACAGTGCCACCGTTATAGTGCCACCGTTTCGGTGTGCGACCATGATGGTGCGACCATTACAGTGCCACCATCACAGTTCCACCCTCATGGTTCCACTGTTATGGTGCCACCATAAGTGGTGCCACCATTTTGGTGTGTGACCGTGATGGTGTGACCATTACGGTGCCATTGTCATGGTTCCACCCTCACGGTGCCTCTGTGAGCGGGGCCATTGTTTCGGTGTGCAACCGTGATCGGTGCCACCGTTTTTGTGGAACAATTTTATTGAACTGATTTTAGGCAATGTACTTAATGAGCCACTGCTCGGGCCATTACATCAGATACCTCTCAAAGTATTCTCTCCCTCAATAATTAAACTAGACCTGAATAAAAGAGAGGGGTCTGAACAACCACCTCGAAATATACCCCTTAGGAGTAAACCTCATCAAAATATAAGAACACTTCTTCCTCAAGTAACCACACAAACATATAAAGGTGTCACTGTCTAGACATATGGATCAGGGAGTCCTTTCCCCCATGTCAAGATACTATCCTCTTTGGGTGGAACTGACTCGCCCACATGGGTTTAATCGCATCCACTCTAATGTGTCTTAATTAGGGATCAGGTCCTCCCTTTCCCACTTCCAGGACCCTTCATACACATTCAGAGTAACAAAGAAAACAACACATTTCACAGTTAACTAGGTAAATAATTTCATCATAATCAAGTATGGAAAAAACAAAGAAAACTCATAATAGCTGTGAGTACTGGGTGTGCATCTGTGCCTCCCATTCCCAGGTACTCTCCTCAAGGCCACCATGCCTCCAGAACACATGAACCAAGGGAATGGTTTGTCCATGAAGCACCTTCTCCTCACGAACTTAAATTGTCACTGGTCACTCTATGAAGATCGCATCGTCCTCAATATCCAACTTTCCCTAGTCGAGGACGTGCGAATCATCGTGTAGATACCGACGAAGTTGAGACACATGAAATACATCTTTCACTCTAAGTTCCAGTGGTGGTAGCGCTATCTGATAAGCCACTTCTCTGACCCGCCACAACACCTCAAAGGGTCCGACGAACTTGGGAGAGAGCTTACTACCACTATCGAACCTTCGTTGTCCATGCCGAGGGGAGACCTTCAAGAACACATGGTCCCTGACCTCTAACTCCAATGGTATCCTCCTACTATTAGCATACAACTTATGCCGGTCCTGGGATGCCTTCATCCTCTCTCGTATAAGCTGAATCTTCTTCACTGTGCTCTGCACCACTTCCGGGCGAAGAACACCTGCTTCCCTGACCTCTGTCCAGCACACGGGTGAGCGGCACAACCTACAGTACAAAGCTTAAAACGGAACCAAGCCAATGGTAGAGTGATATCTATTTTTGTAGGAAAACTCTACCAGAGGCAAGAGGCACACCCATGATCCCCCAAATTCTAAAACACATGCCTATAGTATATCCTCCAACGTATGGATGGTGCACTCTGTCTACCCATCTGTTTGGGGGTGGAAAGCAGTGCTGAGGCATAGATGGGTGCCAAAAGCTTGTTGCAATCCTTTCCAGACCTGTTTGGTAAACCGAGTATCCCGATCAGAGACTATGGACCTCATAACTCCATGCAACTGCACCACCCCATCCATGTACCACTATTCTATGGAATCCACCACACTTGACTCCTTGATTACTAGGAAGTGAGACGATTTCATCAGCCAGTCCACCACTACCCAGATGGAATCACAAACCCCTTGAACTCTGGGTAGTCTGGTGAAGAAATCAATCAAGATGTTGTCCCACTTCCACTTGGGTACATCTAAAGGGTGTAACCGACCTCCTATGATGCAGTGTTCAGCCTTCACCTTCTGACATATGAGACACTTCGCCACAAACTCTGTCACTTCCCGCTTCATCCCAGGCCACCAAAAATGACCCCTCAAGCCCCGATACATATTGGAAACTTTTGGGTGCACCGCCAGGGGTGATTTGTGGAACTCAACAGGAACTCTCTTGTGCATTTCCACCGGGACAAACATATTCCCATAAACCATCATCCGATTCTTCCCATCTTCCAACCATCCTTCTAGAGCATTGCCTTGTATAACACTATCATGCATTACTTTAGCATCTGAGCCTCTCCACTGAGACTCCTCCACCTACCGCAACAGAGAGGACTTCAATATCATCTGAAATAGAAAACCTATACCACCATCCACCCTTGCATCCAAGTGTAAGGTATCCAACTCCTACATTGCCTTCCAAGCATCTGCCGACTCTCGAACTACATCCTTTTGTGACTTCCTGCTCAAAAAATTAGCCACCATGTTCTCCTTTCTTTAGGTGTAGTAAATTTTGAAGTTGTAGTCCTGAAGAAACTCCATCCACCACCACTACTACAAGTTCAGGTCCCACTGGGAGAAGATATATCTCAAGATCTTGTGATCTGTGAAGACCACAAAGTGATCCCCGATGAGGTAGTGCCACCACAACTTTAGTGAAAACACAACCGCTGTGAGATCTAAATCATGGGTGGCATAGTTATGCTCATGGGGAAATAATAGCCTAGACCCATAAGAGATCACCCCTTGTTGTTGCATCAAAAAACATTCCAAGCCTTGGACTGAAGCATCACATAATAATGCAAACGTCACCTATTATTTTGGAAGCCTTAGAACCGGGGCACTGCCTAATTTCTACTTTAGATAACTGAAGGCTTCCTGGCACTACTCACTCCATACAAAAGCCTTGTATTTCTTGGTCAAGGCTATCAAAGGTGTTGCAACTCAGGAGAAGTTGGGCACAAATATCCAGTATTAACCCACCAGACCCAAGAAACTAAGAACCTCCGCCATGTTCTTGGGTGATGCCCAAGAAATAACCACCATAACCTTTGACAGATCAACCAATATTCCCTTTTTGGACACCATGTGTCTAAGGAAGTGCACTTCTCGTGTCCAGAACTTGAACTTATATAATTTCCTTTAAAGATGGTGCTGTCGGATGACATCTAAAACCATCCTCATATGCTCAGCATGATACTCATCTGATCTTGAGTAGATCAAGATGTATTCAATAAAAGTGACTATAACCGGTCTAGATATTCCTAGAAGATGGAGTTCATGAACCCCATGAACATGGCTGGTGCGTTCGTAATGCCGAACGTCATGAACATGAACTCAAAGTGCCCATATCTGCACCTGAAGGTAGTATTTGAGATGTCACCCTCATTCACTCTCAAATAGTGATATCCTAACTGCAGGTCTATCTTGGAGAACCATCCTGCCCCCATCAATTTGTCAAAGAGGTCGTCTATCCTCGGGAGAGGGTAACAGTTCTTGACTGTTACCTGATTCAGTATCCGATAGTCTATACACAACCTGAGACCACCGTCTTCCTTCTTTGAGAACAAGACCGGAGCGCCCCATAGTGATGTGCTTGGTTGAAAAAAATCCATCTTCATTACATCATCAATTTGAATCTATAACTACCGTAGCTCAGAAGGTTCCATCCGATAGGGAGCCATCGAAATTGGACTGGCACCTGGTTAAAAGTCTATCTCAAACTCAACATCATGATGAGGGGGTAGAGTCACCACCTCCATTGGAAAGACGTACATGAAATCACTAACAATCCCAGAAACATCCACCATCTTTGTATCCAATGACTCTACTGATAGCTAGACTAACAAAAAAAGAAGGGGCTTCACTCGCCGGCTGCCCTCCTGGCAACCCCGCTTGCTGGCGAAGGTCACACGTTGTCTGCCCACATCTTAAAACACGATCCTTCTTCAGAAGAAGTCGATAACATACAATATAGAGAAAAACCAGTCGATGCCTTGAATAAAATCATATGGCTGCATATGCAGCAAAAGAAGGTCCCCACTGGACTAATGTGGTCCCAACATCGGTCTACATTATCAGCAAACACAAGACGATATGGTCTGACCTCTAATTTTCATACTCAAAACCAAGGGTATGGGAGGTCTCTCTATGTCTAGACCAAAATCATGGGCTAGACTGGGTGAAACAAATGAGTGCGAAGCTCCTGAATCAAACAAGGTAGATACAAGAGTGCTGAATAGACAGATTGTACCTCAAACGACTTTCATCCCTGGTGAAACTGCTGCCTCTACGGCATGTAACTTCCCATGCCCAGATCTTCATCCCCTCAACTGTTGGCCGAATCCCTGACCAAGCCCTAGTCGAGGACCATAAGGAGCACTGCGAGGTCGGCCTCCCTCGCAACATCTGATCTCGAAGGAGCAGGAGCTCACTATCCCTACTGCTGCTGCTGAAAGGGTCTAGCTAGAAATAGATACTGTAGAGGTGGGTGCTGGACTGTCCCACTCCCACTGTATTGTACTCGGTCTGGGCACTGATTGGGAAGGTACCCACGACTTCCAAATATGAAGCATCTCAGTCGTGGGCCCAAAAATAAAGGGTGAGGATTGGGAGATCAGAACTGGAACAGTTGGGGCCTGCTACCCACTAGCCAAAACATAGAAGGCCCTTACATTGGAGGCCTACTATAGATGACCTTTCCCTTTGACAAGACCAACTGGCTCCCCTCTCATGGCACACCTCCCAGCCTGTGCATCCTCTCCACCACTTCATCCTTCTTCTGGAATTTCAAGTACGTTGGTAGGGTGAAGGGAGTAACAACATACTGAAGTGAAGGTCAGAGTGCCTCCTCTAAACATCTCTCCCGAGACTGCTCATACGGAAAGAGGTCTAGAGCAAAGAGAAAAAGATCCTTGAACTTGATCCCCAAATCCCTCACTAACATAATCCCCTACTGAAGGGAGAGTAGCTCCTACCTCTTCTCAGCCTTCATCATGGAAGAGAATAATTCCACCCAGAACTCCATCTCGAAGTCTTCCCACATAACCTCAGCCTCCCTCTTCTCCCCAAGATAGAGTTTCCACCACTTTCACGCTGATCCTCGCATCTGGATCACAGCTAGAGGAACCCAGTACTCCGTTAGAGCCCGAATCAAGCTGAAATCTATTACTAGCTCATTGAGCCAGCTCTCTATCTCCATGTCCGAGACGCTGCCCTCATACTTCCCAAGGGTCTTCCTCTGAAAGGCACAAAGCATCCTCTTCCATTGATCCTCCTCCTCCTCTTGGTCAATCCTCTACCGATCTGCAAAATCAACCTTCTTATCCTCGATCACCCGCACTACTCGTGGTCGTCCTCTAGGTTCCATAGTTTCAAGGTAAACAAGAAATGCCTAAGCCCGAGTAGTGTAGAATATTGATTTTAATTTTTATTAGACTTTTTATTCATTTTAAATCCCCAAAATACCCAAGACACACAAGAACAAAAGTCATTATGATGCATGTAACTTTCCTAGGGTCTCTACCCTACAATCAGTGTAGCCTCACTTGGTCACTCGGTAGGCCCAGAGTCCTTACATTAAATCATGGGGGGCCCTAAAATACCATGTCCTAGTTGGTCATCCCTGGCCTATTTCATGCACCAAGATAGACTAAAACCATTTCCCTACCATCCCATGCAATCCTCACTGTGCCTAACTATGGAGTCCATCCTATCTATCAACCTCTTCCTCTGATACCATTTTTTCATGACCAAACTTCACCAAGATGAGGGAAAGGGGTAGCAGATTTCTAAACCCTTCCTTCCTCATGTTGAGGGAGAGATAGTGACCCCACGAGATCATCCTTCAATAGGCCCCGGAGTGGCAACTAGCACCAAGGGTATAGAATCACACGTAAAAATGGAAGACATTGCCCATTTTATTTAGTAAGATCAAGAGATAAGATACTAAGTCCCAAACAACACCAAAACTGGAAGTAAAAGTAAATCCCAGAAAATCCTTTCCCATATTAATGTTTCAAATAATAAGTACTGCAATATAAGAAAACTCCAAAGGTAAATACCAAAAAAAATAAAACAGTAACAACAACTGTCCCTACATTCAAACTAGTACAGTCCCACACGATCCTCTAAGTCCTCCTGGAAACCTGAAAGTAGTTTTATATACATAGGTTGAGTATAAATGTATACTCAGTAGGGAAAACCAAAAGCTCTCATGCACAAGTGGAGAGGCATTCTAATGCCCCGTGAGAAAAGAAGATAACCAAAGAACCTATCAAGGAAACTATTTACCCAAACCTCACCATGGTACACTCCCCAAATAACGCAAGTCAAGTAAGGTAAGAGTAATAATGCATCGATGTTTGGGTACCCCTCAACACTTTTCCACTGGTTATTTAAGACATCCTATGCGTCAAACCTTCCCCACCATTTTCACTACAGTCTCACTGCCATACCCCGCCCGAACACACCTGAGCTACCACAAACACACATCCCGCCTGTAAACACCTATGCCAAAACCACACGTAACCACACTCACATACACCTAGTCCAGAAAAAATACTGCCACGCTCGAAGACACCTGGGCCCAAAAAACTACTGCCATGCCTGAAGACACCTGTGCCTTATCCCAAAGACACTTGGGAAACAATATGCCCGCACAGACCTGGGCCGACCACCACAACTACCCTGCCTAAAGAATCTTGAGCTATAATGGACCTTAGGCCGTCACAGCCTACCTGAAGAGTCTTTTTCTATTTGGGAAAGGGAGAAGAAGAGGATCTAATAACCATCCACTCATATAAGCGTTTGGAAAAACACCCTCCCCCATGAAATGGGGGTGTTCAGCACGAAGTTCTCAACTTTGGTGGGGCACAAATAAGAAACATAAAAAATAAATTATACATATAGGTAACAAGCACTCATCCGAGCCTAGGGGTTCCAAAACTAGCCCGTATACAAACACCCTTATTACTATTCATTCATAAGAAGCACCACAACCACAACCATGTCACAAATCATTCCCAGAAAACCCCATTGAAACCATTGTTGATTTCACATTCAATTTATTTCATTTAGATGATTCTCTACTACTGAGTAAGTAACAGGCACAAACACAATCTAAGGAAGAAAAAATAGCCAAACATCAATTTAAGCATTCACACCTAGTTCTCTTGTAAAGTCACAACAACAAAAGGGATCTGGGAGATCCCTCAAAGTACTAGAACCAAACCAATCCCCAATATATAACCCCACACGACCCCAAATCCATAAGCTAACAACTGAAAAAATAGGGTATCCCATCCCCATCCATGTCACCTCACAAGCATCAAGAAAAACAACTATACACATCACCAAAACAGAGTAAGAGAGTTTTCAGATTTAGACGCACCTTCCTTTAGTTCCGTCTTTCAATTTAGTTAACCTGGGTGACCACACAAGGATTATTATTCATTGGGAATCTATTTAATCAACCAAGTTTACGTGATTAACCATTTTCCATGTTACAACCATTCAATCACAGAATTATTC
Source organism: Viscum album (assembly GCA_963277665.1). NCBI lineage: Eukaryota > Viridiplantae > Streptophyta > Magnoliopsida > Santalales > Viscaceae > Viscum > Viscum album. Next base: position 2,123,565,438 of record OY728123.1, on the reverse strand, counting down.
AGAAAACAAAAGTTCATTAGTGCACAAGGAAGGACCACCAATGACCACGATTTTTAGTGGACATAAGCCCATATAATTCACAACATATATGAAAATGTAGAATAGTACAACAACATCGTCAAAAAAACCCCATCATTCTTTTAAAAGTCTATTTATTATCTTCATTAAGGTTTTGTTTTATCCATCCCCATAGAAACATTAGCATACCCACCCCACATGATACACATTAAAGAGAGACAAAAGAAGGAGCCTACATGGATGATCAATGATCTAAGTTTCTCTACACGTGCCAAGAACTGGGGATGTGCGACTTGGAAAGGAGTAACTCTGGGGACTCCAAGAGTGATCAAAAAAGCTCTATCATAGGCGCACCACTTGCCTCGGGAAGGGGGTCTCTAAAATCATTAAGGAGAATAAGGAAACCATCCAATAAGAAGAAGGAAAGAATTCCAATGCAATAAAAAGGGGAGATCCCAAAGTTACGGGATATGAATTTTGAATGACTTAAAAGGAGGATCGTGGTTTCACCACGTGGTTGGGTGGTTACACACAATGGAATTAATTTCCATTTAATAATTCTCATAAGAGAGGTGTACATAACAATTGTGTGTTAACCGATTTCTTTTAATTTGAGGAAAACACGCAATAGGGGTGGAACTAGAAAATACAAGTAAAGGTGTGACACTAAAGAAAACCCACACCTTTTGGTAAGTCAAGGGTCCCATGGATCTTGGGGGATTTTTGATATCATTTATGGTCTTTAAAAGTGCTTAAAAAGGGGTATTAAACACTTCTACGTCAAAAGATACGTTGCGGGAGTAGAAAAAGTCAGAAACTAGAAAAGAACAAGGGTGGAACACCGTTTGTCGAGAAACTATAAGCGATGCCACGGTCACGGTGCCACTGTTACGGTGCCACCGTAAGCAGTGCCACCATTTTAGTGTGTGAGCATGATGGTGCGACCGTTATGGTGCCACCCTCATGGTGCCACCCTCACGGTGCCACCGTCACAGTGCCACCGTAAGCGGTGCCACCGTTTCGGTGTGTGACCATGATAGTGTGACTGTTACGGTGCCACCCTCATGGTGCCACCATTACGGTGCCACCATTTCAGTGTGCAAACATGATGGTGTGACCGTTATGGTTCCACCCTCATGGTGCCACCCTAAGCGGTGCCACCCTGAGAGGTGCCACCGTTTCAGTGTGCGACCATGACTAGTGACACCATTTTGGTGGAACCGTTTGATGGAATCGAGTTTTAGGAAAAGTTCTTAATGAGCCACTTCCCGGGCTATTACAGTTGGGGATTGACCATAATAGAAAGATCATGGTATATATGCCTCATTAACGGGGTAGATGTTTGATATCATCAATGAATACATTGTTAAGAATTACACATAGTAAGAGTCCCATGGAAGTAATGGCTCACTGATGGGAATAAGGATGATATAATCAATGTGGACATGGTTTGGGATTATACTTAGTATGAGGCCCATAGTGGTGGAATTAATAGAATAGTTTTTTAAGGTTTTGACTATAGCATAAAGTGGATGAAGAGTTCATTTAGATTAATTCCTAGTGATAAACCATTGAAAAATAGAAAACATAAAATTTAAAAAACTAGAATTTCATATAAGATTGGAGTCTTTTGTGAGTGGTAGGGTTTAATAAAGTACATGATTTTGAAGTATACTAGCTTCATAATATATATGAAATCATCCATCCTAAAAGAAACTATATGGGTATCCTTTTCAAAATATATAATGTAAGAGGTACTGAGAATCTTTTTTGTGGGGGTAGGAATCACCACATATAATTTACATAGGTGCCTTCACTATTCTCTGAATTAAATTCAAAAGTTACCTAAGATATTTCTTGATGATTTTTTCAAAGTAAGAGCTTAATAAATAAAGAACTTTGAAAATAGTGTGACTCTTCTCAAAATTTATGCCAGGATAAAAAATATTTGTCTATATTAAAGTGTGTTACTAGGATATTTATTGTCTGGACACACCACTGTTTCCCAAAAATTTGTGGAACCTTCGCCACAAATGAGGTTTATGGCTGCATATGGCTTCCCATTCAGAACTGAAAACAACACTAGGCTATAAATTATTTAATCTAACATAGTAAAGGTTTTAATCTAATATGGAGAAGGATTTGTTCTAACATGGTGAATGATTTATTCATATGTGGTGAATGATTTAATATGATATACTGAAGGATTTATTTTGACATGATGAATGATAAAATATAACGAGACTATAAATACCCATGATATAATATTTTACACCTTGAAGATGAATGCATTGATCCTACATACCCATAAATAATTTTCTGATTCGATTTTACATGGACCAAAGCATTTATTCCTTATCTCTCTCAAGAGACTCATAAGTATCGATATTATCATTCAACCTTGAATGGTTTTCTCTATGATGCTATAAATAAAAAACCTTTCATAAACAAAGATCTTTCCATGAACATATAAATTCTTCAATGGTGAAAATTTATACTTGACTACTTTTCTTTCCATTTAATATTCTTCAAAGTGATGATTGAATTTTCTAGGTGTTAATAGTGATATTTAATACTCCATGGACTTATGTATAAATTTGATAATTAGAGTGGCATCAATGGGTGTTTTGGTGATTATTGGACATTTTTTATCAGAGTAGTACAACATAAGTGTACTTGGATCTGAGATCTCTAGTGGAGATGATAGCTTTTATAAGGAATTATTTCCATAATAGGAATTATAATGGATAAATAAACATGTTGAATTATCTAAAGGGAAGTAAAAAGTGCATTTATTGTCAATTTTTAGATGATGTGACTCCAAATGGGAATGTGCTATGATGCTTCTCATTTTGCCTGAAGATATATACTGATTTGTGTTATGTGAATATGTTTAGAATGCAAAATGGGGATTTGTGTGGGGATAGTAAAAAGTGTTGGTGTTTATCCTTTCAGTGGCATCACCAATTTCATTATGCTTTGGTCAGGTGATACACTAGATGTTAGACTAGAAAATTTCTCTAGGTATTATAGAAAATCATGATTGGTCAAGTTAGGTGGTTGATAAATTATATAGAAGTCCAAAATATATAATGTAGTAATGAAATCATGGTCAACAAGTATTGTTGTGATAACTATGAATAAGATTTGTGGTCATTTGTTTTTCTTAACATGAATTAGGAGAGGTAGTTTGATTAGCTTGCCTATTGTTCATACAATAATGAGTATAATAAGAGGGATATTTTCCTATGATGAGTGATACCTATGCATTATAACCTAGTGTAATTATTTTTAGATGGTAATAACTTCTATGGAGATGAAATAATCCAAGTGTGATGTGATCTTTGGGTTTGATTAGTTATATCTCAAAGATATCAGTGAGGGTTGATAAGATTTTCTCATGGGCTAGAATTTATTTATTATGTGGTTTTTATTTGTGATCTTGATCACTATTTTTATTGAAAGGTGTAGAACAACCTTGTTTTCTTATTGGGTTAACCCTTATTAGACCCCTATAAGCACCCTTGGAGTAGGGTTTTTGGAGGAGGTTGGATGTTTAAAAAAAATATTTATAGGAAGACTGAGATAGTTTTGAATTATTATGAGATCTTTCAACATTTCAATTGAAGGTCATCTTGGCCATCATGAGATGAAATATTGGAGGCATTGTCAGTTGGCCATAAATACTTGGTGTGGTTGATATTGTGTTATTATATCTAGACAATCATCTTTGAGTATCTATTATCCTTTAGTTCTATGTTGACTCATGAAAACCTATTGATGAAATATTTGGTATTGATATGATGTATTTTAATAAGAAACCCCAGGCCGTTATTTAAAGGTAGAGAGAAAGATTCTAAATCTAGTAGTGAATGGTAAATGTTGGAAATATATGTAATAACATGTTAAGAAAGGATCACACTAATGATAACCTAAAAAATCCAATTTGATGATTTAACAATTGTATAAGTGTATTATATTTTCTATTCATGTGGTATTGTTGATATAATTTATCATAGTGATGGATATTTAATTTTAAGGGCATGGTTTTTGGAATGTGGTGATTGTTTCAAGTTCAGTTGGATAGTTGAATTTTTCTCAATGTAAAATCCTTGAGCTAGTTGGTTGTATTTCTGTTTGACTACCTAAATGATCCTTGTTTTCCATTTATTGGTTAGTAATTATTAGAGGATTCCTTCTTTCCAGATGAAATATTGTAGAATGTGTTGATTGGGTTGGTCATGGTTTGTTTCTCTTCAAGGTTGAATTTTTTTAAGGTGGGTATGATGTAATATAACAAGTTTCAACTAATGGGATAATAGTCTTTTGAAATATTAATATTTTGATTGAAAAGGTAAAAATAGTAAATCCACCATTGTCAAGGTGTTAGATTTGAAAATAGAATATGCAGTTGAGTCCGAAATTGGGAGTTTACCCTATGATGTATATTGAGTAATTTTTGGGAAGCATTGAATCATTATTCCATAAGTGTGGTTTATTTTTAATTAATTATTAAAAATAGATAATAATTATCCATTTTCCATGTAACTTTAATTCATCAAATTATATTCATCTTTTAGGGGTAAATAGGGATAGAGGGAGGAGTCCATGGCCATGGAGGATCACCAGAGAAGAGGGGATCTACACCAGAGATCAAAGAACATGCAGATTATCAGAAAAAGGTTTGGTTATTTGTAAATTTTATTGTCCTTTTCAACTTTTAACTCATTTCCACTTGATCATGATTCAAAAAATTAATTTCTTAATAAATTTAAATTATGTTATTATGCTAACCAAGACACACACAATAGACCTTGATTACTCAAAACCCATTTTACATATTTTTAGTAATTCTAGAATGAAGTTTAGTTTCTAAAAACTTCTCTCTATAATTATGATATATAATCCTTTGATTTACAAATTAATAATCATATATGTTAATATATATATCTAAATGATTCTAATAGAAATGTTTTTTAATATTTGGATCTGTATTTTTAGTTATAATAAAGATATATTTGTTTATTTACATTTTTATGTAATTTTGAGATCTACTAAGATCTAGGAAGAATTAGTGAACAAACCATTTACCCCTAGGTAGGTACTTCCAAGATGATTCTAATTGGATTTTTTTTGGGATTAATCTAATAAATGGGTTGAAAGTTATCTTAGAGATAAATTTATTCCATTTTCAAATTCTCTCTAGATTTTAGGTGCATTAATAATTTATTTATGAGACAAAATTTATGTTTTAGTGATCCTTACAATGATACAAATATTTTGATGATGTTTAGTTAAGAACATGCATTTTCACTCTCAAAAAATCCACTGTGGGTGACGATGCCCATGAGGGAAGCAATGATGATGGTGAGTAGTGTGGTGGGGTTTATGTGGTAGTTAGATCAAAAATTTAAGAACTTAAATTTATCCATTTTACCCCTATGTCTTGGGTAATATGTTTAGATAGTATGTGGTGATAAGTTTTTTCTTGGTCGTCCAATCAAATAGATCAAAGAGACCAAATTTTTCCACATTGAAATACCCACAAATAGAGATATTTATATCCATAACCATATGATATTTTTATTAAAAAAACACTAGTGACATGGGTGATAATGCAATGTGCCCCCGTTCAGTTGTTTGATTAGTGCAATTGAATGACTATGATTTCCTAACCCACTGTGTGCTGTGATCAAGGACATTTTATTGAACGATCATAGAGTTTAGTAGTGTAAAACACGAATCTTGGTAGGAACCATACAAGAGGTCATGTGGGGTTCCATGTGGCATCCTTCTATGTTCCATTACTTCTTTGGGCCCATGTGGGTGTTTGAGAACTCTAAATTAGGTAACAAAGAATATATTGGACTCCTGTGACACATTAGATCCTATAGAATCAAGTTTGGGAATTTTTAAGATCATTTGATTGGTAATTTAGGTTATTTTTTATTAAGTAATTGTGGAAAATATTATTCAAAAGTTAATAATAATATGATTTTCAAAACTAGGAGCTAGCATGATTTATCACCTTGGGTTATAGGATATAAGTTTAAAAATTGAAATGATCTCAATGAATGAAAATTGCATGATCGAGATGTAAAAATTTATTGAGAAAAATGAAAATTATTATTATTTGATAATAATAATAATATTTTAATAAATATTTTAGAGTCTTAAGAATAGGATCTGGAATTATTATCTTGGATGAGATGCTTAACTACTAGTAGTGGAAATCAGATTTCATTGATAGTTCTGCGGTTAGAATAAGTTGATATTAACAAATTAAATAAAACCATTAACACCATAATGATACTTCTAGGAATATGATATCAACTCTTATAAATATTCTAAATTATTATCTATTCATCTCTAGACTTATTACCCTCAGAATGAAAATAGATTGTTGGTGAGTATGCCATTGGTCTTCATAGTTTTATTCCTTATAGATGCTTTCTTTTTTGTTTTCATGCTTTTATATTAATAAAAAAAATATTTCCTTCATGTATGATAGGAATAAATGTGAATAAAGTAAAAATTTATAAAAGGAGAATGTGAAGTTGTAAAGATAAAATAAGATTATATAGATGATAAATAAATAAGTGTTGATGAGGAGTGGTGACTTATCTAAATATGATTTCAAGGATGGAACTCTAGAGAGTTGGTTTATTGATATAAATTTAATAATTTATAGAAAATTATGGAATATATTTTTTAGAATATTAATACAAGATCAAAGATTAGTTCTACCTTAAGTGGTGTGACTTAATCATGAATGAATTGAAAAGTACCTAATGGATGTGTCATGAATTATGGTAAGTGAATGAGGGATGATAACATGGTCTATAAACTATAGAAAAGTAGAATATTTATGACCAAGATTTAGGTGTATTGATAGTGATTTGAGACAATATAGATTAAATTGGTTTGTTTTCAATGTATTGAGAGTGGATTTTAATGATTAAATTAATATATTTTAAGCGGTGATGAGGTTACATTGATAATTCATCAACAACATTGATCTATTATTGAATTACCATTTACTTAAAATGGGTTTAGGAAGTGGGATTATTTTTGGATGATGTGGTGGAAATAAGTTTTATAAAAAATATTGTATGAATGATAAGAGGGTATCTTAGATGAGATTGAGTTGTTTATTATGTGTGCTCACTTCATTAATAAGTGTTTCAACTTATGACTGATAGATCTTGATGGAATCTAGATAAAATGATGGGTCTCCATAACACTTAACCTTTATCTAGGGTTAGAGTGAGATGAAAGTGATTATACCCCATATCACCCACCGATTTGGGTAGATAATGACAATGTATTATACATATATCTTCCACCAATTACAACTATGAAGATTTATATTTTCTCTAATATTATATTATACAGATTTAACCATAGATATGTGTATTTATTTGGGCATTCAAACATTTATGTGATGCTAAATTTATTTATGTATATTTACTCTAGTTAGTAATGTGTATTTACTTCTGTACTTTTAAGATAATTAGAGATATGTATTTCCTCTAGAATTTATAAGATAGATGGAGATGTTTATATCCTCAGCCATCTCATGATTAGTTTTTCTAGGGTGAATTTTCAAGTTGTGGATATATGATTTATGTGTGACCTATTATTATTATCTAATTTATTGTATAAATAAGACTTGTTATTTTGTGGGTACTATGTGTTGAGCCCACTTTGTATGCTTTTTATTTTTTTTTCAATGGTTGTCAATGAATATGGATCTTTCATTAATGATTTATGTCAACATGGATGAAAGAATAATAATAGTGTATAAGTTTTTGGTAGTTAGAGAACCCAAGCATTATGTAAATAAGAAGATCTTGGAATATTTTTTTAAGTTTCTTGTCATTTATTATATGAAAAAGAGAAGATAAAGATCTTTTATTTAGAGTTCTAGAGATTTTTTTATATTAAAGTAAAAGGTGCTTGAAGAATTATAAGTTCCATAGAGAATTTATAATGATCGATATTATATCTCTATAATGAATTTTCTTATGTACTTACATCCTTAAATAGTTTAAGAAGTATAAAACTATATGGATCATGTTGAGGAAATTAAAAGAAGATAAGAGAATTTGAGAAGGCTGGAGATGAGTCTTGTGGATGTTGGATTGAATGAAATTAAATTTATTTGATATTTAAAAATGGGATGTATTAGTTTGATCTATATATGAGTCATTGATTTTTGGAAAATGGATCTATTAATGATTCATTATTAAAGGCATCAAAAAATATGGCCAACTAAAGGCCAACTGACCACCTAAGCAGGTAGGCCATCATAAGGACAGCTGGACATGGTTAAAGGTGGAATCCATCCCTGAGGGGATTATGTAAATTCCAACATGGGTTGGCACTGGATTAAGGAGAGTGGACCCAGTGTGGGTCAGTATTGAGTGATGGAAGATATAATATGTGGGGTGGAACAACATACCCACTGGGTGAGTAATCTCTAAGGTATTTGAAAAGTCTATTATGAATCACTGGAATATGTTAGGAAGTGCACATCCAAGTGATAATTTGATATGGGACTCAATTTTAAGTGATAATATACATCATTTAAAATAAACATGATATTGGGATGGAAAATAAATCATTTTTATCCTCATCTTCCTCACACAAAATATTACACATTGATTCTAGAATTATTATGTCGTGTTTTACCATCAAAGTTAAATATTATCTCAATTTTTAATACTTTGAAATTTTTGAATATTTTTAGAGTTTATGTAGCTGAGTTTATAAAGTAAAAATAGTTCTTAAGAGTAAAAATTAATTTCTTAAATATCCCAGGAATTCTATGCATGAATATATGGAAAATAGAAGTGAATAATGGTGGATTAAGCTTGATTACTTAATGGAAAATTCATAAAAGATGTTGGGAAGTTAAAATGAAGTGTGTAAGAGTGATTATAATTTTACGTATGAGTGAATTAATATTGTATATGATTCATGAAAACCATTGTATGAGTTATCTATATAAGATCCCCATAACTAAATATGAGGATCCATGTAAGGATGGAGCTCGACATAAGAGTGGCTATGTATAAGTGAACTACATATAAGTAATTTACATATGAGTGGTCTCAAAACTAATGATGATGAGTAATATTAGTTTTTAGAGACATGAATATATAAATATATTTATATCAATTTTATAAAGAAATGATTAATGAAGAAAAACCATGAAGTAAGCTACAACCACTGTAACGACCCAAAATTTCATTAATGGAAAATCCCTCTTGATCCAGTTAAATGTTTCTTTATGAAAAAAAAAGTTTTTATAAGATGTCAACTTCTTTAGTTTTATGTTAAGATTTGTGACCGTTACTTTTATAGCCGTTGAACAGTGATCATCTGGGTAGTTTAAATATAAGGCTTTAACGAACCAATTTTCTACTCAGACAAAGGAAGCGATGGCCTCATCTAGTAGAATTGCCCCTTACGAAGCCCATTTGTCAGAGCTCGGAAAGGAGGTGGCGTCTTTGGGCTTTGCCCTTGACCAAGCCCAAGCTGAGCTTCATCAAATCAAGCTCGAACGTGATCGTCTACGGGAAAAATGGGAGTTGATAGAGATTACCACTCGAGCAATGTTATCCGAGTAACCCCAAGAGTTTGTCACCATCGCACACCTTACCCTTAGGTCTTATGCGGCTATTTTAAGGGGTTATGTAACAAATAAGTAGCACCATGTTCATGTACATTTTTTTTATATAATAATGAATATAATTTCTAGTCATTTTTGATACATTGTAATTAGTTTTTAAAGTACAAACGGTGTTTTTAGTTATTATTTAATTAAGAATTATATTTTATTAAATTAAAGGATTTTTGAATTAAATAATATTTTAATAAAATATTATTATTAATATTAAATTAATTTTTATTAAATATAAATGATCTTATAATTTTATGAATGCAATTAAAATTTTTATTAAGGTTTGAAATCCATTTCTGTCAAAACCCGTGAATTTTTTATAAATGTCGGTTTTTATTTTAAAAGTGAAAATTCACATATTTAGAAAATTATTTAGATAAAATAAATATTAGTTTTGGAATCAGGACATCGAAATTATGCAACGGTGAATTTTTCATAATTTTCTGAGATAGTCAAATTTTTGGGTAAAAATTAAATACCATTTAAATATATAATGTGTTTTATGACATCATAATGACACAATGGTGATGTAATAAAATACCATAATCCTTATGTTCGGCCAATATGTGTTTTATCATTAAAATAATGAGGTTTTGGGTTTGTTTGACTCACTTTTCAAAGCATTAATGGAGCCCTCAAGACTTATTCAACACTTTGCCTTTTTAAATTAATTTCCATGGGAGTGTGACTCACCTCCACATAAGCAACCCTAATTTTTTAATAAGTTCGGACCTTGGCCTTGCAAAATATTGTTTTCCTCTTTCCTTTTCCAGAAACCATGGGCAAATACCATGGGATGGTTTGTGGTTTGGATTATTTTAATATAAGGGGTCCCAAACCTAAATAATAAAGAATTCTCTCACCTTTCCTATATAAACCCACCCAAGCTCCCACTTCCTCCTCACACAAAGCCCTTGAAGTTCGTCCAACCTCTACCCTACTCTCTCTAGAATCCTCTCAAGGTACCCCAAGCTCCCAAGAAGCCTCTCACAAGCCTCTCTCTAGCCTTTGGAAGCACACTTCCAAGTAAGGGTTTTTCTTCCTTTCTCATTTTTGTCAATTTTCTTTAAGTTGTATTTCCCTTTTAATTTCATTTATGAATGTTGGGGTATGGTTTCACACCTCTCCCATACTGCCCTATTATTGTTTGAAAGATGGGAGACCCCTTTCTCTCTCATTAAATGCCTCCCATGTACACCCGTTACTATGCCGAAATTCCGAAAGGAACCTTTTTCTCCTCTTTTATATTCAAGCAATACTTTTGTATCATGAATCTAAATTCCTTTTCAATTGTTGGGACATGTATCTATATGACCTTATTACTGTCCATTACATGTAAATATGATGAGGAACCCCTTTCTCTCTCATCAGCCTTTTTATGAATTCTTATGTCACGCCGTTACGCTGCCGAAATCACACCGATTTTCTAAGCCAATATCATTGTGTAGTGAATACCATGCCCATTTCTCCATCAAGGGTATTCAACTTTATGCACATTTACTTATTTATTTTAAAGTTTCATGTATGAATTCCACATTCCTTTATCGTGGAATAAATGATTATGTTTTATGAATCCATGTTTTATGATCCATGTGGCACCCTTATGCATGAAATGAAATGTTTAAGAAGGGTGCGCCATGATAGCGCTCCAATGCATTGGGTAAAGTATAGTATCATGATACGTCATGTGCAATGAGTGTTGACTCATTCTAATTCAAGTGCAACGAGGGTTTACTCGTGCTTCAAGTGCAATGAGGGTTTACTCATGCTCCATGTGCAATGAGCCTTAGCTCATGCTAATTCAATGTTAAGTGTTGTTGCCACATTTCCATGTTATGATTATCATGCTTTATCATTACTTTATGTTCATGTATCTCTTATGCTCTATTGATATGACTATTGCCTAACATGTATTGTAATCCTCATGTTATTCATTGTGTACTCCCTTACTGGGCTTTATAGCTCACCCTTTTCTTATGCATGTCCTCAAGTTATCCCATGCAATGCTAAGTACGAAGGAATGTAGTGGTCATGTAAAGGAAGTTTTCAATAAGGATGTTGTATTTAAAGTTTAAAGTTTTTATGTAATGATCCTAATCCCCAAAGACACTAAACCTCTCGATCTTCTTTGTTGTATCAAGTGAAGTTTTATGTAATGAAGCATGTTTAAGTTGTAATAAAAAGCAGGGTTGTCATAGTTGGTATCAGATGATAGGTTTAGTTATTTTTGGGATTAGGAAACCCTAGTAAAGCCTTAGATACAAGACTAAGAATAATAAAAACATCCCTAAGTTTTGGTAAATACTAAGTAAGTGGTTTATCAAACAAATACATCCCTGTCTGGATATGAGCAGGTAGAGGCGGCTCTGGCACAGATGTATCCTAGGGGTAAAAACCGAAAACACCGCTTTGAGCTAGACTCGAACGGGAACTGGTGCACGACAACGGGCCTTGCTGCACTCTTGGTTATGACACTCCCTGGGGATATGTTTTGATAAATTCACAATCTTAGTATGAACCCTTATTAAGGGAAAAATTCCCCTAAGAATATATGTTAGAAGGAAGATCATGAAAAGCCTGGATTGAATCCTATAGACTCATGAGTTAAAGAGATTAAAGTTTATTTATAAGTCATCAACTTTTGTCTTTGGATTAACCTTTATGTGTTACCACTAACTTTCTTTTATTCCAGCCAATGGCCAGTAATAGGAGAACTCGGGCTAACAACCGTTGTGAAGATCAGTGTGATGATTGTACTTATGAGATGCCCAATCCAATGGGAGCGGGAATCGCGAACTTTGTCACGCTTCTCTCTCAGCTAACTCAAGTTTTGAATAGAAACACTGGTCAAGAGGAACGTTCAACCCCCCCTAAGAAAGAACAAGTCGCTATTGAAAGCTTCATGAGACAAAGGCCTTCTACTTTTAGTGGATCATCCAATCCCACGATTGCTGAACAATGGATCAACTCCATTGAAAAGATATTCTCCATCCTCCAATGCTCTGAAAAAGAGAAGGTTCTCCTGGCGGCTTATCGTATGGAGGGTGAAGCTGATCAATGGTGGACGTTGATCAAAAATACGAAGCCTGAGGAGGAGATAGAGGCTTTGGAATGGAAGGTATTCCGGAAGATGTTTTTCGATAAATATTTTCCACGCACCCTCCATCTTAAGATGGAAAGGGAATTCCTTTCCCTCAAGCAGAAAGATGAGGAATCTATGGGAGCGTACGAGGCAAACTTCACAAGGCTTTCATGATACGCTTCCGGCTTTGTCGTTACCCCCGAATGCAAGGTTGACCGCTTCTTTAGTGGGCTGAAGCCTAGCTTGCGGAAAGCATTAGCGATCCGTGACTTCGACAGCTATGAGGAAATTGTCCGATGTGCCCTTAAGGTTGAAATGGAGATCGGAGAATCACAGGGGTATCATGGGGACACGAAGCGGAAGGTAGACTTCAATGATGGTGGTCCGATGGATAAATCCAACGGCGCTAAGAAATTCCAGCACCCCACTTGCCAAAAGTGTGGAAAAAAGCACCCTAGAAATTGCCTTAGGGGGACAAGAAAATGCTTCAAGTGTGGAAGAGAAGGGCACCTAGCTGTTAACTGTCAGCAAGAAGGACCCGCGGCTGCGACAGAGGGGAGGAACGCTCCGTTCGAACCTCAACGCGTTGTTCAATGCTTCAAATGCAATGAACCGGGTCATTTTGCGAATCAGTGCCCTAATCCAAGGGTTATCGGAGGAAATCAACAACCTCCAAGACAGCAAGGAAGAGCTTTTTCCATCACTTCTGCCGAAGTGAACCCCGACAACGAAGTGGTGACAGGTACGCTAGTTATTCATTCAAGAATAGCGAACGTACTTTTTGATTTAGGTTCTACGCATTCTTTTATATCTCAAAAGTTTAGTAGAACAATCCCTGCACCACCACAAATCATGGAAGTAAAGATGTCGGTGAGTACGGAAAATGGGGCAATCATTGCATCCCATGAGTATAAGTCCTCCCCTGTTATAATCTGTGGATTGAATTTCCCGGCGAACCTCGTCATACTCCCTTTGGTGTAATTTGATGCAATTCTTGGCATGGATTGTCTTTCCTTATATAGAGCCAACATAAATTGTCGGGAGAGGGAAATCACACTCCATATGGAGAATCGACCCCCGATTCTTTACAAGTGTCAGGAGGAAGATGAATCTCCTTTAGCTCCATCATATCAAGCATGAATATTACTACCTTATGAGCACGCATATCTGGCTCAGATGATTGAGTCCAAGGAAGAAACCACCCTTGAAGAAATGCCTATTGTGAGGGAATTCACTGAAGTATTTCCCGAGGAACTTCCTGGTCTTCCTCCAAGAAGAGATGTTGAGTTCTCAATTGAACTTATACATGGGGCGCTACCAATATCAAAGACTCCATATAGAATGGCTGTGGTTGAGCTTGAAGAACTGAAGAAACAACTACAGGAGAATCTGGATAAAGGGTTTATACGCCCAAGTGCATCACCATGGGGTGCACCAGTCCTCTTCGTCAATAAGAAGGATGGGTCAATGCGGCTTTGCATCGATTATCGTGTACTTAACAAAATCACAATAAAGAACAAGTATCCTCTCCCAAGAATCGATGACTTGTTTGATCAGCTACGTGGAGCACAATACTTCTCCAAGGTCGACTCGCAGTCGGGATATTATCAAGTAAGGGTGAAGAAGGAAGATATCCCCAAGACTGCTTTTCGTACAAGGTACGGGCACTATGAATTCATAGTAATGCCTTTTGGACTCACCAATGCTCCAGCAATATTCATGGACTTGATGAATAGAGTATTTAGAGATTACCTAGATAAATTTGTGGTAGTCTTTATAGATGATATTCTAATATACTCCAAAACCAAGGAGGACCATGAGGAGCATTTAAGAACTGTACTGGAGACTTTGCGCAAGGATAAGCTCTATGCCAAGTACATCAAGTGTGAGTTCTGGTTGAAGGAGGTCTCATTCTTGGGCCATATCATCACAAGCAATGGGATATCTGTGGACCCCTCCAAAACAGATGCAATTGAGGGATGGCCGAGGCCAACATCGGTAACTGATATCCGTAGCTTCTTGGGGTTAGCTGGATATTATCGACGATTTGTGAGAAACTTCTCACGATTGTCCAAACCTCTTACCAAGCTAACTCGAAAGGGAGTAAAGTTTTCTTGGAGTGATGAATGCGAAGAAAGCTTCAAGGAGTTGAAAAGGAGGCTTATCACTGCACCTGTGCTCACTTTACCCACAAGTGGGGAGCTTTTTGTGGTATTCAGTGATGCTTCGAAGAAGGGATTAGGATGTGTGCTGATGTAGAATGATAAAGTGATATCCTATGCCTCAAGACAGTTGAAAATCCATGAGCGAAACTATCCAATGCATGATCTGGAGTTGGCGGCGGTAATATTTGCCTTGAAAATTTGGCGGCATTATCTCTATGGAGAGAAATGTGAGATATATACTGACCACAAGAGTCTTAAATATATATTCACACAGAAAGAGCTTAATATGCGCTAGAGAAGATGGATAGAGCTCATAAAGGATTATGAATGTTCAATACATTACCACCCAGGGAAGGCGAACAAGGTGGCGGATGCCCTAAGTAGAAAGGATCCAACAATTCTATCAATGATGAGAATTGAGAAGGATCCAATCTTCTTAGACTTGATGAAGATGGACGTGGGAATCATAAAGAAGGGAACATCATCAATCCTTTCACAAATGATTGCTCAACCATCTCTTTTGGAAAGGTTAAAGGATGCTCAAAAGGATGATGCGAGAATCCAAGAAAAAGTGGAAGCTATCAAAAAGGGAAAATCCTCAGAGTTTAATGTTAATGAAGAAGGAATTGTGCGGTTTGGGAAAAGACTATGTGTCCCATCAAGTTCGGAGCTGAAGAAGGAACTTTTGGATGATGCACATAGTTCAAATTTCTCTATTCACCCAGGGAGCACAAAGATGTATCGAGATCTCCGAGAAAACTTTTGGTGGGATAATATGAAGAAGGAGATCGCCGAATATACATCAAAGTGCCTGGTGTGTCAGCAAGTGAAGGCAGAGAGGCAGAAGTCTAAGGGGATGATGCAACCATTTCCCATACCAGAATGGAAATGGGAGAACATCACCATGGACTTCGTCACTGGACTTCCAAGGACATCCAAAAGCAACAATGCAATCTGGGTTATTGTGGATCGTCTTACAAAGACTGCACACTTCATTGCTATTCGATAGGATTTCTCTTTGGATCAACTGGCACAGATATATATCAGGGAAGTGGTACGGTTGCATGGAGTACCACTATCTATTGTGTCTGACCGAGATCCAAGATTTACCTCTAAGTTTTGGAAGAGTCTTCAACATGCTATGAATACTGAACTGAACTTCAGTACGGCCTATCATCCTCAAACTGATGGCCAATCCGAGCGGACTATCCAAACACTTGAGGATATGTTGAGAGCGTGCTCAATGGACTTTAAAGGAGGATGGGATCAACATCTTCCTCTAGTTGAGTTCTCTTATAATAATAGTTTCCACTCGAGCATCCAAATGGAACCATATGAAGCCCTGTATGGGAAAAGGTGTAGAACACCGGCATGTTGGGATGAGGTTGGTGAACGTAAGCTGCTTGGACCAGAAATGGTCAAAGAAATGGTGGAGAAGGTGAAAACCATTCAGCAGCATATCAAGGCAGCCCAGAGTCGACAGAAGAGTTATGCAGATAATCATCGACGAGACCTTGAGTTTAAAGTCGGAGACATGGTGTTTTTACGCATATCTCCGTGGAAGAAGGTCATGAGGTTTGGAAAGAAAGGGAAGTTAAGTCCAAGGTACATCGTCCCCTTCGAGATTCTTGATCGTGTTGGGGTTGTGTCCTATCGACTAGCACTTCCACCTGCTATGGCCAAGGTGCATGATGTCTTCCATGTATCCCTCTTAAGGAAGTACATACCAGACCCTTCACATGTACTCTCTTCCGAGGTGGTACAATTAGAAGACGATCTTTCTTATGAGGAGCAACCAGTGAAGATCGTGGATCGTAGAGAAAAAGATTTACGAAATAAGACAATGCCCCTTGTCAAGGTGTTGTGGAGAAACCACAAGTTTGAAGAAGCAACTTGGGATTCGGAGGATATGATGAAGCTAAGTTACCCATATTTGTTTTAGTGTGGGAAAAGGAAAATTTCGAGGGCGAAATTTCTTAAGGGGGGAATGTTGTAACGACCCAAAATTTCATTAATGGAAAATCCCTCTTGAACCAGTTAAATGTTTCTTTATGAAAAAAAAAGTTTTTATAAGATGTCAACTTCTTTAGTTTTATGTTAAGATTTGTGAACGTTACTTTTATAGCCGTTGAACAGTGATCATCTGGGTAGTTTAAATATAAGGCTTTAACGAACCAATTTTCTACTCAGACAAAGGAAGCGATGGCCTCATCCAGTAGAATTGCCCCTTACGAAGCCCATTTGTCGGAGCTCGGAAAGGAGGTGGCGTCTTTGGGCTTTGCCCTTGACCAAGCCCAAGCTGAGCTTCATCAAGTCAATCTCGAACGTGATCGTCTACGGGAAAAATGGAAGTTGATAGAGATTACCACTCGAGCAATGTTATCCGAACAACCCCAAGAGTCTGTCACCATCGCACACCTTACCCTTAGGTCTTATGCGGCTATTTTAAGGGGTTATGTAACAAATAAGTAGCACCATGTTCATGTACATTATTTTTGTATATAATAATGAATATAATTTCTAGTCATTTTTGATACATTGTAATTAGTTTTTAAAGTACAAACGGTGTTTTTAGTTATTATTTAATTAAGAATTATATTTTATTAAATTAAAGGATTTTTGAATTAAATAATATTTGAATAAAATATTATTATTAATATTAAATTAATTTTTATTAAATATAAATGATCTTATAATTTTATGAATGCAATTAAAATTTTTATTAAGGTTTGAAAGCCATTTCTGTCAAAACCCGTGAATTTTTTATAAATGTCAGTTTTTATTTTAAAAGTGAAAATTCACATATTTAGAAAATTATTTAGATAAAATAAATATTATTTTTGGAATCAGGACGTCGAAATTATCCAACGGTGAATTTTTCATAATTTTCTGAGACAGTCAAATTTTTGGGTAAAAATTAAATACCATTTAAATATATAATGTGTTTTATGACATCATAATGACCCAATGGTGATGTAATAAAATACCATAATCCTTATGTTCGGCCAATATGTGTTTTATCATTAAAATAATTAGGTTTTGGGTTTGTTTGACTCACTTTTCAAAGCATTAATGGAGCCCTCAAGACTTATTCAACACTTTGCCTTTTTAAATTAATTTCCATGGGAGTGTGACTCACCTCCACATAAGCAACCCTAATTTTTTAATAAGTTCGGACCTTGGCCTTGTAAAATATTGTTTTCCTCTTTCCTTTTCCAGAAACCATGGGCAAATACAATGGGATGGTTTGTGGTTTGGATTATTTTAATATAAGGGGTCCCAAACCTAAATAATAAAGAATTCTCTCACCTTTCCTATATAAACCCACACAAGCTCCCACTTCCTCCTCACCCAAAGCCCTTGAAGTTCATCCAACATCTGCCCTACTCTTTCTAGAATCCTCTCAAGGTGCCCCAAGCTCCCAAGAAGCCTCTCACAAGCCTCTCTCTAGCCTTTGGAAGCACACTTCCAAGTAAGGGTTTTTCTTCCTTTCTCATTTTTGTCAATTTTCTTTAAGTTGTATTGCCATTTTAATTTCATTTATGAATGTTGGAGTATGGTTTCACACCTCTCCCATACTTCCCTCTTATTGTTTGAATGATGGGAGACCCCTTTCTCTCTCATTAAATGCCTACCATGTACACCCGTTACTATGCCGAAATTCCGAAAGGAACCTTTTTCTCCTCTTTTATATTCAAGCAATACTTTTGTATCATGAATCTAAATTCCTTTTCAATTGTTGGTACATGTATCTATATGACCTTCTTACTGTCCATTACATGTAAATATGATGAGGAACCCCTTTCTCTCTCATCAGCCTTTTTATGAATTCTTATGTTACGCTGTTACGCTGCCGAAATCACACCGATTTTCTAAGCCAATATCATTGTGTAGTGAATACCATGCCCATTTCTCCATCAAGGGTATTCACCTTTATGCACATTTACTTATTGATTTTAAAGTTTCATGTATTAATTCCACATTCCTTTATCGTGGAATAAATGATTATGTTTTATGAATCCATGTTTTATGATCCATGTGGCACACTTATGCATGAAATGAAATGTTTAAGAAGGGTGCGCCCTGATAGCGCTCCAATGCATTGGGTAAAGTATAGTATCATGATACGTCATGTGCAATGAGTGTTGACTCATGCTAATTCAAGTGCAACGAGGGTTTACTCGTGCTTCAAGTGCAATGAGGGTTTACTCATGCTCCATGTGCAATGAGCCTTGGCTCATGCTAATTCAATGTTAAGTGTTGTTGCCACATTTCCATGTTATGATTATCATGCTTTATCATGCCTTTATGTTCATGTCTCTCTTATGCTCTATTGATATGACTATTGCCTAACATGTATTGTACTCCTCATGTTATTCATTGTGTACTCCCTTACTGGGCTTTATAGCTCACCCTTTTCTTATGCATGTCCTCAGGTTATCCCATGCAATGCTAAGTACGAAGGAATGTAGTGGTCATGTAAAGGAAGTTTTCAATAAGGATGTTGTATTTCAAGTTTAAAGTTTTTATGAAATGATCCTAAGCCCCAAAGACACTAAACCTCTCGATCTTCTTTTTTGTATCAAGTGAAGTTTTATGTAATAAAGCATGTTTAAGTTGTAATAAAAAGCAGGGTTGTCATAACCACAATGATTCTTTATGTCTGCATGCATTTGTAGATTATTTTTGAATGAAAGTGGGAATATTAAAAATACTAATATTCATAGAAAATTGGAATTCACCTGGTGAAGTGAATAATGATGATACGTAAGAGAACCAATGTTTCTACATTATATATATATATATATCCAGTTGAAGAAATTGGTTGTTCAAAGTTATCATTTACGGAAAAGAAAAATCCTTGTTCCAAGAAGAGAGAACCGATACTGCATTTTAAAGAAAAAATATTAGGTATAGTAGATAGTGGAGAAGAGACTCAATACATAATGAAACTTGAAAAAACCTTATGTATTGAAGATGGTTATTGAATAAGATTATTATGAAGAATGTTGCACACTAAAGAAAAAGAAAAATAAAAGTAAAGAGGAATAGTTTTTTCAATCAATTTTTTTACCGAAAGAGTCTCATAGATAGTGAAAGAATAGAAGAAGAAATAAGAGGAAGTGAATATGCTATGCATGTAGTCTATAAAGTAAGAAGTATTATTCATAAATATTTTTATAAAAAATAATAATGTGTTTCTTATAAGCTTCTATGCAAGTAAGCGAATAAGGAGAATAATACAAACATCATATCAACAACTTTACAAAGTTCTCAATTGGTGATAAACTATCTTTTTGTTACCCTTAATTGATTAGACACTATTGGAAAGTAGTATAAAGTCCCATCATGATATTGTACATAGTCAAGATACTTGTAACATTATTTCATGATATTATCTACTCATTGTACTCATAGGTTGATACTAGTAGGTCATGTGACCTCTGTGAGTTCCTATTTACACAAAGAATTCTCCTTTCATTTTAAAAGGTGAACTGTATAAATCTCATGTTCCTCTTTTGTGTATGTGTTTGGATGTGTCATCATATAAAAAATAGTGAGAAGATGGAATAAGTGATCCATTTAAATTTAAAAATTTTAGAGGTAGAAGGAAAGGTATAGAAAGGTTTCAAATTGGAGAAAAAGTCACCAACATTGATTTACTCCCCTTTGAGTGTTAAATATATTACAATCTAGTTCTCTCAATTGGTATTAGAGAATGATTTAAATTTTATTGGATTCTATATTTTTTAATTTCTCACCCTTTTAATATTTTAGTCACTCTATGAATTATAATAAAGTATAGTTTTAGTAAAAATTATCTATTTAAAAGTATAATTAAATCTCTACCAAGACCATTATGAATAGAAAAAACAAAGGGATAAAGATATTAAAGAAGGAATCATTTTTATGCAAAGAGAAATTGGTTTTAGTGTCTCTATGAAATTATTCTGAAGAATATATATCTAATGTGAATATAAAATAAATAGTAGTTCAACATACCACCAATGTGACATATAGTCTTTTTACCTCCATAGAGTCAAAGCATTTAGATGGTCACGAGGTAAGTGAATGATTTTATACAAAATATCCTCAAAAAGAGTGAAGAACTACTTGGAGTGATCACATTCCAAAAAATTTGTCTTTTGAATCATTAAAGGATTTTATACATATTTTTTCCAAAAAAATTGTCTCTCTTATTTTTGGGATTTTCGATAGCATGTAGAAAGAAATCATTCATCTTGAAGAAGAGTTAGAAAATGTATAGAACTCATTGAAATATAATTTTATTATATGTATAAAGAACTATAAATATATTGGATCCATATAAGTAATGAATATATAACTTGAATAAAAGTGATCCAAATTTTAATAAGAGTGAATCAATATAATACATGAAAATAATGTGTTCACTAATGAATTTTAAAAGAAGATCCATGCATTAGAGGAAATAAAAAAACCTTAAAATGTTTTCATAAATGTCCAACTTGAACTAAAATATCATAAGATAAAGGAGACTGATAATTTGATGCAAGAAAATGATATAAGGAATGAATAAAATATTTATAATATTAAGAAATTTTGTGAATAGAATGTGATATTGCATGAATATCATATGAACAGTCTAAGTACTAAATGTATTGATTTAGAAGTCAAAATGGATAGTATGGAAATGTTACATATCGAGTCTTCACAATTGAAAGAATATACTAACATAAATTGTTATAGGTAGGATTATTATGCTAAAAACAACTATATTATAGAAATAATATTGTAATATCATCTAATGATCATTATAAAGAATCCATAAATAAATATGTAATATAAATTTTTATTTCTAAAGCTTTTTCTAAATCTATTTATATAAAGAGTGTATATTTAAATACAAAATATATCCAAAAATAGATGATTATAAATGATTATAATATATAAACCATGTTAAGGGTGGATAAAATAATGTGTATGAGAACATGTTCCCAAAATAAGCTCAAATAATCGATGAAAATTCTTTAAAACATCTTGCTTACAACTCTGTAAATTCTAGACAGTAAGAAATTTATAGAACAAAAATAATGTTTTTGGGTAATTTATTATTCTATAATAGGTTTTTACATAGAGAATATAAATTTTGGTATAATATATCAATTACAAAAAAAATTATAGAGCTTATGTTAATGGGTAGAAAAAGGAAGACTGTTGTAAAATCCATAAGTGAAAGGAAAGAATCTATCTTCCACTAGTAGATTTAGAAAACATGAAAACTTTTTTGGTATTTATAATGATTTTGGTCATAATAATGATACATGATTGTCTAATTAAACCTTTTTTTGTTAGATTCAAATAGAAAAAGAAGACCATAAAATATGAAGAATGGAAGGGAGTCTACCATGGGAAAGTGTCAAGAGAAGAAATCTTGAATTAATATTCAAAAGTAGACATTGGAAAATGTAAATAATATATAATTGGGTAAAAAACATAATAAGACCAAGATAAGTGCTAAGAAAATATTCTTATATTTTGGAAATTGGGTACACACCAAGGAAACTTGAAAATGATCCATATATGTTTGAATTGGTGAAAGTAAGAAAATGAAAAGTGGAAGATTAGTCCAATAAAGAGAAAAAACACTAATTTGGTCTAATTCATTCACAAGAATCCATGTAGACATTACAAAAGGGCTACCAATATTCCCAAAATTCTTTATCTATTTATATTTTTTTTATAAATCAATAAAAATAGAGGAAGTATAAGAAAAAGGTTGTTCCAAAGGAAAAGAAGAAATTTTATATGAAGAATATGAATTTCCTGAGAGGTTGTAAAAAATGACATCATAGGAGGTTCTGAATACCTATTTGAGAGGTTCAATAAGAATTTTAACACTAATAATGATTTATTAACTATGTTACTAGTATAATAATAATTCCTAAAGAATATAAAGGCTACATCAGCTAATTCCTTTTTCATTCAGGATAAAGAAAGAGTTATATCCCAAAAAAAGGAGGAGAAGTTGAGAATAGATCCATGTTTACCAAATCTAAATTATATTTCAAAAATAGATATTAAATCATTAATAATAGATAAAATTGGTTGAGAAAATTCTTTCAACCTTGTTGTTCACACTTAGGAACAAGAAGATCCACCTTATTCCTTTTTGTTTGTGTGTTTTATTTGTAATTATAATCTATGGAATTGAAGGAAAATCATGTTATCATGGGGAGAACCTAATAAAAAGTGTTTGGTGTCAATAATAGATAGAAAAGTGAAGAGGGAACCATATTGGATCGATCAAAAATTTTATATTCTAAAAAGTATGTGTTGAATAAGATCATCTTTGTTGAAGATATAAAAGTTTTAAAATATAGAAAACTATAAGAAGTAACCCATTTTGGTACATTATGTACTTTGAACATCTTATAATCTATATATTTAAGAGGTAAAACATGATGAAGATTGTTTAGAATGTCTTCTTTAGGTAGAGATAAGTGAAGAATATCATGAAAAATCTACTAGAATTATTCTTTCATGAAAATTCAGCTATTCTAGAAGGTTCTTGATCACATGTCATTAAAAAAGGTATGATATATTATTCTCTCAACCTTGATAAAAAATTAGATTCAAATATTAACTGGGAGAAATAAATTTTAATCTATTATACAAATAAGAAATTTAAAGAAGGTTCATAGCAGTTCCTTGGATTTAAAATCTCACTTGAATGTTTTTGACATATCTGTTAAATTTAGGGATGGAATTCAAGTTAATATATTTCGTGATTTTTTTTTTCACAATTAGCATCATCAATCCTGTCATCCTAAAATTGTTATATATCTTATGAGAAAGGTATTAAATCACCCATTTTAGTTTCTATCATATTCTTTTATAATGTATAAAATTGTTGTATAAATAAAACACTCTTTTTATCTACACCAAGAATGGCTAAGATAAGATTAGAGTGATATGGTTTATGGAACATTTCTTGAGTATGAATTGATACAAATTTCTCAAGTACTTTCTATTACTTTTCAATAAGGGGTTGATGAAGTAAAATTAAATGATTAATGATAATGTAAGAGTGTTTTATGAAATGATTTTTTTAGAGAAGGAATAATAAACATAATGAGATATAATTTAATGTGGGTATTAAAAAAATTAAAAAGGAGGATATTATTGATTCCAATTTGTGTGGGTTATATTTGTTTTCAATGGTTATTGATGAATATTTAGATTTCATGATTGATGTCAATATGGAAGATAGAATAATTTAAGGGAAGAAGTTCTTGGAAGTTGGATAACCCAAATATTCTATGAAGAAAAAGATCTTGGAATTTGTTTTTAAAGTTTATTTTCATTTATTATATGAAAAAGAGAAGATAAATATCTTATGTTTGGAGTTTTAAAGATCCATTTATATTGAAGGAAAATGTGTTTGAATAATTTTGAGTACCATGGATAATTTATAAGGATCAATTTTATATGTATATGATGAAGGTTATTGTGGAATTCCATTCTTAAATGTATTAAAAATTATAAACTTATAAGGATGATGTTGAGGGAATTAAAATAAGAGAAGATAAGTTTAGAAGGCTGGAGATGAGTCTTGTGGTTGCTGGATTGCATATTTTTATATTTCTCATATATTTGGAAAAGGGATGCATTAGATTTATCTATATATGATTCATTTATATTTGGAGAAGGGATGTGCTTATGAGTCATTTTCAAAGGCATACAAAAATATGTCCAACTTAATTCTAGCTAACCAACTAAGAATCTAAGCCATTACAAAGACTGCGAGCCAAGCTTAAACATAGAATCCAACCTCTAGGGGAATGTGTGAAGGCCAGAGTAGGTTTTCACCAGCCTAAAGTATATCAAACCACTCTTTTCATACATATATATTACATCTTAATAGATTAACATTCATTACCTAATATAACAATACACAATATATTAATATAAGTCTAGTTCCTTTGGAAACTTGGATACATAAAAAACTAGTTAAAAGGTGAACTAAATCCTCTCCCAATAAGTTCTTCATAACTAGAACCTTTCTTAGACATATCATATATAATACCATTCTTCATAACCTGGTGAAAAGAAACATATGAAAGGGTGATATCAGATGCTCAATAAGGAAAAAAAAGGTAGATATCAACATAACATCATAATTTGGGTATTAGAACAAGATAATAACATTTGAAAACCATACCATTATTATCATAGATCATAAACTTGAGTAATGGGATAAATCTTAGCAATTCATAAGATATTAATCATAAATGAATCAAATAACATGAGCCATGATAACATTAAATTGTAATAATACATAGATTTTTGGCATATATATAAGCATAGAAAATCATTTCTTTAGTATTCAAGGATCATTATCAAAACTATCATAGTGGAAAGAGTTTAATCCACAAACCATCATAGTAGTCTAGGTTCACTTCCAAGACTATCATAGTGGGAAACTTCCCTTACTAAAATGAGTTCAAATCCAAATCTAGTTCTATTTATCTCATGTGATATCAATCGTTACCCAATAAATTGGAGGGAGATATAGGTCCCACCTGTCCTTGGTTATAACGTGACCACTGTCAGGGGTTATAATGTGAACACCTTCCTTGGTTATAAAATAACCATTATAAAATAATGGAAACCATATATATGTGCTCTACAAGATCATAAATCATGAATCATACCAGAAAAAATTATAAGAAATGAGTTTTTAAATATTTCATCATAACATAACCTATAGAAAAGAATCAGGTTTTATAAAAATTTCATTATTTGATCATAGCACAACCCTTAAAAAAAGATTTGGGTTTTATAAACATATTTTCATCATGAAAATAATCCATCTAGAGAAATAATAAGGATGATATCATTGGGTTTTATCCCCATTAAATATTAAGTAACATCAAACATAATCACCTTATATAGAAAATTATTTTGAAAGATCAATTGGAATATTTCATAAGGAAAATAACCTATCCACTTTGAAAATATACTTTAAAAAACTAGAATTTCACATAACATAGTGGAAATAATTTTATTTTAAGATATACTTGGAAACTTATAAAGTAATACTTAAAACATTGAGTGGTCCTGATGGTGAAAAATACAGTTCATGCCGTACATGTTAAAACAAATATTCCTTTCACATTTTTTTGGTAAAATTAAAAAGTAAATCATATTGAAAATGATAATAATATTAATTTTAAACCATTTTTTCAAAATTAAAACATGGGTAAAAATTAATTTAATCCATCATTGGATATTATTAAAAACATTCTTTAATTGTTTTTAGAAAACATGTACATGGATGAAAAATAAATTTCTACTGAGGATAGAAACAAAGGAAATTTTCTTTAAAAACATTATTTTGGAATATAGAATAAAAAAAGAGATGAAAATGAAATTAAAACATTTATTTTCATAAAATAACCATAGGATAATACAATTCGTGTTTTTGAGTGATATGTTATAATATTTTATCATTGGGAACTTAATCATAAATAATCCTAATAAACAATGAGATTGTAACATACAACATTTTCCACTTTGGTACCTTTTTATTTTTAAGAAACATGAATTAAATAAAATTATATCGATATTTAAATCCCACAATTCCATGATAAAAATAATAACATACATTCATTGGTAGTATATAAACCACACAAAATAAACAAGTGGTGAATATGACATGCATCCCATAGAAATAAAAGTAAGATGTAGATCCCTTAACATAAGTCTAGAATACATTGTTACTCATCCAAATGTATAATAAATATTGGTTTATTATAAATCTATTAAAGAAACATACTAATACGTATCATACCATATATTATTTACCTATAACCTTTTATTATCTATTTATTAACAATTCAATGTAAAGATCATGTTTAGAGTTACAACTGATTTGTTTTTCATGTATGTTTTCATTTGGTATTATTGGAAATTTTAATTTAATAATGGTTCCATAACATCTAGAATTTTAATCATGATATAAATATGAAATATATTCATCACATATGTATTTATTATAAAATTTGGAGATAAAAAATGAATTACACCGTTCATAGAGATGCTAAGCCATATGTACACATGGAAATTGTTTCCATTTTCTTGATAGAAGGAATGAAAGGAGGGTAAATAGTATATCAAATTTAAATATTCATTATTATTTCACATATATCACATATATTAATTAAATTTATCCCCATTTCCATCTTTGTGACGTGTATGCGAAAAATGAATCACATCCCTTCACGAGGCAGTAGTTATTTGTACACATAAGTGACATTACCATATTCCCATGGAATGGAAAGTAATAAGGTAAACATGATATTATAATTATAAGCATAAGTATTAAATTAATATCATATATATAATTTAAATCCATAATTATATCCACATGTGAGAGATGATGACGGAAAATAAATCACACCAGTTTGCGAGGTAGTTGTCCATTTTACACATGATCGACAACTTCGTTTCCCATATGATGGAAGAGAAAATAGATGTTGGTTATGTAATTAAAATAATAAAATATCATTATATGTTATATAATTATGTTATTATATCATCATATTTTATGAGGATTTTAATTAGGTGGAATAAGAAATAAAAAATGCTCGGTTAATAATGTTACCCATTCTTCAGACAAACTCCCTAGGTTAGCACCAAAATCCTTCTTAGGAGGATTTTATTATCAAGATAAGGCATCTAGTATGTGTTTATAAAATTAAGGAAGATATTTGGATAGGTATTATCTGATATAAACAGTTTTGGAAGTGTGAATAGGATAAGAGAGGGGTTCCCTTTTATAAGTGGGGGAGAGGACACACTTGGAATTTTTGAAAAGAAAAAAAGTGTAACCATGTTTTAAACAGGAAAAAAAGGATCAAAAAATGGATATTTATAGAAAATTAGATGATATAAGTTCAAAATATTTCCATTAAATAATAATTGTACTAGTTTTTAGGTCATTTAACCCTTGTTCAACTCTCGTTAAACCTATTTTAACCTTAACCTCGATAATTAATTTTTATTGTTTTTACAATTAATTTTGAAAAAAAATAAGATGAATTTATTATATAAAATTTATTATGATGATTCAAAATATTTAACATATTTTTAAAAATTCCATTAATAGAACTGGCTAAATTTAATTTAAAATTAAACCTACAGACACGATGAAAAAACAGTTTTCCAAAGAGAAAAGTTTCATAAGTATAAAATATTTTAATATCAAAAGTCAATATAAATTTTATTAAATTGACCGAAATTGGTTTAATAATAAAATAATTGAACTAATTTTACTTTTAATTTTTTTTAATAAGTTGGATTTTTTAAATGCTTTAAACAAAAAGTCAGTTTTTAATAAAAATCAGTATTTTCACTATTCATTGCAAAATTAATATTTTCCAAAAATTCTCAAAATTCACCCTAAGATATTATTAAATTTTTGATTAAAAAAATAAAGTTAATTTTTTCAAATAAATTTTCTAAAAGTCTAAAAAAATTATTTTAATATATTATCACAAAAGTCAATAAAAACCCTTTTTTGAGAAAATAGTATTTTAAAAACATATAATTACATTACTAAAAATTTATAATTTTTTATCAATATGGTTTATTTATATAAAACAATTAAACTTAATTTTTAAAACATGGTTATTCATATTACTATCGATAAGTTTAACTATCTTATAATAGCCATATTTAAATAAAAATATTAATAGTTTATCGTGGTTCATTAAAAATCCGTGTTGCGTCTGACACATGCTCTCTAAGAAATTAAATTTATTTGAATTTTCTTTTCTAAAATATTAGAGAATTACATTCCACCCCCATTAAAACGAGTTTCACCCTTGAAATCTATTACAACGATACAAATAAATGAGGATACTTCTGTTGCATCAAATCCTCAAGTTCCCATATAGCTTCCTCAATCTGGTGGTTTCACCAGAATACTTTGAGTATATGAGTGGTATTGTTTAATAGAACTTTATCTATACAATCTTGGACATCAAATGGTTTTCCTCATAAAAAAGGCCATGTTTTAGCATTAAGACCATTGAGTTCAATTTATGTGATGGAACAAGTATATACTTTCTTAGGAGAGATACATGGAACACATCGTGAATTTTAGGGAGGTTCGATGGAAGTGCTAAAAATAAGATATGTTCCCAATATGATCAAGAATATTTAAGGGAAAATATACATAGGGATTATTTTTCCATTTATTACAAATATCATAACCTTATTCCATGGTTAAATTCTTAGAAAAAACTTTTCACCAACTTCAAATTCTAGATCACACTGGTGATTTTTGGCATAACTCTTTTTCTGAATTTATTCCAACCTTATGTTCTGTTGAATGGATATAAATCTTACACTATTTCACCATCTAGTTCACGTCCCAATATATTTTTTTCTCAAAATTCATTCAAACATGTTATAGTTCTACACTTATTTCTGTAGAGGACTTCATAAGGATCCATATGAATTCTTAAATGAAAGATATTATCTTAAGAAAACAAAAATAGTGGAAGGTGTTGATCCCAAACACCTTTTAAATCCATAGAACAATATCTCAAAATATTATATATGGTTTGAATTTTTATCTTAGACTGACCATCTATTTGAGTATGATGCACAATACTAAAAGTCAACTTCATATCAAGAGCTTTCTGTATATTTCACCAGAACATTGAGGCAAACCTCATATCTCGATCAAATATGATTGAATATGGTACTCCATGAAACCATACTACTTCCTTATTGTATATTATAGTAATATAATCCATAGAGAAATATTATCTGATAAATATTAAGTGCTTTGAATCTATAAGGTGATCGACTTCAACCCTAATAGCATTATTCCCATTAGATTTTTTTGGGGGAGTCCAACAACAAAATACAAGGCGATGTTTTACCATTTCTATTCTAGTATGGGTAATGGTTATAACATACCCTTATATTTTTTTCTCTTAGCCTTAACTTGCTGACATAACAAGCACCAAAACACAAACTTTTCAATATCTCTCTTTATACCATCTAACTAGAAATACTCTTTCAGATCTCTATAATATTTATTATTACAGGATTAATAGAGAATGAAGAACTATGAGATTACTCTAACTTCTATTTATTCAAATATGGTATGGAAAAAACACATATACAGTTTCTAACCCTTATAATTCCATCATGATCAAGTTTAAACTCAGGAACATTTATCACCTTCTTTTGTTTCTCCATATCATCCTTTCACACTTAATCAATCTTCACTTGTATAGATGGTTAAAAAATCATTTTATAAAGATAATATTTATACCCTTACTTCTGGATTTCTAGATCCATCTTTTGTAGATTAAGAAATATTGGATGTTTTGTGATCATCATTATAGATAATCTAGCATGATACTTTCGACTAAAATCATCTTCCGCCTTGTTCTCTTTCCTAGGGTGGTAATGTATTAAGTAGTTATACTCTTTAATCATCTACAAACATCTTCTTTGGTGTATATTAAATTCATTCTATGTGAATATATAATTTAAAATTTTTGTGATCAATATATATATCACACTTTTCTCCTTAAATATAATAAATCCATATCTTTAATGAAACAAATTAATGCAACTATCTCTAAATCATGAGTTGGGTAATTTTGATCAAGAAACTTCAATTTTCATGATACATAATATATAACCATGTCATTCTATATGAGAACACACACTAATACCTTCTTGTATACATCAATTTCAATTAAAAACCCTTCTACACTATAGGGTAATATAAGAATAGCTGTTCTGACTAATCTTCTCCTCAATTCCTAGAAATTTTCCTCACATCCATCCATCCATACATCCATAGGAACTTAGATCCCTTCCAGTTTAACTTGGTGAGTTTATTATATTATCAGGATAAATTATCCACAAACCGTTAATAATATCTATACACACCAAGAGAAATTTATATCTTAGTTACCATGGTTTCTCTAGGCCAACATTCAATAGTCTCATTCTTTGATAGATCCAATAATATACACTCAATTGAGATTATATGACCCAAAAATTAAACCTTTTGTATCCATAATTCACACTTTGTAAATTTTTTATATAGTTTCTCCTTATATAGGGTCTTCAGTATAATTCTCAAGTGATATTCATGATCTTACATTCTCTTTGAATATATAATAATATCATCTATAAATACTAACAAAAACTAACCAAGTTAATATCTAAAGACTATATTATTTAAATCCATAAAGATATAAGGGGAATTAGTATGACCGAATAGAATCACTATATAATCATAGTGTCCATACCTTGTACAAAATGTTTTCTTGGGTATATTCACCTTCTTGACCCTTAATTAACGATATATAGAATGGAGGTCAATCTTATAAAAGTATTGATCTATGAATAATTGATCAAACACGTCATCGATATGGGTAGAGGATACTTTTTGTGGATTGTGATCTTATTTAGATCCCAATAATCAATGTAGAGTCACATAAATCTATCCTTCTTCTTAAAAAATATAATAGGTTCACCCCAAGGTGACACACTTGTCCAAATGAATTCATTATCAAGATTATCCTAGAGTTTATTATTTAATTCCTATAACTCAATCAAGGAAATTCTAGTGGGAGTATTTTAAATAGGTGTAGCACCATCTATGAGTTCTATTAAGAACTCAACTTCACTTTTTGGTGGAATACTAGGCAACTATTCCAGAAATACATTAACAAAATCCCACACAATAGGAATTTCATTGATTTTGATTTTCTCCCCAACCATATAATATAAACACCCCTTTTGAATTGGAATAAAGACCCATACAATGGATGTGATCTCATTTGTATGTTTATATATATAATTGCACTGATAGATGATCGTAGTTTAGTTTAGAAAATAAAATATGACTTTACTTCCTAAAAAATTGATGTGGGATTTTTTTAGATAAATCCAATCCATGCCTAATCTAACATCAAATTCAACTGGAGGGAGAATAACGAGATTTTTAGGAATCACATTCCAAAAAATTCCAACTAGAGAAGAATCATAGAATTAAGATGTGTTCATAATACCATTAAGGGTTTTCAATGATAATTGAACATCTAATAATTGAGGATAGGAATTAACATTCCTAGATAATTTTAATGATAAAAAGGAATTAATATGACTAAGCTCAAATAGGGTACTTTAATTTTTGAGAATACCTGTTACCACCTAACATTCATCATTATATCTCCAATCCCTTGTTAAAACCAAAATGGTTAGCCTGACCTTTATGAATATTTGATCAGAGTGATCAATCATGAAAAATCAGTCATAGGATGACCAAATCAGGAAACCTTATTCTAAATATATGGAACCTTAGGTTTAAACTAGGTTATTCATGGTCATAATATATTCAAATCCATCATGATGGTTCATAAAGAGTTTGTGAATTTCCAAACCATATTCCTCGAGAGTTTCAAATCAGGTTTGTAATAAGGCCTGTTGTTGTGCACTAGTTGATAATGGACCCAAATACCAATGATCCCTTTTTGTATTGATTACACTTAGATAAATATCTGCGAGATCCATATAAACACATAGTATCAAGAAAGGGATGTAATTACTTGTAAACCACTCACTCCATCTTTCACTAAAACGAAAATACATTCTCTTTTACATTGGAATATCATTAGACCTATCCTTAAACATATTCATATAGATCTCATAAAGTGTTCTCATTTTAGTTTCCAAAGGTTAACTAAAACCTACTCCAGTAACAACTATAACGTCCCAATATTTTCATACATAGATATTACATATTAATAAATGAACATTCATTACATAACATAATAATCTAAACAAGAATGGTATAGGTCAAGTGCCTTTGGAAACTTGGATACAAAAATAACTAGTTCATAGGTGAACTACATCATCTCCCACTATGTTCTTCATAACTATCACCCTTATTAGAAATATCATACATAAAAACTTTCTTCATATCCTCAAGAAAATAAAAATAAGAAAGGGTGAGATCATATTCTTAGTAAGGTTAAACAAGGGAGATATCAACAAAAAGTGAGTATAATAGTATGAGTATAGAAAAAAAAATTGAAAAATTTATCCTTCATATCATAGATCATAAACTCGAGTCATTGCATGAATCTTGGTAGTTCATAAGTTATGAACCATAAAGGAATTAAAGAAAATGATCCATGATAATATGACATTAGTATAAGATATAGATTTTTTATACACATAATCATATAAAATAATATACTTATGAGTCAAGGATCATTTCCAAAACAATCATAGTGGAATGAGTTCACTCCCCAAAATATCGTAGTAGTCAAGGTTCACTCCCAAGACTATCATAGTGGAAAAAGTCCCTTATTAAACCAAGTTCACTCCCCATTACAACACTATTAATCTCATGAGATATCAATCTTTACCCAATGAATTGGAGGGAGATATAAGCCCCACCCTTCCTAGGTTATAACATGACCACTGCCCTTGGCTATAAAGTTACCAGTATCTTTGGTTATAATGTAACCACTATCACGTAATGGAAACTATACATATGTGTTCCATAATATCATAAAACATTCATCATATTAGAACCCATAAAAATAAATGGTTTTTCTAAAAATTTTATAATAGAATAACCCATGGAAAATAAATGGGTTTCATAAACATTTCATCATTTCACCATAGAAAAACCCATTGAAAAATGAATGGGTTTTATAAACATATTTTCATAAAAAACATATACCATACATAGAAATAATCAGGTTGGTATAATTTTATTATATACCCCTTAAATCTTAATTAACATCAAAGTATTTCATCTTATATGGAAAATGAATTTGAAAGATCACTTGGAACATTTTTTGAAGAAAATAACCTTTCCATTTTGAAAATCACCTTTTTAAAACTAAAATTTCATGTAACATTATAGAAATCTTTTTATTTGAAAATATCCTTGAAAAAATATAAAGTAATAGTTAAAACATTGAGTTTTCAAGATGGTGGAAAATACCATTCTTATCATACTCATTAAAACAAATATTCCTTTCACACTTTTGGTAAAAGTTAAAAGTACTTTGTTTAGAAAATAACAAGAAGATCCCTTTAAGACAATTTTGTAAAAATTAAAAAATGGGTAAAAATTTATTTAATAAATTATTTTATATTATTTAAAAATTTCTATAAAAAACTTTTTTAAAACATAGTCATGTAATAAAAAGGATTTTTGACCGAAGATAGTAAAGTCAGTTTTCCTGAAAAAACTTATTTTAGACTATTAAGTACATAAAGAGAGGAAAATTAAATAAAAACATTTATTTTTATAAAATATCCATAGGATATTAAATTCATGAGTTTATTGAGATATATATTATAATATTTAATCAATGGAATCTTAATCGTGAACAATCCCAATAAGCAATGAGATTATAACATAAAACCTTTACCACTTTAATAGCTTTTGAATTGTAAGCATCATGAATTAACGAAAATTATATGGATGTTTATATCCCATAATTTTAGGATAATAATAATAAAATACATTCATGGGTAGTATAGACACCACATAAAATAAAAAATTGGTGAATATGTCATGTGTCCAATAGAAATAAAAGTGAGAAGATGACCCCTTACCTTAAGTTTTGAATTCTTTCTTACACGTTTGAACCTACTGTATAATAATTTTAGGTTTATTATAAATATATTATAGAACTATATTAATATTTATCATACCATATATTATTTAACTTTAACCTTTTATTATCACTTTATTAACAATTCCTTGTTAATATCTCATTTTGGGTAATAATTTCTTTGTTTTTCATGTATGTTTTGATTTGGTATTTTTGGTGCTTTTACTTTTATCATCGTTCCATCATATATATAATTTTAACCATTTATAAATATTATATACATTAATTATATATATTTTTCATATAAATAAAAAAATTATAGACATATAAAAATAATTACACCATTCATGGAGACGGTAGACTGTACGTAAGCATGAACACTGTTTCCATTTTCTGGACAAAAGGAATAGAAGAAAGGTAAATAATATATAACCTTTATAGAGTTATTATGATTTAATATATATCATATATATTCTTTAAATCCATACTTATTATCTTCTATGTAAATCTTAAGTGAAAGTATATCACATCAATTCGTGAGGTGGTAGTCCACCGTACACACAAGCGATGTTATCATATTCCCAAAGAATGGAAAGTAAGAAGGTAAATATGATATTAGTATTATATAAGTATAATTAGTTTATAAATATGAAATATTTATAATTTAAATCCATTATTATATCTTCCCATAAGAGGCATTATTGGAAAATGAATTACATCATTTGAACCCTTATCTTTGTAGTTTAACCTTCCAGTAAACCCATTTTAATCTTAACCATGATAATTAGTTTTTAAAGTTTTTATGATTAATTTTGAAAAAAATCAGTTTAAATTATTATATAATATTAATTATTCTAATAATAAAACTTTTAATCCAATTTTCAAAATTCTATTCACATAATTTTCAAAATTTAATTTAAAATTAAACCCGTAGACGTGATGAAAAGTGCATTTTCCAAAGAGAAAAGTTTCATAAGTATATAATATTTTAATATAAAAAATCAATATAAATTTGATTCCAATAAACTAAATTGGTATAATAATAACATAATTTAACATAATTTAATTTTTTTGAAATAAGATATAACTTTGTAAATACTTTAAACCAAAAAGTTAGTTTTTAATAAAAAATAGCATTTTTCACAATTTACTGAAAAATTAATAATTTCAAAAACAAATTCAAAAATT
Source organism: Viscum album (assembly GCA_963277665.1). Taxonomy (NCBI): domain Eukaryota; kingdom Viridiplantae; phylum Streptophyta; class Magnoliopsida; order Santalales; family Viscaceae; genus Viscum; species Viscum album. The sequence continues at coordinate 2,123,529,633 of OY728123.1, read as the reverse complement.
CACCATAATATAATTTTTATATGTTGATTCCAAAAATGAATTTAAAAATTTCAAATAAATTTTATTATATATTTGTAAAATTAATTTTATTATTTGTTTACAAAAAACAATAAAAACATTTTTTTGAGAAAATAGATATAAAGACTTTACTAAAAATTTCTTAATTTTTTTATCAATATTTTTTATTTATATAAAATAATTATAATTAATTTTTAAAATTTGGTTATTCTTATTCACACCTTCAATTTTAATGTCTAGGTTATAACGATCATGTTTAAATAATAATATTAATAGTATATCGCGGTTCGTTAAAACTCGGTGTTGTCTTTAATGAAAGTTATATAAGAAATTAAATTTGTTTGAAAAAAATATTTAACACAATATTTGGGTGTTATATGATGGGATCTAATGAGATTATATCATGGGATGCTCAGTAAAAAATATTTAAATCTGAGAAAAATGAAGTAAAAATGAGACTCAGATTATCTTTGGGGAAGACAAGGTTATTTGTATATTTAAATATTATTTTGTGGGTTTAGGTTTTAAAGAGACATTTGGTGAATCTAGTTGGGATTAGAAATTAATAAAGGAAGTAGTGGTCTAGCCTTATATTAGTCCCTATTTCATATGTTGAATCATTATTCATTAGGTTTCTAGTATCTCTCTCATCAATTGAATCCAACTAATTACTTGTTCTAGGGAATTTTGGTTTATAAAAAGAATTACAATGATCACTACATTTCCTTCCCTTTATTAGTTTGGTATTTGGAAATCTCTATTTACTCCTGATTTACCTCCACAAACTTGTATCACATGTTGTGGACTTAATCCAAGTGGCCTGTGGATGCAATGTCAGGAATATGCAGAAGAAATTAAAAGATAATCAGAAGAGAAATCTACTGAAAAAACCATTAAATTCTATATAGGGAAAAGAATTATCATTGAAATATTAGAATTATTAAAAATGAAATGTGAATGGATTCTCCTTGTCTAAACCACAGAGGGTTTAATGTTATATCAGTAGAGTATTACAAAAGGAAATAAAAAGAACACAAGAGTTGAGGCTGGTGGTGATTGATATATCTCTATTTCAAGGCAAGTTATACCCTTTAAATAGTGCTTGGCTATCGTAGTTTTGTTTATGCGTGGAGAACATGTTCATTCATTTAATTACAGAATTTCTACAGGGATAATTTCAACTTTTAGCTCGATTGTTTACATGTATCCACAAGGAAGGTCCTAGATGAACTCTGTAAGGTATCAATACTCTTCCAAGATCCAGTCCAATATCCCATTAAAGGTGGACTAGTCTAGTGTTTTATAGTAGTGGGTAAAGGAAAGTGTGTCTGGGATTTTAAATATAGGCTTTATTTCATGCATTTCCTGGGTATAATTATTTCATTTACGAAATTTTATGTGTGTTAGAAAATGAAATTGGATTCTCCCACCATTGGCCAACAAAGGAAAACCATTTTCTTGTTAGTGGTTCTATAACTTCTATGAAGAATTGATCTTTCTACTTACCTCAAGCTCAAAATAATATCTTTCTAGTTACTGTATTTAATGGTGAGATGATCTTTAAAAGAACTTAACTCAACATTACATCTTTAATTTTATACAGATGTGACCCTAATTCTTTATCATGTGGCTTTAGTTTTCCAAGAATTATTCTTCTTTATGATATATTATAAATCAGAGCTCCCTCAAATGCTATTTAGGTAGGGAGACTTCAATTATGGTGAAATTGAATGGATCTTACCCTGAGTTAGAACAAAGATAAAATTGTAGTGGAGTACTACCATGATTCTTTTGGTAGAGTGGCTTCACTCTATCATTATCTCAGATCCTGAGGTGGCTTCATTAGGTGGCGTAGGTAGAGTGGATGGTTCCCTATGTGCACTCGCGGTGGTGGCAGTTGAATAGTGGATTAAATTTTTTGGAGTAACACTCAGTCTCAAGATTTCCTTCAAGCATCATATAGGAGGTCTCTTTCTTTGTAGGGAATGTAGAGGCTTGGGGTCTGTATAAGTAGCTTTAGAAGGTAGGGTCATGGTAGGGTAGGTTGGAAAAGTTTGTAGTATGCATGCTTAACTTAAGGGTCATATTCTGTGTACTTACTGTGATATGGTGGCCGAAAAGGAAGGGATCATGGTAGGTATACCTATGAAAAGAATAGTGGAACATTTAATGAATTCCCATCATGTAGTCAACTTTTTTTTTCCTTTGTGAAAATTATGAGTACACGGTAAAATGATGGAACTCATGGTAGGTATGCCTACTGTGAGACCATGTTGCGGTAAGGTGGGAAGGTTACAACGATTAGTGCTCGTAGTAGGCTGAAGTCATGGTCACCATGCTTAACATGTGATAGTATATTCATAAAGGTGTAACATACGGTAAACACCCGTGATAAGTATAGTGAATGTGGATGTTAGGTTCACTACTGACCATTGAATTTTCCTAACTTGAAAAATTTTATATTATTTATTAGTGAAGTATTAAATTCCCCCTTATAATTTATAAATAACTAATTTCCTTAGGAATGGCTCCACAATTCATTATAAAAGGAATCACACATCAATAAATACCATATTTTAAATATAATTTTCAATTATGTTATAATTTTATAAAGTCAATAGAAATAACTGTTAACTTAGAAATTGAACTACAATGTGGATTATTTTCAATGAATAAAAGGTTGTAAATGTTGAAAATTAAAGTTCACATCACTCCCTCACACTTATACAATTGAAATCCCAAGTAATTCTATCATTGAATTAAATTTATTTAAAAAGAAAAATAATTAAAAATCATCCTTCCTAATTAATAATTAACACCTAGAGTTGAAACAAAACACAAATCCTTCCAAAGTTTGAAATATCATGCCTTGTATGTAAGTCCATAAGATTACTCACTTTAATTCATTGAATGTCTTAGTTCATGAATGGATCAAATTATACTTAAGTGGAAGAAACTTTTTAACAAAGATCACCTCTATTCATCCTTATTTATTATGTTTACACAAACCAAATATTGTTTTACCACTTATTAAAATAAATTAATTGAATGTGTTTTAATTAAATTGGCCCTCTTTTTATGGGTTTGATATTCAACTCACCTAAATGGACTCATTTTTTATAAGGACCTTTTGAATTTATTTTTACCATCCATAATTATGTGCAAATCACAGTACATAACACTTTTTAACATGGATTTATTTTTATTTCAATAAAAAACCTAGTTCCTTTGTCTTAGAGATCCATTGTGGGTTCCCAATTGCCCATTTTTATTCCAAATTCAAAGGACTTATATCATTTTCATTTAAGTTGGATCCCTAAGTGTTTGTCTTGTAGAGGTCAATTTTCCATTTATCATGTTCAAAATTACTATTACTTAATGTTATAAAATTTATTCCACACAAATCTTTTCACTCACACTTCACCTCCCAGTTCTAAGAAAAAATTTCCATAAAATAGTGATAAACTCACTAAATAATCAATTACAGTTTACATTTTTAAAACCCTTGATTTCCTCTAACACTAGGACGGTATTTTAAAACTAGGAAAGGTAGAAATGAATTTTAAAAAAATGGTTAAATATAAAAATTAAAAACTATAAAAAAGAGTCATGTGCATAGATATATTTTCTAGAAAAAAGAGTTGTATTTATTTACATATTCTGATTGATCTCTTCCCACACACTTGGTTCTAACACTATTCTAGTTGAATTTTAGCATGTATTTTTTAAAAGATATATTTAAAAATAAAATCAACATATAGAACAAAATAAAGGAAAGATACAACCTGACTAAACTTATTTTTCACTAGAATGGAGGAGTGTGGACTCCTACATAGGTTCTTTCCAAAACCCCTCTCGTTGCTTATTTAGTTTTTGTCCATTCACCTTGATTTTGTTTGAAACTTTTCCTCTAATTGTAACTATATAAAATGGAAAATAATCAATTATCGTGTATGGTCTAGTCCATTTGGAATGAATATTTCCAAGAAAAAGTATCATCCTTGAGGAAAATAATAATACTTTGTCTCCAATTTGAAATTATCTTTTCTAGATCCACTTGTTATGTTTAGATCTGGTTTTCTCTTTGTAAATTAACAAGTTATCCTATTCCTCTCTCCTAAATTCCTCAATCTCCATTAATTGTAGTTTTCTTTTTTATCCATCCTAGATAAACTCTATGTTTACTCATTTGATAACCAAATAGGCTTTATGCTGTATCGAAACTAGAAATTGGAAATGTTTACCATAAAAAATTATACAAGGATAAATACATAATGGGGTTTTGTAGGTAGTTTTCTACACCCATAGTGTATCTTATATCTTCTTACTTCAGTCCTTACAGTTGGACTATATAGTTTTCTCCAAGATCCTTTTCGCTTCTATATTAGTTACCTCTACCAGACCATTTTTATGTGGGTGGAAGATAGTGAAGGTTATGTGGTGAAATCTATATTCTATCATTAGGTACTCTAAGTTTTTATTGAAGAAATTATTTCATTGGTCATTGATTACATCTTTAAATATTATAAACCTACAAAATATGTTTGATTTTATAAATGAAATTATAGTTTTTGAGTCATCAACCCAAGTGGATCTGGCTTCAATCCATTTAGACACATATTCTACTTCCAAAAACATATAAGAAAATACAAATGACATGGAAAATAGTCCAATGAAGTGAATTACTTATAGATCAAATATTTCACAAAAAATAAATGTTTTTAGGGTCATTTTTTTAGAAATTACACTAGTAAATAGGAATTTTTGGAATTTTTTAAAAAAGTCATAAGAGTTTTTAATGATGGATGAAAAAAACTAGTTTCAAAAATTTTCTCATTAGTTATTTGAGGTATAAAATGGTATACACATGAAACTATATGGAAAAAACTCGTAGAATTTATTTCTTCCTTGGGAATTCATCTTTTAATAATTCTTTAATTCCATATTTTCCATAAATAAGGGTATTAAAAAACATATTATTTTGATTTAGATTTAAATTTAGAATTTTTGTCCTTAGATAAGAAATAAGGTACCATTTTTGTGGCCAGTAAGTTCACTATATCATCATACTAGGGTACTTGGGTTAGGTTTTATAACTACTCATTAGGGAAGTAATCATCTAGAAGAGTCTTTGGAACTGGTTTCACTTCGATATTATGAGGCATCCTGCTCGTGTGGTCATCCACTGTATTTTCATATCCCTTTTTATTATTATTGAGGTCAAAATATTTTATAAATAGCATCCAAATTACCAGCCTAGGATTTTCATTAGTCTTCTTGATAAAATATCTTAAAGCTGCATGATTAGAATAAACAATTACCTTAGGTCCTCAGAGATAAGAACAAAATTTTCCTAATTCTATAACAATATAAAAAAGCTCATTATTTTTTGTTGTGTAGTTGATCTGGTAAGTATACAGGGTTTGGGAAATGTAATTTATCACTCCTAGAATCTTGAGAATCTTATGAGAGAGCACATCTTCAACAACTCTATTAGAAACACTACTTAGTATCTCAAAGGGATGGCTCTAATTTAGTGGGTAGATGACAGGGGAAGTGGTTAAACATTTTTTCAATTTAAAAAATGTTGTACTACATGAATCATAAAATGAAAATTCAATTTCATTCTTGAGTAAGTTAGTTAGGGGAAATAAATTTTTCTAAAGTCCATAATAAATCTTTTATAAAATCCAACATGGCCCAAAAAAGATCTATTGTGTCTAATAGTGGTGGGATAAGATATTTTTGAAAAAAATCCACTTTGGATCTATCCAATTCAATTTCTTTTTTAGAAATCAAATGTCCCAATACATTCCATTTTTCTACCATAAAATGTTATTTTTCAAATTAAAAACCAGTTGTTTTTTAATACAATTTTGTAAAACATTTTTTAAACTCTCCAGAAAATTTTGTAATAAAGTTCCATATATAGTGAATCCATCAAGGAATATCACAAAAAAATTTCAATCAGGTATGAGAAGATACTAACCATGCAACATTAAATGGTACTTGAGTTATTATAGAGACAAAAAGGCATCATTTGATTGGAAATGGAAACAATGAGACATGTGAATGTGGTCTTTTCTTGGTCAAAGGGTGCTATGGGAACTTGAAAATATCTAGATACTACATCAAGAAAACAATTATGTCATTTACCAGTTAGAATTTACAACCTTTTGTCTATAAAAGGTATAGGGAAATGGTCTTTTCAAGTTACACAGTTTGATCTCCTGTAGTCGATAAAAACTGTCTAACTAATCTAGATTCTGGTAGGTACCAATTCTTGGTTTACATTTTTCACAATTGTGTAATCATTTTAATTGGAAAAATTTGAATTGGGATCACCTATTGAGTGTCTAAGATGTGATAAATTATTTCATATTTTAATATTCTCTCTACTTCCTTCTTTAATACCTTCAAGAGGGTTGGTTTGAGCCTTCTCTGGGGTTATCTCATAGACATGGATCATTCTTCCAATAAAATTTTATTCATGAAAGTGGTAGGACTTATTGCTATAATATCTTCCAATGTCCATCCCATGGACTTAACATTATTTTTCAGGATATTTAATTTTTTTTCATGGTTAGGGTCTATGTTGTTGAAAATTATGACCGATAGTTTCTTATTTTCTTTTAATAAAAATATTTTAAATTCAAGGGAAGAGACTTTAGTTATAATTAAGGGAATGTTTCTAGAGATTTTTTCATTTCACTATTCTCTAAGTTGGCCACCTACACCTTTTGGGAAGATTTATTATTATCAAAATTTAGTAACTCATCAAAATAATTTCTTTAAATTTATCAATAGTTGAAATGTTATCCATATTGAGTTTACTTTCAGAAAATGTTTTATTCAATAGTACAGGTGTTTCCAAAGTTTATCCTAGTATAATTATGTCATCAAATATCTCAATTGCATCCCTATAGGAACAAGGAAGTTCAATTTTTAAGGTAAAAACAGAATATTATTCATGTGGATGTTTCATTAAATCAATAAGTTTATAATATATTTTATCATCACCAAATTTCATTTAAAAAGTGACTTCATTCACATTTATGATGGTTTTATAAGTCTTTATGAAGGGTCTATATAGAATAATCGGATAATGATATTTAACTTTACCTTATTCCATATTGAGATTGTATAATTCAATAGGGAATGGAAAAACTTGTACACTTACCAAGACATCCTTAAGAACACCTACCAGATAGGTAGTGGCTCTATTAGAAAGATATATGACCACATGAGTGGGTTTACGTTCTCCCATATATAAATAATAATAATTGAATAAGGCATGAAATTAATGGAATATCCTAAGTCGCATAGTGAATTAAAAAAATTGAGCTCACCAATTGTATAGGGAATGGAAAAAGCACATGAATATTAACATTTTTGGGGAATTTTAGGGGATATAAGAGAAGAAAAATTCTTAACTATTCATACCACTTAATTTTCTTTTAATCCCCTTCTAATAATTCAAATGTGTTTAATTTATTTTCCATACCTTGGAATCTAGAAAATGGCTTCCATATGGGGGATATTGATTCCCACAATTTTAAAAATGCCATCATCACTTACTACACTGATTCCTCCCTAGTTCTTCTAGGTTCTTGAATTATTATAGTAAAGAAATGTGGGGGTTTCTATGGATATTCCATGATTTTTCTTTTTCCATTTTATGGTGCTTTCCTGACCTCCTCCTCCGGTTCGTTTTCTAAGGCAGGTTCTTGATACTATTTAATTTCAATGTTTTTGGGTAACCATTTAGTGTATTCTAGTTCTTTCCCTCTCCTAAATATAATTTTATTGATGTTCTCTTTAGAGTTTGTAATTTTCCAAGAATGTTTCATACCTGATGCTTTTTTACCATATTATTCTGGGTGGCCATGAGCTAAATAAATTTTCCTTTTAATTATTTTAATTCTAAACCATGAGGGGTGAGGGTGGTGTGTTGATAATTTTTAGATTCTATTACTTATCTCAATATGTATTTCATGTATATTTCTTGTGTTTTTTCTTTTTTGTAGGTCATATATGGTTTGAAATTCTATCTCTAGAATGGAGGGGGTTGAAAAGGTTGTTTATAAGCCTGTTGAAATGGTGGCCTTTGAGTCTATTGGATTCCAACTCCAAAATTGGTTAATGTTGAATTCTCTACAACCCTAGTTTATACTTGATTGATTCTATAATTTCATTTTAAACATGAAATAACAAATTTTACTCCATAAACTTAAGGGAATCCATCGGTAAAATTATTCTAATAATAATACAATTGGAAGGACCTTGGTGGTGTGGTGGTTGATGATTTTTTTAATTTGTTCAAAGATAATCATATTAAAAGGGATTTTAATTCTTTAATATTATTTCATAATAAAGGTGATTTAGGTATTTTTACATCATGGAATCCTTTGGTTTTAGTTCTCATACCAAACTATTAGGAATTTTGTGAGATCCTTTCAAAAAGTTCTCTTACCTCAACTGGTGAATTATCAAATAGTTCTCCTCCTGAATAAGAATAAAGTAGGTTTTGATCATTATCCATAAATGATTTGTAGAAAAATACCATGAAGTGATGTTATTCATATATCTAATGTGGGAGGTATGTGGTTATTTTCTTGAAAATCTATGAGAATTCATAGAGAGTTTCTCTAGTTTCTTATTTGATTATGTAAATTTACATTTGAAGTTGGGAACTCCTTGAAGTAAGAAATAATTTCTAGATTAAAATTTTCTATAGCTCCTCCCATGAGTTTAATTCTCCAGAAAATAGATTGTAGATACACTGCTTGGCTTCTCCTTCAAGAGAGAAAGGGAAAGGCTTCTAGTTGATTTCATCCTCAGTTATTCCTCTGGTTCTAATTCCATTAAAATTTTATTTAAAGACTCTTAATTTCTTATTGGGGTCGTCACCAGATAGCCCATGAAACTTAGGCAATATCCCAATCATTCCAATTTTGAGTTCACAGTCTTGTTGATCATTTAATTGAAATTTTCAATTGTTAATGTTGAAATTGGGTTCATACATTTCTCTCAAATTATTATTAACTTGATCTAAATTACTTATCATCTATTCAATTTCTATTAAATATTTTGAGGAGTATGAAGGTGAGGAGGGAGATTCAGATAATGGAATGGTGAAAAACCATATTTCCTCTTCTTCTTTCCGCCTAAAATTTCTAAGTCTTGCTAACACAGTTCTCTCAAGCTTTGGATCAAAACCAGTGAGGTTGCAAGAACTGGGTATGGTCATTTGAAATCATTTTTCAATAAAATTAATAAAATTTATATTCCCTAATAATGGATGAATTTACGATGAGTGTTTGTCATAGGGTTCTTAGAGAAAAAATATTTTAACTCGAGAAAAATGCAGTAAAAATGGGACTCAGATTGTGTCTAGAGAAGATAGTGTTATGTGTATATTTAAATCTAATTTTGTGGGTTCAGTTTTTAAGGAGATAGTTGGTGAATCTAGTTGGGTTTAGAAATTAATAAAGAAATCAGTGGTACTGCCTTGTATTAGTCACTCTTTGACCCATTTAATCATTATAAATTAGGTTTTTAATATCCATTTCATCAATTGAATCAAAATGATTACTTATTACAGGAAATTTTAGTTCAAAAAAATTGTTACAATGATCACTGTATTTCCTTCCCTTTTCTAGCCTTGTATTTAGATATCTCTATTTACCAATGAGTTTCCTCCACTGACTGCTATCACATGAAGTAGACTTAATCCAAGTGGATTGTGTGTGCAATCCTAAAAATAGATCGAAGAAATTAAAAGCTAACCAGAAGAAACGTCTACTAATTTTTTTTAAAATTATACATAAGGAAAATAATTTTCATTGAAATATTATAATTTATCAATAGGGAATGTGAAGGGATTATCCTAGGATGAACCAAATAGGGTTTAATGTTCCATCATTGGAGTATTAAAAAAGGAAAAGAAAATAACACAAGAGTTGCGGCTTTTGGTGATCAATATCTATCCATTATAGAAAAAGTTAACCCCTTTAAATAGTTATTGGATACCATAGTTCTACATATCTATAGGTCATATGTTCATTAATTGAATTCAAGAATGTATATTGGGAGTAGTTATCTTTTAGCTTAATGGTTGACATGTGTCCATAACGAAGGGCCTTGATGAACTATACAAGGCATTAGTACTTTTATACAATCCAAACCAATATCCTTTTAAATGTAAACTGATCCAGTGCTTCCTAGTATTGGGTAAATGAAAGTGGGTCTGAGCTTTTAATTATGGGATTTATTTCATGCGTCACCTAGGTAGATTTATTTTACCCATGAAATTTCATGTCTTATAGAATCTATACTTGTATTTTCCCATCATTGGTCAGCTAAGGAAACCATTTTCTTATAAGTGGAAATGTAGTTTTATACCAAATAGATCATTCTTCTTACATCATGATGAAAACTAGATCCTTCTATTTTCTCTATTTAATGTTGAGATGAGATTCTCAAGAACTTAACTCTGTGCTATTTATTTTCTCTTATATGGGAGCCCGGTCCTTTGTTGCATGGCTTTAGCAAGCAACATTCTATTTCATGATCGTGTGGAATTCCAGAGCTCACTCAGTGGATGTGAAGTTAAGGTGACTTCACTCATGGTGTGCTTAGATGGATCTCACCCTGAGTCAATGAGGATCTTAATTTGGGGCAGAGTATTTCCATGATTCTTCTGGTAGAGTGGCTTCACACCATCATCATCACATATCTAGTGATAGTAGCAGAAGGCGGAATAGGAAGAGTAAATGCTTACCTATGTGTACTCATGGTGGTGGAAGTTGAATGGTGGTGGAAAATTTTTAGAGTAACACCCAGTCTTTGGATTTCCTTAAAGCATCAAATATAAGGGAAATTAATTTTTTTGGTAAAGTAGAAGATTGGGGTCTATAGAAGTATATTTAGAAGGCAGGGGCATGGTAGGGTAGGTTGGTAAAGCTTTTGGTAAGCATGATTACTGTAAGGATCATGGTCATTATGCTTACCATGAAATGGTGGCTAAAAAGGAAGGGATCATGGTAGGTATGACTACAGCGAGAATAGTGGCATGGTTAATGAATTTCATTCAAGTGGTTAGCTATTTTTTCCTTTGTGGAAATTTTATGTACACAAAAAGATGATGTCATTAATGGTAGGTATGCCTACCATGAGACCATGGTATGGTAAGTATGAAAGGTTACCATGATAATTTCTCGTGGTAGATTAAATGAGTGTTTTCCATGCCTACTATGTGAAAAACGGTTAATGCAGGGGAATCATATAGTTAACACATCTGGTAAGCACAATGACCATGGATGTTAGGTTCACACCTGGACTTTGAATTTTCCTAACCTACAAAACTTTATATTATTTCTTAGTATAATATTAAATCCACCCTAATAATTCAAAAAGAAGTAATTTCTTTAAGTATGGATCTAAAATTTATAACCAAAGGATGTACACATAATTAAATACCCTATTTTAAATTCAATTTCCAATTAAGTTCTAATTTTAGAAATTTAACAGAAACAAATGTTAACCTATAAATTGAACTATAATATAGGGTATTTTCCATGAATAAAAGGAAGTAAATATTGAAAATTATAGTTCACATCAGGAGCACACCCAACATTGGTCAGCGCATCACAAATAAAGATCTACTATGCAGGTCGACATAGAAGACCTTCCAGGAAAAGAGTCCCAAAGGGATTTGAAAAATCTATCTTGGATAACTCAAATATATAAGGGATCATACATATGAGAAATAATTTGATCTGGGAATCACTTTTAAGTGGTACTGTTTATAATTTAAAACAAATGTGTTATTAGGATGGAAATGGAATCATGTGATTCACTATCTTCTTCATGTAAAATATTACATTCCAAGTCAGTAATTTTTATGCCATGTTATACCATAATATATGGATATTACCACATGTAGTAATTCCAAAAAAATATTTATTTTTATAGATTTTATTTAGGAGAGTTCTTAAAGTATATATAGTTTGTAAGAGTAAAAAAGTAGTTCTTTAATATAACAAGAACTCTATGCATGATTATATGGAAATAAGAAGTGAATAACGGTAACAAAATATTGAGAACTTAATGATAAGTGAATACAATTAACTGGGATCTTAAGGTGAAGTGAATAAGAGTGATTTAGATTCAACATAAAATTGAATTTTGACCATGTATGAGTCATAAAAACTTTTGTATGAGTCATACACATAATATTTCTACAACCACATATACTTATCCACATAAAGATTGAGATCGATATAAGAGTGGATTTATATGAGTGTACCACATATGAGTGAACCATATACGGGTTATGGAATTCCCTAGTTGGAGACCACTGGTGTCTTGGTTGAAGTTTCCATGTGACCTCAAGGATGACTAGAAGTTAGAGATATGGGGTTACTATGGGGAGACTATACCCTTATATCAGAGTACTACACAATATAAATAACCAAATAAAATGCATAACCACAAATAAGTAGATTAAATGGAAGAAAATAAAAAAATGCTATATAAAATGTAAATAAGGTAGTAATAAGTCATACATACACATAGTCATACTAGCATACATCAACTAACTTCCCATCAGGCCAATCACATATACAAAATAAATAAAGGGATAAAATACACTGAGACTTTACTACCATATTCAAGCCTCCTCATCCCAATTTCTAGTCTAATCTGAGCAATGCTTCTCGATCATGAAACAACGATTCTCTACCCTAACTAAACCTATAATCAATGAAGTCTTATTAGGTACCCAGGTGCCTTGTTTTCCCATATAGGGTGTGAGTAAAACTCATTAGGGAACCACTAATTGGTTCATAAATATAAATAGTCTTGCAGTGTATGCGCTTGTGATATGATCAGATGAATAAATAAATACAATGTGGAAGAATAAATAATTAACCATCGTTGATCCTTAGGTTATAAGGTGAGACCTAAGATTAACTATACCTACATAGAACAGTGCCACAATGTATCTAAGAACATGAAATAACTATACCAGATCATATTAGGCTCAATGACCATTTAGTAGTCGGTTCAAGAACTAATTCCTAGGAGGTAATCATAGGAAATCCAGTAGTATCAGGTTGAATCCAATTCCTGGGAGGTAATCCTTAACAGTGAAGTAGTATCAGGAATAAAACTAATTCATAAGGGGAAATCCTAGGAAATCCAGTAGCATCAAGAATAAAGTTGATTTGTAAGATAAAATCCTAGGAAATCTAATAGTATCAAGATCATCATAAGATACTGGGACTTTTGAAAGACATCTCATTCACCATCACTCAAGGGAATTTCATCCTTCATGCTCCATCTCATGTATAAATAATAGACAGGAGTTTACTGACACCCGAACCCATAACACAACTACAAAGATTTCATCTAAGGAGCATAATCTACAATTGCCACTATAGCCACATCAGATGACACTATCAACCTTTAGGTTCTAAGTAAACACCTCAAGCTAGAAATACATAATCCATATCACTAACCCTCTCGAGGGTCAACATACCACATGGTACCAATAGAGGTCCCCTAGTTTTTATCATAGGATAGACACCCTACACAAACTTCTTGATATCATTATCATTTCTCTGGCTAATACCATTATTTAGAGGGATTGGAAGCCATCAACATTATGATGGTCAAATTATGGATTCAACAGCCTTATATGATAAAACCCACTGGCACCAGTCAATGGAGATGATATAATTTCCATCTTATAATATCAAAAGAGTATTGAAAATACTATAATAGGGGGGGTGTGAATTATAGTTTATAAAAATAAAAACATACAATTTTTCCAATACATGGTTTGTAAGAAAGTATATCATATAAAATAGTTATTCAAATATACTTTATAATACCAGTGTAAGAAATTTAATACTATATAGTTTAAAAATTATATAAAATGAACAATGGAAATATAAAATATATAGAAAAAAGTATAACAAAGAATAAAAAACTTTTATACATAATTTAAAAAAACATAAATAAAATTTTCTAAGAAAGGTATACACTTTCTCCCAAAGTGATAAGGAAGTCTATGAACTTGAATTAAGGTATCCCCAAACCTATTATAAGGTCTTTCTTCCAAAACATTGAATTCCTTGATCCATCAGATATGAAAAATCTCAATCTCCTTATCCGAAAGAGACCTTGAATACATGTTCATAAAAACCTCTATATCTCTATCCTCAAGCTTCCTCAATCACCTTATCATGAAAACAACTATTATAATGGACAAACCATAAAGCATTTATAATGAAATACTCATGAATTTATGATTTAAGGAAACTATTTAAATATTAAAATTAAAGCGAACTAAGTAAAAATGTTTCAAAAACTTTAAGAACAACTTTAGATCATAAATATTATATTTATTATTCTCCTCAAAGTTATAGTTCTATTTATAGACATTCTTCTAATGGTCAGATTCCAAACTTATAAGTATTAGTTTCAACTTTATCAGAGAAGATTCTTCTTCTCTCAATGAGTTAAACACAAAATTACTCTATCTAGTGGTCATATGATTTATCATTATTATAATTCTTTAGATAATTATATTTTATAGAAATATGAAATATTCACCTGGTACATTTTACTCATATCCATCTAGCAGGCTTAGTGAATCCTCATCAAGTAGACTTTGTAGGTCTCCGTCTAAGGAAATCTATCTAATAGAATTTGTAGAGCTGCATCTGGTGGAATTTTTAGCACTCTATTTAATATAATTCATAGGTTTTCCATCTGATAGACTATACATACATCTATCTGATATACTATATACATTTATGTCAAATTTTTATTGTACACGTTCATCAGATGTACTTCATATAAGATCGTTCGATATACTTTATATATGTCCATTAGATAGAATTGGATTTCTACATCTGGTAAAACTGAAATTCTTTATAAAAAAATTTATACTATGGGATAAATAAATATTATTAATAGAAACATTTTAATAGTGAATTGTAATTTTTAAAATTAAAGGTAGAAATTAGTCTTTTGAATCAACAATCTCCCCTTTTGAAAGGCACAATACACAACACTTAAAAGAAATAAAACTTTTTAAAACTTACTTTCCATCACTTACACATTTTATCAGTGCTCTACCTTTTCCCCTTATTTATTTTTTAAAATAATTTTAGAGTAAATAAGTTTTTAATAGAAAGAGTTCTTGAAATGTTATAAAAAACTCTATAAAACAATTGTGAGGAGTAAAAAACTGTTCAAGAAAAATTAAAATTCATACAAAAATAATATAAAAGAAGTAAATAAAATGTTATAGGTTTAATTATTATAGTTATCCAAGATTTCAAGTAAAAAATATTATTTATTTGAAAGTTTCTTCATAATATCTTTCATATTATTATGATCTTTATTTTTATTTTATAACTTGTCTTCTTTTCACTGAAGCTTTACAATCCTTTATTCTAGTATCTACAAATTCTTCTTCTAATTATAGATTAATATGTCCCACTAATTGTAAAAATAATTTAGATCATCTAATACTCTCAATCACTATCCTACTTCATAGTTTATACCGTCAGTAAAATTTGAGATTGATTTTGTTTCTCTTTTAATCCTGGATATCTACTCATCAAAGACTATTATATCTTCTTTAGTTTGGTTCATCCAATTGATGATGTTATTTAACATTATAAACTCCACTAAATACATTAATTTAATATTATTATGATTTTATTCATGATGAATAATTGACTTAGAATTTTTTTAGGAGATCTTGATCATTCTATAACATCTAATTTCCCTTGGATATACATACATCTAGCTTATATATCCAGAAATATTTACAAGATAAATTCAATACATTGGATAATTAAAGTACTTAAACTTAATTTATATTTAATAGGGACTTTTAATGTGTAATGAATTTGTGAATTCACTAGAAAATTATGGCAAGATATCTTCTCTAACACATACTGGTGAAGTTTTCTAATTTTCAACAAACTTTGCTTGATAAATTTATTTTGTAATGCCCTGACCCCAGTTACCCAGAGTCAGTGCTTTATTACATAACATTGGCATGATACAAGTAATCATGCCTCAAAAGACCGATCAATTTAGTATTATTGGAAACAAGATACATACATAAGTTAAATATTACAACTTGAAAAGAAATACAACACTATTTTGTTCCATTAGAAACATACAAGTCTCCTAGATTATGCCAGAAAGTCACTCATAACTAACTTCTTCATATCCTGGGAAAATGAAACATAAAAAAGGGGTGATCTCAAATTCTTAGTAAGGGTAATCAATACAATGGAAGATAACATAAACATTAGGTATGATGAATAATTAAAAACACATGCCTTTACAAATAATAAACAGGAACACTTTATTGAAGGAATATGAGCTGAGTAAATAATTCCATAATAAAACATAGTCATGGGTATTCTAATAGTATAATAACCATATGAATCATAAATATTATTTTCATAATGAGGGAATGTATAATTCTTGAAATTTTGAAACATCTTGTCAAGGCCTCAACCAAGATATCTAAAAATGATTTAGGCCTCAGCCAAAACCATATATCAAATTGGGAAAGGCCTCATCCAATTAAAATTCTAATTGTCTCATGATACATACCGATGAATTGAGGATCTATAATGGGCTCCACCCATCACATACTAAGTCCAATACATTCCTCATATGAAAAGGTTGAAACATAACATAAATATTCATATTAAAACTAGCATAAGAAATGTCAATACTTTAACTATAAACCATGAATGGTATAAAAATAACACATCCATAGTAAAACATATCACAAAATCTTCAATACAATATGGAAGATTTGTATCATGATAAATCAACTTCAAACAAGTTTAAAATCCATCAAAGGATGTTGACATAGATAAAATGAAAACTATTTGAAAGAAACACCTATTTCTATTTTGAAACCATTTAAGAGTCACATAATTATAAAAGAAAACATTTATTTTGAAAATATTCTTATAATCTTGTAATGGAAGCTTCGATGATTTTATAATGACGGAAAGTAGATGCACCCACCATATAAGTTAAAAAAACATTCTTACCTTAATATTGTTGAAAAGGTCATAAAGTACATTGTTTGGAAAATGACAGAAAGATTAATTTAAAAACATATAAGGTCAAATAATTCTATAAATGAATTCAACCCATAGTCTAGTAAATAGTAAATATGTTTTGAAATAAATTTTTAAGAAAACATGGATGTAGATGATAAAGAGGTCCCAGTAGATACTTACGTAAAAACAATCTCGGATAATAAAGAGATTGTGAAATTAACTATTACCTTGTACTTTTCCTTAGTCGATGGTATGTTAACCTCTTGTATAATAGTTAAAACATTGTTATTAAATTATACAAGAACTATATACATAAATATTATATCATATATTATCCTCTAATATTGTTTTGTTAATAATATTTCAATAGTATCATCTTTTCGGGTGTTAACTGACTCATTTTCCTTTATATGATTGGTTACGTAAGCCATGTTTGTTATGGATATGATGTATTTGATTCATATACATAACTATATTAAGTTCTTAAACATTATTTTTAATCATCAAATGAAAATTATTCTTGAATGGTTATGACGGGGAAATAAATCTCATCGCGTTCGTGGAGACGATAATTCTTACGTACGCACGAGCAATAATATCATTGATGGAAATATCATATGTAATTGGATGGTATATCATATATAAAGAATAATTAACATGTTATATTTATTATTTATATCATTTATACCCTTTATTATACCCATCCAAATAATGAAGTGTTTGAATAACAAACTACACCACAACATGGAGACGGTAAGCCGTGCGTACGCACGTATGGTGACTTTTTCATTTATAGGATGGATAGAATAATGAATATTGTTGTACCATTTGTATAATAAAATAAAATTATATATAATATACTGGAGTTATTATTTTAGAATGGTAACAATAAATAAAGAGGAAGTGGAAGAAGAAAAGAACTTGAAAGAGGTGGTGAAATATTTACCTCTTCTTTAGGTTCTTCCTTTTGATTTGATCAAAAGGGATCATTAGGCTGGATTTATGAAAACAAGAAGGCCTTTAGGATGAAGGTAGGAAAGTTTGGAAGATATTTGGGCAGGTTTTGGATGATCCAAAAGGCTTTGTAGGTGTGAAATTAAGAGAAGGGGAAGTGCCCTTTTATAAGAGAGGTGAGGGTCACTTTAGAAAAAATTTGAAATATTATTTTATAATAAAATTAATTTCTATTTCTAATGGCTCCAAAATGAATTATTTAGAGACTAAGGTGGTTATGGGTATAAAAAATCTCAACCAATAGGTTTTATACAGGTTTAGGTCCCCATATTAACCTTATCTTTTAGATTTAACTTTTAGTTAAATAGTTTGACATTTACCATGTCTCTTTGTATTTTTATATTATATGGTTAATAAAATTACTATAAAAAGCCAAGAGAACCCCATGTGGTTCATTATTAATATATATAACTTTATCTAAGTCCTTTGGACTAAACTTATATTTTTAGGAATATTATATCAATTAATAATATAGTATTTGTTTTAAAAACTCAATTATGTCTATTTTGACACTATTTAGTATTTGATTTTGTGAAAGCCATAAAAACTTTATTACTTAGAATAAAATTTATTTCACCAACCTTAACAAGTCATATTAACATATAAAATTAGTTTAATTTATCATAAGTCTCAATTTACATTTATTTGGATATTTATAAAATCAATTATTTTCATATTTCATTATTAAGGTAATTACTGCATCATCATTGTGTCATAAATAAATTAAATTATTTAATGTATAAAATTTAAAAATAAAATTCCATTATTTAGGAAGTCTTTTTATATTTCTAATTAATATTTATATTTTACGATATCAATTATATAACCACATATAAAAATGTTTTACTAAAAGATACATGCTTTTCTTATTTTTGTCTTTACTTTAGATTAATTAATGTAAAATGTCATTATCACTCCCAAGTGGCTCCGTGGGGTCCCAAAATAGACCCAAGGATGCCCATGGTTGGAAATGTATCAACCAATAGGAATAAAACACATTTTAGGGTAATTTAATATTATTATAATATTTGTTTTACCCTAATTTACCAGATTTACCCTTTAACCATGGTAAATAGAATATTTACTGAAGTAATTATTCATAATGTCTAAAAATAAAAGTTACCTATTTACACAATTTGGGAAAACTAATTCAAAATATGGAATCAATTTTTCCAAATTCAAAACACAGAAGTGGTAGAAATTAATTTAAAATTAATTCCTATTGTCAAAACAAAAAAGCGTGTTTTTAAGAAATAATAACTATCAAAAGATCGACACTTGTTTATGTTCAATTTAAATTTAAAATTACACAAGATGGCCTAAATTATATTAAATGATAAAAATATAATCTAATGATACTTTAAAACCACTAAAATGTATAATTTAACACTATAAATTATTTCGATTAAAAAAGTTGTTTTTAATTAAAATTTAGTACTATTCATCAAAAAATTAATGTTTTTAGAAAAGTACCAAAAATTCACCCTAAGCTAATTTCGATATTACAAATTCAAAAATGAAGTCCAATTTGAAAAATAAAATTTAGTAAATTTCAAAAAGTGGGTATTACTATTCATAACGGCTAGTTTGATTGGTCATGGTGTGTTAGAATCTTGAAGTTGCGCACAATGAAAGAAATTGCATTATTTAAAGGTAAACGTACTGTGGATTATTAGGGTGTTACATTATTACCTCCTTCAAATTATTTCATCTTAGAAATTTATAGAATACTACTGTATAAAAATATTTAGATGGTTCTCCATCATAAGTTCCTCTGGTTCCCACTTTGCCTCTTCTATCTTATGGTTTCTCCATATAAATTTTACCAAACGAGTCATTTGGTTTCTCAAAAATTGTTCTTTGGTATCAAGAATCTTGAAAAACTCTTCAAAATAAGACAAATCAGGTTCTAGTTCAATTTCCTCATAGGTGAGTACATGTGTTGGGTCATGCATGTATTTTGTCAATAGTGATATGTGGAACACATCGTGAACTTTGGTGAGACTTGATGGAATTTCCAAACGACAAGCTACAACCCCAATTCGTTATAAAATTTTGAAAGGTCTGATGTACCTGGGACTTAATTTACCCTTCTAACCAAATCATATGACTCCCTTCCATGGAGATACCTTCAAGAAAACATGATCTCCTATATGAAATTCCAAATCCTTCCTTTGGTTATCGGCATAGCTCTTATGCCTACTTTGGGCTGCTTTGATATGGGTTTGGATAACCTTCACCTTTTCCATTGTTTCCTTAACAAGTTCTAGGCCTATTAGTTTTATTTCACCAACATCATCCCAAAAAGTTGGTGTGAGGCATCTCTTTCTGTATAACACTTCATATGGTGCCATATGAATACTTGAATGGAAGTTATTATTATAGGAAAATTCTATCAAAAGTAAATATTGACCCCACGTACCTTGAAAGTCAAGTGAGCATGATAACAACATGTATTATAAGGTTTGAATAGTACATCCTGATCTTCCATCAGTTTGAGGGTGGTAGGCAGTGCTCA
This sequence comes from Viscum album, assembly GCA_963277665.1. Lineage (NCBI taxonomy): Eukaryota > Viridiplantae > Streptophyta > Magnoliopsida > Santalales > Viscaceae > Viscum > Viscum album. The sequence goes on along the minus strand of OY728123.1, from coordinate 2,123,508,966 downwards.
AATGAAGTTCATTATCCAGAGATTTTTGAATACTTTTCCAGAATCTTGATGTAAAACGGGGATCAAGATCAGAAACAATCGATAGGGGTACTCCATGAAGTCTTACAACTTCATTAATATACAATCTTGCTAAACTTTCAAGTGGTAAATCTTCTCTTATAGCAAGAAAATGTGCTGAATTTGTACGATGATCAACAATGACCCATATTGTATCATTCCTTTTAGGAGTATTTGGTATCCCCATAATGAAGTCCATCGTAATATCATCCCATTTCCACTCTGGTATGGGAAGAGGTTGCATGAATCCTCTAGGATGTCATCTCCCAGCTTTCACTTGTTGGAAAACCACACATATTGACACAAAATCAGAAATCTCTCTTTTCATGTTGTCCCACCAAAAGTGTTTTTTCAAATCTCTATACATCTTGGTGCTCCCAGGGTGTATAGAGAAATTGGAGCTATGAGCATCATCCAACAATTACCTTTTTAGATCAGGTATATCAAGAACACAAAGTCTCTTTCCAAATTTCAAAATTCCATCTTCATATACGAAGTCACTCAATATCTCATCATTTACAGCTTTAATCTTCTTTTGAAACTCCTCCTCATCAGTCTGAGAAATCTTTATCCTTTCTAGTAAATATGGTTTGGCAACCACTTGAAAAAGTATTGATGTTTCACCTTCCATGGTTATTTCCATATCCATATTTACTAGATCCATGAAAATAGGATTCCTTTCAACTCTCATCTTGTTCAAAACTCCATGATCCTTCTACTCAAATCATATACCACCTTATTTTCCTTCCTTGGGTGGTAGTGTATAGTGAAATCATAATCCTTGAGTAGTTCAATCCATCTATTTTGACTCATGTTTAGTTCTTTTTGTGAGAAAATATACTTCAAAATCTTGTAATGAGAATAAATCTCACATTTTTCACCATAGAGATAGTGTCTCCATATCTTCAGAGTGAAGATTACAACCGCTAACTCAAGATCATGAGTGGAATAATTTTTCTCATGAATTTTTAGTTGTCATGATGCATATGTAATAACTCTATCATTCTGCATAAGGACACAAGCAAGTCCTTTCTTTGAAGCATCACTATAAATAACAAACCCATCGTCCATTGATGGTAGGGTCAAGATAGAAGCATTGACTAATCTTCTCTTTAGTTATTCAAAAAATTCTTCATAATCTTTTTTCCAAACAAATTTAACCCCTTTATGTGTGATCTTGGTTAATGGGTTAGCAAACCGGGCAAAATTATGGACAAAATGTCAATAATAACCTGCTAAACCAACAAAACGACGTACATCAGTTATACTCATTGGTGCTAGACATTATTGTATTGCCTTAGTCTTTGAAGGATCAACAAATATTCCATCCTTAGATAAAATATGACCAATAAAATAAATCTCCTGAATCCATAATTCACACTTGCTAAACTTCCCATATAATTAATTTCTTCTAAGTGTCTTCAGAATAATGCACAAGTGATTTTCATGATCTTCGTAGCTTTTGGACTATACCAAGATATCATCAATAAATACCACTTAAAATTCATCAAGATATTCCTTGAGAACTCTATTCATTAGATCCATAAAGACAAAGGATGAATTAGTCAATCCAAAAGGTATTACTGTAAAATCGTAATGCCCGTACCTGGTTCAAAATGCTGTTTTCGGAATGTATTACTTATTCACACACAACTGATGATATCCAGATCGAAGTTAAATCTTTGAAAAATATTGAGTTTCATGCTGTTGGTTGAATAAATCATCAATGCGAGGTAGGGGATACTTGTTCTTTATTGTTATAGTATTGATCTCCCTGTAGTCAATGGACAACCTCATAGATCCGTCTTTTTTCTTAACAAAAAGGACAGGGGATCCCCATGGAGAAACACTAGGGTGAATAAATCCATTATTACTCAATTCCTCTAGTTGTTTCTTTAGTTCTAATAATTCCATAGTGGAAATTCTATAAGGGGTCTTCGATATGGGCCTTGAACTAGGATTTTAATCAATGGAAAACTCAATTTCTCATTCTGGAGGATGTCTAGGTAAATTATCTTGAAACACATCAACATATTATTACACAATAGGTACGTCCTCTATTCAAACACTCTTTTCCTCACACTTAATTATTTAATTATCATCCTCATCAATAATTTAATTTAGTAGAGATACTGGGGTTGGATTTAGATAAGAATCAGATAGTGATGTTTCTGCTCTAAAGATAAGGTACTCTTTATCATCATCGAGAATTGTAACCTCCATCTTCTTACAATAAATTTTTACATCATGTTCCAAAAGAAAATCCTTACCAAGGATTATATCAAATTAAATCATGGTTATGATGATTAGATAAGCAGATAAATATTGTTTATATGCCTTAATGGGGACTGATTCACAAAACTTTGTTGCAACAATACTTCCCTTAAGAGTTTTTACTGACAAATCCCTTGTTAAATCAAATTAGAAATATCTAATTTTCTTAGAAAACTAGGAAGATATGAAACAATGAAATGATCCAGAATCAAATAAATCATTGGATAAACTTGAGGAAACCATTAAATTACCTGCCACCATGTCTTTTGAAGCTTCAACCTCAACAGTAGTGATCTCATAAGCTTGGCCTTGATCCCTTGGCCTTTTCTGAGTTAATTTTCCCTGACGCTTAAGACATTCATTTTCATAATGTCCCTTCTCCATGAAATTGTATCATTGAACATTGGTATCTTCTTTCTTCCCATTACAATCACTAGAAAGATGGTCTTTCTGTCCACATTTGTAGCATACTTTTTTTCCTTTTAGATAGGCACCAGGATGCTTCCTTCCACAATTATCACAGGGTGGAAATTGAACTATTCTCTTCTTCCCTGTTTCCTTATTTCCTCTCCCAGAGTGTTCCTCAGATCTCTTCTTCTCTTTCTTTTCTTTAAAGTCATAAGACTTAGAGAATTTCTTTTCTGTCTTGATAGCACAAGAGACAATATCTTCATATGATGAGAAGGATTGCGAGAATAATGCTAGATAGAGAAATGGTTTTAACACATAAAAGAAATGATCAATCTTACTTCTTGGTCTACATATATAATTTGAATTATTCCTTGTGAGCCTTGTAAAGTTAGCTTCATACTTTGCGACATTCTCATCCTCCTTTTGTCTCAAACTCAGAAATTGCCTTTCCATATCCACTCGATGGTCACGAGGAAAATATTTTTCCAAGAAAATATCTTTAAACTCCCTCCATTACATAATTGATACTTCTTCATCCTCCTTTGTGTTTTGAATTAATTAACACCATTGATTTGCATCTCCTGTGAGGCGATAAACTGCCATGGCAACTTTTTCCATTTCGCTACTCCCCAAAGCATGAAATATTTTTTCTAAGGAAATTATCCATTGTTCAGCTACAAATGGACTTATAGAACCATTGAATGTTGGTGGTTGTTACATTATTAAGATATATAACATTGATCCTACTCATTATGGATCAGGGTGCTCCATACAGGTAAGGTTATTATTCATAACCTGAGTGAGTTGTCCCAGTATGGTGATAAGATGATCAGCCCGAGTTGCATCACCTGCTCCGCTATAATTATCTTTATTATGATGGAAATACCTACATGGATTACGTGCATTGATTCGATTTCCATTCCTTCCACTAGGTTCCATTTCTAAACAATGGCATACAATATATTAGTTTATGAACCACAATACATAATTCTGAACTTATAAAACACTTAACATAAATTGAACAGTCTATGGATATAATCCATAATCATAAAAATGTTTTCTTTGAGGAGGTATATACTAATAAATCCTTCATAATGGTTTGTAAATAAAATGATAATTAACCTAAGCATATCCCTCGGGAGTGTCGTAACCAAGAGTGCAGCAAGTCCCGTTGTCATGCACCAGTTCCCATTCGAGTCTAGCTCAAAGCGGTGTTTTCGGGTTTTACCCCTAGGTACATCTATGCTAGAGCCACCTCTACCTACTCATATCCAGACATGGATGTATTTCTTGGAAAACTCAGAAAATCTCTACATTACCAAAATTCTAGGAAGTTAATCTATACTAATCCTCAAAGTCTATCTTAGGGTAATGTTTTCTAATTAGACTTTTTATAAATCTAGTTACCATGGTTTGTACTAAAATTACTCTGATACCAACTATAACTCCCTGACCCCAGTTACCTAGAGTCGGTGCTTTATTACATAACATTGGCATGATACAAGGAATCATGTCCCGAAAGACCGATCAGTTTAGTATTATTGGAAATAAGATACATACATAAGTTCAACATTACAACTTGAAAAGAAATAAAACACTAATTTGTTCCATTAGAAACATCCAAGTCTCCTAGATTATTCCTGCATGTCACTCATAACTAACTTCTTCATATCCTAGGAAAATTAAACATAATAAAGGGGTGAGCTCAAATTCTCAGTAAGGGTAAGCAATACAGCGGAAGATAACATAAACAGTAGGCATGATGAATAATTAAAAAAACATGCCTTTAAAAATAATAAACACAAACACTTTATGGAAGGAATATGAGTTGAGTAAATAATTCCATAATAAAACATAATCATGGGTAATCTACTATTCGAATAACCACATGAACCATAAATATTATTTTCATAATGATGGAATGTATAATGCTGGACATTCTGAAACATCTTGTCAAGGCCTCATCCAATACGTCTAAAAATGATTTAGGCCTCGGCCGAAACCGTATATCAAATTGGGAAAAGCCTCATCCAATTCCACATATAATTGTCTCATGTGACCTACCAATGCATCGAGGAGCTATAGCAGGCTCCACCCATCACATACTAAGTCCAATACATTCCTCATATAAAAAGGTTGAAACATAACATAAACATTTGTATTAAAACTAGCATAAAAAATGTCAATAATTTAACCATAAACCATGAATGGTAGAAAAATAGCACATCCATAGTCAAATATATCACAAAACATTCAATACAATATGGAATATTTTAATTATAATAAATCAACATCAAACAAGTTTAAAATCTATCAAAGGATGTTGAGATATATGAAATAAAAACTATTTGAAAGAAATAACTCTTTCTATTTTAAAACCATTTAAGAGTCAAATAATTGTAAAAGAAAACATTTATTTTGAAAATATTCTTATAATCTTGTAAGTTAAGCTTCAATGATGTTATAACTATGGAAAATATCCACACTCGCCGTATAAGTTAAAAGAACATTCTTACCTTAATTTTTTTGAAAAGGACATAAAGTACCTTGTTTGGAAAATGACGGAAAGATTACTTTCAAAACATATAAGGTGAAATAAGGGTATAAATAACTTTTACCTATAGTCTAGTAAAAATTAAATATGTTTTTAAATACATTTTTAAGAAAAACACGGATGTGGATGATAAAGAGGTCCCAGTAGATACTTACGTAAAAACAACCTCGGATAATAAAGAGATTATGAAATTAACCCTTACCTTGTAATTTCATTTAGTCAATTGTATGTTAACCTCCTGGATAATAGTTAAAACATTGTTATTAAATTATACAAGAACTATATACATAAATATGATATCATATATGATCCTCTAATATTTCATTGTTAATAGTATTTCAGTAGTATCATCGTTTCGGGTGTTAACTGACTCGTTTTCCTTTATATGATTGGTTACGTAAGCCATGTTTATTATGGATATGATGTATTTGATTCATATAAAGAATTATATTAATTTCTTAGACATTATTTTTAATCATAAAATGAAAATAATTCTTGAATGGTTATGATTGGGAAATGAATCTCATCGCGTTCATGGAGACGGTAATCCATACGTATGTACGAGTGAAAATATCATTGATGAGGAAATCGTATGAAATTGGATAGTATATAATATATAAAGAATAATTAACAAGTTATATTTATTATTTACATTAGTTATACTCATTATTATATATCCATCCAAATAATGATGTGTTTGAATAACAAACTACACGATGACGTGGAGACGGTAAGTCATACTTACGCATGTATGATGACTTTGTCATTTATAGGATGGATAGAATAATGAATATGGTTGTACCATTTTTATAATAACATCATAGTTTATATAATATACTGGATTTATTATTTTAGAATGGAAACAATAAAGAAAGAGGAAGTGGAAGAAGAAAAGATCTTGGAAGAGGTGGTGAAATATTACCTCTTCTTCAGGTTCTTCCTTTTGATTTGATCAAAAGGGATCGTTATGATGGCTTCATGACCACAGTATTGCCTCTAAGATGAAGGGAGGAAATTTGGAAGTAAATTTGGTCAAGGTTTGTTCGAGCCAAAAGGCTTTGGAGGTGTGAAATTAAGAGAAGGGGAAGTGCCCTTTTATAGGAGAGGTGAGGGTCACTTTAGAAAAAGCTTGAAATATTATTTTATTATAAAATAATTTTTGGTTTATAATGGCTCAAAAATGAATTATTTAGAGTATATGGTGGTTATGGGTCTAAAAAAGCTCAACCAATAGGTTTTGGATAGGTTTAGTTCACCATATTAACCTAATATTTTAGATTTAACTCTTAGTTAAATATTTTGACATTTACCATGTCTCTTTGTATTTTTATATTATATGGTTAATAAACTTACTATAACAAGCCAAGAGAACCCCATGTGGTGTATTATTAATATATATAACCTTATATAATTCTTTTTTCTGATCCTTAGATTTTTAATAATATTATATCAATTAATAATATAGTATTTGTTTTAAAAACTCAATTATGTCAATTTTGACACTATCTAGTATTTGATTTTTTTAAACCTATAAAAAATTTATTACTTTGAATAAAATTTATTTAACCAAACTTAACATGACATATTAACCTATAAAATTATTTTAATTTATCATAAGTCTCAATTTATATTTATTTGGATATTTATAATATCAATTATTTTAATATTTCATTATTAAGGTAATTACTGCATCATCATTGTGTCATAAATAAATTAGATTATTTAATATATAAAAATTATAAATAAAATACCATTATATAGGAAATATTTTTAGATTTATAATTAATATGTATAGTTTAAGATATTAATTATATAACCCCATATAAAAATGTTTTACTAAAAGATACATGCATTTGTTATATTTGTTTTTACTTTAGATTAATTAATGTAAAATGTCATTATCACTCCCAAGTGGCTCCGTGGGGTCCCCAAATCGACCCAAGGATGCCCATGGTCAGAAATGTATCAACCAATAGGAATAGGATACATTTTAGAGTAATTTAATATTATTATAATATTATTTATTTACCATTATTTACCGAATTTACCCTTTAACCATGGTAAATAAAATATTTACCGAAGTAATTATTCATAATGTATAAAAATAAAAGTTACCTATTTACACAATTTGGACCTCCTGATTCTAAATATATAATCTATTTTTCCAAATTCAAAACATAGAAGTGGAAGAATTTAATTTAAAATTAATTCCCGTTGTCAAAACAAAAAGCGTGTTTTTAGGAAATAATAACTATCAAATGATCGACACTTTTTTATGTTAAGTTTAAATGTGAAATTAAACACAATGACCTAAATTATATTAAATGATACAAATTTAATCTAATTATACTTTAAAACCACTAAAAATTATAATTTAACACTATAAATTATTTCGATTAAAAAAGTTATTTTTAATTAAAATTTAGCATTATTCATAAAAAATTGATCATTTTTAGAAAAGTACCAAAAATTAACCCTAAGATAATTTCGATATTATGAATTAAAAAATGAATTCCATTTTGAAAAATAAAATTTATAAAATTTCAAAAAGTGGGTATTACTATTCATAACAGTTAGTTTGATTGGTCGCGGTGTGTTAGAATCTCAAAGTTTCGTACAATGCAAGCTACTGCATTATTCAAAGGGAAACGTACCGTGGAAGCTTGTGGTGTTACATCTTTAATCTCCGCATCTAAATTGGACTGATGATATTCAAATGCTTTGAAAGTTGAAGCTTAATTTTCATTATCAGAAGAAACTTATTCGGAAGAACTATGGGAATCTTCTTCCTTATCAGATTAAGAGGTTAAAGAGATTAAATTATGAATAGAAGATTCATCAAAATCAAAGTATTACTTGAGAACTTTTAAAAAAACTTCTAATTTTCTCTAAAAATTCCTTTTCCCTAGTACTCATGATGGCGCTATAGGAGAAGTTTTTTCAGAAACCTATTTTTATTTTAAAAACTATTTAAAAACATTTTTTTTCAATATCATTGAGGAATATATTGAATATAATATTCAAACAATTTCTCACCTTTTCCATTAATAATGGACCAAGTGACTTCTTTTTGTTTCTCCACTAGAACATACTGAGGATCAGTTTAAATAAACTTTACCTGCACTGTTTCCTCAATAGTGTTTGTTCTTTTTTTTAAAACATGATAATACTTAATTGTTGTATAACAACCATAAAACATTATCTCATCATATTTTGGTTATAATTTATATAAAAAATCTTTAGTATTCCAAATTAACACTTTATATCCAAAAAACTTTGAAATAATAATGTTTTGAATTTCTTACAGTCTACATATCATAAGGTATTTTATTAATAAAAGGTCAAAGTAAAACTCAATTTATAGTATAAAAATAATTACCAATAGATTAACCAAATTTTTTTTAGAAACCTACTATTCACTCAACATGGTTATAATAATGTTCTGAAGAATTCTATTTCTTCTTTCAACTAAATCATTTTGATGAGGTGTTCTAGGAGCTGAAAAGTTGCGTGTATTGTATTTACAACTACAAAAGTTTTAAAATAAAAGTTTTCATTATCACCACCATGATCACTATGAATAATGAACAAAGATTGGTGTTTCCCATTTTTATCTAGATATATAAATTTTTTTAAACAAAAAAAAGGTTTCGGAATTTCTTGATAGAAAACAGACTCATATATATCTAGTGTAATCATAAACTAAGACATACACATAGTGTTTTCCTCTAATACTTACAGTTTGTGTTATAATAAATAAGTTCATGTGAACTAACTGTAAATCCTAGAAAGTTTAGATTTAACTAATATATTTAAAGCTTGATTTAAGATTCTTACCATATTGACAAGATTCATAGTCTTTAGAAGAATTAAAAATAATCTATGATAGATCTCTAACAAGTATTTTCTTATAAATTTTACCTAAGTTTAAAAATTTTAGTGTCCTAACCATCTATATCACAACCATGATTCATATTCAAATCCACTTAGTTATGTTAGATCTTAGTTTATATTGTCTTTTATGTTTAATTTGTAAACATTCTCATGTCTATCAATAGAAAGAATAAACATAATTTTTGAACATTGAATAATACATTTATCATTATTATTGTTCATAAAATAACCTTCATCACATAATTGACTTTTGTTTATGAGATATTTCTTAAGGCATAAAATATATTAAAAATTATATATTAAAGATTTACCAAGGTATTCAATATCACTGATAACATAGATTTCTCCTTGAGCGTTATCACTAAAATTCACATTTCTACCTTTAATCTTTATAATATTATAAAATAATTTTTTTGTTTCTAGTCATATTACTTGAGAAAATTCTATCTATGTATATTTATTTTGGCTATCGGTACTCAAGATTTCTCACTAAAATAAAAATATTAATATTTTGGTACATATATTTTCTTGGGATCAGAATTATAAGAAAATAGTACTTTCAAAATACAGATCTATCAAATATTATTATATTATATAACTACACATTTTTTATAAAAATAATATCTATTATAACTAAAAAACTAAAATAAATCTAAATATATTTTTTTCTAATTCCCTTCTCTTTGAAATTTCATACAAATAGAGTGCATTTTTTAGAACAAAAAAATTTGAAAAAATAGAGGTTTTTTGTAGTAAAATAATTCTAGGAGTATTTATATAAGGTATCAACTGTCTGTATATATTATCAAAATTTTCATTCCTTGAATTAAAATTTGAAAAAAGTTTTTTTAGAAGAAGGATTTTAGAATAATTTTTTCAAACAAATTCTTTTCTTAATTAGTTGAATTAGAATTAAGTTTTTTACCCAAATCCTAGGTAAGATTAGATATATCTAAATTAACTTTAGAAATTATAGTATTATATTTAGAAATTTATAATTTGGAACAATAATATTCATTCATAACATTAGTTTTATTTTAATCTAGTAAAGTTACATATCTAGTCATTTCTTCAAAACTAGGAATACTATCCTCATTATCTGATGAAATAATATTTTCTTACAATGAAGTTAAACTATATTCATCACCAGAATCAGGGTAATTATCATTCAAATTTAATTAAATATGGGATTCAAACAATACATTCACCATATAACATTGGTAATTATTTTTAATTTCAATATAAAATCCCATAACTTTCTAATTGTCACGAATTTCATCAGAAGAAATTTATTTAGATGAATCACCCCCATTAACACTCCATGTATCTGAAGCCTTTATGTTTGTTTTAACATTTATATTATGAAACTTTTATGAGCCATTCTATTTTATTTTTAACCTTGAAAATTAGGTATGATATGACCTGGTTTATACATTCATAACAAGTTAGCATAGAAGTGTCTTTCTTCTCACTTCCATCTTTCTGATTCTTCCAATACTTAAAAAAAAAATATTTATTCCCAATAATCTTATTCATTCTATTTTACAAATGAGTATGATAATATTCACTTTCTTTTAAATAATTAAAATATGACTTAAACTGTAATTTCTTCTCAATATTAGAATATTTAAAAATATTCTCACTAGTCTTAGTTTTCTTAGTTTTTATAGTAGATATTGAAGTAATATATACAACATTATTTTTATTTTCTTTATCATCATATATTTTCGATATAATATTGTTTTTCATTATATTTATAATAAAATCAACTAAAATTGGATTTTTTAGATGTTTTATATCATCTGCCATAGTTCTATAAGATTCCCATTCCTTTGGAAAAATATCAATAGTCTTTTCTATAAGCAGATCATCTATTAAATCTTTCTCTCTAAGAGATTGTAAAATATTCACAATAGTCATGAAACATTTATGTATATATGTAACTGATTCACCTAGGAAAAAAATCAAAAAACTTGATAGTCCACACAAATCACAGATCATCTAGTTTCCAAAACATTAGATGTTCCTAAATGAGTAAGTTTTAGTTTTCTCCAAATATTGTTAGTTGTCTCACAAGAATATACCTGGCTATAAATATTTATTTTCTTTGAATATAAAAAATTATTTATAACTATATGGCTTAACTTATATTCTATTTTCTCTTCTCTAGGAAAATAAGACACTTACTTATGAAGAATTTTATAATCATCTATCCTTATAATGAAGTTATCAACAACTGTGCTTATAAAAAATATCATTCCTTTGATCTATCCAATATTCATATTCCGCACCATAAAAAATTATTGGTATTATAGGATTCATATTATCTAAATAATCTACTAATAAACCTGCCACTATAAACAAAAATACACTTCTCTATAAATATAGTTAGTGTAATCAAGATATATATAGAAACCTACATTGATACCAAATGTAAGAGCATAAGAGTATTAAAAATACTATAGGGGGTGTTGAGTAATAGTTTATGAAAATTTAAACATAAAATTGTACCAACAACTTGTTTATAATAAATTATATTAGAAAAATACTTATTATAATATACTTTATAACACCAGAGTAAGAAAGTTAATATTACATAGTACCAATTTTATATAAAATGCATAGAGGAAATATATAACTTGTCAAAAAAATTATAAATAAGTATAACAAAATTTTATAAAAAATGTAAAAAAATTTAAAAAACCTTTAATAAGAAAGGTATTCACTTTCATCTAAAGTGATAAGGAAGTTTTTGAACCTAAATTAAGGTATCCCCAACTTTAAATATACATAAGGTCTTTATTCCAGACCATAGAATCAATTGATCCACCTGATTAGAAAAATATCTATATCCTAATCCCCAGGATCCCTTGATGACATAATTAGATAAACCTCTATCACTCTATCCCTAAGAAACCTCAAGGAAATGATCAGTAAAACAAGTATTACAATAGAAAAACCATAAATTATTTACAATTAAATCCTAAAAAACGTATGCTTTAAAGAAACTCTCTAAATATTACAATTAAATTACACTCAAAAAAAATATTGTACACACTTTAACAAAAAATTTATATAATATATTTTCAATTTATTCTTATACATTAGGTTTCCACCCTATTTATATAAAATATTATAATGGTTGGATCCCAAACTTCTCGGGACCATTTGGAATAGTATTAAACAAATGTTTTCTTATCTCACTGAGTTCAAACAAAATCACTCTATCCAATGATATTATAATTTAACATCATTAAAATTATGTAGATAATTAAATTTGACAAAAATAGGAAATATGTTTCAAATATACTTTGTACATATCTATCAGGCAGTCTTAGTAAATCTTTACATGGTAGAATTTGTAGGTCTCCATAAGATGGACTCTATCTGATGGACTTTTAGAACTTCAGATGATAGACTTTTTAGTACTCTATATGATATAACTTATAAGCCTTTTATCTGATAGACTGTATATATTTCTGTATTATGTACTACATACATGTCTATCCAATTTAATTTATAAAAATTAAACTGATGTATTTCATACAATCCACCCATATACTTCATTTATGTTTGTTCGATAGAATCGGATTTCTCCATCTGGTAAAACTAGAATTCTTCTAACCCAAACTTTATACTATTAAGAAAGAAAGATTTGTAATAGAAACATTTTAATATTGAATTTTGATTTTCAAAATCAAGGTTAGAAAGAGGTATTTTTACTCAATATATCTTACATCCCAAGTCATCCTAGGTTGGTCATGTCACGAACCAACCCGGGTTGACCCTGAACTGGTCACCCAAGCCGATCTGTGACATGGCCCAAGAGGCATTCCCGATCCTCCCGAGATGGTGACCAGTGCCAGGGAATCAGTAGATTAAAATTGGTAATGATTTTTCCCAGTGAAAATAAATAAAGCATCAGAAAAAGTAGAATAACACAAAGTAAATAAACAACACAAAAAGAAAGAACGATCAAACACAACCAACTAACCTAACCACGACCAAAACTCCTTTTGAATCCGAGATTCGCTCACCAGTCCACAACCAACTCTCGATCATGGTGAGCAAGCTCAAGTCAAACCTGCAACAGAAACTAAAAAAAACAGGAAACTGCTATAGGCGTGAGTATTAAAACTCATTAGGCGTTCCCAACAAACTATCCCCAAAACACTACCTTCAAATAAAGAATTTAAAAATTCTAGGTTTGAACTAAATTATATAAAATATGGGTTTCCACACACACAATTTCATTTATAAAACAAGTAACAGTCCATTTCCCTTTTTAATTTAAAAACAATTTTAATGTTTGAAAGAAATAGGTGCATTTCTTTTTAAAACATTTTTGTGAACAATTTAAAAATCCCAATATTAGTTGTTAGTCAAAAGGAAAACCAAAAATAACACACAACACACACTAAGGGCAATGGAAAAAGTGGCACACAGGGGCCAGGAACTGAACTAGACCTCTCAATCTTCTGCCACATACAAATAAACACAAAAGAAAACATGGGTCGAACCAAGGAGCTCGTGAACAATCCAGAACGTACTATACATGTGACTGATCCTGAAGGCATGCCTACTCTCGATGATGTCATAATGCCCAAATTCTCTGTATTTCCCTAACTGGCCTAACTGAGGGGCCCAATCCCCTATCAGAGTATAATCTATACTAGGGGCCACTAGCCAGTGTGTAATCTAAACTAGTACAACAATCATTCTCAGAAAATTCACTCACTATTCCAGGTTCCCATGTCAACATGTATAATAAACAAGGGTGAGTCAATAATGTAAATCAACCAGTCACGATGAACAAACGTCACACAAAAAACACACAATCAATGTACACAATGAGATCACCCCAAAGTCACCCCAAAGATAGTTTTCAAAATATTCTATTTCGTTAAAGTGCCAAACAGGCCTTAACCAACCACTCAACACCAACTTTTCTTCAGAAGAACCAACACATGCCAAATCATTTCCAAAGAATCAATGGAACACCACTTTCAATCTCAAAACCATTTGAAACCACTTTTAAGAAATCTATTTTAGAAATCTGTACACATTTTCAACCCAATCTGTTCTTTAAAAGAAACAAAATTTACTTATAAAGACTAACCGAGCATTTTATTAACACTAATGATGCACATTTAAAATAAAACACTTTCAGGTAATTTAAAACGAGAGAGAACCACTATCCTTCACAATGAACATTTACTCTAAAACTAATTATTTAATATTATTTATCATTAATCTAAAATTTAATGAAATAATAAGAAATTAATAAATTCTAAATATAAAGGCAAGTGTGGTGGGGACCTACTTCGACTCGTAGTCCAAGCACGATGACGTGACACTCCTCGAGCGGGCGCGAAGCACATGAAGGCTGACGATCGCAATTTCACGGAATTTCCTACCAACACGCCAAAATAATAAAAAAAAACAATTAAAACACGGAAACATAGACTTCAAAAGATCCAAATGAATAAATAGCGCAAAAATTAACCTTAACAATAGAGCAAGAAAAATGAGGTGAACCCAAACCGCTCACCTTCGGCGACGACGTTCTTTGCGTGCCCAATTGAGAATAAGGTGTGCGAATATCGAAAGGAGGTCTACGGCTAGTGCAAAAAAGGGGAAATTATCAGGGCGCTACATCGCTGCTAGTTGGATAAAGCAGGGATGATGCACGAGAAGCACGACCGGTCAGAGGGTGCGTGACAGGTCGAAGGTGCACGATCGGAGGGAACCGACTGGTCGGAGCTACGCGACGGCTGGAAATAAGTCCCCCAGGTCATAGGCAGGTGCACGCTGGTTAGATGGAGAGGGGATGGCTAGTGGGGTCACTGATCGGAGGAGGTCCTACTGAAGATCGCGTTGGCCAGGCAAGTGTCAGCGTGGGCGTGACCTGACTTGTTAGCGAGGGGTACGGCTCGGAGAGCGTGCAATGACCTAATGACGATGGGCGCGACTAGCTTAGAAAAAAAGGCTCACAAAAAGAGGACGTGATGAGGGGATGCATGCTGGGGAGCAGCTGGCCGCGCCTGGTGTGCGATGTCCGGAGCCGCGCCGGCTGGTCGGAGCTACATCAGTAGGAGGGTGTGCAGTTGAAGGGATACTCGTCGGCTAGCATGGGAGTTGTTGTCTAGAGAAAGGGAGGTTGTCGGGGCCGCTACAGTGTTGCTGGTCGGAAGAACCATTGACGGAGAGCCGAGGGGTCCGGGCATCGCGGCTGGCTGGAGGCGGGTGAGGCCGGTGGAAGAGAGATGGAAGGAGGGCGATGTGAGGATCGGTGCAGGTAGAAGCGGGGCGACGCTACATGGGGGCACCAGATCAGTTGTGTGTGAGGGGAGATAGGTGGCGTCTGGGGTCGCACTACACATAGAGGAGCATGACGAGTGCTGGCGCAAAGGAGGGAGGGGTGGCTTTGGTTGAGTGTTCGGTGCAGTGTAGGGCATGGGCACAGAAAGCGGACAGGGGGTGCAGGCTGGTGTGGTGTTGTGGCTAAAAGAGGGGTGGCCTATGGTGCAACACTGGAGGAGGAGCAGCGACGAGACAGAAGGTGGAGGCCTGCCGGAGGTTGAGCAGGCAGAGGGGGGTGTGCGATGGGGGCTTTGTCGTGGGCCTGTTCGAAGGGAGAGGGGACATATGGCTAGGAGGTGCAGGGAAGGAGGCGAAGGGTAGGTGCGATGCTGGAAAATGGAGGGGCGCCACTGCAAGGCTGGATGAAGCGTCGCGCAAAGGGTAAGGAAATGGGGGAATAGGAAGGGTGTCCTAGGATAGAAAACCAGGGGGAGTGGCGACGCTTCCTGGGCCAAGGGAAAGAGATAAAAAACGGGAGAAGGGCTAGGGTTATAAGGGAAAAATAAATAAAAAACTAAAAGAAAAAGATAACCAAACAAATAAAATAAAAAAAACATTAATCTATAATAAAAAAATACAAATAAAAATTTATAATTAGAATAATAATAATAATAATAATAAGAAAATTAAACATTTTAATTCTTTACCCAAGAAATTAATAATAAAACTTCTTAGTAACAATAAAAATTTCAAAATATGTTATATAAAAAAATCAATCATTTTAATTATTCGAAGGACTACAGATCGTAAAATTTCTCGGCTGAAGCTGCACAATGTTTCCAAGACATGCTCTGCCCTTGTGCCCAGTGACATAAACTCAAGATGTGCATTTTTTGAAAAAAGTCAAAAATATTGTTCGGGATTCAACCTGTACCTCTACAAAAAAATTTAAAACCAAAGAAAATATTAAAATAAAGTAATTAGATAGGTCGGGGTGTGACAGGTCAACTCACCCAACCTATCATCAACTTACACAGGTCAACCAACTTGGGTTCTCAAATGTTGCTGGGGGAGGAACACTCACCCCAATATCTAATCAACTAGACTGATGGTTATAAGTCATCACATAGTTCCATCATGTCCTACTCAGGCCAATCATTCACAACCTATCACATACTTGTACCTAGATGGAACCAATGAAACCTATTCTCATCCCATTATGTTTTAATTTATTCATACCCTTTTTAAGGTCCATGCATATCAGGTAACATATTTATAACTAACCCCTTGTCTATTAGTGTTCAAGGCATCACTTGTGTTAATGGTCTATCATAAACCTTAACAATTTCGTTTTATTAATAAAAATTTTAATTTCAATGAAACAAAATAAAATCTCAAACACCTATTTTAATGAGACCACATATCACATGCTATATAAATATTGTGCATAAACCATAGGAAAATTCATATGGACCACCTTTCTCAATAATTTTCATTCCATTTATAATTGAAGCTCAATTACCCTTATTGAAGCTACTATAAGACTCTCCCATAATCAAATCATAAACTGAGGCCCTATATCATTAAAATTCATCTCAATTAATCATAAATAATTTTTAATTAATTAATTATCTAAACAAAAAATAATTAAGCAATTAATTAGTCAATTATTTTCTGGGGAAAAATCAAGAGATTACTCACCGATACTCTTTTGTGGATTAAATATTTAAGAAAATGGGAGTAGAACACACCAGAACCCTTTCATACCTTTAATATAGAAAAACTATAATTTATTATTCCATCCAAAACATTATTACTCCAAAAAATTAAAAAACCCTAATTAATTCACAAAAGTGACATAAAACTTTCAATATCCATAAAACCTTGTATGATCACCTTTCTAGGACCTCCTATAGCTAAGCTGAGAAAAATCCCCATTTTTCAGTATGATTACACCATGATCAAGCAGAATCATCACTCAAACCCTCACCCAACAAGAATAAGTAATCGATATGGGAAAAAATGAAGGAATCAAGGAAGAATCAGTATAGAGTGTTAGAATTAATTTAGGGTTCCCTCTAGATCTAATGATACTCAATTCTAGAAATAATCTAGGAAAAAATACCCATTTAATAAAAAAAGTAGTGGTGAGATCCCTCTTCATAGTTGATCCCCCTACTGTACAAGGAATAAAAACACCCCAAAACACCTTAAAAAACAATTTGAACTATTTTATTTTATTTTATTGAAAACATGGAAACACTATTCACCCACCCTTACTTAAGGGTCTATATAAGGGTGATGTACACATGGGTCTACCCATAGAGGTCACCCATGTAGAGTTTCCCATGTAAGGGTGAACCGACATAAGTTTTAATCCATGTAAGGGTCTGTAGTGTAGGGGTAACCCCATGTAAGGTTTATTCACATAAGGATCACTATATAAGGGTAGGAACATATGTGAATATCTATATAAGGGTGGACATATATGGGTCACACACATATGGGTGAACACATAAGTGTCACCACGTAGGGGTATTACCAACCCCCTTCTTTAGTGATATAATTTTCCAAAATTTAGAAAAGTACTAACCATTTAAGGGTTCCCCATGTAGGGGTCACCCCATGTAAGGGGTTTTACCCACATAAGATCACCCCCACATAATAGTATTTCTCACACGTGGTCACCCCACATAAGGGGATATTCCCTAAGTAAGGGGATTCCCTGTGCAAGTATCACCGCATGTAAGGGTCACCATGTAGGGGTCTTATAGTCCCAAATTCTACTCCTCTAAGGATGTAATTTTCTATATTTTGGAAAATTTACAATCTCATAAGTGGTTTTCCATGTAGGGGTGACCTATGTGATGGTCACCTACATAATGGTGTCCCATGTAAGGCTTAGAACACATAGGGGTTTCCCTTAACACCAGGAGAACCCATAGATCGGCCTAAAATATGACTCATAAGCAGTTGAGTCACCACCCAAACATAAAACAATATTTAAAAACATTATATGGGGGTGTCCAACTCTCATATTCATCCAAGTTCTCAAAAAAAACCCTCATCGACACCAAAAATTCAAATTCTCTTGAAACTTATCGACATTTACAGATGTTGGTTCTTTACATGAGTGATTTAAATATGAGTGGTATTGGATCTGATGATGCTGATTAAGTTAGTTTTTTTTAAAGACATAAATATAATGAGTTATTTTTTGTGATTCTAAAAAGAAACGGGGAGTGAATTAGAACCACAAAGTGAGATGCAACCATGACAGTTCAACATGTCAGCATGCTATTATGGATGATTATTAAATGTAAGTGGGAATATTAGAAATACTTATATTCAGGGAGAATTTGAATTCATTCCATGAAGTGAATATTTATAATAAGTAAGAGAACCATTATATTACATTTTTTTCAAACACACACATAAAAAGGTATATATATTATATGTTAAAGAAATTGGTTGTTTGACACTATCATTACTAGAAAATAAAAATATCTATGTCGATAAGGGAGAATTGATATTGTATTTTACAAGAAAAATATTAGGTATCAAAGATAGTTAATAAGATATATGACAAAAAATCCAACTTGAAGAACCTTTGTGGGTCAAAGATAGATAGTGAATAATATGCCAGTTTAGTTTTTTGTGCACTAAAGAAAATGTGAAAGAATAGGAAATAAGAATAGGTTGTATAGTATAGTTTTACACAAAAAAATTGCTACAATTAGTGTGAGAGAAAAATAATAAATAAGATGACGTTAATGAGTTATGCATGCATTGTGTGTAGTGGAAAAAGAAATATTTTGCATCACTGCTAGCATAAAAAATAAAAAGGTGTAAATTTCATTCTTGTATATAAGTAAGTGATTAAGGATAAGAATATCAAGTAGTACATCAATAAATTTTCTAGGTTCTCAATTGTTGATAAAATCTCTTGTTGTTACCCATTATTTATTGTAGTTATTTGGAAAATAGTATAAATACTAAACATGATATCGTAAATATTCAAAAGAATTGTAACATTAGTTTCGGATATTCTCTCTTCATTTTAATAACATGTTGATACTAGTGGGTTATGTGATCTCAGTGAGTTCTGGTTCACACCAAGGATTAAAATTCCATTTTTAAAGGCAAACCTTGTAAATATGTTGTTCCCCTTGTGTGTGTGTGTTTAGATGTTATACATGTAAAGATAAAGGTGATAATAGAAAATAATAGATCGATTCAACTTAAGAAGTGTAGAGGTAGAAGGAAAGAGATAAAAATGTTTTCAATTGGATAAAAATTCACTAACATTAATTCACCCCCACTCTTAGTGTTGAACATATCCCAAACCAATCATCTCATTATGGAAGTAATCTATGGGTAATACCAAGGAAATCATATATCTATACCTTAAGTATCATTTATGTGTGATATCTTTGTATTTATTTTGGGTCCTTCTAATACTTTGAACAACTATATTTAGAATTTTTATACTCACCTTTTCATGCACACTTGCATGTTGTTATCCTTGTATCAACGCATATCATCTAATGAAAAAGATGGATAACTATGAATCATGGGGAAAATAGTGGATGTGAATAGTTGGTGGAGTATATATCATTATGGCACCCACCCTTAGACAATTAGTATTCAGGATGTCACCTTCCAAGATATATTTTTTATATCCAATGGTTCCAATTGTATAGGATGATTGTATTATATTAGTTACATTGTATCATGGTTTCCATTATATATATATATATATGAGTATGTTCATTATTGTTTAGTTCCTATTTTAGTACATTTATGGTGGATGGAAATTTATAATAGATGGATAAAAATACATTTATATGTAATTCCTCCCATGATTGTGTAGATTCCTCAATGCTAGTTTCTCTCCCCAAAACTAGTGGAGGCAGACATGTGGAGTTCACTTACCGGTGAGTTGAGATGTAAAAAAATTAATGTTAAAATCAATGGATCAATCCATACCCATATATATTATGTCCCTTTATAATCTACTTGAGGATATCATTGATCAAATACATAAAGAGTTCTTTAAATTTTGATTGTTTTAATATGATATTAAAAGGAAAATTCACTGGGTTTCATGGTATAAGTTGCAAGCCCTTAAAGTATCTATTAGTTTGGAATTTAGGAATATTTGAAGCTTTATTAATCCTATTATTACTATGTAGGATAAGTGATTTCTTTCTAAGACTAATTATTTATATGAAATAATTCTAAATTCTATTTTTTTAAATTCAAATTTTCTTTCCACTTATCTTAAGTCAAGGACAGGTTACATTTTTTGAAGTATTTGGGGGAACTTGATATATATTTATAGAGGGGTTTTTATAGAGGATTACAAATGGAATTTCTATCAAAATATTCCAAGACCCATGTATATAGGATTCATCTATGAAGAATATTAATTTGGATTCTACACTGAGTATTCATGATGCTACGGTTATAGAGGTTCTCAATGATGACTCATCAGGGTGGGGTTTAGAAATGCTTTACACACAATTTAATGATAGATATAGAAACATTATTCTCACTATCCCAATTTTTGTTAGGATATATACTAATTATCTTTCCTTGTGCTATATAATTGATGGTGTCTTCATGGTTCTCACTACATAAAAACTTGAAATTGGTAGTGAGTATTTGGTTTTTGATCAAGATTGAAGTAGTATTTAGAAGGTTAATTTTTCTCCAATGGTATATCACAATTAGTAGAAGTTTTTCCAAAAACATTATTTTAATAATTAAGTTATTGTTTCCATATCACGTGGTTTTTTATGGGGTGTCTACATTTTTTACGAGGAGAACAAGTTGGATGTTCATGAAATTTTCCTTTAAAACAAGGTTAAACATGTTTATATATAGCTATATCATTACAATTTAGCGAATTCATAATAATCATAATGTGATAAATTGGAATTATTAAATTGGATATCATATTTTGATGTGTCCATTATCTAGGAGGTGTCCACATTGTCATGGTTTATTTGGATATGACATAATTATTTTATTTTTAAACAAAACACTTTTCCCAATGAAATTTGGTTGTAATGGATTTTTTTTATTCTGGATATGTGGAAGAATATGGGTTTTTTGGTTCACTAATTCAAAGAATCAATTTTAATTCCTCTTAGAACCCTTATCTAGTTAATGTTTTAAGGTAAATTTTGATGCTTCTATTTTTTTGGGAATAATATTAGTATTGGTGTTGTTTTCAAAGACACTTTGGACTTTGTGTTGGATTCTATTTATAGATTTATTCATGAAAACTAAAGTAATATTTCCACCAATGATAATGAAATTTCATTTTATTTATCATTTTCTCTAACTTAGCATTGTAAATTTTTTATTAATGAGTTTTATTTCCAAGATTTGGTGAATTACTTTATTTTAGGTGTAGAAAAATCTTCCCCTTTAAGGACTGTTCTTGAATAGATTTTAGGTTTTATTTCATCCTTTGATTATTATCAGTTTCCATTTTTAAGAGTTTAGGAAATTAGGTTTCTCATATTATTTCTCATTTAAGTAATTTGTGTGGTGAGAATATTTGGTTTAGTTGTGTTCCTTCAGAAGTGAAATACTTTTTTTGGAGTAAATTTTAATCTAATTTCTATTTGATCTTAAAAAACAATAAGAAATCAAATGGAATATAATAGTAGTAGTAATAATAATAATAATAATAATAATTTGGGTGAGTAATATGTTAATTGAGTTAATAATATAAAGTTAAATAGTAATAATACCATAACTAATTTTTATTCATATAAAAAATATATTAAAAATATACTTTATACATTAATACATATACATTTTTTAAGAAATAAAATTTAAAAGTTTTTTTTAATTTTTTTGGGGCTAGATTAACCAAAATCACCCTGAAGGGGGGGGGGGGTGAATCATGCTTCCAATTGAGTAAAACCTTTTAAGTTATTTTATCCATTTGTACTTATAGATCTTATTTTAATGTTAATAGGAACATGTTTAATCTATCATTTCAACTCTCATGCAAATCACTCCAAATTCATTTGAATGTATAAAATGAATCATGCACAAGATGTAGTGACTTTACTTAGTTCATAAAAAGGGATGATCTAAGGAGGATACGTAGATTGTGTGTAAACACACCATAAGATAACACTATGCACTATATTTGTTACAATTTGTTTAGGAAAGGAAAACTACCAATACAAGGAGAACTCCCTCTTCCTGCCTTTTTTCACACTAATTAGAGAGAATTATTGGATAGTTTATAGGCTTACAGGTCTTCTTTAATAGTTTATGGACATGATGTTCTATCTATTTTTAGTATGAGACTCTTCCACATCATTGATCCGGATTTTATTCTCCTTTGAACATTTATTCATTGGGAATTTCTTCTTCAATTCTTGATGAAATCAACACCTAATTATGATTATTTATTTTTTTGGTTTCCATGATATCATAAAAGCAATAATTCAAAATTCCAAATGAGGATAATCACAACTTGGAATTACCCTATTTTATCCCATCACTAACAATTAAATGTAGTAGTGTGATTCTTTATCATCATATCAATCTTGAATATAACAATATACAGCGACTATCTTCATTTTCTCTCACAAATTCAGAAATACAATTCTCGTATCTACTTTTCTATAACTACTAAAAGCCATTTTCTAATATTCTTGCAACCAAACACTTTGATCTATAGACTGGGACCGATATTTCTTTCTCAACTCCATTGAGATCATTTCATGAGTACCACATGAATTTAGTATGGTCATCAAATTCCTATTCATCTAAATAAATACATTAAATATGTATCTATATAAATTTATTTTAGATTCCAATTGAAGCTGCTTGATAATATAGAAATAACCAATTTAGAGTGTAGCCTTCCCTTTAGGGTGTGAACTTGTTGACTTTACCCATTCCTCATAATGGTAATCTTCAACATGTCATAGTCTGTGTTAACAATTTGATCCACTATTCTTGGTCAACTATCTTACTTTTAATTCACTATTTTTTTGATTTCTTCAATTTATTCTTAATTTAAAAAACTATCATGGAACATGGTTAAGATTCATGGAGTGTACTCTTATTCTAGTTCTAAACAAACCTAGACTCAAAATTCACAACCCTATATATTTTTCATGACTGGGCATTGAAACAATTGGTCAGAATGGAAAACTCAAGGGGGGGGGGGGGTGAATTGAGTTTCTAATAAAATTTATTGTAAAAATAAAATCTAAAACAAAATAAAAAAATTAACAAAAAACCTATTTAATAAAAATAATAGAAATATATAATTTAATTTTTGGAATAGATTCTAAAAAACTGGATCAAGGATCAGTTAAAATAATTTTTAAAATACTATAACTTTTGAAACTATTTTACTTAACAAAAAACTATATATAAAACACAAATTATGATTAACTATCAATGTTTAGTTTTTTTAAATTTAAGAAAATAAAAACATGTTTGATTTAAAATAAATAAAACAAAACATATAAAACACACAATGAAAATTTAACAAGGGGTTCGATCTCAAGCTAAAACTCAATCCCCTCCACTTGGAAATCACCTACAACTAAGTAGTTTATTATAAAATAAACTAATAAAAAACCTGTATTGGGTTTTACAGGAAACAACTCACAAGTATATCTAGGCATATAACCTCTTATATAGTTATGCATGGGCTAAAATGAAATACCAGGTCACACATAACCTCTTTCATAGTTATTCATTGGAATAAAAATAAAATATTTGAGAGAGAGTATCAAGTACTCTCCAGTTTAGCACATGAGACTGTGTTTTATAAATAAACAGAGCAATACAAAAACACATCTCAAAGGTAAATTATAAACATAAAGAGAAAAAGATATAAGTTAGTAAACGTAATACTTCTCAATAAGGATAGATTTTGTTTCCCCAAGTCCTTGAAGTTGTATTTGGAAATATATTGGACAAGTTTCACAAAAAATTATGAAAAAAGAGTGTCATAGAGTCTTCTCTAAAGAATAGGTATACATGTATATGTTCCTCTTTTATTCTTTGTTTAAGAGAATTTTTTTATCAACGTGTGTGCCACCACTTTTTTCTTAACAAAATAAAATATCAATATTAAAGAAATACTCTTTAGGAGTAGCCATTGAAGAATAATCAGTACAATATTAAATGAACTAACACTTCATTTAATTCTCAGAAAACTAGTTACTGGATATTTGAAATCTCCACTCTTAAGTTAGACACGTCAAGATGTCTTGACATGAAGCTTGATTAGTTTATTTGACTACAACTTGACATGGTCAATTGATGCATAAGGTGTCATGGTTGGCTCATGACTTCATGTAGTTAGTTCAATTTCACATGTCGTAGGTTCATGAATTCATGCAGTAAGTTGTTTCTTCATGTGTTCACTACAATAATAGACATGGTTGGTATATTAATTAATGAAAATTGTATATAACTTGGCATGGTAACTTAATTTTTTCATGATTTAGGTTGATTCTTTTATATATTCACTTTATTTATTTTCACAGTTAGGTACATAGTAGGTTGATTGTTAATGTAGTGAGGTGATTCTCAGCATATGGTAATCTCGGTCTTTAATACGTATTCAATTCATGACTTAGAAAAAATTTTCACATGTGATTCATGGTAAAAATCTTGTTAACGTGGTAAGGTGAAACATAATTTGCAGTAAGGTGACCTGATCACTTGACCTTCACACATTATGGTGTCACAATAAGCTCCTCACTTATCCATTTTTTCATGTTTTGGATAGAAAAACATTTATTCACAAAAAACATGAGATTCATTAATAATAATATAAAAATGATTTGAGATCACTAAAATAAGGAGGTTATGGTATAAGTCAATAAATTTACATTCCCCTTCAATCATATTTTATGATAAACTGAAGTCTTTTATTCCGTGGTGTGATCCATGAGTCACAATAAGATCATGTATAACAAAAAACTAGTTATAGTATGGTCTACTTATTCTAAGATGTGGACCTCTCTCAATCAATAGAGATACTAAAACTCATCCACCATTCTTAGACCTTGGATTTTGTGTTTTATAATGCAATAAAATCCTCAAATTTTGGAAAATAAATCTTATGAAACTCTTGTATTACCCATATGTAAGATTTTTTTTACTCTTACACCTTACTATGTTCTCCAACAGTTAACTAATTTTTCATATCTTTCACTTTATGGCATTCCCATAACTCTAAAAACATGGAAATCTATTTTTGTAAAAAAATATTAAAGGATAAATCTTTAATCATACCATTTACCACTTTCAAAAACCTTATGTATTATATAAATTATCCACTTTCCAACTATAAATTTATTCATAAAACCACCATATCATTCATGATGTGAACGAATCTTATGAATGCATAAAATGACCCTTATGTGCTTCATATGACTCTTAAAAATATTATTTTTTACTCTTATACGAGACTTCAACATTTTTCAAACTCTAACTCAAGTTGGACATGGAAAATGTGCGCATAGAATGTTTTTTTCTATAACTGCCAAAATATAACTCAACCTTCACTTTTCAACTTTAATCTTCTAGAAACCACTACACACGACTTAAAAAAACACAACCTTGATATATAGAGATATCACAGTATATCTTTTCATTTATCCAATACTGCAACCATGTGAAACACTTCTCAAAATCTTTAATGTCTGTTGATACTTCATGATTGACAATGAATTGAACATGGACCTACATTTGCTTCCAACATTATCCCCCTTTGGATTATGTTTTCAATACTATCATAAATATATTATATATTATATACCATCCAAGGATATGAATTTATGATCCATTAATTTCACCCCCCTTTGAAATAAAAATGAAAAGGGTTATCATCAATATCTTTACCACCCTTGACATTAAAAAGGAAAGGGTTCTTCTAATACAAATATTTCTTTTCATATAATCCCCATTCATACTGAACTCCATGGGGGTACCTCCTCCGCTCTACCACCTTTCATCAATACAATACATTCCATGTCTTTTCAACAATATCTATGAAGTTATTATTGGGTTTTAAAAATTATCTTATACTTCTAAAAATCTAATTAAGAGGTATGGTTCTCCCCCTTTTACATAAAATATTTTTCTAGTGCATTTTCACCATAAGTTGACATAAACAAATCTCTTATATTTTTCAAACATTTAAAAATTAACCTAAAAATGTGGATATTTTAAACTAATTCCAAATCATCCTTGACTCTTTAAATTCTTCCTTCATTCAACACCTTTTAAATTCTATAACTCATCAATTTTTTGATTGATTTTAAGGATCTTTTATCACCTTTTGGTTCCACTAGTTGAAAAGAAACTCCATATTTTCACTTGATCCTTGATTCTAATTGATGATACCACTTATTGAACTAAAAAATTCAATATTTTTATTTCATAATTTAAATCATTTATTGTATAGAATAATCCTAGATTTATATCTTTCATGCTCTAAGTCACTTTCTCTTCTTTATCCACATTTTAGTCAATTTAACTCACCTACATTAATAAATTCTAGAAGCTTTAGTTTTTTACTATCTTTAACACATCCTATGATATTAATCACATTAATACTAAACCATCTTCAAATAATCAATAAAGAAAAAGTTTTCGAGACATTACAAATATTAGATCAATTGATATCACACATTTTTAAAAATCATTTGATACTATTTAATATACATTATACTTTATTTCTTCATAGATATTCTTCAATTCTTGATGAGGCTAAACAAACTTTGAATACTCATTAGAAACTCCCCCTGAATGCCTTTATCTCTTGATAATATATCTTGTGATAATTTTAATCAGGGGGAATCAACTTTTGGTAATTTTATTTTCTTCCAGTATATTTTGGTACCCTACAAAATATTTAGCTTATAACATATTTTTTAGTACAAAAAAACATAAAATCCATGATCATTGCTGCTCCTCCATTAGAGTTTTCTACTCCTCCTTATAGTGTTCATATACAAGTTGAGTCCTAGACTGATGTCACTTTATGATCTCTAATAGTGGATTAATGTAACTAAAACATTCAAATAAATATTTTACACTTGTTTAAATTTAGATTAGTATCTTAAATGTTTAAACATGTTTATTTCTATATATAACACCACATTTGGATAATAAAAATAATGTTTTTTCTTGAAAGAACTTATTGAGTTAGATTAGGGTATTGATAAAATTTTCTCTTTTTTTAAGCCTAGTATCAATTCAGAACTACAATTATTATAAATCTACTTTTTTAAATTCATCTTTATTTAGATCATACATATATATGTATCTCCGTTTAGTGAAATCACCATCCAACTCATAAATATGTCTTCTTTCATCACAATCACCCCATGTATAATATCTCAGACATAAGCCTATTCCACTTCCAGTAGATATTATAAACATTTAAGTACATGGGGAGAAGGGTACCTATGAAATTATTAAGTTATAAAATGTCTTCAGTCATGGTGAACCAACCATTTTCTACTCACATCATTCCAAGACTTATTAGTGGTTATGTTTGTAATATCACTTGTATAAATTTTATTCTAGAGAATTTCTATAGTTTTATTTATCTTCCTTTTCTTGGGATCCATATCCATTATTATATTAATCCAACATGTATATTTTTATTTCAATTATGAATTTTTCCTTCACCCTTTATCAATATTTTTATACTATAATAGGGATTTTAACAAACCTTGACCTCTTTCCTTGTTGTATAATTTTTGAAACCACTAATACATGCCTCGTTTTATCCTATTTAATATCTACTGGAGTCACCTATGAAAAATATTTCTTTGGAGAGTCTTTCTTGACATATTCCTTTACCTTTATCACATCTAGGGTATCTTACTTATTTATTTTAAAAAGTTTCTCGTGTTCTCTCTACGAGGGACACTATGAACACATCACCATTGGTTCTTGATACACCTTCCATTGAACTCCATTTTTATCATATAGAGTAATAAATTTATTTTACAAATTAACATATTTATTTTCAGTGAAAATTTTCTTTTGATTAATCATAGGAATAGAGAAATTTTTTATGACACATTTAGCTTCCTTGTTGTTGTAATTTATCACCATATGTCCACAATAAGCATATATAAAACATCTACCATTAAAATCATACATCATGTAATTATTTATAGGTTGAGATGTTGATGAATTTTTTTCCTTACACTACAAAGGCTTTGGGATACTACACACACTCATGGTGTTCCCCAATCTACTACAAAATTATCATTTCAAAGTTACCTTTCCTTGAAATAATTTTATTTTTAATTTGTCCGGAGACTTTTTTTTACTTACAGATTCCAAATTTAAACCTTCCTTTATTCCAATAGCTGAGTATTCTATGGAGAGAATCCAAACCTTCTATTTTCCCTTTTATTATCTGATCTTCTAGTTCAATATCCTTTATATTTTCATTTTTCTATTTTAGTTGGGAAACTATCTCTTTGCCATATTTTTATTCATATTTTCTCCTATATTCAAGTTGTTTATTGAGTTGGATAATGATTTTTTATCTCTTTCTCTATGGATATTTGTATACCAATCTCTTGAAAATTTTCTTTAAGAATATCACTTTGATTCTTTATATTTAAACCCATCTTAATTATATCTACATTCAGGGTCACATCTAATTTCCTTAATTATTTATTTTTCATAATTTAATATTCTATGAAAGTAAGTTCTACTTGATGAATGATTTTATGTCGAACCACCTTCGTATATATATATTAGATATTATCTTCATCACTACATGAGAATTCATCAGACTAATGAATTAATATTCCATATCATCACCATAATACACACTTTTATCCATATCTAGGGGAAACATTGAATTTTATATATTTTAAAATATATTCTAAAACATTTCTTAATCATATTTATTAATAGAAGTGTAATTTATCACCTCGATTTGAGTGATTGTCTTCCTGAGAGTATTATTATTATTAATCTTCTTTGTTTTGACTTTTGACATATGAAATTATTCACTAGTTCTTTAGGACGATCCTTTTTCATTTTACCTTACACTATTCTCCCATAGATAATTTTTAGATTATTCTATATATCGAATTAATTAATATAATGATTGGAGTTCATGTAAAATTTATTGTATAATAATATAAACTAAATCTTCTCTATCCTTGCATCACTAATTATTTTACCACGCTTTATCAAATTAGCATCTCGAAGAATGCACTCCATAACCTTCTTTCCACAAGCCTGTAAGAACATATGCATTTCTCTATGTCAACTATCAATGTTTGTTACTTTGAAAAATAGAGGTTTTATCATTGATTTTATTTTCATAATGAATCCATATATATTTAGATATTAAACTCCATGTAATAACTTGGTGGAACTAATACAACTTTTTGGGACCAAATTGACCTAAAGAAACCTAAGAGTGGGTGAATCATGGTGTCAAAAAATTAATTTTTTTATTTAGACCTTTCAGATGTAGTGATCTTATTCTCATGTTAGTACGAACATATTTTATATCTCATTCTTACTCTTGCATCATTCACACAGAATGAGTACGAATGTATAAAATAAATCATGCACAAAATGAAATGATTTTACTTGGTTTACCATAAAGGGCTAATCTAAGGAAAATATAATGATAGTGTATTAATGTACCAGATGATAAAACTATGAACTATATGTGTTAATGTTTTTTTTATAAAAGGTACACTACTAAAACAAGGGGTATACCCTCTTCTTTTGTTATTATACACTACTTAGAGACATTGATTAAACTGTTTATTGACATGAAGGAATTCTTTAAAAATTTAGGGACGTGATGGACTATGTATATTCAGCATGAGACTCCACATATATAATCACAATTGATTTTATGTTCCTTTTAGCTTCACTTCACTCTTCTCTTTTTATTCTTTAATTCCAGATGATATCAACACATCATTGGGAGGATTGGATTTTTTCCTTCTACAATTCCACAACAACTGTAATTCTTTCTTCCAGATATGGATACTTCTAAACCAAAATCACCTTATTACTTTAATTATTTAACAAATTAATGTATAAGTGTTATTATTTATAATTCTATAAATATCAAATATATAAATATATATATACTCTCTTCTTCTCATCTCAATAATTCAAATATCCAATTCTATTATCTAATTTTCCAAAAATTATCTAATTAATTTTATAAGCTTCTTATTACCAACCCATATGATGTAAGGTTTGGGAACAATCCATCTTTCTCAACTACTTTGAGATCATTACATGGGTACCACATGAATTTAGTGTGGTAATTAAATTCCAATTAATCTAAATGAATCAGTAAAATATAAATCTAGATAAAATCCTTTTAAATTACAATAAAAACTACCTAATAATATGGAAACCATCAATTAATGGTGTGGAAACCTTATCTAGGGAATGAAATTCATAACTTTACCCATTTTTTGGCGTGGTACTCTTCACTAAGACATGGTCCGATTCAGTAAACTACTTCAAAAAAAATCTTTTAATAGCTCTAAGATTGATATTTGTCACTTATCAAAAGATATTACTATAAAAGTGATATTAAAATCTCTAAACCTCTATCAGTTATAGAAAAATAATAGATAAAGATAAATTTTATAAGTGCTTCCAATATTCATTGATAAATTACTCATTTATCATCTCTTTTTGAAATCATTGATAAAGGTTCCCTTTATCAATACCTTTTATATAGAACATATAAATGAAACCTTTATGAGAACTAAATGAAGTGCTGGTAAAGTCCATTTTGGATTCTATACATCTACAACCCTACAGTATCCGTGGATAAACCTTATAAAATCAAACCCAATCAGAATAAATAAAAAGGAAAATAAATATATAAAAAATATAAGAGAAAATAAAAAATTTAATTTAAATGAAATTTTAAACACAAATATAAGAAAAAACATTGTATTATAGACATTTAAACATTATTTTGTATAATTACATGATTAAGTACAAATTATCATATAAATTAAAAAAAATCAATGTTCCTTTATCTTTGGACCTGATCCCCAATTATGCTGTTAGTTTTAGAACAAACCATCCCAACTCAAGAAAAACAATATACCTTTATAATAAAATAATTTTTATGTTAGTAATACTATACAGAAATAGATTAAACTCAAAGTGTTAATTCAAAACTAAAAACATATACTTTGATTCATACCTTGAAAATTATGTATCAGAATGAGTTGCAGTTGATTATTACATGTCACAAAATTTATTATTATTCTCTAAAGTAGTTACTATTGAATTGGATCTCATCTACGGTGATAATAAAATCAGTACAAATGAAATCAAATTCAAGAGTACCTGATTTTTGAGAACAATCATTCTAATTCCACACCATTTCTTATTTA
Source organism: Viscum album (assembly GCA_963277665.1). Classification (NCBI taxonomy): domain Eukaryota; kingdom Viridiplantae; phylum Streptophyta; class Magnoliopsida; order Santalales; family Viscaceae; genus Viscum; species Viscum album. Next base: position 2,123,477,034 of record OY728123.1, on the reverse strand, counting down.
TCTTCAAGATCTATATCTATGAAAATTAACTAAATATGTATAAGATAAAAATGATAAGGAAATTAATTAAGTAATACAGGATTAAATTATGAGAGAACAATATGAGCTCATTTTCTTGGTTATGGTGTTGTGATGTGTGTTTTAAACTAAAATTTTAATTATATATTTAAAACATGCACTTCAAGTGATCATGACCTCATCATGTGTCATATTGACATGAGGTTAATTTTTTACATAAAAATGACTTATGAATCATTTCTCTTAATTTCCAAGATAATCCGAATGTGTTTTCTTGGTTTTCAGTGACTAAAATATGTATTTAACTAAATTGTCAATTTTAAATTCATAATGGACACATTGATTCATATCGGACACACCATGTATTATATTGAGATATAGACAATTCATACATTTATAAAATAAATTATGGATCATTTCCCCAAAGTATAAAAACAATCAGAATGAGATTTCATGGTTTTGAGTATGTGAAATGAATTTTCAACTAAAATGTCAATTTTAAACTCAAACCATAAAATTTTAGTTATTCTAAAGATACCACGTGTTATATTGAGGTGTGTATTATTCCTACACATCAAAAAATGACTTGTAAATATTTTTCCTAAAGTATCAAAACAATTCGAATGTGTTTGATTGGTTTTGAGTATGTCACTTTTTTCTTTTACAAAAATGTCATTTTAAACTAAAAAAACACTAAGTCATACCAGTCAAATAATTTATTTTTATGATGTGATACATATTCCTACATATAAAAAATTACTCACGAATTATTTTACTAAATTATCAAGACAATCCTAGTGTTTGTTCTTAGTTTTTGGTGAGTGACACGTGTTTTAAACTAAAATGACAATTTTAAACTGATGAAAGACACTTAGAGTCAAATTGGGGACACCATATATCAGAGTGATGTATGGATTATTATTACACATCACCAATTACTTATGAATTATTTTCTAAAATTATAAAGAAAATATTAATGTGTTTACTTATTTTTGAGTATGTCACTTGTCATTTTTTCTAAAATGTCAATTTTAAATAGAAATACACACCTAGAGTCATACCAGTCACATTGTGCATAAGATTTAGGTGAGGATGATTATACATGTCAAAAAATGACTCATGGATCATTTTTATAAAGTATCAAAATAATTTGAATTCATTTTCTCATATTTGAGTATGTAACTTTTGGTTTTTACTAAAATGTCATTTTAAATTAAAAACACACATTTTGGGTCATAATGGTCACACCATGAATATGAATGACATATGTATGATTATTCATGGCATAAATTACTTATGGATCATTTTTATAATGTATTAAAACAATACAAATGCATTTTATCAGTTTTGAGTATGTCACTTGTTTTTTTACTAAAATATCTTTTTAAACTGAAACATGAAATTGGAGTCATACTAGTTATATCATGTGTCAGTTTAAAATGATAATGATTATTACACATAAAAAATGAATTATTAATTTTTTCCCTAAATTATCAATATAATTTGATAAATATTTCTCCGTTTTCAGTGAGTGAAATATGTTTTGAACTAAAATGAACATTTTAAACTAATAATGGATTGATTGTGTCATACTGAGAAAACTGTGTATTGGATTGAGTTATGGATAATTCCTATATGTCTTAAATTTTTGAGGGATCATTTTAATAAAGTATAAAAACAATTTGAACGTGTTTTCTTAGTTTTGAGTTTGTCACTTTTCTTTTTTTCTTTCTAAAATATAAATTTTAAACTCAAACCACACAATTTGATTAATGTTGGTCACACTGTGCATCATATTGAGGTGAAGATGATTCTTACATGTCACAAATGAAATTTTGATCAATGTACTTATATATAAAAATAATCAAATGAATTTTATTTATTTTGAGTATGTCACTTTTTTTTACTAAAATGTCATTTTAAACTGAAAATATGCACTTTGAGTCATACCGATCACATCATGCATTAGTTTGATGTGAGAATGATTCCTACACATAAAATTTTAATTATGGAACATTTTACTAAATTATCAAGATAATACCAACATATTTTATTAGTTTTTAGTGAGTGACTCACATTTTGAACTAAAATTTCAATTTTAAACTGATAAAAAACACTTTGAGTCATACCAGTTACACAATTTACCATATTGAGGTACGAATCATTATAGCCATTACATCCCTCTACACTCATATATGGGTAAAATTAACCACTATTCATACCAACTCAATTAACTACCAAGATAAGAGAATATGACCAAAGGGGGTAGTCAGCCATCTATCCTCCCATCAGGATGTTTGGGAAAACACCCCCCGGGCTTAGAATCCTTAGGGTGTCAGTTTCCCTAAGCAACAGGGTGGAGTAGAATATAGGAACATAAAAATTACATGATATAATATAGTTCAAAAACACACTATGGGAGTAACCGAGTCTCAAACTCAACTGAAACTAATGTCTCTTGGATTCCCAACTACCTATGCTAAGACTAGATATCCTATAAGCACACAACCATTTAAAAAGATAAATTAAATTATTTTATTAATTTTCATTAGTTTTACTTTATGTTAATTAATTATTTAACCATTAAAATCTCCACATGACATTAAATTCTCTTTATAACAAAGTTCCATACCCTCCAAGCATGAGAAAATTGAGTCTATGACTTCTCATAATTATAACCTCAGCATTGCATCCCAATAAACTCCAACCCCATGGGTTAAAATGTATTCATTAATAAACATCATTACTTTCCATATTACTAGGTACTCTAAAAAAACATCCTAATATACAAAATGAGGAATACAACCAAGAACTTCCATATGCCTCAAGTAGTGGGGAAAGGAAAGAAGATAAATAAACAACTTAGTTGTCTCCCTAACAATAGATTCAAAGAATCATAAAACTTTAATATTCAATGGGTAAGACCAATTTCAACACATCCTATCATATCTGGTGTCCTCCCTGACACCCACATGAATAACTCAATGCATCTCGCCACTCTAGGAATCAACAACTACAAAAAAAACTAGATCTCCCTACCCCACATACCACAACAGCCCACCAGGCTCAGCCATCCTAGGCTCACAAAACATTCAGGCCTCCCCACCCCACATACCACAACAATACTCTAGTCTCATCCATCCCTTTAAATCTTAAAGCTTGGCGTACATGTAAATTACATCACTTTTGTGGAATAATTAATATATTACACAAATATATTCCCAAAGATCATTCAAGTTTAGTTCCTTTGGAAACATGGAACACATTCTCCTAAATTGGTGAAAGATCTTCAATATCTCCTATAAAGATCTTACCCTTTAGTTTTCATATCTAAAACCTTTCTTTATATAATGGGGAAAAGAAAACAAAAAAAGGGTGAGCTCAGATGCTAAGTGAGGGTAAAAAAGGAAAATATAAAATAAAAAATGAACCTAAGAATATAAAACAATGAACATAACTTTTGAAAACCATACCACATATAAAAAAATCTTGAGTTATGAAATTCATCTTGGCAGTTCATAATTCATAAATCCCAAAGGAATCATAAACCATGAGAAAATAACATTGGAATAAAACATGGAATTGTTGAAAACACATAAGCATAGAAATTCATTTATATATTTTCCAAGGCTCATTGCTAAGACCATCATAGTAGAAAAATTCCATTACTGAACCAGGTTTAATTTTTGTTCTAGCCTTGTATTATTGAACCAGATTTACTTTCCATTCTCGCCCTGTATTTCTGAACCATATTTACTTACAATTCCAGCCCTATATTATTGAACCAGATTTACTTTTCATTGCAGTCATATCTATCTCATGGGATATAAATATTTACCAAATGCATTGGAGGGAGATATAATTCCCACCCATATCATAATTAAAACCATACATATGTGTTCTACAAAAACATAAATAATTTATTATAGCATAACCCAATGAAGAAAATGAGTTTATTAAACATCATTCCATAATAACATAATTAATGTGAAACAAATGAATTTAATAAATAAAATTTAATCATAAACACAATAAAACCATATAAATAATATGTATACTAAACATAAATAATAACCCTATTAAATAATGTAATTTTAGATGAAAAATAATTTTAATAGAGAACTTGAATTTAATTCGTGAGGGAAATATCCCTTATTTTTCAAAATTTTTTATTTTCATAAAATTCATTGATTATTTAAAAGAAAAAAATTTATTTGAAAATAAACTTGAAATATTATAATGTAATATTTATAGAAACAAGGTGTTATGAAGGCATAAAAATTCATTCATGCCATATAAGTTAAAAAAAATTCTTCTCATACTTTTTTCAGAAAAGTAAAAAATACCTCATTTGGAAAACGAAAGAAAGACTCCTTTCAAAATGTGTAGTAAAAAGTAAAAAAGATATAAAAATTACTTTAAACATCCATATGAGAATAGTAAAACATTTTATGAAATAATCTACAGAAAACATGGACATTAATGATAAGTAATCCTCTGTAAATACTTACATATAAACAATCTTGGATAATGATGAGATCGTGAATTTATCCATTACCAATTTATAATCAATCAAATCCTATGAATCATAAAATAATGAAAATTATATTCCTATATAAATATCAGAACCATCATAATAAAAATCATAAAAACATTCATGGGCAACATAAATACCACACAAAATAAATAGGTGGTGTATAAGGCATATGTCCCGCATAAATAAAAGTGAGAAAAAACAATCCATTAAATTTGGTTCAGTTTCATTTTTACATATAAAAATATTTTATTTAATGGTTTAAATAATTTAATTAACTATTCCAGAACCATATTTATATTTATGATATCATATGTGATTAGATTAACAGCCATTTAATAATATTTCATTAGTACTATTCTTTTGGTGTTAATTGCTTTGTTTTCTCTTGAATATTTTGTCATATAAGTGAAAATACTTGTAAATAAGATATAATTTTATCATTTATAGAAATATATTAAGGTAATATATATCATATTTATTCATTATACACATTTATATACTCATTCATGAATGTTGGACATGGATATGAAGTACATCGCGTCGTAGAGATGGTAGGCCGTGCGTACGCATGAACGATGATATCATTTCTTTAATAGTAAAAATTGTGGAAGTGGATGGTATATTTTTTTGTTACATAATAAATATTAAAATAATATATAGTTTTTATTTCCATCATTCTACCTATCCAAGTAAAGTGGTGGTGAAAAAAGATTACACCACAGTGTGGAGACGGTAAGCCGTACATACACACACGTGGTGATTTCGTTTTTCATAGGATGAATAGAAGGTGGAATAAGGTTTTTAAAAACCATAATAATATATTTGTATATATATTATATTGAATTTATTACTTTATAATGGAAACAATAAAGGAAAAGGAAGTATAATAATAAATGATATTGAGAGAGTCGGTAAAGGAGATTACCTCTTCTTCAGTGATCTCCCTCTATATATACTCCTAAAGGCACTAGCGTTGGTATTTTAAGAAGACCCAAATCAATAGAATGTGAATAAGGAAGTTAGAAATGAAAATAGACAGGGGATTATAGATCTTGAAGGCTCAAATTGAAGTGAATATGTGAGGGAGGAGGTACCCTTTCATAATTGAGGCGAGGTACACTTTTGGGATCCCTAAAAATATTAATTTATAATAAATTGAAATCCCATAATAAAACCTCCAAAATGTATTAGTTTTAAATATTATATGAGATAAGGTTGTAATATATTCAACCAATAATTTTTAGGCAATATTTTATTTCAATTTAAACATTATCATTTCAATTAATCCTTAGTTATCCTATTTTTAATTTTAACTAAGGTAACAAATTGTTCAATATTAAAATAGTTTAATTTATACTTATTTGATATAAATTAGACCATAAATAAATAATTTATATAATTTTATACTATATAAAAATTATTTTATATTTTTTAAAACATTTTATGATTTTTAAATAATTTAATAAATCAATATTTTGAAAAAATATCAATAGTGTTAATTTTGAACCTATTCATTTAATGGATTTTAAAAATCTCAAGATAAGATTTAAACCTCAAAAAATATTTTATTATATTTATAAGGGGTCATGGTAATATATAAAATTCATTGTACATATTAATTAGTTCAAAATATATTTATTTTAATATTTATAATAACATTTATTTGATATTTCCCATTATAAAATAATTACAACATCACTTTTGTGTAATTATATAACAAAATTGTTTTAAAAAAAATTAAAAATAAAATACTATGATGTATATAAATATAATATATTTAATAGGATCAGTTATAGTTAAATATATATTCTGGAAAATCCATCATTAAAAATGTTATACTTATTAAAACATGATTGTGAAAACTTTAACATTACTTTAAATAAAATAATATAAGTATCATAATATTTTCCATATAGATCCAAATGGTGAATAAATAAACAATTGAATGATTATGGTCAATATATAATATACCAATAAGTTTTTTTCAAGTTTTTTGGTCTTTTAATGGTTATTATAATTTTAATAAAAATTATTTTATTTATTTTCCATCAATTAAATAATTTTTGTATCATCATTGTACAAGCACTTATGGTAATTATTTAATCTATAAAAATTAAAAATAAATTACCAGGATGTAGATAATTTAATTATATTTCAAGAAACTATTTATTATCAAATTTATCTCATATTTATTACTATATTAAAATTATTCTACTTATAAGAGATAAGAGGATGACATGTTGTCACTTTATTTTATTTTAACAATATATATCATTTTCATGAAAAATAATTTATTAAATGAGTCAATTATGATCATTAAGTGTTAAGGGTTTACTTTTATTCATCCAATAGTATTTTATCATGTTTTTGGTTAATTTTATTGTCCTTATCATATTATTTGTCACCCTAATTTATGCAATTTAACTTTAACTGTGATAAATAAAAATTACCAATGTTACTATTCATAAAATCCAAAAAATAAAAAGATCCTATTTACATAATTTGAACCCACTAATTTCAAATATGGAATCCATTTTTCAAAATTTAAATGCATAAGTTTTGGTAATTAAATTAAAATTATTCTCATTTTCGGAATGAAAAACAGGTTTTTAAAAGTTAAAACATTGCAAAATATTGAAATGTTTTTACATCAAAATTAAATGTAAAATTAATGCCAATAACCTAAATTATATTTAATGATAAAAATATATTCTATTTATACTTTAAAAAGATTAAATAAAATAATTTAACCATATAAATTGTTTCGATGAAAAAATTTGTTTTCAATTAAAATTTAGTGTATTTTTTCTATTCATAAAAAGTTGAATGTTATCAGAAAAATCGAATTTTTTTACAAAGTAAATTTTTATATCATTATTACCAATAAAATGTTTATTTTTTTAAATATAATATATAAAAGTTAAAAAAATCTATTTTAAAATGGGTGTGCCATCAAAAGTCTGCAAAAATGTAGTTTTTGAAAAATACATATTTTATCTAAAAAATTGAATTTGTTCTTATATCATGTCTAGAAAACATATGAGATGAATTTTAAAAATTATATTGAATATATTGAATATATATTACACTAATAAAATCCATCAAGAGTGATTTTATTATTTTATAAAATCACTTATTTTCATTTAAATAGTTTTTTAGAAGAAAGTGAATACGGTTGATACCTACCATTATAATGACTAGTTTATAATGTAACATAATAATATTTAGTTTTTCACTTATAATTTGTCTTGTATGAAATAAATTCTATCAAATGAACTTAATTTTTTTTTGGAACACAAGCCAAGCATAGTGTTGCGTATACTATAAGCTAATGCAGTGTTGTGTGTAGTGCAAGCTAATATTGGTGTAGAATACAACACAAGACATCAAAGAAATTAAAAGAATATATATTATAAAAATCTCAGGGTGTTACATTATCCCAAATTAAAATTATTTTTCCCTAAAAATTCATCGGGGTTATAAAAATATATAAACCCATATCATAAAAACAAATATTAAAACTTTCTTTTAAAAAGGAATAGGTGGAAAATAACAATTGACCAAAATAAATCATGACTAGGTTTCTAAATAGGAGAACATAAGTTAAGGTTTGGGAATGGAGGAAAATCATAAATAATCATAGAGATTGATAAATATCACTGATCACAAGGAAGTGATTGATCTAAAGAAAGTTAACAATCACAAAACTATAAACTAATGAAGCATGAAAGTGGTCATTGATATAATCTAAACTGATGCTAATATGACACCCTTTTAGATCATGATCCCTTTTTCCTAATGTTGAATAATTTATATGAGAAGATATACTTACTTTATTTCATTACAATCTCATAATTGTTCATTCCTTGAACAATTTCTACTTCATCTCTTATTCAAAAAAATAAAGTTGAATTTGTCATTATTGAAGTGTTAGAAGATCATACAATCCATAAATATAATGATAGGTCATTCCATATGTATTTATCACAAAAAAAAAGTTAAAAAAAGTTATAAAATATTCATAAGTCCACCTATGGTGAGTTAATACTTTATTCTAACAAAATTCATCCGATGTTTAGCATAAACATTCTATAAATTGATAACCTCACAATCCTTCTGAATACTTAAAATCCAAAACTATAGAAAAAGGTGAACTAAATCATATTGGAATTTATCTCCCATATATATTAAGGTAGTTCTTGGTTTTCACATTCCAAACATGTGAATACCTTAATCATATATTCTCTTTTCCATACATCTTTATTGAAAACATATATGTTTCCTTATTCTTACGTCTAAAAAGCTATAAACTTTATCCAAGATAATATAACCCACATGTCAATAAATCCTCATCTAGTTATAAGGTAACTAATATAATCCAATTTACTTATTCATATCCATCATATCTTTATACAAATCTCAACATCATGCTCATATTAATGGTTATTCTTCCCTTAATCATGTGTTTTCAAAAAACATCAACTTATTACCTTAATCACTATTCATGTTTACTAGTTCCATTCAGTATATGCTCTTAAATATTTATGAAAAAAACCATAGTGGACTAATAAATAAATGTTTAATTATTCCATAATTCCATAAATTTACTTCCAAAACATTATTCTTGAATTATAATACATAATCACTCAATCATTCTACATATTCATTTTCATATGCCACATCAACAAAAGTGATCACATGCAACTTTAATTTTTTTTTCTTTACTAGATTGCTGATATCAGTCATCATCATTAACTCTTGAATTTTATAATTGGTTAGCATAATTCCCATTTTGCTTTCACTTGAAACGCTAACTTACGAGAGGTTCACTCTTTGGATATTTCTATTTTTTCACATTATTTCAGTAGTAAAATGCCCGATGACCTTATTTCCCACACTTAAAACATTTATCAGTCCCCTTAAGACAATTAACTCCATGCTTACTAACACACTTTGAGCATAAAGAAAATATAATATTATTTTCTCCATAGTTTTTAGAGTTTCCTTTGAACTATATCCTTCTTTTCTTATCATAACCATGAGATAGATGTGAAACTGCAATATCCCTTTTTTAAAGAAGAATACAAGGAAGGTACATACTAAAAAATAATTTCTTAAACTCATCCCAATCCATGGATTTAATATTATATTTTTTCCTTATATTATTGATAAAGTTCCACCATATATTCACTTACTATCCAAGTGGTAAGTTCTCATCTTAACCTTTTCACATTTTGAATAGTGGAGAATGAAAAATATATTTTTAATGGTACAAATACATTTATTTGAAACTAGTGGATACTTTTTTCCACAAAAATAAGGTGGATTTTTCCTTAAGAAATATTTAAGAGGACATTGTTCCCTCCTTTGGTCATTTGGAAGCCTAGAAGGATTCACGACTTTATAAGGTTTGGTGGTCATAGAAAAAAGATTTTGCATTCTATATCCCATAACATTTGGTTGCTCATAAGGAAAATCGTTTCATTTCCCATTGCATTCATCATTAACATGGTTCCTTCAGGTTACAACCATTTTCTATAACCAAAAAATAATTGTGTGACAGGAAAAAATCATTCTAGGAAAATAAAATAATCAAGGGGGATTACTTTCAATATCTAACATATTAGGTTTAATCCTAGGTTATTCCCAATCATTATCATAATTCTAGGACTATAACCTATAATTAGACTTATCCTTAGGACATACCAAGACTTATCCATAGAAATATATACAGGTATATCAAAAAAGTTTTCGCATCCTAGTTTCCAAAGGTTGATTAAACATTCACTCTGATACCAACTGTAAATCCCCAAGATTGACTTACATGGAAATTACAATACTTTTTTACAATACATAATACATTACAAAAATATATTCCTAAAGACTATATTAGTTTAGTTCATTTTAAAACATGGAACACATTATCCTAACTTGGTGAAAAACTTCAATATATCCCATAAATATATTCCCCATTAGTTTTACTATCTAAAACCTTTCTTTATATCATAGGGAAAAGAAAACATAAAAAGGGTGAGGTTAGATACTCAATAAGAGAAAATAAGGAAAATATCAAATAAAGAATGAACATAACAATGTATAAACATGAACACAAGTTTTTAAAACCATACCACATATAAAAAAATCTTGTGTTATGAAATAAATCTTGTTAGTTCATAAGTCATAAATCATAAATAAATCAAGAACCATGAGAAAATAGCATTGGCATAAAACATGGAATTATAGAAAACACATAAGTATAGAAAATAATTTCTATATTAGCCAAGACTCATTTGCAATACTAGTATAGTGGAAAAATTCCATTACTGAATCGGGTTTACTTTCCATTCCATCACTATATCTCTGAACCAGATTTAGTTTCCATTCCAGTCATGTATTACTGAACCAGATTTACTTATCGTTCCAACCCTGTATTACTAAACTTGATTTACTTGTCATTCCAGTCATGTATATCTCATGAGATATAAATCTTTACCCAATTCATTTTAGGGAGATATAGGACCCACCCATCTCATAATGAAAACCATACATATGTGTGCCACCAAAACATAAATTAGTCATCATAGCATAAGAAAATGAATAAAATGATTTTCTAAACCATCATTTCATCATAACACAATCCATGTAAAACAAATATATTTCATAAATATCATTCTATTTTAAACACAATAAAACCATATGAATAATATGGATACTAAACATAAATCATAAAACTATTAAATAATGTCATCTTATATGGATCATAATTTTGATAGAACACTTTAATTTAATTCTTGAAGATAATATCCCTTCTTTTTCAAAAATGTTTTCTTTTCATAAAATTCCTTGAATATTTAAATGAAAAGAATTTTTTTGAAAATAAAATTTAAATATTTTAAGGGAAGATTTATGGAAACAAGGAATTAAAAATGTGTAAAAAATCATTCATTCCATATAATTTAAAAAAAATTTCTTCTCGTACTTTTATCGGAAAAGTAAAAAAGGATCTCGTTTGGAAAATGAAAGAAAGAATCCTTTCAAACCATGTGGTAAAAAGTAAAAAACAGGTAAAAATGACTTTAAACATAAATAGGAGAATATGAAAACATTTTATGAAATAATTTCTAAAAAACATTGATATGGATGATAAATAATCCTCAGTAAATACTTATATATAAACAATCTCAGATAATGATGAGATTGTGAAATTATCCCTTACTAATTTATAATCAGCCGAATCATATGAATCATAAAATAAAAAAAAATTATATTAATATTTAAATATCATAACCAACATAATAAGAATCATAAAAACATTCATGGTCAGCATAAACACCACACAATAAAAATAGATGGTGTATAAGGCATATGTCCCGTAGAAATAAAAGTGAGACAAAATAATCACTTACCTCAGGTCTGGTTTCCTTTTTACATATCTGAAACTTCTATATAGTGGTTTAAATAATGTCAATAAATTATTCCAGATTCATATTTATATTTATGACATCATATGTGATTATATTAACACCTGTTTAATAATATTTCATTATTACTATTCTTTTGGTGTTAACCGCTTTATTTTCACTTGCATTTTTTGTCATATAAGTACCCATTTTTGCTAATAGGATATAGTTACATAATTTACATAATCATATTAAGGTAATATATATAATATTTATTAATTATATAAATTTATATAGTCATTCATGAATGGTGGACATGGATATGAATCACATCACATCGTAGTGATGGTAGGCCGTACGTACACACGAGCGATGGTATCATTTTCTTAATAGTAAAAAGTATAGAAGTAGATGATATATTTTTTGTTATAGAATCAATATCATAATCATATATAGTTATTATTTACATCATTATACCCATCCAAGTAATGTGGCGGTGAAAAATATTATTTTGACAAGATGTCAGTAGTGTCAATTTTGAAACTTTTCATTTAATTTATTTTAAAAACATCAAAATAAGATTTTATCCTTGAAAAAAATATTTTATTATATCCATAAGGATTCAGGGTCATCTATAAAATTCAGTAGACATATTAATTAGCTCAAATTATATTTATTTTTATATTTTTATTTACATTTATTTTATATTTATCTTAATAAAATAATTACATCATCTGTTTTGTATAATTATTTAATACACTTATTTGTTGAATAAAAATTAAAAAAATACTATGATGAAGATAAATATACTAGATTTTATAGGATTACTTATGGTAAAATATATATTCTATAAAATCCATTATTAAAAATTTTATACTTATTAAAACATGAATGTGAAAACATTAACATCACTTTAAATAAAATATTATAAGTGTCATAATATTTTCCATATGCCTCCAAATGGTCAATAAATTAACCCCTAGATGATTATGGTAGAGATATACTTTACTAATACGATTTTTTTCAAGTGTTTTTATCTTTTAATGGTTATTATAATTTTTATAAAAATTATTTTATTGAATTTCCATCAATTAAATAATTTTTTCATCATCATTACATAAGAATTTATGGTAATTATTTAATCTCTAAAAATTATAAATAAATTACTATGATGTATATAATTTAATTATATTTCTGGATAATATTTATTATCTAATTTATCTTATATTTATAACTATATTAAAATTGTTCTACTTATAAGAGATAATAGAGTGAAATGTTGTAACTTTCTTTTATTTCAATAATATATATATATATATATATATCATTTCTATAGACAAGAGTCCATTAAATGAGAAATTCTGATACATAAGTGTTAAGGTTAGACTTTTATTCATCCAATAGGATCTTGATAGTTTTTAGGGTAATATTATTTTTCTAATCATATTATTTGTTACCCTAATTTACCAGATTTAACTTTAACCATGGTAAATAAAAATTACCAAAGTTACTATTCATAAAATCAAAAAAAGGGGCCTATTTACACAATCTGGACCCACTGATTACAAATATGGAATTCATTTTTCAAAATTTCAAACATATAATTTTCAATAATTAGATTAAAATTATTCTCATTTTTGGAATGAAAAACGAGTTTTTAAAAGTTAAAACATTACAAAGGATTGAAATGTTTTTATATCAAAAATCAATATAAAATTAATTCCATTAACCTGGATTATATTGAATTATAAAAAATATATTCTATTTCTACTTTAAAACCATTCAATAATATAATTTAACTATATAAATTATTTTGATGAATAATGTTGTTTTCAATTAAAATTTATTGTATTTTTACTATTCAACAAAACATGAAAGTTATCAAAAAAATATCAAAAATTCCTCCAAAGTACATTTTTATATCCCATTTCCAAATAAAATGGTTATTATGTTAAATATAATATATAAAAGTGTCAAAAACTAGATTTAAAATGGGTGCGCCATCAAAAGACGACAAAAATGCATTTTTTGGAAAATATTTCTTTTATCTGAAAAATTGAATTTGTTCTTATATCATGCCTATAAAACATATAATATTAATTTTAAACATTATATTGAATATATTACATACATATTTCATTAATAAAATCCATCAAGAGTGATTTTATTATTTTATAAACTCACCTATTTTCATTTAAATATTTTTTTCAGAAGAAAGCTAATATTATTCATATATGCCTTTATAATGACTAGTTTATAAGGTAACACAATAATATCTAGTTGTTAACTTATAATCATTCTTGTATGAAATTACTTCTATTAAATGAACTTGAATATTTGTGTAACAAAATCCAAGTATTGTTTTGCATATACTACAAGCTAAGGCGGTGTTGCGTGTAGTGTAAGATAATCTTGGTGTAGAGTACAACACAAGACATAAAAGAAATTAAAAAGAATCTATCTTATAAAAATATTGGGGTGTTACAATCCTAGGCTCACATAACATCAGAAGAAACTGAAAACAAACATAAGAACTGGTTTCTTGGCCTTAAATCAAGGCATTTAGCCTTTACACACAATGAGCTCCCATGACTCCAAAGCACAAGGAACTCAACATTTCTAAGAAAATGGAAAACTTAGGCCCTATAAAGGCATTAGATTTTATAAAAAAACTGGTTCTTATTCCATATTTAATTAACCTATTGATTATTCATAGGTTTCAACTATGGGAAACTTAATCATCAAGTTATCTCAAGCTTTCAAAAGTTAATTAAACAATTTTTTTAACATGAATTTAATTCTTTTATCAACAAGCATCAACATGCTTCAAGTTCCTTAAACAATTACATTAAACATACATACTTACATCGATTTTTTATCATCAAATTACAACAACAACAACTAGATTCATTAAACACGCCTCTTTAATATTTTATCCAACTAATTATCAATTAATTCTTTCTTTACATTCTTTACCAATTTTGGATGATAAAAAATCACAATAAGAAAACATAGATATCACACTATCTTGAAAATAAATAGGCAACACATTATCATGGTACAAAAAACAAGATCGTAATATGATCAATACAAATTCTTTAATTCCTTTCGATTAATTATTAGGTTAATTTTATTATTATCCAAGGGGTTAAATCAAACTAACTATACAATTGCATGTAAATAAATAGAAAATAAATTAATACCCTACCTCAAAAGGGTTTCAATGTTCTTCGTATGAGAATGGATCAGCACTATGGATCAGGATCACCTATCTTATAATAATTGCATTCACATGAGGATGTGTCACCACAAACATGACAAAAAACAACAAAAGAACTCCATTAGAACCTGGAGATCAAGTTCCATCACCTGGAAAAGAGGAACGAGAGGAAACAGATCGAAGAGACCACAATAATGGAGGTATACATACCTTGTATCAAAGATGGATCGAATATGGGAAGCAGGAGATCAATCCTTGATGAAGGAACACCCAAAACATCAAAGTGGGGGTTGTCGGGTTGCGTGGAATGAGAGGGAGAGCTACTACAACCATAAGGTTATGAATAACCCAGGTGGTTGAAAATGGAACTGTAGTGGGGAATTACATGACGCGTAATCCCCTTTCATGTCGTGTAAGTATCAGGGTTCAATTTAACTAAAAACTACACCACCACTCTATTTTATTTATTTGTCAAACCCTGATCTATTACATGTCAGGAAACCTTCTTTCACATCATGTAAAAGTTTTACATGGTGTGAAATCTCCATATTTCCAGATTCTAGCAACCGAACTACTGCATACATCATCTTAGCCTCCTTTGAGAACCTAGGTCTTTAGAAATATGAAAAGGGTCAATACATGTGGATTCAGGACCTTACATTAGGTAACTATCAAAATATTCTCATACTTGAGAATCCAAAACCAACCTTGAGAGGAAAAAGTAAGGGGTCATCTAAACAGCCACCCCTTGAGATACCTCTCAAGGATCTCATCAGTATAGGAGATCAACCACTTCACCCAAGCATAAGGGGATCAACATGGTGAGTAGATGAGATACTCATTGAGTATTCTCCACTTATAAAAGGAGAGTAGACTCATCCAACTACCTAAATCTAAACATAGAAAGCACGTGGCATACCCTGCGTGTCTTCATCTCCCATAGAAAGAGAGTAAGCCACAACAAGTAACAATAGAGAGAGCTATATCATAACCTAGAAAAAGGTCTAAAACCACAAAATTAATTGCATTACAAGATAAGAGATAAACAAAAAAACTCAGGGTACTGAGTGTGTATCTGCAATTCACATTCCTAGGTACTCTCCTCCTCACCACCATGCTGCCACAAGACACTAACCAAGGGATAACATGCCTACACAACACCTTCTCCCTATAGTCCAAGATCTCTATAGGTAGGTCCTTGAAGGTCTCATCATCATCAACATCAATTTTCTCTAATCAATGATATGAGAGTCATAACGTAGAAAAATATGGATCTACGATACGCGAAAAATATCGTTTATGTGACTCATTTGTGGGGGAACCACTATCTGATATGCCACAGCTCCAACACAAGATATAACCTCAAAAGACCCAAAAACTGTGGATAAATATTACTCTCACGACCAAAACTTCATTTCCCATGATAGGGAGTCGCCTTCGTGAACACATAATCCCAATATCAAACTTTAGAGGCCTCCTCCTATGACCGATATAAGATTTCTACGATCCTGCACTGCCTTCATCCTCTCGTGAATCACTTGATCTATCTCTATTATATTCTATACTAGTTTCAGCTTGAGAATTTCTAAATCTCTGACCCCAGTCTAACATAATGTAAAACGGAATGTTCGACCATAAAATTCTTCAAATGATGCAATATCAATGGTGGAGCGAAATTTATTACCGTAAGAAAACTCTACCATGAGTAGGTGCATCATCCATGTACCTCCAAAATCCAGGACACAAGAGTGAAACATGTCTTCAAGAGTCTGGATGGTCCGCTTCATCCGACCATCCATCTATAGATGAAAAGTAGTGATAAGGAATATATGATAACCAAAATAATTTTAGAGACCTCTCCACACCCTGGAGGTAAAATGAGGATCTTAATTAGAATTGATCATCTTCAGGACCCCATGGAGTCTCACTACCTCCTCTGGATACTGTCTTAAAAAAACCTCCACTGATCTCGACTCCTTGATCACTATAAAGTGGAATGATTTCATCAAATGATACACTACCACCCATATAGCATCATATCCTCCCTTATCTTGAGGTAAACCAGTAACAAAGTCCATCGAGATGTCCTCCCACTTCCACTATGGAACATATAATGGTTGGAGAAAACCACTAGGAACACGATGCTTGACCTTCACCTTATGGAAGACCAAACACCAAGAAAAATGACCTAAAAATTCATGCTTCAACCCATGCCACATAAAATAACCCTTAAAATCTCGATAAATCCTTTTCAGGATAGGATATACCACCAAAGGTGAACTATGGAACTCTTCGAGAACCATCTCATGAATATCCAAAGGAATGAAAAGCCTTCCCTGAAACAACACTCAGTGTTATTTTTCCTCAGACCAACCATCATGGTACTTGCCACAAACAACTTAGTCTCTCCAGAAATCCACCTCAAGATCCCCCAATTGAGGCTATTCCACCTACTGCACCAGATATGACTACACCATCATTTGAAAAAGACAACCTCTACCCCTTAATTCTGATGCAATGGTGAAAGTTCTTCCATCACTCTATAGAAATCACCCGATTCATGCACTGCATCAATGTGTGACTTTCGGATTAGTTCATATGCCACCACATTTCTATTTCAAGGTGTATTCAAAATATAGAATTCGTAATCCTATAAGAACTCCATCCACCGACGTTGACACAAGTTCAATTCATGTTGGGAGAAAACATACCTCCGGATCTTAGGATCAGTGAAGACCAAAAAATTCTCACCTATTAGGTAATGTATCCATAACATCAAGTCAAACAATACCACTACCAACTTGAGATCATGGGTGGAATAGTTATTCTTATGGGGGTGTAACTTCTAATACCCATAAGAAACAACCAATCTATGATGCATCAAAACACAACACAACCCTAGACACGAAGAATTATAGAAAACCTCAAATTGAACTCCTTCTACTGTTAGAAAAAGAACTAGAGTACTGACCAACTTCTCCTTAAGATAATCAAAATTTCTCTAACACTAATTAGTCTATAGGAACATCTGATCCATTCTGGTCAAAACTTTTAGAGGATTCGCAACCCAAGAGAAATTATATACGAACCTCCTGTAATAGCTTACAAGGCCTAGGAAACTTCACACCTCTATCAATATCTTGGGGGCTGCCCAAGACCCTACTGATTATACCTTTGATGGATCCACAACTACTCCCTGTTGGGATAAAATATTCCTCAAGAAACAAACTCATTGAACCCAAAACTCACACTTTGAAAACTTATCAAACAACTTCCCATGATGAAGAACTACCAAATGGAACGCAGATTCTCTACATGCTCCTCCTCAAACATGGAGTAAAAAAGGATTTCATCGATGAAAACCACCAAAATATTATCTAGGAACTTATGGAACACAATTTTCATTAACCCCATGAACATATCTGGAGCATTCTTCACACCGAAAGACATCACAACAACCTCGTAATTCCCATAATGATAATAGAAAGCAGTATTTGGGATATCCTAATCCTTTACATGAATCTGATGATATCCTGACCAAAAATCAGTCTTCTAGAACCAACTTGAACCATTTAGTTGATAAAATAAATCATTAATCCATGAAAAAGGGTAGTGGTTCTTCACTTTCACTTAGTTTAAGCGATGATAATTGATACACAACTAAAAAATGCCATCAACCTTCTTTATGAACAAAACTGTTGCACCCCATGCTGACACACTCAGCTGAACAAAACCACACAACAACATACCATAGATCTATGTAAAAAACTCTCACAACTCAGAAGGTTCCATTCTATATAGAGACATCGAGATAGGATACACATCCAACTGTAGTTTGATTCCGAACTCAATCTCTCATCGAGAGGGTAAGGATACAACCTCTCATGGAAAGACATTAGGGTACTCTTCTATGACCCTGGGAAATGCCAACTACTAAAATTTTGATGAACTTAGAATCATCCCAACCATAAAGGATGATAAGTACGAAACATGTCTCAAACCCATCTGAGGGTGTCACTCACCAAAAAACACTGCTGGCTCTCTATCAGCATCAAAGAACACAACCTTCCTCCTGAAGTAATCCACGATGTCCTGTACCAAATAAAACCTACCTATGTAATGGAAGATGTAATATGGTTTTATCCATATAAATAGTAAATCTACCCAAGAGTGATGTTTCCTCATCACCATCTCAAGTATCTACACACATCAATCAAGTCATCTCGACCTCAAACTGGCATAGTCAATGCCAAGGGCACCGAAATCCTCTCTACCTCAAGTACCAAATCATGGACAAGTGTATGTGATATGAAGGAGTGTGTTGATCCTGGATCAAACAAGGTATCCACCCAAGTAAAAAACAAGTTAAGGGTATCTTGAATGATGTCTATCTGGCCTAGTGCTGAAAACACTAAAGCATGAAGCTAACCACGACCTGCTCTATGGCCTCTCTGACCCTGCTGAAGACCATATCCATGGCCGCTATAATGACCCAAACTTTTATCAATGGAATATATCCCTTCTTATAGTAATTTAATATAGTATAAAAAACATAAAATCACTTATAAGGAATAATAAAATCTTTATAATAAATAATTAGTGATATATTAAGTATTTCTAGAAGTTAAGGAACCTATATCGATGAAATAGTAACTTGGCCTTAGGAATAGTAATACTAACCTTATGAATAGTAAACTGAATAAATGAATAGTAAAACCACCCATGAAATTATAAATAAAATTTAAGTATATTATAAAATAAATTATGATATTATTATATCATATACTAAATAATTAAATGTTTTTAAAATTATTAATTAAGTGTTGTAATTTTTGTAAGTCATAAATATTTAATTACAATTTTATAGTTAATTTAATAATTTAAAAGGAAATTTATTTTCAAAAAATGTATTAATAAATTAATATTTTTATGTCTTATGATATTATGATAATTTTATGAGACCTTAGGTAAATTTTCAAAGTGTTACAAAATGATTTATAATTTCAAAATATGTATTTTCCAAGTAAATGATGATTTAAATAACAAATTAAATTAATCATATTTAGAAAATTATTTTCATAAAATGGATTTGATTTTCAATCTTACACGTTAAAAAACAGTTAGAGGTAATTTTTGGGTTTTTTCTAAAATACATGACTTTTTTTATGAATAGTAAAATATCATAATTTTCAATAAATGCTGAATACATGAATTTTTGAGTCATTGTTGATGTATGGCTAATGTAAGAACCATAATCTCAGAACAAAATTCATTATCATAATATATTTAGAGATAATTCTCAAACTATTCACAGTCTTGAGCCAAAATAATAAACTAACGAATATAATAATGAGAAAACACCCCTCTCCTCCACTATAAATACCACCCCTCACACCCTCTTCTCCTCACACCTCTCAAGCTTTGTACATTATCCAAATTCTGCCCAAACCCCTACCAAATCAGCTAACCCATGTTTATGAGCTCTTGGTATCACTAAAATACCAAAACCTTTCTATTAGAATGTTCTCAATAAGGATAAATCCAATAGGTAAAATACTCTTCCTTTTTATTTTAATTTCTTTTCAATTTCATTTCTATTCTTATCTTCTCATCACCTTATATTATACAAATAGAATGATAAGTAAATTATGTTTGATATACTGGAATGATATCATATTAATGTAATACCCATCATGAAACTCCCCCTCTCTCTTATTCTAAAAATGAAATCGTCACCTGTGATGTGTCAATTTACCACCATCTTGGGCGATGCACTTTTATTTTACTTTAAAGCCTTCAAGGATGTTAGTAAAACCATTATAATGTTTGAAAAAGATTATTAATTGTATGTTAAAACCCTATTTATGTTATGTAACTAACATATAAACATAATACTAAATGTAAAAACAAAACAAGTTCATTGTTATTGAAAACCCACCAAAATTAACCTAAAATAATCATTAATTAATCCACATTTACACGAACTTCCAAAAGACCCAGGATCAAATCAGGGAGGGGAAAATTTTTTGGGTTACTGTAGAAGTAGTCGAACTGTAGTAGCGGTGGAACTATAGTAGTAGCGACACTGTAGCAGTGGAGAAACTATTGCAGGGTACTGCAGCGGTGGCGGTACTGTAGCAGCGCGAATACTGCAGAAATACTATTCACCGAGGGGTCCTTTGGGACAAAAAATGGGCTTTCATGACTTGTATTTAGGCCACTTGGCCTTGGAACTTCGGGCTATGTTATGTGTCTTCATCTACCCATAATTAAAGAGGTATTTTCATTAATAATAAATTGAGGCTTCAGCCCCAACCTTTTAAAAAAATACAAGTAAACCGTTCATGAAAACCGTGAAAATGAATGCTCCTGAATGATGAAATTAAACTCTATAACTCATCAGAAAGCCAATAAATGAACTAAATAAACCTATAATGAATCAAATTAATTTATAAAAGGTTATGAATTTTTCAATTAATTAATATAATCATATAATATAGGATATTAAAGTGAAGAAATCATTTAGACTCAAGGTAAGGGGAATTCTCTAACCCCACTCTTTTCATTGAATTTTCCTTCTTCCAGCCCATTTTTAGCATGGATATTCCTTAAATATAATTTCTTCAAAATTATCTTAACTTTTTTGGGATGTAAATTATTTCTAATTGAGTTTATGAAAAACACATTGTTTTCCAAAAGAACTATTCTTAAAAAAACACACCTTTTACTTCTCGGGATTATTTCTTATTCACTCAAGGTTGATGATTCTTATATCATGTATGTTATTTCCTCATCCATTTGGGAACCCAAAGTTTATGAATGTATTATTTATTAAATCAAGACCATTTCTTTCTAAGGGTTATTTTATGTTCAATATTGATATATGTTCTATGTGGCATTCATGTTAATGTAAATGTTATGATGTGATAGGTGTGCTTAGAATTATATAGTGCAATGTAAATTTTATGATGTGATAGGTGCGCTCAGAATTATATAGCGCTCCAATGCATTCGGTAATGTGATGAATCTCATGAGAAAATGTGAAATATGTGTGAACATTATGTGTGGTAGTTGACCACTAAGACATGATGTTTCATTTTTATGTATTTCCACATTCCATGCCTTTTCTTAATGCTTCCTCTCATGATTATGATCCTATGTCTATTTTATGATGATAATTATTATGATCAACCCATGTTATATTGTTTCATGTTCTTATATATCCTCATACTAGTCTTTTATCTCATCCCTTTTTGAGGTATATCCTCAGTCGATTACATGTACTAAGGATAATTCAAGATCCAATAAGAAGCTAGAGAATAAGGAATTAAATAAATGTTTATGTTTTATTTTTTAAAATATATGTATGGTCCTAGTTTTCCCAAGATACAAAACCTTTGGATCGTGGTCATGTAAGGGTTTGATGATGTTTATCAT
Source organism: Viscum album (assembly GCA_963277665.1). Taxonomy (NCBI): domain Eukaryota; kingdom Viridiplantae; phylum Streptophyta; class Magnoliopsida; order Santalales; family Viscaceae; genus Viscum; species Viscum album. Next base: position 2,123,454,422 of record OY728123.1, on the reverse strand, counting down.
TAAAATGATGTAATATTAATGTAAGAAAAAACAGGTTCGTTATAGTTGGTATTAGAGTACGGTTTAGTTAATTTTAGAATTAAGATTAATGAACCTCAGTGAAAAACCATATTATGAGACTATGTATAGGTAAACAACCAAAAAACTTTGTTTTCAAAAATTCTAAACATAGGAAACCCATAAGATATTCCTTTGGAGTTAATTTTACAAAGGGATAAATTATTGATGACTTGTTGACTTATTTTTTGTTCTAGCCTTTTTTATTTTATAAAATGGTGGGAACCAGGAGAAACCAGGCCAACAAACTGTGCAAGGGACAATGCAGTGATTTCTCAAATGACATCCCTAATGATTTGAGAGGTGGAGTTCAAATTTTCTTTGTGATTCTTACCCATATTTCTCAGGTTATGAACAATAACCCAAATAATATGGAACACCCACCTTCACCTAAGAGGGAGAAACTGACTATCAAGTATTTTATGTGGAAACAACTACTGACGATTAGTGGATCTTCTGATCCACTATTTGTAGAATAATGGGTCAACTTTATGGAGAAGATCTTTTTTTATTCACTATACCGATATGGAGAAGGTGAATCTCACAATTTATTGTGAAAATGGAGAGGTCGATCAATACTGGGATTTGATCAAGAACACCAATGCAAAGGAATAATTTTAAGATATGGAGTGGGAAGACTTTAAGAAAATTTTTCTTAATAAGTATTTCCCTAAAAATATTTTTTAAAAATATGGTGAGAGAATTCATAGAGCCGAAGAAAAATAAAGGAGAATATGTTATATCCTATAAAGAAAATTTTACAAGGCTTGCAAGGTACACTACAGGTTTTGTTACCAACAATGATAGAAAACTGATACATTATTTTGTGGTTTAAAACAAGACATTTGAAAGGATTTATAATTTAAAGACATTAAGAGTTATGAATAAGTTATTCAATGTGATCTCAAAGTGGATATGAATTTTGGAGAATGGTTCCATGGATATGGTGATAAGAAAAAAAGATGATGTTTCAACCTAGAGGATCCAATGAGAAAGGTGGAAAGAAAACTCAACCACACACATGTTAAAAATGTGGGAAGAGACATCATGAGAACTACCTCAAGGTAATGGGGAAATGCTTCAATTGTGGGAGAGAAGGACAACAAGACCATGAATGTCAAAAATACATGAGGAATCATGAAAATGTGGTGGAGGAAAGGAGAACACCATCCATGGTCCAATCCTATAATTATAGAGATCAAGGGAACTATGCAAGCCAGTGAACTAAACCTCAAGTTCTTGAGGGTAATCAGCATCATTAGTCACCAAAGACAAAGGAGAAATGGAAGGCTTATGACATCACTACTGTAGAAGTGGATTAAGTAAATGAAGTTGTATAAGGTACATTTCTTATTCAATCATGAATGGAAAAAGTACTATTTGATTTTGGTTATAGGAATTCCTTTATATCTTGTAATTTTTCTAGAACTATTGAATCAAATCCCCAATACCTTGATGTAGAGATACTGTAAAAACACAAAGAGGTGAAATAATTGCAACCCAAGTGTTGGACTCTTCTTCTATTAGTGTGTGTGGGAAGATTCTTCCATAAAATCTCATGATACATCCCTTGGTGGAATTTGACGCTATACTTAGAATGGATTGGATCTCATTTTATTGAGCACATACCAACTATCATGAAATGAAAATATATTTTCATATTCCAAACCATCCTATGATCCTCTACAAATTCAAGGAAGATCATGAATCTATATTTGAAAATCCTTAAATGGTGTGGGTTTTGATTCTCTGTGAAGAATAATACCTTGCTCAAATGGTGGAGTCGAAGGAAGTTATCAACCTAGGGGAAATTACCATCATGATAGAATACAATGATGTATTTCTTGATGATTTTCCTAGAATCCCCCCCAGAGCGTGAGGTAGAGTTCTCAGTAGAACTCATACCCAGAGTTAATTCTATATTTAAGTGTCCCTATAGGATGGCTCTTATCAAACTGGAGGAGTTAAAGAAATATTTTCAAGAGCATTTAGACAAAGGGTTCACGCACCCTAGTGGATCACCATTGGGTCCACCAGTGCTCTTTGTCAAGAAGAAGGATGGATCAATGTGGTTGTGTATTGATTATTGGGAACTCAATAAGATTACAATAAAGAACATGTATCCTCTTCCAAGGATTAATGACTTGTTTGATCAGCTATGAAGAGCTCATTACTTCTCAAAGGTGGATCTTCATTTTGGATATCGTTATCGAAAGGTGAATAAGGATTAAATTCAAAATAAAACCTTCTGTATAAGGTATGGGCACTAAGAATTTTGGGTGATTCCCTTAGGACTTACTAATTTCCCTACATTCTTCATGGTTTGATGAATAGAGTCTTTAGACATTACCTTGAAAAATTTATGGTAGTGTTTATAAATGATATTATCATATACTCAAAGAGAAAGTAGGAACATGAAGAACACACAAAGCTTCTGTTGTTGATATTAATGAAGGATAAGTTGTATGCAAAATTCAAAAAGTGAAACTTTTGGATGCAGCAAGTCACATTCTTGGTACATGTGATCACAAGTGAGGGAGTTTATGTGGACCCTTAAAAAACAAAGGCGATTAAGGAATGGACCAGACCCTCTAGTGTCTTATAAATCCACATGATTCTTTTATTATAAGGGTAATATAGAAGTTTGGTGAGAATTATATCATGACTGTATATCCTACTAACTAAGTTAACAAGGAAAGGGGTAAAGAATGTCTGGATAGAAGAATGTAAGGAAAGATTCAATGAGCTAAACCGAAGGTTTATCAATGCACCTGTACTCACATTACTGAAAAGTGTAGAAAGTTTAATGATATATAATGATGCTTTGAAGAAAGGATTTGGTTGTGTACTCATGAAAAATGATAATGTGATAGCCTATGGCTCATGATAGTTTAATATTCATTATCAAAACTACCCAATGAATGATCTGGAGATAATAGTTGTGATTTTTCCTTGAAAATCTAGAGTCACTGCCTCTATGATGAGAAGTGTGACATATATACCAATCACAGAGACTAAAGTATATATTCACACAAAAGGAGATCAAAATTCATAAAAGGATATGGTTATAGATAATCAAAGACTATAATTTCTCTATTCACTATTATCCTAGAAAGGAGAACAAGGTAGCTGATGCTCTTAGTAGAGAAGAACCTGCTACTCTATCCATGTTGTGGATTGAGAGAGACCATAATTTCATGGATATTCAAAGGATGAATTTATAAATAATTATGTAAAGGAATAAATCTTACCATTCCCAAATGAGTTTCCCCACCATCTATCCAAGAGAAGATTAAGGAGGCATAAAGGGATGATCCAGAGTTACAAAATAGAGTGAATGAAATAAAGGAAGATAAGTTGTAGGAGTTCCATATTGATGATGATCATATAATTAGGTTTGGAATGAGGCTATGTGTGACTTCATCACCCAGGATAAAGAAGGATCTATTGGAAAATACACATAACTCAACTTTCTCTATCCATCATAGTAGTACCAAGATGTATTGTGATCTCCGAGAATAATTCTAGTGGGATAAAAAGAAGAAGGATATTGCTAAATATGTCTCAAGGTTCTTGATATGTCAACAAATTAAAGATGAGTGAAAAAAGTTAAAATGGATGATGCAACCATTTCCGATACCCATGTGAAAATGAGATAATGTCACTATGGACTTTTTCACAAGTCTCCCAAAGACATCCAAAGGAAATAATGCGATATGGGTTGTGGTGGACGTACTCACAAAGGATAGTCACTTTATCACTATTTAGTAAGATCTATAACTTGAAAAAATTGCTAAGATATTTATGAAGTAAGTGGTAGATTTCATGGTGTTTCACTCTCAATTGTATCTGATCATGATCTTTGGATCACATCTAAATTCTAGATGAGTCTTCAACATGATTTTAGTGACAAATTAAATTTAATCACGGCCTATCACTGCCAAAATGATGGCCAATATGAAAGGACTATTTAGATGCTCGAAGATATTCTAAGAGCCTTTTATTTAGAATTAAATAGAGGATTGGGTCAGAATCTTACATTGGTTGAGTTCTCATAAAAATATAGCTTTCAATTGAGTATTCAGATGGCTCCATATGATGTTCTGTATGGAAATCTATGTAGAACTCCAACCTGTTGGGATGAAGTTAGTGAAAGTAATCTACTTGGACCTAATCTTGTGCAAGATATGATAAAGAAGGTTCAACCAATCCAACAACATATCAAAGCTTCTCAGAGTCGAAAAAAGAGCTATATTGATAATTGTTAAAGATATTTTGGGGTTCGAAGTTAAAGATAAATTATTCCTTCGAATATCACAATGGTAGTGAGTCATGCAGTTTGGAAATAAAGGGAATCTAAGATCAAGTTACATTGGACCCTTTGAGATTGTTGATCGCATAAGAGTTTTGGCTTATCATCTTTCACTTCCCCCAAGTATGGATAATGTTCAAAATGTGTTTAACGTATCACTCCTGAGGAAGTAAATACCATATCCCTCACATGTACTGAACTCATAGGTGGTATAGCTGGAAGATGATCTCTCTTATGAGGAACAACCAGTAAAGATCCTGGACTGAAGAGATAAGGCTCTACAGAACATGAATACCCACCTTGTCAAGGTGTTATAGATGAACCATAAGTATGGAGAAGGAAATTGGGAACTAGAGGAGGCAATGAAAGAGTATTTATAAGGACCCAGCCTTAAAACATTATATAATCTTGAATTAAATGGATAATTCACATTGAGGATCTTCTCCAGTTTAGAGTTTTAGAGAATTAGGCCATAACTATTACATTACATCTCAAAAATTACAAAGTAGACACTTTTACTTAGTTTCCATTTTTTTCATAAAATAAAAACTTTTGAAAAAAAGAGTCATGTATAGTTCCATGTTTTAGACAGCATGAATTTTCCTTGATCCCATCCTTGACCCTATTCATCTTTAAGTCCTGTGAAAAACATTTCAAAACTTTGGATGAGCATAAAAAGCTCATAAAGGGAAATAAAACAAAGAGTGAAAACATTAGTTCATCAATACCTAAATAACATAAGTTCTTTAACATACCTCATGAAATCATAAGATTTATGAATATCACATAGTAATCACTAATCATAAAGTTAACTTGTGGCATCCATAACATACTTATGTTGTAGCTTTCATAGCTATGTAGGGAGTTACATTTGGAATACCCATCACAGTATATTCTCTAAATATATTAGGAGAAACTTTCACATTTACCTCCATCATGTTACCCAATGCATTAGAGAGCTATCTCGGGCTCACCCGCCCTAGGTTTATTATGGAATCACCCGTATACGTAAACAATTCCCAAAAACCATAACATATTCATAACACATAAAACAAACATAAAAGAAAGATAAAATTTACACTTTTCAATCTCAATATATCATTTAAATATATTTACTTAAAAAATCCATTATCAAAACCATATTCAATACCAAGATACGTAAAAGATTATATGGTATTTATTTTCCTTTTAAAAACATTATGTCTTGTTAAGGAAGCCAAAGATCAAATAATACTGACGGCGGCGGAATGGTCGTTGTCACTGATTACCTTAAAAAGAAACATCAATTTTTTGTTGTTTAGTAAAATGTTTCATTGAAAATGATTCCATTTGAATGAAACAAAACTTAAAATGTGTTTATACACTATATAAAATAAATTCATGTATAAAAAATATGCCTCAATGAAAGGAGATTGAGACGAAGTCCCTTACCTTGTGTCTGACTTGACCCGTTCGTTCTTTAATCTCCTAAATAATAAACTAAAATTAATTTATAATTTATTAAAAACTTTTTTCAAGTTTATTATTCCTTTTATATCAGTTATTACCATTTTATATACATTATGTAATCATTTAAGTTAATAATGGTCGTTTTTTCGATGTTTGGTACTTGGGTGAAAAATGAACTCCTTATAATTACAAGTTATCCATGTGGTCAAAAGTTCATTATCTATAGAATGATATTCATGATTTATATATCATATATGTCATATATATCTAGTATATATATGTATTTATAATAGTACATAACATTTAGAGACAAGAAATTAAATGCACCGTTCATGGAGACGGTAATCCATACGTACACATGAACATTACTTTCATTTATATTTCGTATTCTAATAAAATGAAAACTTAATTATAAATAGGTATATTATAAATACAGTATAATATCATATATAATTTCATTAATTCCATCCTTTATAATTCCCACATATGGCATGAACGAGTCATATCACTTTGAGGGGGCGATAGTCTGCACTTCCTCAAATGAAATTATCGTATTTACCCACTATAGAAACGATAAATGTATTCTATAAATGAAAAATATAGAGGAATATAAACAATATAAATATAATATATATCACATTTAAATATATTTCCAACATAATTTCCACCATGAGAGGTAGTTAGAGATATTTGAATAGTCATCAATTCGTGAGGCAGTAGTTCGCCGTCCACCGAAACAGTATGTTCGTATCCATTAGATGGAGGTGTGTGGAAGTGTAGTTTGAATACTTATCATAAAAAAAACCTAGTATATTAAGGATACTGGTTTTGGTATAAAATAAAGTAATAAAAATATTTTAGGGGGTTGGAGAAGTAAAATAAATGAAAAGAACTTAAGAGAAGACGTTACCTTTAAATTGGGTATCTCACTTTGATTTAAACCAAAAGGTTTACTTGAATTGACTTATGACTAGGGGAATAATTCTAGGAGTAAGAGAGGGATTTAAGGAGCTTAATTGGTCAGAGGTTGGATGAGCCAAGGGGATTGAGATGTGTGAGTAATGGGTTAGAGGTGAGGGATTTTTATAAGAGGGAGGAGGGGCTCTTTAAGAAAGTTTGAAAATATTATTTTATTATATAATGATTCTCAGTTTCTAAATGTCCAAAACTCCTTAAGGTATAAGATAAGATGACTCATGTTAGAAATAAAATTATCCAATAATAATTGTACAGGTTTTGGATATTTCTTTAATTTTTATAATCTTATTTATTTAAATCATTCATTAATGAGGTAAACACTGCATCATTATTGTGTCATAAATAATTTTATTTATTTGATGTCTAAGAATTATAAAAAAATACCATGATATAGGAAATTATTTCAAATTTCAAATTAATATTTATAGTTAAAGAGATAACTTATATAACCCCATGTAAAAATTGATTTACTACAAGATATATGTTTATTCCATTTTTGTCTTTACATTAAATTAATTAATATAAAGTGTAATTATCACTCCTAAGTGGCTCCATGGGGTCCCAAATCGACCCAAGGATGCCCATGGTCAGACATGTATCAACTTATAGGATTAGAACACATGTTAGGGTAATTTAAAATTATTATAATATTATTTTTTACCCTTATTTACTAGATTTACCCTTTAACCATGGTAAATAAAATATTTACTGAAGTAAATATTCATAATGTCCAAAAATAAAAGTTAACTATTTTCACAATTTGGACCCCCTGATTCAAAATATGGAATCCATTTTTTCAAATTTAAAACATAGGAGTGGAAGAAATTAATTTAAAATTAACTCCTGTTGTCAAAACAAAAGGCGTATTTTTAAGAAATAATAACTATCAAAAGATTGACACTTGTTTATGTCCAATTTCAAAGTGAAATTACTTAAAATGACCAACATTGGATTAAATGTTAAATATATAATATAATTACACTTTAAAACCAATTATAAAAATAATATAACCTTGTAAATAAATTATATTAAAAGGTAGTTTTGAATTAAAATACAATATTTTTCACTATTCATTAAAAATTGAATTTTATCAGAAAAATACCAAAAATTTACCTAAAGTAAATTTTAATGTCCCGATTATAAATAAAATTTTATTTTTTAAAATAGAACATATAAAAGTGACAAAAACTATATTTAAAAATGGTTTACCATCAAAAGACGATAAATTGACCTTTTAAAGAATATTAGAGTATTTATGCTTAAAATTATATTCATTCACATTTTAAGACTCTAAAATTTATTGGATAAATGTAAAAACATTTAAAAAACATGTATATTCATATTGAAGTTACTTCTGGTCATTCCCACCAATACAAAGGCTATGCATTAACCACCATTTAAAATAATATTATATTATTATTTTTCAGTATAATTTAACGTTGTGTGCAACATAAGATTTCAAAGAAACACATTTTTGCGTATCAGGTACGCCATCGAACATAGAATCCCATTAAAAGTAAAATTAATATTTAATTAAAAAATATTAATAAATATGAAAATTTCTTATTCTTTATTTACCTGGGATGTTACATCCTTCCCCTCTTTTGGAAATTGCGTCCTCGCAATTTTTATTCACTTATCAAATAAGTGGGGTGTATTTATCCCTCATAGAATTTTCAGATTCCCACATTACCTCTTCAACCATATGGTTTTTCCACAAAACCTTTACCTAATGAATTACCATATTTTGCAACACTTTCTCTCTACAGTCAAGAATCTGGAATGGTTGTTCCTCATAATAGAGATTCTTTTCCAACTGAACTACCTCTAGGCTCAAAACATTAGATGGATCTGGCATATGCTTTCTCAACATTGAAACATGAAAAACATTGTGTACCTGGGATAAACTTGGAGGTAAATCCACTCTTTAGGAAATTGATCCAAGTTTATCTAGGATTTCATAAGGTTTAATGATCCTTGAACCCAAATTTACCTTCTTAGCAAAACGCATTACACTTTTCCATAGAGAAACTTTGAGAAAGACATGATCACCTACCTCAAAAGAAAGATCCTTCCTCCGATTATCCACATAACGTTTCTTCCTGATCTGAACTGTTTTCATGTGCTTCTGAATCAACTAAACTTTTTCTACCATCTCTTCTACCAATTCTGGCCCCATCAATTTCCTTTCACCTACTTCATCCCAAAAAGCTGGCGTTCAACACCGCTTCCCATATAATGAATGAAATGGATCCATCTATATACTAGAATGAAAATTGTTATTATAAGAGAACTCAAACAAAGTAATATGTTAGTCCAAAATTCCCTGGTAATCCATTGAAGAAGCACGTAGCATATCTTCCAAAGTCTAAGTTGTTCATTCTGACTGCTCATCTGATTGTGGATGAAAAGTTGTATTAAAATTTAATTCAGTACCCTGGGACTTTTGAAGGCCTTTTCAAAAGTTAGAAGTAAACCTGAGATCAAAATCAGATACAATAGATAGGGGAACACCATGAAACCTGACTATCTATTTAACATACAATTGGGAATGTTGATCTAGAGACAAAGTATCTCGAATATGAAGGAAATGAGAAGATTTAGTCAATCGATCAACAATAAACTAGATTGCATTATTACCTTGAGATGTCTTTGGTAATCCAACAACAAAGTCCATGGATATATTTTCCCATTTCCAATCTGGCACCGGTAAAAACTGAAGCATCCCTTTTGGTAACTGTCACTCTTCATTAAACTGCTGACAAGTCAAACACTTCACAGTAAAATCAATTTTATCTCTTTTCATTCCATCCCACCAGTAATACTCTCAAAGATCTTTGTACATCTTAGTACTATCAGGATAAACTGAAAACGGATAACTATGAAATTCACATAACAACTCATTCTTCAACTATGAATCACAAGGCACACATAATATCTTTACAAATATCAAAACACAATCATTATAAATGTTAAAATCAGGAAACTTAACGTTCTGAACCAACTCTATATTTTTTATAAACTCACTGTCTGCCTTCCGTGCTTGCTTAATTCTGTCTGATAGAGATGATTTCACTAACACCTAAAACAAAACTGATGAATTTACTGCACCAACAACTTCTATTCCAAAGTTCATCAAATCAAAAACCAAAGTATCTCATTCCAAACTTAGCAAGGTTAATGTAGCATTAATTTTTTGACTCAAAGCATCTGCCACTTTATTTTCCTTTCCCGGATGGTAATGAATTGTGTAATAACAATCCTGGATTAATTCCAGCTATATCCTCTATCTCATGTTTAATTATTTATGAGTGAATATATACTTCAAACTTTTGTGATCAGTATATATTTCACATTTTACTTCATACTAATGATGCCTCCCAATTTTTAAATAAAAAACAATAGCATCTAATTCCAAATCATATGTTGGGTAATTTAACTCATGAGGTTTCAACTAACTTTAAGCATAATCAGTTACCAAATCATTATGAATTAGGAAACAACCAAGTCCTTTCAATGAAGCATCAAAATAGATAACAAACTAACCATTTCTGAAAGGCAGTGCAAAAACATGATCATTCACCAATATTCTTTTCAATTCCTGAAAAAAATCATCATATTCTTTTGTACAGATGAACTTAAAAACTTTTCGAGTTAACTTAGTCAGTGGGATAGATAGACATGAAATATTTTTAACAAACCTCTGATAATAACCCTCTAATCCAAGAAAACTACGAATCTTAGTTATATTTGTGGATCTTGGCCATTTTTCAACCAATTTTGTTTTAGCAGGATCAATAGTTATGCCATTTTTTGAAACAATGTGTCCAAGGAAAGAATTTCTTTGTAATCAAAACTCACACATACTGAATATAAAAAATAATGTCTTTTCTTTTAAGGTTTGTAAGACAACCCTTAAATAACTTTCACGTTCCTATTTACTTTTAGAATTAACCATAATATCATCAATGAACACAGCCAAAAACTTATCCAAGAACTCATAGCAAATTCTATTCATAAGATCCATGAATACAAGAAGTGCATTGGTTATCCCAAAAGGCATAACTACAAATTCATAATGGCCATATCTAGTACGAAACACAGTATTTGGAATGTTTTATTCCTTTACTTTCAACTGATGGTACCCCAACCTCAAATCAATCTTCCAAAATTATTGAGCTCCCTAGAGCTGATCAAACAAATAATCGATATGAGGAGAAAGATACTTGTTCTTAACAATGTTGTTATTCAATTCTCTATAATCAATGCAAAGTCTCATTGAACCATATTTCTTTTTAACAAACCAGATAGGAGCATCTCTTGGTGATGTGATAGGTCAAATGAAACCTTTATCTAATAACTCCTACAGTTGCATATTTTACTCTAAAAGGTCAATTTGATCCATTCGACAAGGGGTTTTGAAATTGGATTAGCATCAGAAACTAATTCAACATTAAATTCAACTTCGGAGTCATGTATTATACCAAGAAACTCATCAAAAAAAAACATCAAGGTACACATTTACCACTGGTACTTCATTAATCTGAATAATTCCTTTATTTTCAATAATATGTTCAAGGTAACATTCATTTATATCTTTTACTAGTTTCTCAGCTTCCTGATATGTTATCAAAAGTAAAGGTTTATTCTTAGACACAATCTAAAAATATTTCTGAAAAAAACCTCTTTAGCTATGCATTCAATCTTAGCATGATAAAAAGAAATCCAATCGATACCCAAAATAGTATCAAACTCTACTAGAGGCAAAAAAAGGTTTGTAGGCATATTATTTTTGCACACAAGGATAGGAAGGTTCTTATAATTTTTTTATCTCAACATTTACCCCGATATTTTTACCATAAGTTCAGGATTCATATCTTGAGGTGGAATTCCCAACTTACTAGAAAAATTCTCAGAAATGAAAGTGTGTGTAGACCCTGAATCAAACAACACATTGTTATAATCTGAAAAAACAAACAATATACCTGATACTACTTCATTTGATGGACCGACATCTACTGAAGTAGTTGCAAAGGATTTCACCACCCCATTTTTCTTGTAGTATAGCTGGTTTCCCTCAGTTGAGTTATTCATTGGACACTCATTTTCATAATGACCCATTTCATTGCACTTAAAACATTTTACTAATTGTAAATCAGATTTTTTCTTACCATTACCATGATCTTTTTCAGTGTAATTACAAGCCTTATGTCCCATTTTACCACATTGGTATCACTTAACAGAATTCAAAAGACATTCCCTAACATGTTTTTTACAACAATTTTCACAAACTGTAAATTTAAGTCTCTTACCATCAGACTTTTTTGAAGAGTTCTTCCCTTTTGTCTTCCACCTTGACCTCTGGTTCCGTTGTTTGTCAAAGAAAACATGATCATCAGAAAACTCCATTTCCACCTTCTCTGCACATCGAACAAGTTTTTCATAACTTTTTAACTCTCGATAAGATAAATCCCTTCATCTTCAGTTAAAATGGTTGATTTTACAATCAAGATCTCATATGAAATTTGGATCATACCCTGCCAGTCAAGTGAATTTTTCTTCATCAGTATCCACTGAGTTATCCTCCTTCCTCAATTCTAGGAATTATTTTTCTGTCCAAAGATGAACCACCTTAGGAAAATATTTCTCAAGAAACATGCCTTTGAATTCATCCCAATCAAGAGAATAAATATCCTCACTATCTCAGATATTTTTTACCATCGACCACCACTGATCGGCTTCAGATTCAAAACAATAAACACTGAGAATAACCTTTTTATGTCATAAACACCCCATGACGTAAAAAATCTTCTCGATTTATTTAATCCACCCTTCAGCTAGCACAGGTCATATGATCCTCTAAATTATGGGGGATGTTGCCCCATGAAATGCTCCACTACTGATATGTTCCTCTGTGGTTGATCTGGATGATATCGTTCATGAATACCACCACCATTTATAGCCTGAGTCAACTATTCCATCAATGCAACAAACTATTTAGTTCCGATTACGAGCATCTCAGGTTTCTAATTTGGAAGGCTGTCTTCCTTCTGATGTCGTCCCATCATAGCTTCCCTATTTCCTCTACAGAAAACCATTCTGAACACAAAAATATCTTAGTCAAAGCAACATGGAAATCTGAAAATGATATATCATTTCAATATTAACATAAATTAATTTAAAAATATCCTAACTCCTAAAGTTATCTAAACCATCCTTTGATACAAACTATAAGGAACCAGCCTTAAAACATTACATAATCTTGAATTAAATGGATAATTCACAGTGAGGATCTTTTCAAGTTTATATTTTTAGAGAATTAGGCCATAACTATTACGTTACATCGCAAATTTTAAAAATTAGAAAATTCTACTCAGTTTCCATTTTTTTCATAAAATACAAACTATTGAAAAAAAGAGTCATGTATAGTTCCATGTTTTAGACAACATGACTTTTCCTTGGTCCCATCCTTGACCCTATTCATCTTTAAGTCCTGTGAAAAACATTTCAAAACTTGGGATGAGAATAAAAATCTCAGTAAGGGTTATAAAACAAAGAGAGAAAACATTAGTTCATCAATACATACATAACATAAGCTCTTTAACATACCTCATGAAATCATAAGATTTATGAATATCACATAGTAATCATAAACCATAAAGGTAAATTGTGACATTCATAACTTACTTACGGTGTAGCTTTCACAGCTACGTAGGGAGTTACATTTGGAATACCCATCACAGTATATTCCCTAAATCTATTAGGAGAAACATTCACGTTTACCTCCGTCATGTTACCCAATGAATTGGAGAGCTATCTCGGGCTCACCGTCCCTAAGTTTATCATGGAACCAACCATATACATAAACAATTCCCAATAACCATAACATATTCGTAACACATAAAACAAACATAAAGGAAAGATAACATTTCCACATATCAATCACAATATATCATTTAAATATATTGACATAACAAATACATTATCAAAACCATTTTCAATACCAAAATACATAAAAGAGTATATGGTATTTATTTTCCTTTTAAAAACATTATGGATTGTTAAGGAAGCCAAAGATCAAATAATACCCGTGGCAGCGGAAAGGTCATTGTCACCTATTACGTTAAAAAGAAACATTCCTTTTTTTGTCATTTAGTAAAACAATTCATAGAAAAATATTCCATTTTGATGAAATAAAAAGTAAAATGTGTTTATACACCATATAAAATAAAGTATTGTATAAAAAAAATATGCCTCAATGAAAGGAGATTGAGACAAAGTCCCTTACCTCATGTCTGACTTGACCCGTTCGTTCTTCAATATCCTGAATAATAAAATAAAGTTAATTTATACTTTCTTAAGAACATTTTTAAAGTTTATTATTCCTTATATATCACTTATTACCATGTTATAAACATTATGTAATCATTTAAGTTAATAATGTTCGTTTTGTTGATGTTTTGTACTTGAGTAAAAAATGAAGTCCTTATAATTACAAATTGTCGATGTGGTCAAAAGTCCATTATCTACATAATGATATTCATTATTTAGATATCATATATATAATATATATCTAGTATATATATGTATTTATAATAGTACATAACATTTTGAGATAAGAAATGAAATGAACCGTTCATGGAGACGGTAAGTCGTATGTATGCATGAACGCTACTTTCATTACTATTTCATATTTTAATGGAATGAAAAATTAATGATACATAGTTATATTATAATTCCGGTATAATATAATATATAATTTCATTAACTCCATCCTTTATACGTCCCACATATGGCATGAACGAGTCATATCACTTTGAGGTGGCGGTAGTCCGTACTTCCCTAAATGAAATTATCGTATTTACCCACTATGGAAACCATAAAAGAATTATATAAATGAAAAATACAGAAGCATATAAACAATATAAATATAATATAAATAAAATATAAATACAGTGCCATCATAATTTCCACCATGAGAGGCGGTTGAAGATATTTTAACAATCATCATTTCGTGAGGCAGTAGTTCGCCGTCTATAGAAACAGTATGTTTGTATTCATTAGATGGAGGTGTGTGGAAGTGTAGTTATATTACTTATCATAAAAAAACATAGTAAATTTAAGACACTTGTTTTTTTATAAAATAAAGGAATAAAAAGATTTTAGGTTGTTGGAGAAGTAAAATAAAAGAAAATAACTTAAGAGAATATGTTACCTTTAAATCGGGTATCTCCCTTTAGATTGAACCAAAAGGTTTATTTGAATTGCCTTATACCTAAGGTAAGGATTCTAGGAGTAATATAGGGATGTAGTGAGATTAATTGGGTAGATTTAGGATGAGACAATGGGATTGAGAGGTGTGATTAATGGGTTAGAGTTGAGGGATTTTTATAAGGGGGAGGAGGGGCTCTTTAGGAAAGTTTCAATATATTATTTTATTATATAATGATTATCAGGTTCTTAAGGTCCACAACTCATTAAAGTAAAAGATATGATGAATAATTTTTGAAATAAAATCATCCAATAAGAATTGGAAAAGTTTTGGATATTTTTTTTAATTTTTATAATCTTATTTATTTAAATCATTCATTAATGAGGTAAACACTACATCATTATTGTGTCATAAATAATTTTATTTATTTGGTGTATAAAAATTATAAAAAAATATAATGATGTAGTAAATCTATTTAGATTTAAAATTAATATTTATATTCAAAGATATAACTTATATAACCCCATGTAAAAATTGATTTACTAAAAGATATATGTTTATGTCATTTTTGTCTTTACTTTAAATTAATTAATATAAACTCTAATTATCACTCCTATGTGACTCCATGGGGTCCCAAAATCGACCCAAGGAGATGCATAGTCGGAAATGTATCAAAAAATAGGATTAGGACACATGTTAGTGTAATTTAAAATTATTATAATATTATTTTTCAACCTTATTTACCAGATTTACCCTTTTACCATGGTAAATAAAATATTTACTCAAGTAAATATTCATAATGCCTAAAAATAAAAGTTACCTATTTATAAATTTGAACCTAATGATTCCAAATATTGAATCAATTTTTAAAAATTCAAAATTCAAAAGTGGTATAAATTAATTTAAAATTAATTCTTGTTGTCAAAACAAAACGCGTGTTTTTAAGAAATAACAACTATCAAAAGATAGAGACTTGTTTATGTCCAATTTCAAAGTGAAATTACTTCCAATGACCAAAATTGGATTAAATGGTAAAAAAATAATATAATTAAACTTTAAAACCAATTAAAAAGATAAAATAACCTTATAAATAAATTATATTAAAAGGTTGTTTTGAATTAAAATACAGTATTTTCACTATTCATTAAAAAATGAATTTTATCAGAAAAATACCAAAAATTTACCCAAAGTAAATTTTGATGTCCCAATTATAAATAAGAATACTATTTTGTCAAATAGAACATATAAAAGTGAAAAAATCTATATTTAAAAATGGTTCTCCATCAAAAGGTGATAAATCAACCTTTTAAAGAATATTAGAGTATTTATGCTTAAAATTAGAGTCATTCACATTTTAATACTATAAAATTTATTGGATAAATGTAATTTTTTTTAACAAACATGTATATTAATATTGTATTTAGTTTTGTTCATTCCTGCCAACACAACGACTATGCGTTAAATACCATTTAAAATAATATTATATTATTGTTTTTCAGTATAACTAACGTTGTGTGCAACATAATATTTCAAAGAAACCCATTCTTGTGTATTGAGTATGCCATCAAAAATATCATCCCCTTTAAATTAAAATTAATATTTAACTCAAAAATATTAATAAATATGAAAATGTCTTTTTCATTATTTACCTAGGTTGTTATAGTAGTACCCTCACCTGTTTATATAAAAACAATTCGAGGGGAAATTTCAAAAGGGGGGAAGAATATAATGACCCAAACTTTTATCAATGAATTTATTCCTTCTTATAGTAATTTCATATAGTATAAATCAAATAAATGGGGGAATAGTGCAATGATCAAAAAGTTTTATCAATGAACTCTATCCCTTCTTATAGTAATTTCATATAGTATAAATCACATAAAATCACTTATATTCCATAATAAAAACATAAAAAAAATGAATAATTAGTGAAATAAAAACTATTTCTAGAAGTTAAGGAACCTATACCAATGAAATAGTAACATGTCTTTAGGAATAGTAATATGACCCTTATGAATAGTAAACCAAAAAAATTAATAGTAACCCCACCCATGAAAGTATAAATAAAATTTAAGTATCTTATAAAAGAAATTATGGTATTATTATATCATAGACTAAGTAATTAAGTGTTTTAAAAATTATTAATTAAGTGTTAAAATTTTTGTAATTCATAGATATTTAATTACAATTTTATAATTAATTTAACAATTTAAACGAAATTTTATTTTCAAAAAATGTATCCATAAATTAATATTTTTATGTTTTATAATTTTAAGATAATTTAATGAGACCTTAATAAAATTTTCAAAGTGTTACAATATCAGTTATAATTTTAAAATCTGTATTTTCCAAGTAAATAATGATTTTAATTAAAAATTAAATTAATCATATTTATAAATTTTTTTCATAAAATTGAGTTCATTTTTTAATTCTACACATCAAAAAATATTTAGGTTTCATTTTTGGGATTTTTCTAAAATACTTGAATTTGTTGATGAATAGTAAAATATGATAATTTTTGATAAATGATAAATACATGAATTTTTGAGTCATTGTTGATGTAAAAGATTATGTTAGCACCTTAATCTGAAAAATTAATTCATTATTTTATTATATTTATAGATAATTCTAAAACTATTTATAGTCTTGAGCTAAAATAATAAACTAATGAATATAATAATGGGAAAACAACCCTCTACTCCACTCTAAATACCACCCCTCACAACCTCATCTCCTCAAATATATCAAGATTTTAACCCTGTCCAAATTATACCCAAATATATCCCCAATCCACTCTACTATGTCTGTGGGCTCTTTGTCTCACCAAAAGACAAAAACTTTTCCCTAAAGAGGTTCTCAAGTAGGATAAATCCAAGAGGTAAAATCCTCTTCCTTTTTCTTCTAATTTCTTTTAGATTTCATTTATATTATATTCTTATCCTCACCTTCTCTTATCTAAATGTAATGGAAACTCTAGTTTATTTTATATAATATAATGATATCATGTTAATTTCATATCCATCATTTAACTCCTCCCCCCTCTCTTATTCTAAAAATGAAATCGTCGCTCGTGATGTGTCAATTTACAAACATCTTGGGCGATGTAGTTTAATTTTATTTCAATTCCTTCAAGAATGTTAATAAAACCATTATAATGGTTTAAATAGATTATAACTTTCATGTTAAAACCCTATTTATGTTTTATAACTAACTTATGCACATAATACTAAATGATAAAACAAAACGAGTTCGTTGTGATAAAAAAACTACCCAAATTAACCTAAAGCAATCATTATTAACTTGTGTCTAATGATTCATCCTCATACCATATAAAAAATTTCGTTATAAAATCATTTAAAATTATTTATGATCATTAAGAACATATAATAACAATTTTTTATTATGAACTTCCATTCATGTATACAGGTAAACCGATTATGAAAACCTTGAAAATGAATGCTCCGAAACGATGAAATTAAACTCTATAACTCATTAAAAAGCCCATAAATTAAATCAATAAAACCATAATGAATAAAATTCATGTAAAAAAGTTTTTATTTTTTAATTAACGAATCTAATCAGATTATTCAGGATATTAATCTGAATAAAGCATTCAGACTTATGGTAAGGGGAATTCTCAAACCCAACTTTTTCATTGGGTTTTCCCTCTTTCACCACATTTTCAGCATAGATATTCATTAAATATCATTTCTTGACAATTATATTACCCTTTATAGGATATACAGGTTTTACACTTCAGTTTATGACAAACATAATGTTTTCCAAAAGAACGCTTTTTTAAAAAAACACACCTTTTACTTCTCGAGATTGTTTCCTCTTCATTCGAGGTTGATGATTCTTATATCAAGTATGTTATTCTGTCTTTCAGTTGGGAACA
This sequence comes from Viscum album, assembly GCA_963277665.1. Lineage (NCBI taxonomy): Eukaryota > Viridiplantae > Streptophyta > Magnoliopsida > Santalales > Viscaceae > Viscum > Viscum album. Next base: position 2,123,435,516 of record OY728123.1, on the reverse strand, counting down.
CAAATTTTATGAATGTATGATTTATGAAATAAAACCCATTCCTTTCCATTGGATATTTTATGTTCAATATTGATATATGGTCTATGTGGCATGCATGATAATGTAAATGTTATGATGTGATGGGTGCACCTGGAATTATATAACACAATGTAAACGTTATGATGTGACGGGTGTGACTAAAATTATATGACACTCTAATGAATTGGTTAACATAATGAATCTCACGAGTCAAAGTAAAATATACACGAACATGATTATATCTTTGTTCACATCTTTGTGTGATAGATGACCAATAATACATGATGTTTCATTTTTATACATTGACACATTCCATGACTTTTCTTAATGATTCCTCTCATGATTATGATCCTATGCCTATGTATAATGATAATGATTATTCTCAACCCATGTTATATAGTTTCATGTTCTTATCTATCCTCTAACTCAGATTCTATCTCACCTATTTTTGATGTATATCCTCAGGTGATTACTTGTACTAAGGAGAATTCAAGGGCCAATAAAAATCTAGAGAAGAAGTAATTAAATAAATGTTTATGTTTTATTTTGTAAATGATATGTATGGTACTAGTTTTTCCAAGATACTAAACCTTTGGATCCTGGTCATGTAATGCTTTTATGTTTATTATCAATAAAATGATGTAATTGTAATGTAATAAAAAGAAGGTTCATTATAGCTATGTGATGCTCTCTAAGGACGGGGAGCATCCTAGGTCTATCAAATTCCAACCCCATCTACTATCTACTAATTAAAAAATAGAGCAACCTACTACCAGTTCCTTGAATAGAACTACCATAATGGAGGATCTTGAAGTGGAACAACTGGCACACACTGACTGCTTAGAAAGGTTGGGAACTCACTCCATTAATGACCTCATCATTCATAAGAAAAACATGCATATGATCCCTTGTCATAGGCTTAAGAACCTTTTCCCCTAGGAAAATGAGACATTGAGGGATGAGACCTACCCTCAGCTGATCGAAAAATCTTTTTTCCTGACAACTATGAATCTTAGACTATAGCTCTGATTTATGAGGAATCCTGATGACTCCCCTATCATGATAATATTGGTTTGGATACCATTATCTCAATTACCTTCTCTCTCAACAAAACCTTGAGATACGTCTTATACATAAATGTGGTGGCATGGTGCTAGATCTTTGGATGCAATTCCTCCTCGTAATGACTCGCCCAAGCCCCCTCAACCGACAATATGTAGGAAGAATATCGTAGAAAGTTCCTGAAAAGGATCTCAGACTCTCACACATTGGATATCTCCTTAAAAAGGGTAAGAATCTCCTGGAGACTAGCCACCTTCACGGTCGAAGAAAGAAATTGATCTCTGAACTGGTCTCAGAACTCCTCCCTTGAGACTACCTACTCCTTGCGATCCCAGAGGAACAAGAACCAACATTAACTCGATGTACCACACAATAGTTTCACAGCCGAGGATACCTAGTGTGCCTTCCAAATACATATTGAACTAACTGCTATCTCAATCTCCTCCAACATATCTTCCGTGACTGCATCTGAAATGTATCCTTCATACCTCTGTAGAATCTGGTACTGAAACTCTCAGAGTTCCCTCCTCCAAGTGTTGTCATTGTCAACCTCTACTTTGTGGTGATATTCTAGAAAAAACCGATGAAAATTTCTATGTGAACCTAATGAAAATGCCGAATTAGATCCATACCTACAAAATAAAAAAAATAGAGGTCCTAAAACTAGAATATAGAAGACTTTAACATTATTTTTTTCTTTTATTCATTTTAGGTTAATCTATCCCAAGTTCTAACCATTCAAAAAAAAGGATCAAATAAGAATGACGGATGATCCTTTCATAGGTATCTACCCTACAAACAATATCAACTTATTTAGTAGCCACTGTAATCTTAGAGGTATGTGCATAATATCACAGGGGGGCCTAAATACCCATGTCTAAGCCGATCTACCATGTTTACAATGATTTCTAAACTTATCTAACATTGTTTACCTACCATCCAACATAGCCACACCTGTGCCTAACTCCAAACTCCATCCTATCCCTTAACCAGACCTTTGATACCACTCTATCACAACCCCCTACTCACAAGGTGTAGCCCTCTTGGGTCAGCAATGTGAGAAGAAAGATAATGAAACCCAAGTCCCACCTCCAGTAGGACCTAAGTTGGTGACTAGCACTGAGGGTATAATAAAAACGTAGATGTGAGGAATTACCCTCTAAGAGAACACATGAAAAAGGGAGTGATAAGGTAGATATTGACAAATTAATTCTCAAAATCCAATAAAGAAGGAATTCTAATATGCACATATATAATGTCATGCAAGTACTACTAAAAATAAAAGGAAAATTTCAAGTAAAAAAAGAATATTAAAGATGGTTGTGACCATGAAGCCCAAACAACTTCTGCTAAACCCCAAGCTACTAGTAACCTGTCTAATCTCTAACATTCTCTAATTGACCTACAAAAATAGTCTATATATATGTAGGGTGAGTATATGAGTATACTCAGTAGGGTCCTCCTCAAAGCCTCTCATGAAAAAATGTAAAGAAAGCATGCTAAAGCACTGTGAACAATAAGTGGAATTAACTTATCACATAAAGATGTATACTAAGTTCCCAACCTCACCATGGATACACTCAAAAAGTATCACATATAATAGTACATAATGGTACCCTCTATCGCTTCCCCACTGGTTCTCCACGCTTCCCCAACATCTCATGTCCTGAGTATCCCTCTCCAAAGGCTAGCATGTAGACACCTAGGCGAAGCACCACAACATGCACCTCGTGCAATTCAACACCATGTACACATAACCAAAATTAACCAGGTAGTTTTTGATATCCGAAACCACCTACATAACATGTATCATAGATCGAGAATTATACCTCAAGCCCTCAGAACCCATACACTGAGTAAGGATCCTCAAGACATCACATCCTATACACGTTATACCTATAATATTCCTTTGGAAAATATATCTAGAATACATGTGTGTGAAATTAAAACAATCCATTAAAACCCTCTACACACATATATGGGTAATACTAACCACTGTGCATACCGGCATAAGTAACTACCAAGAGAAGAGAGTGGGGAAAAAGAGGGTAGTTAACCATCCATTCTCCCACCATGATGTTAGGGAAAACACCCCTAGGGATCATAATCCTTGAGGTGTTAATTGACCTAACTGATAGGGTGGAGGATCATATAGAAACAAAGAAATTACATGATATAATATAGCTCAAAACCACACTATGATCATAACATGGTCTCAGACTCAACTACATCCAACGACTCTCGAACTCCCGACTATCTCTGATAAGACTAGATATCCTATAAGCACCCAACCATTTAAGTCGATAAATTAAATTACTTTATTAATTTTCATTAGTTTCACTTTATATTAATTAATTATTTAACGATTAATTTACTATTAACATCACCACATTAAATTACTTTATAATTAAAAAAAAGTTCCATGCCCTCCAAGCATGGGCAAACCAAGTCTACAACTTCTCAAAACTATAACCTCATCATTGCATCCCCGCAATCTCCAAACCTATGGGTTAAAAATTTATTCATTAATTAACATCTTTACTTTATATATTACCAGTTACTCTAAGAAAAAATCCAAAGCTACCAAACAATGCATACAACCAAGAACATCCATCTACCTCAAGAAACATGAAAACTAAAGAAGATAAACAAACAACTTGGTCATCAGACAAATAATAGATTCAAACAAGAATCCAAATTTCATATCAATGGGTAAGCCAATATTCAACCCATTACATAATCTATTTTTTCCTCCCCAACACCCAAATGTATAACCCAAAGCATCTCACCACTCCATGCATCAACTGCTTCCAGAACAACCAGGCCTTCCTACCCCACATACCACAACAACCCTATAGGATTAGCCATCCCAGGATCAAAACACATACAGGCCTCCCCACACCACATTGAAAAATAGTCCTCTAGGCTCATCCATCCTAGGATCACATGACATCACAATCAGTAGGAAAAAACATAGAAACCAATCTCTTGGCCCTAAAGCAAGGCATTCGAACTTCACACACAATGTGCTTTCATGGCCCCAAAGCACAAGGCACGCAGCATTTATAAGAAAAAGGGAATCTAATTCCTTATATAGGAGTTATATTTTATCAAAAAATGGTTCTTATTCCATATTTAATTAACCAATTCATTATTCACAGGTTCCAACTATGGGAAAACTAAGAAACAAGATATATCAAGCTTTCAAAAATTAATTATTTAATTCATTTAACATGCCTTTAATTATTTTATCAACAAGAATAAATATGATTCCAGTTACTTAACCAATTCAATTAAATATGAATACTTTCATTGATTTTATTATCATAAAATTATAACAACAACATCCAGATTTATTAAACACACCTCTTTAATTTTTTTACCTACTAATTATCAATTAATTCCAGCTTTATGTTCTTTACCAATTATAGATGATAAACCTAGAACAAAAATCACTATATAGATGTCACACTATCTATGAAATCAAGAGGCAGCCCTTTATCATGGTACAAATAACAACATCGCCATGCAATCAATACCAATTCTTTAATCTGGTTCAAGAAATTATTGGGTTAATTTCATTATGATCCAAGGGGTTAAATCATGCTAACTCTACAAATACATGAAAATAAATAGAGAAGAAATTAATCCCCTATCTCAAAAGGGTGTTAATGTTTTCACATGATAATGGACCAACATTGTGGATCCTGATCACATCACCTATAAGAATCGTATGTACCCTGAGGACGCCACGCCACAACCGTACCAACAAAAAACCAAAAAAGATCCATCAGAACATGAAGATCTAGCACCATCATATGTGAAATAGGAAAGGGGGTAAACATATCAAAGAGACTACAAGAACATAGGTAGATATACCTTGGACAGAATACAAATCAAAAGAGGGAAGCTGGGGATCAATCCTTTATGAAGAAATCCCCAAAACATTGAAGAGGGGGTCGCTAGGTGGATGAGAATGAGATGAAGAGATGCTATAGTCATAGGGTTATGAATAAACTAAGTGGATTAAAATTATTAAAATATCACTATTGTGAATAATTATACAATGTGTAATCCCTTTTCATGTCGTGTAATTCTTAGGGTTCAGTTTTTTCGGAAAAATGCATTGCCTCTCTATTTTATTTATTTTTCAAATGTTGATCTATTACACATCGTGAAACCTGCTTTCATGCTGTGTAAAATTTACACAACATGAAATCTTCTATCTTTTCTATTTTAGCAACTAAACTACTCTATACTTCTTCCAAGACTCATCCGAGAACCTCAGTCTTTGAAAACACTCAAAGGGCCGATCCACGCCGATCTAGGCCCTTGAATATTCTCTTGAGACCAAACATGTCTATAATGAAAGTTACAAATATTTATTCTTCATATGGAATGTTGGACATGTATCTATATTTGTATGTCGTGTTTTCATGAAATTGTAATGCTAATGTATATTGCAGTGGAATTGGTGGGGAGAAGGTACTCCCACAAGTTCCTTTTGTTTTCTTGGTTGATTCACTAAATTTTCTTAATCAAACCTCTTGTTTCCTCATCATTTTATCCATATTTAATACCATACCTCACTTCATACCATTTTTCATCAATTGTTTTAGGTTGTTCATTTGAAAAACTTTGTTACAGACATACCTCATATATCTCTATAAGATTAGATGACCATTCTACGAACGTTCCAATAGCATCATCAACTGTTGTAATATCTATATCATCAATTGGAATAGTCACCATCGTTCTTGGCTCTTGATATACTTCATTCCCCATTCTAATGTGATATTTTGGGACTTATTTGTTATGAATTTTTTCCCATGGGATATTATACATCATACAATCCGAACAAGGTAGTGCATGGATATTAATAGATAGAAATCACATACAACTTTACCCTACAAAATTGTAGTAATATAAATGTATCAAAAGTTGTTTGATTCAAATTTTGGAGAAAGAGTAATTAAAAAAATTAATTACCTCGGGTAAGTATTTAGTTGAGGAGAATGACTAACCTCAAAGATAGTGGGGTCATTTGGTTGTTTATGTGCTGATCTTTATTCCACTATCGGTTCACTTTGACCATTTTGCATATATTGGTATTTCAAACTAGACTAGAAAATAATATCTTGAAAATAATTAATTTGCACCTACAATCCTATTATCAACTTATATGAATCTTTGTGTTTAATTCTTCTAGAAATATTTTTGAGGAGACACATTAAAACTTACACCTCTAACACGACTATATTGTTCCAACCACTTCAGAGCTACTGAAATTGGTTTTTATTCTGGTACAGTCACTGCCGATTCTTATGTCTAAAACATATAAAAAACATATAAACATGAATAAGAATTTTTATTTAATATTTTTATAAATTATAATAAATTACTACAATGTCATACTTACACATGTTTCCTACACTGGATTTTTGTTTTCATTAATAGTTTACCCTTCTTATTTACATCGGCCTCCTTCCATTTAACATGACATGGGATGGAAGTGGATTTATATTTTGATTCCTAAATATTCATATAAAAAATGGAAAATATGTTTTTTACTTATTAGATAAAACATTTATTATTTATTTAAAATACATACCAGTTTTTTATCTAGTGAAGTAAACCCTATCATTTCTTTGTGATAGGGGAACATTTGTTTCAATGCACATTATTTATTTATATAACTTCTTTAATGTTTAATAAATTAATAATTTTGAATCAAAATATATAAAATAAATAATTTCCAATAATATATTATCAACTATAATGAACCTGAAATGATTTCTCATAATGATGAATAATGATATAATTCTATGTTTCTAGCTTTATAATGTGTGCATAAATAATTTATGGATAAAGATTTACTTTCCCCTCTAAATATATAAGATGAGACTTTTTAAGAAGAGTTTGTAAGCCTCTCTGGGATTTTCAAGCATCAATTAAGACATATTTCTTCCAAAAATCTTATAAAAAAATGAACTCTACATGGAATAATGAAAATTAAATTAACATTTTATTATATAATTTTTTTCCAGTAAAAGAGAGAAAGTATATAGTAACATTACCTTAATATATCCACAAAGGGTTTACTTCATGATATGATGAATATGAATATAGGAATCTATATGAATCAACACATTCATCCTCACTGTGACCCCAATATAACTAATGAACAATGACTTTTTGGAGTCAATAGGTTAACCACTTTGATTCTATACAACCAAAAATGTTATACCCTTGCTTCTTGACTTGAAAACGTTAGTCAAAATTGTGATGCTACATTATTATTGTTTTTTTCATGAATATGATATTGGTCCTTTAATAATTTAGTAGTTTTAGCATTATCTACATGTTCTTCCCCGTGATTTGTAACATCATCATGTGTAGAAGACATTGTATGCATAACTAGTAAAAAATCTAATTTAAATTATTTTAATATAGTAAAGAACACCAAATATTATGAGGAAGACCATAATAAATTAAAGAAAAATTTAACATACTCATTGAATTCTATTTATTTTATAATGGTTTGAGGGATTTTAATCCTCAACCGAGAATCCAAATCCACTCTTTATAGTCCCCTATAACTTACAATAAATTATCGAAATTGGGAACACCATGAACTAATTGTGATCTCCTAATGAAAGGGTAATCCTTGATTGAATTTTCATCTGAACCTATAGTTTTTTAGTTTCCATCATAAAATTAGACCAATTCTTATTTGTTGGATATGATACATAAATTACTTTCACTGTTTGTGATGGCATTATGAATAGATCACCCTTTTCCACTTCAACACTAAAATTCACCTCCATAAATCCCATTTCATCAACTTTCACAAAATTAATTTTGTCAAAACAACTTCAAAAGAAAATCAGCACTTGAAATGTTTTATAATCTAACTCATATATTTGTATTATAATGTTGAAATATGATATATTAACATAAATTTTATTTATATCCTTAGAACTAGATATGTGCATTGCTTCCACCAAATGTGCAACTCTATTGTTTTTCATCATACTACGGTCATCGTGTTCTGTTGTATAGAATGTATGGCCATTTATTACAAAACCAGTGTAATATATAACATTTACATTCGGTCCTTTAGGGAGCCATCAAACTCATCCAGCAATTGAATTTGGATTTTCAGATAAATTCCTATAAATATGATTTCCATCCTTTAACCCTTGTTGGATTCAAATCTATAATAATTTCTTTGTACACTTAAATGTATAGATAAACATATTCACTATTATATATAATATAATGGTGTTCTCTCTACTGCTATGTGATGGTAAATGTAACAACATCTATTCTAGAAATCCCTTTTCACATAAGGCATCTACTATGACGAGACTTTGAGAGACTAATACTATCAACATTTGATAGGTAATCAATATATAATTCAATAGATTCTTCAATAATATATCATTATAGAATACAACCTTCTATCCAACTTCAATTCTTGACATACGCTTTCAAAATATTCATATACCATTCAACGGGGTACATCTATCTGTAATGGAAAGTACCACATAATTTAACCTCTCAAACCAATTGAACCATCAAGTGGACCATTATATCAAAGAATTATAGCGTGAGGAACATATTTAATTCATGTAATATGGCCGTAACCTCTTTATTCCTAATTGGTAACTTTATCGAGTCTATAAAATTACTACATATAGATTTGACAAAGAATAAATGTTTGGTAAATATACGTCATATATTTTTTGGAAGAGTGAACTTTAAAGTGACAAGCATAAAATATTGAATAAAAAAATGATAGTTGTATGATTTTAGTCCTTATAACTTAAAATTAGTCATTAGAAAAACATTCTTGATATTTTATAATACCTCTCTATAAATTTTACACCATTAAGGAAAATTAACAATTGTAATTTTTTATATCTAGATAGGATGTAAGCGGCTAGAAGAAGAAAAGTCCACCTTTTACCCTTCACCGTTGCCAAATATTATCTTATCATCAGGTAAATAATTTTCAACCTAGTCTTAATACCATCCTTTTTTCCATGAACATTTAGTAATGTTCAAATGAAACTATCAAATATTTTCTTCCAACATGGATGAATTCATGAAAGATGAATGATATAAAAACAATTAAAATATGGTAATTTAAAGAAAATTGGTCTATTTTTACAACATGATTTCATAAGGTTTTTTGAAAGTGGTTTACCAAGAAAAATGTTAATATGTTTTAATTTATCAAACTATTGATCAATAGTTAGTGGAGATGGTGTTATACCTTATTTGATATTCCCATCGAATGCTATCATCCAGGATTGGTATTTATTTCATTGAGGTAAATTTTTTTGATATCCTAAAAAAATAGCCTTCAAGTAAAGATTCAACAGAATTGAGTGTGTGCATTATTCATAAATTGTACACCCTAACATTTCTTTAATGATATAGGCTGACAAATTTCTATAAGCAATAAATTCATTTATCATCATATACAACATGAACCACATTATGAATTCTTCACTTCTATGAGCATCATACATTATAACACCTGTATCCCACATCAATTTAAAATCATCAATCAATGTATCCAAATATGAATCCATTTAATTACTATGTTATTTTTGTCTCGATATAAGCAGAGACAACATAATGTATTTTCACTTCCTGCATAATAATGGAGGAATGCTATATTTTACCAACATGACTAGACATGTACTATGAGTTCTACTCTATACATCAAAATGATTTATCCCATCTATATATAATATAAGACATAAATTTGTTGGATCATTTCCATATTCAAGATATTAATAATCAATTTTATTCAGTTGAGTAGAGTCTGGTGGATGACAATGTTTCCCATATTTAATTCTTGTAATTGAATTCCATGTCAACTGTCTCACAGTTTCCTAATATTGATATAGTCTTCTGAATTGTGGAATGATAGAAAATTACCATAAATCCTTTGAATGAATTTATTCATATTTCTTGTATTGATTTGTGGCATACTTAGGGAATTTTATGAGTGATTCACGGTCCTTGTGAAATAATATTGAATCATTTCAACAAGCATGTATTTTTTAGATATCATTCCCATTAAACATATCATTATTTTAGTATGATATGTTCGATAATTAAGTTCATTTTCTTTTGATATCATATCATTCAGGAGACCAAGTAGTTCTGTAAAGATGGAATCACTCCATCTGCTACTATCTTTGAAATTGTACAACTTCAATACAGAGGAAAATGTTTTGTATTTAGTACATTCGGTATACAATGGTATCTTATAAAAAATATTTAACTTCTCAAATAACTTTTTACAATCATGAAGGTTATATTCAATTTCAATTTCCATTTCTTTTATACAATTTCCATCATAATTTACACTTATATTAATATCAAATGAATCGTAAACCGTAGTATCATCCGAATAAGTGTGAAATTTCAGTTTTTCCCATGTTTAGTCCAACACTTAATCTATGATCTATTTCGTTAAAAATAAAATTTTCTTCCAACTCTTACAAACTAATTTTTCTTGAATAACAACAACATAAACACATAAAAAAGATTTGAGAAGGGTTGTGCGTACAATTTATTGGAAACTTTATGAACTCTTTAACTCTATCTTCATACTCTTTTGTTATACAATTATAATGCATTCATTTTTTGATTCATATCCATCCTATTAGGTTTATAAAATATTCATTTTTAAAAAATATTAATAAATATACATAAGATATTCATAATAAAAGGATAAATTATAGATAATTATAATAAGGGGAACCCAACATTTGATTGTTGCAAATAATTTCAGTATGCCTTGATAGAAATCGGTATTTCAGTTTAGGAAAATAATTTCTATACTGGTGGTAGGTTTTATCCTCTGAAATCATAAAAAATGGTCATCGGTAATTAGTATTAGATTGCTACTTATCATAGTTGTTCAAGAAACATAGGTGAATGTCCAGAAGATATGGAGGATGATTCTAAAGAAAAAAAATGAAATAATAACTATTTGGGAGATGAAGATGATGAGAATGAAAGTTTTATCCTTAAATACAAATCTTTCTGGGCAGGGGGTTGGCAGAGCACCAAACAAAATTTCTTAGTTTGTTGCTTAAAGATAAAAAAAGCAGTAACAATAGTCTGATCCCTACAGGGGGATAATTGAGTAGTGTGACTATGAGAAGGATTATATGGAAGGTATTACACAAACTAATGCTGAGACTACCTTTTCAATTTCAACATTCAAAGAAAGACTTCAATTAATTCATTAAAATAAAAAGACCTTTGGTCTGAGGACTAGATTTTAGAAGTGCTTAGCTTCCCAGGAAAAAAGGAAGTAATTCTAGGATGGTTTCTCTAACCATTCCAGGTGGGAGTCTTGATAGTTAGAGGAGTTGATGTTTATTGATGTCTTCACTTGGTATGTGGTGGTTCAGGTGGTGTTTCATTGACCAATGACATGTATCAGGCAACCATTGATCATTCTTTCCTATAATTATGAAATCATACCAATGATAGATAGCTATTTCAACCATAAATGTTTCATATATCATTTATTCCCATTTTCAATGTTCTGATAAACTTTACACCATAAATCAAGGACTTTCAAAAAAATATTTCATGTATAATTATAAAATATATTATTAAAAATATTAATAAAATGGATTTATTACTCAACTGAATCAATTACATATATAAATTAATATAATTATCCCTAGTAAATATGTTTTAAAACAAAATTTATTTATTATTGGATGGAATAATTTCCTTGGAAATTATTATTCTTTATTTCCATTTAATTATAAACTAGCTTTCTAGATTTATATAAAATTATCTTTCATCGGAACATATAAGGTTATGTAATCATCGAATCTTGACATAAGGTTGAGGATTTTATAATTTCTTGAAACCAATGGAAGAAACTATTATCGATGACCAAAGTGAAGTTAGATTCCACGTTACTCTATTTTTTTAGATTATTCTAGACCTAGTTTTATAGGAATACCAAAAAATATATTTTTACTATAACCCACTAATGAACCCCTATTTGAAGAATAATAGAGTTATCAATCATAGTGTTATTCCACACATCCTAAAATATCCAAAACCTCTATTCGATTTCATTAAAAACACTATAAATACCTTCCATTAATAAAAATTCTAAAAACTCCAGTTATCATGGACACTGAAACCAATCCTATTAATACAAAATATATCAAAATAATAATATTATTGTGCAGATGTATTCTATGTTAAAAATAATTATATTTTATATAAAAAACATGAATATTCTATTTAAGTTAAAATTAAAGAAACATGAATTCAAAATATATAATTCCCCAAAACATAATAATGCATAACATATTAATATTAAATCAATTAATAGAATATTTATAATGAATGTGAAGTAGAGGGAGAGAGATACTGAACCAACAATGGCTCAAGGCAAGAGAGATTAGGTGGAACATGGGAACAAGAGGAATACTTAGAACTTGGTTTTGATTTCCATATGTGCACCAAAAAAACCCTATATACTTATCATTTGTAGTCACCACCTTACCTGATAGTAGGCAAGGTTTTTACGATGCACAGTTAGGAGCTCCGTGAAATCAGAGTGAGAAATAATGATTAATTAGTGAAAATTAACATGAAGAAGAGGGATAGGGTGAACCCAAAATGGCTTGAGGCAAGAGAGATTGGCTAGAGAATCGGTGAGGTAGATCATTGAAAAATAAGATATTTTTTGCACATGTGTTGTTCAAACTATTTAGAGGTTGAATATTTTTCTTTCCACCTCAATTGAAGATCATTTTTTTATTATGAAAATACATGTTACATCATTTAAGAGAATTTTTTTTATATAAAATGTGTTCAAGTAAAAACTATACATTTTTATATCCATGATGGTTAGTGGATCATGTTTTATTGAGTTTCTTGGATCATGGAAAGATGTATCCATTTGTTTTGAGTGGCGAACCATTAAAATTCAATATTATTGTGTTTGTGTCTCTTTATGTTATAGTAAAGGTTAAATAGTAATCAAGTCGATAACTTTGGAAGGGGGAAATAAATTTTCAATGGTATAATATAAAAATAAAGATTCACTAATCCCCCAACACTGAATATGTGATGATCTTAAAACCTATTAGTATATAGGAATCCCCAACAATTGGTATCATATTATTATTCCGAGTATACAAGAAATAATATTTATTTTTTGTTGATTAGAAGTGATTTGTGTCCTCTTTTTTTTAAATATATTTGGTTATGGATTTTATAACCATAATAGGTCATATTAATTCAGTGAATTTATATGAAGTTCCAATATTTTTGGGTAATAATTATCACATTTGAAAAGGTATAATGTTTCCATACCTATTATCCATTGATTTGGATGTTCTTAAAGTGAAAAATGTGTATATTAATCATGTTGAGAATGTTTTTTGACTATAGTTGATTGAAAAATTATAAAGAATAATGACCATACTTAAAATGTAATACTTTTATTAAAATTAGAGAAATAATTCATAAAATTACAAGGGATTAAGATAGTAAAATCATATGAGATAATCTAGAGAATATTTATGAAGCAATTTTAAAGTGAATGAAGCTAAATTAAAAATTTATCATTTCAAGTATGAAGTGATTTCAATACATGATGAGGACATTAATGAGTACTTTTTATGAGTCAATGAAGTGGTGAATATCATTAGAAGTTTTTATGAGACTCTTAATGATTATAGGTTTCCAAAAATATACTATATATCTTGTCAAATAAATTTTAAGTGAAGGTTTCAATACTTGAGGATGAAGATTATAAAACACTTTCATTTGAAATATATATAACAAATTGACTAGTTATAAAAGGTAGAAAGGAAGTGATATTAAGAATAAGAGTAAGAATTAAGAGGAAATATCCATTAAATATGTGAAGTATAATAAGAGTAAAAAAATGTTAAGTAGGAAGAGAATAATTTTAAAGATAAAAATATGAGAATATGAAGTTTAAAAAATTGATTTCATTCATATCAATAAGTATTAAAAAAGGTGAAAGAAAGCAATAATGAAATATTTACCTAAAATATTTCAAATGTAGAGCTATTAGATATTTTGTAACTAATTTTATAAATTTGAATGAAGAATAAAGTTATGATAAAGTTGAGTCATCAAGAAGCACTTCAAATAAAAAATATTCAAAATTAAACAAGAATAAGCTTCCCTTCAAGGTAAAATGAACGAATATCTCAAAATTAAAAAATTAGAATTTTTTTATAAAAGATGGATGATAAAAGAAGTTTTGAAAAAAATATGAAGTTGAAACTTCAAGTGAAGTAGATGATAAGTTTTTTATCACTAAAGTGAATGATATTGAGTTCAATAGTGATAAAGAGAAAGTAAATAAAAAATGAAGAATATACTAAGATGTATTTTATACTAAATATAATGTTCAAGGAGTTTCTTTCAATGATTTAAAAAATTGAGTAATAAAATAAGAAATTTAAGATAGATTCTCAAATATCTAAAAAGATTGATCCTATACGTGTCAAAAAGGAATCAAATATGTTAAATAATATTAAATATTCTAAAGTTCCACTCAATAAAGAGAAGAAAAAAATAAGGATATGGAAAAAAGGTTATAGAAAAATAAAGGGAACATTAAAGTGTTTAGAAAGAAAATTTGGAATTTAAAATTCAAGTGAATAACTTTCATTTTAATTTGAGAAGTCTATTAAATATGTTTTATAATGTTTAAGGTAATTTTTTAGGATGGTGAAACCTCCATAAAATGTGATGGTTTTGTTAATTATAACATATATTATTTAATAGTATTACAATATCATGTTTCTATGTAATAAAATATTTATTTGAAGAAAAAAACAAATCAAGTGATGCTTATGACAAAAAAAAGTAATTTCAAAAATATTAAGATTTTAAAATACAAACTTAAATAAAAAATCTACTATAAATAAAAGAATGAAAAATTCCAGGAATAAATATGATGATCAAAGGAATTTATTAAGAAAATATATTAATTTTGGTTCATAAGAAGGATATGAAATCAATGGTTAATAGACTAAATAAAAGCAGGTGATGATGTCCATAAAAAAATATATTTATGGAAGAAGGTTTTGATTTTATAGATATTGTTGGTATTTTAGTGGTTTTTGAAGGATATATTTGATTAATATTTTAACAATTCAAATAATACATGTTCATAGGAAAGAATAGAATTTTAAGGTGAAGGGGAAGAATCCCAAAAAGAAAAAGAAGAAAGGAATGTAAAATGACTATGTTGTGAAAGTTGAATCAAAAGATTAAAAAAATGGTATTCACAGATTCAAGATAGTGGAAAGAAAACAAAAAAATTTATCCTTTAAGTTTCTATGTAACACTAGTTTTTACTCATAAAATACATATAAATCTTAAAGAAATTTGGGATAAAAAATTCAAGAATCTAAGGTATGTTATGAAAAATGGGGAAACATGGAATCGATTGCAAGGAATATGAAAAAAATGAAGAAAGTCCATAACATATGATGATACAATACTCTTAAATAAAGCTCGAACACTATACGGATCGAGAAATTAAAAATTTAGATCCTGAACTCAACCAGGGTTCGAAAAATAGTTTGAAGTAGTGAGGGAGGATAAAGAAGAACATGGATAGAGGATAAAATGAAGGAGGTGGAGTGGATACCCTAAAATTGGAACCATGTGACCACCGATGTAAGATAACTGTGCACTATCGTATACCGCTAAACCTGAATAAGCAAGAAATGAGAGAGGAGGAGAAAAAGGCAACATACCTTAGATGTGAGTCTTGATTCGTCCAAGAGAAGGTAAAGGGGGAGCAACAGTAGTGGTGAAATTTCATGAGTGCTTGAACAACATGAGGAAAATTGCTTCATTTAGGGTTTTTTAAAATATTAGGGAGAGTTTTATTTTCACTTCCAAAAAAGTACTCATAAAGATTAGTTTTATCAGCTCTAAAATAATAAACATTGGTAAAATATATCTTTATCAGCGATAAAGAAGCACTCATAAATATGGGTTTTATCCTCATGAAGATTTATAATTATAATTATAAATAAATATATTTATAAATATATGTGTGTAATTATAAATATATCTATATCATTATATATATATATATTTAATAATATATATAAATATAATTATAAATATATTCATTATTGAAATATATTATTATAATTTTATAATTATTTTAAAAAAATTTATGTTTTAAAATATTTAATTTTATATATTAAAAAAGGTAGGTCAGGATTTGTATAAGCCTTTCTAGTGAGGTAGGTGGTCCGACTTGGCCGTATGGGGGTGGGATAAACCGCCAGAAGTAAAGAGTAAGCCAAGGCTTGTGTGGGCCCGTAGGTCCATATTAGTGTGTGTGAATATTGTATATGGGAGCCCATCCCCACAACAATCTTCTGAGCTTGGCATGAAGCATAATCATATACAAAGAGTATCCACAATTTCACTATTTCCATGCGGGACTCAAAAATAAGAGCGAAAATTTTATCAGCACTAAAAAACAAGCAATGATAAAGGGTACCTTTTATCAATTCTTTTTTAGTGCTGATAAAGGAATCCCTTTTCAATGATTTTTTATAGCATTGATAAAATCTGACACTATATATTTCATGTTTTATAGTAGTGATAATAAGATCAACTATTCTTAGAAAAACATCTTCCTTTTACTTCATGGAATATCATGATATGTTTCTTTAATTTCAACTTCATGTAGAAACATTTCATGATGTATGGTTCAGATTCATAACATGTACTCATATTTTATTATGAAACAGACTAGGACTCAACATTAACAGACCTATATCTTATACCCAATCAAGAATTGTAGTGTATTCCCCTTCAATAGTGCTTAATGATAAACTAAAGTCCTATATTCTATGACATGATCTATGAGTAATAGTGTGATCATCACCAGCTCCAAACCTGTTGTAGCATGTTCTACTTATTCCACCGTGCATACCTTTCTCAATTAATTGAAATATCGAAACCTATAAAAAAATCGTTCATAGAATGGGTTTAGGTTTGAAGTGTGCAATGAAATCATCCAAATATAGTAATGAAATCTTACAAAACTCATGGATGACCCATATGTATGATTTTATTTACTCTTATGGTTCACTATATTCTCTAACACTTAAACGGATTTCTCATCACTTTCACTTAAAGCTGTGGCCATAACTCCCAAGGTGTGGCCACCTATTTTCCTCAAAAATGGAAAAGGACAAATCCTTATGTATACAATTTCCCACTTTTAAAAATATTAAGCATTATAGGACATCACCATTTTATGACTGAAAATCTATTCGAGGTGTGACCATCCCATTCTTTGTGTGAATGAATCATACAAAAGGGTTGAATGACCCTTTGTAGATGACTCTTATAAATATTTTGTTTACCATTATGAGGTAATTTTCTATTTTCTAAACATTAACTTCAATTGTGGTGTGGTTTCTTCTTTTAACCTCTAAAATATAACTCATATTATAACCCATATATTTTATAAACATTATTTCATGATTTATTACTTAGAGATACACATAAAAAAATCCTAAAATATCGAGAGGCCAAGTGGATTTTTGTAATTAGGTACATATCCTAATAAATTGAAATATGGATAAAATGATATAAATTTAAACTCCATAACATACCCATAATACCCATTTATCTTTTAATAATGTTGTGGATAACCAAGGGATGTACATAAAAAATGAAGGTTTCGGGTGTAATAGAAGCATCATATGGGTCGTGCCCAAATTTTCCTTTTGTCATGATCGATGATCAATTTGAGATTTACACAATAATAAACATCATGATCAAGATAATTGTATCAAAGAAAAAGTAAAATAGATAAAATGATGCAACCAGTGGGAGGATCATCACATATTATTTACAATCAATTTAATTACTTAAATAATTAACTTTTTAGAATTATTTACTCATTGAAGAGTCTGACAATAGATCTGTGTTGTACCATCATTTAATTATAGGAATCAAGAGTAGATTCCCTCTAGCAGTGATCCACACATGTTCCAAAAATTTCTAAACTTCGCCTTAGGAATCTCTGGGAGCTAGCACAGGAGATCCCATTACTTTCATCATTCACCTTTGATCACCATGGGAATCACTTCCACAGTTTTCTTCTTAATATCTCTTTATTTGAGGGAGGGCGGTAGAGGAAGATCAATCTCTATTCTTGGGAGTGTTCTTGGAGAAGGGAGCTCTCTATTTCTTGGGAGGATTCACCAAATTTGTTGTGCACAACCAAACAAATGAATTAACTCTCTAAGAAAATAATATAATTGGGTTTATATATCTCTAGGGTTAAAAATAAATAATTTCACAAGTTCCATTTATTATTTATTTAATCCCCACAGAACCCATGTAAAATAATAATAATAATAATAATATTTCTCAACATGCACTTAACTTGAGAATTAAATTAAATATTATTTAATCAAATAATATTCAATATTTATTATTTCTCACTGGACCATTAAACATGGTCTTCAATTTCTCTATAATATTTATCAGGTCTTTAATAATGTCTATTTATTTATTAAATAAATATCACATTATTATTCACCATTAAATAAATAAATATAGAAAATAAATATTTATTAAATATTCTGGTCACATTATATTCTCTTAAATAACTAGTGATAGAATATATACGATCAAGAAAACATGAATAATTATTAAACCATTTGTGGGAATAATATTTATTCAAAATTTTTAAATAATATATAATAATATATTATTTAACTGAGATTCTGCATACACTTAATGTGTGACCCTCTAGGTCTCTTTCTCAGTGGCATTAGGAGAAGCAGCCTGATGTACAATGTTATCATCTAACAATACACCAATACACTTATTGAGAAATAAATTAATTCCACAACAACATAATGCCTCATATGAATGTTTAATGTATACTATAATCCCTTTATCATGATATATCTAATCAAGTGGGTTTTTTCTAGTGCCATCAACCTATCTACTCAATGTCTCTTTCTTTGACTTCCCAGAAATTGAGCTTTCTTATAGATTACCCTGGAAATGGATTTATTTAGGTTATATAATTTCCATCAAAGTTCTTGAGATATCAACTTCTGTTAAATAATATAAGGAAAAAACCCTTTCTCACATTATTCATTAATACAATATTACATGCGATGAACCCAACGTATCCTACCTCACCATGAACATATGTTGTCATAGTTTTCACAAATAAATCAAGGTACATGACTCATAATTCTAATTAATAATAATAATAACGTCTAAGTATCAGTACACACATACATAGATATGAACATCCAATGAAACATATAAATGTGGATTTTTTACTGGCAGATCTCATTCTCATTATATCCTACACTAGATATTACCAAGGGTATACACCATGAAAATATACCTAAAATTCCTATGAGTCTCAACCCATGATATCTAGTTTAATTTGTGTTCCTAAAATGATACACCTGGATATAAAACATATCTTTAATAATAGTGTCTTATCAGTTTTGGTTTCTCATCATTGTGGACAACTACTATGAACTTTTAGTATGACGACAACTTTTGTTACATTATAACATACTATGTTACACAGAAGAACAATCACGATGTGATAAGAAGTATATTAATATTAAAAATTATGAATAAAGGTTATCATAAGGAACATAGATGTTTGTTCTAGGTCACAAACACCAACAGAATCCCACTTTCTCTAAAGCCAACTACTAACAACATTCAGTCTCCTAGCTCTCACATGATACTCATGCTTCTCCTAAGATAGTCCTTTATTCAAGCAGTCTTCCATTCTCTCTTTTTTTGGTACTCTAATTTCTTCAACTTCACCCATCTAAAAAAAATCCCTCAAGAGGTGATACTTCCAGAGTATATTCTTTGTTTGTTAGTGTGACCTTGAATCTTTTTCAAGATCCACCACTACAGTATTATCCCAATAAAATGTAATAGGATATTTAATTTTATGTAACACATTAAGCACTTAGAAAAATTTCCATATACAAAAGGCTTCCTTGGATGCGTCCTAAGATGTTATATACTCAGACTAAACATTAGAATCATAAAAAACTGGATGATTGAACTCTTCCAACTAAAAAATCCTCCGTTGAGACAAATATCATATATTGACTATGACTTCAAATCATTATGATCTATTTCAAAACTAAAATTATTATAACCCATGATGACCATGTCCTCTTCTACTCCATACACCAGGAACATATACTTATTTCTTATCAGATACATAATGATAACCTCTACAGCAGACCAGTGTTGTTCTCCTAGATTAGCTTGATATCTGAAACACCTTGACCCTAGAATCCTAGAGATGGTGCATTATTTTATTATATTAGCATGATTACAAGGATTAAAATCCTAAAGGATTGATCAGTTTAGCAGTCTTGGATGTTCAGATTACATACATTTTACACATAATACATTGGGAAATAAAAAGTACAAACATGATATATATTAAAATGAAATAAACTACATCCTTGAATTTTTATTCAACGATTTATTCTTCATAACCTAAGGAAAAGAAACATAATAAGGGTGAGCTCAAATGATTAGTAAGGGTAAGTAAAGAGAAAGAAATAATGAATCAATAGAAATAAATTAACATGAAACGGTAAAAATATGATAACACATGACATTCAAATAACTAGATAAGTTAATATAAATATGGTAAGGTAAGAAATTAAAACTCATTCCATCTAAATAAATAAAATGAGAATGACATGCATCCATAGATATGTTGATAAAAAATTTCATGGATGAATAATAACTGAAATATCTATGAAGGAAATTCTTAATTATTGGATGATATGTCTTAGGCACATGAGGACCTATAATATCAAGATACATCCTCAGAACAGTTTAAGACTACAAGTAGAAACCTGTTTATTTTGGGAAACTTAATCATATAATAAGAACCTTTCAATGCATAGAAGATCTATATAAAGTCTGGGCTGCACCCATAATTTCATGTTCAATGAATTCCTCATATCGAATAATAAATTTAATTAATATACAATATGCCTTATCAAATATATTTATTTAATAAAAGATATAAATTTATCAATAATTCCTCAGTTAATCAAATAACTGTCAATGTACACATCGTATGTAAAATGGTATATGGTTTAGAAAATAGTAATATCCATGATAAAAGAAGTGGATGATTTTGGGGAAATTCAATTTCAAATGATCATAGGAAATTGAATATTTCAAGGGAATTAAAAGGAATAAAGGAAGTGAATGTTAATACTATACTTGGTCAAATCAATCATAAATCATCTAGGAGAAGAATAAGGATGGTTTTAATACAACATATCCCAAGTAGAGTAAAAATAAATGGTTGTTGTCATTGATGAATATAAATATTATTAAAAGATCTTTTAAAAAAAATTCTTGACGAAAATATCTTTTTTTTTGAAAAACATCTTAAAAAAACATTTCTATGAAAATAAATTTTAAAAAAAATTCTTAAGAAATTTACCTTTTCAATATTCAAAGGAATCCTTGAAGGTATGACAGTGGGTAAAACTGTACAAGTCGCACAAGGTAATAAAACATCCTTTTTTTCATGGTTAAAGGTTAGAAAAATGACTTTTTCAGAATGTGACAAGAGGATTCCTTTGAAAACATTAGAAAAATAAAAAAGGGTAAAAATTTATTTACCAAGTAATTTTAATAATTTTTTTGAAAACATTTAAATAAAACATGGTTTTTAGAAGAAAATAGGTTTTCTGACTAAAGATATAAATTAAGTTGGGTTTTCTTAAAAAAACTTATAAAACACTTTGAGTACCATAGAGTGGAAAAATGGTAATAATAATTGAAAATGGTTACGAATAACTAAAGGATATGAAAATGAAATGTTTTATTGAAAAATTAGTCATATAATTTCTTCGAACTAAAATACCATTGAAATATCATTAAGGTTATTGTTGAGGAAAATAATATATAAACTTTCTAAAGTGTCACATACCACATTGAAACGTTTTAAAGAATAAACTAAAAGAAAGAATAATATTAAATTAAAATTTTAAATACCATGAAGATAAATGAATATATGATGCAATATATAAAAATTTTCAGTAGGTACACCAAAAAAATAAGTAAGTGGTGAAAATGGCATTTATCTCACAGATGTAAAAAGTGAGATGAAAATCCCTTACCTTAAGCTTCCTTTTCTATTGTGTGGTATTTATACTCCTGTATAGTGGTTTAAAATATGTTAATAACTTATAAAAGAACCATAATAATGTTTATAATATCATATATTAACATCTTACGATATTCTATTACTCGTTTGTTAACACTCTTTCATTATTTTATCTATTTCGGGTGTTAATTTCTTAGTTGTCTCAAGCTCGTTTTCACTTGTTATTTTCTACTCATATTACTTAGATCATGATTTAATCATCTAAAATATGTAAAAAATGATGTAATTATCATATATATATTCAGTAAATATGTATTTAGAATAATCTATAATGTTTAGAGATAATAATTGAGATGCACCATTCCCGAGACAGTAGGTCGTTCGTATGCATGAATGCTACTTTCATTTTTTTTGTCGTATTAAAAGAATGAAAAGTAAATGAAATATATATATATATATGTATATTATAGTTATATTACCATATTTATTTAATATATTTATAATATTTTTATTAAAATCATCTTTAATACATTGCATGTATAGTGTGAACGAATCATATCGCTTCGAGGGGGCGGTAGTCCACACTTCCCGAAACTATGTTATCGTATTAACGTAAAATGGAAATTATTAAAGGTATGCATAATAAAAGTTTTAAATAAGTATAAAAAAATAATAAATATCATATATATTATATATAAATATATTTTCCATTATAATATCCACCATGAGATGTTATAAATAAAAAATGAACAATCATCATTACGTGTGGTGGTAGTTCGTCGTATATGTAAACAATATGTTCGTTATCCATTAGATGGAAGTGAATTTAAGTGTAGGTATAACCCGTAACATAAATAAATAATATTATATTTAGGATATGAGTGTTATTATATGAACATTGAAGAATAATATTTTAGGTGGTGGAAAAGTAAATGAAAGAAAAGATATCATTGGAAAGTGCTACCTTAAAAATCGGGTAACTCCTTTTGGTTCATACCAAAGGGCTTCCTTGGAAGGATTCATTCCACAAGGGAGGAATAAAGGTAGATTTGAAGGGAGGGGGGGGGGGTATTTTGGGAATCTATTTGAGAATATATTTGATTAACCTAAGTTGTTTGATATGTGTGATGAATGGGGAGAAGTGGTGGCCTTTTATAGTGGAGTAGGAGAAACACTCTCGTAATATTTTGACAAAGGAATTCCTAGCACATTTTCACATTAAAAGTGGATAGAATAATATAACAAATTCTATAAAATGGAATATAGGGTCTAAATATGGACATAAAATATTTTTTAACAAGTTTACAAGTCATTTTGGGTTTTAATATTAAGGTTTAGTCCCTTATTAAGCTTAATTACACCTTAATCATTGTAATTAATTTTAATTACTTTCGCGAATATTTTTGGTCAAAAACTATGTTTAACCTATTATATATTATAAATAATTATGAATCAAAATATTGAATCCATTTTTTCAAATTAAAATCACATAATTGGTAGAAATTAATTTAAATTTTATCCCGTAGACAGGACGATAATGCAGGTTTTTAAGGTAACAATGTCCAAAAGTTTACTATGTTTTTATAGTCAATTTCAAAGTGAAATTTATTAAAATAAACTAAATTTTATTAATTTATAAAAACATGATCTAATTATATTTTTAAACAAATCTAAAAAATAGTTTTAACTTATATATAAATTATATGAAAAAGTAGTTTTGAACTAAAATTCAGTATTTTTCACTATTCATTAAAAAATGATATGTTTCCGAAAAATATAAAGAATTCAACCTAAACTAATTTTTATATTTTTATTTAATTTATTAAGATTATTTTTACATATTAAATCAATTAAAGTGTCACAATTCATATTTAAAATGAGTTCACCATTAAAAGGTGGTAAAATTACCTCTATAAAAATATAGGTTTTTAGGTGTGAAATTGGGTTTGTTCACATATTATGAATATAAAACCTAATGGATGAATATAAAAAATATTTTATTGAATATATAACATATATATTTCATTAAAATAATTCAATTATTTTAATTATTCATGTTTATTAAGAAAAAAAATCCTTTGGAAGTATAAAAATACTAATATATTATTTTATATCCAATTAGTTCTTATTTTCATTTCTCATTAATTGGTAACCAAGGTATTAATTTTATATTTATATAAAAAATATATTTTCATAATTTAGTTAAACATTTTAATATATACTAATTTAACAACAAGGTTATATTAAATAACATGTTAATAATATATATCGTTATTTGGTAAAACTCGGTCTTGCATGTAACACAAGCCATTTGAAGAAACTCATTGTTGCATGTGACATATTCTAACTCAATATCTTGTTAATTTCAAGATATATCATAGATTTAATTTATTTAAAATAGTAAATATATTTTAAATCCTTGGGGTATTATATCCCCTTACATACTTGGTGATGCGTGTGATGCATGCTATCGAATATAAAGTTCTTACTTTAGGATTTCAGGGTGTTACATTATCCCCACCTAAATTAAATTACATACTTTCAATTTAAAAATCATATCTCTAATCAAGGTATTGATATTTTAAAATAAATATTGTTGAAAAACCCACATTATGAATAGGTTTATGGAAAAATCTTTTTAATAAGAGATAAAGGAAAGTACAATGGTCACATAACTAGGTTCCCTAGTAGGAGAACATATGTGGGAAATGGAAACATGGATATAGAGGAAACAGGTAAAAATCACATTATGATGAAGAGTGATATAGAACATGGTTAGGAGAAAGTTAACAATAAAATATTCCTATATTTTTAATGATCTATGGGGCCTTTTGATTGATGCAAAACGAAGGTACTTGGACAAAATTTCTGATTTCAATATCATTTTTTTCTTGGAGTTGATAAATTATTTGACTCCCTAAGAATATAAGTAAATATAATTAATTGTTATATTTTTAAAAGCACATTCTTGTCCTTTGATCAGGCCTTGAACTATTTTTAATTCATCTCAATTCTTTTATCACAAGGGAAGTATTTATCGAAGAATGTTTCCTTAAAATTACTCCATTCCATGAGTTCAATTTCTTCTTCCTCTATTGTATTCTGGATGAAAGACCACCACTGATCAACATCACCTTGGATATAATATACTTCCATGTAAACTTTTACTTTTTTTGGATTCCATGGCCATAAATATATTCTATAGAGACTTAATGCATTTTTCAGATATAATCAGATTAGTAGTCCTACTAAATGATGGGGGATTATAGTGCATAAAGTGACCCAAAATTGAAGATTCTATCTATGGAATATGTTTCTCTATTTGGGAAAGGTTATTTTTCATAACCTAATTAAGTTTCCCTAATATTTCCATGATTTTATCTATTTGAATGTCGGCTGTATAGGTTTCCTAAATAGTGAAATTTCTACATTTTCCACAAGTATTGACACCATTCGTCTTTCCAGGTGCCATTTACACCCAATCCATAATTTTTTTATTTTCTAATGACACTTTTTAAGGGGTAAGTGTGAACCCTTACAAAAAATACCAGATTCAAAATTTAAAATTGAAATCAAACAACACTCTTGATCTAATACTGCCATTAACGCCATTCAAAAATCCACAAAATTCAAATTTCAAAAATCATCACCCATCTCATCACGCGCCAGCCTCGAAACCAAAATTTCCATCATCACTGACACCAATGTTTGCATCGTTATCACTACTTGATATCGTCTTTACACTGTTATCATCGCCATCATCTTTGTCTCCACATCACCGGTGAGAACAAAAAAACAACAGATTCCAGAATACAAAAATCAAAAGGTAAAAAACATCAAAAAACACAGACATGAAACCCAAAGGAATCACGAGCCATGTTCACACATGTCAGGTTAAGTCCCAATGCCATCCTTTATCAACATGAGAAACCACCTATGTCACCATATTTTCCCAAGCCCATCAGAGCCAATGACCAAAGAAAAATAATGACGAAAACATCACTGTCATAACCTCCAAAACAAAAACAATGTCTCTAAGTGCCATCATTAAACGAGATCACAACCAAATGAAACAAACATCTTCACACACAAAAAACAGATCTGAAACAAACCATGGAGGCCATCTAAGGCCACTTTCCTCTACACATTCCTAAAGAAGCACTGAAGTAGCGAATCATCAAACAAAAGAGGACCACTGTAGCTCGGGATGAAGCCAGCAATGGAAGCGCCTACTGGAATTGCATCGACCAATTGAACCACACTTCCCAAAGCTTCCATGAAACCACCGTGGCAGACCTACTTAGAGTGCAATGAAGGCACCTGAAGCTAGAGCAGTGGTATAATTGGGCTAGGGAATCACCAAAAAATGAAACCTCAACTGAGTCGCCAACCTGGACCATCAGAGCCACAACTAAACAAAAATAAACCCTGAGAAACCCATGAAACTAAGCCCTCAATTACCAAATATCCCTGAGAAAACCAGCGGAACAGACCAAAGTGGGGTCAGAAACATGACTACTGGGATGAAAGAGCATGGGAAGAACAAACAGAGGCTTTTACCAGGGGAAGGGCCGTAAAAGGGTCCAAATAATAATGATGAAGCAATGAATAACAGAAATGAACCAGAGATCCCGGATAAATAGGGAGAGGGGGATGAGGGGGAGGGATAAGGAAGGAGGGATGAAAGGGGGGAGGCAAAGCTAGAAGCAATGCACTGTCCTCCCCCTACCGAGGCACCACCGAGGAACCCTAGCAGAAAGCGATGGGGGGGAGAAGCCGCTCCTCCATGTGGAATTTATAAATAATGTAATATACTAGATTATCTCATAAAATCATATTTTATAATTCCAAATATGGTATAACAAAAAACATAAATCTATGCATCATGAATCCTATAATCATAAAATTTGGTTACTTTGGGAAAATATTTACTTTCAAATCCTTCATATTGGTAGGTATAGAAAATGTGAACTATCCTAAGTGTATCCCCAAGGAGTGTCAAACTAGGTGTGAAGTAAGGTTCGTCATCGTGTACAGGGTTACCCTGAGTCAGAATTGGGACACCTTATCAAATTTGTTACCACTATGTACATATATGCCAAAACCACATCCAATTGTAGTATCTAGATAGAGATTTATTTCTAGGAAAACCCACATAATCACTACCTTACAAAAATTCTTGGATTTTCTTGTATACTTATCCTCAATTTATATCTTAGTGTTGTTATCCCTAATCAAAGTTTTATAAATATAGTTTCTAAGGTTAATGGTAAACTTCCTTTGATACTAACTCTAATTCCCCGACCATAGAAAATCGGAGCCGATACATTATTTTATTATTTTTTCATGATTACAAGGAAACAAATCCTGAAGGACCAATCAGTTTAACAGTCTTGGAAATCCAGATAGATACATGATACCCATAATACATTGGGAAATAAAAAATACAAACATGATACAAAATAAAATTAAATAAGTTGCATCCTTGATTTATTATTCAAATATTTATTCTTCATAACTTAGGTAAAAGAAACATAATAAGAGTGAGCTCAAATGCTCTGTAAGGGTAATTAAAGTTGAAGAAATAATGAATCAATGGAAATAAATTAACATAGATTGTAAAAATATGATACCACATTCCATTCAAAGAACAAGATAATAAAATATCAATATGGAAAGGTAAGAAACTGAAACTATTTCCATCTAAATTAATAAATTGAGAATGAAATATATTCATAGATATGTCAACACAAAATATCATGGTTGAATAATAACTGAAATATCTATGAATGAAATGCTTAATTATTGGAAGTCATATCTTAGGCACATGAGGACCTATACAGTCAAGATCAATTTTACACATAGTTTAAAACTATAGGTAAAAACCCATTTAATTTTTCCAACTTAATCATCTCATGAGAACCTATCGATTCATCAAAAATCTATATAAAGTCAAGGATCCACTCGTTATTTCATGTCCAAAGCATTCCTCATATAGAATAATCAATTTAATCAATAAAAAATATGACTTGTAAAATATCCCTATTGAATAAAAGATACAGATTTATTAATAATTTCTAAATTAATCAAATAATTGTCAATACATGCACCATATGTAAAATGGTATACATTTTAGGAAATATTAATATCCATGAAAAATGAAATGGATAATTTAGGGTAAATTCAATGTCAAATGATCATAAGAAATTGAATATTTAAAGGGAATTAAAAGGAATCAAGGAAGTGAATATGGACAATATCCTCAAATAATTCATATACTATCCAAGAGAAGAATAAGGACTATATCAATATAATATATCCCAAGTGTAGTAAAAATAAAGGGTTGTTTTTTAAGAATACAAGTTCTATATAATGATCTTTTAAAAACATTCTTGAGGAAAATATCATTTTTTTTGAAAAACATTTTGAAAAACCTTTTCTTTGAAAATAATTTTTTAAAAAAAATCTTTAAAAATTATCCTTTTAAATTTGAAAAGGATGTTTTAATGTTATGTCATTGGGTAAATCCATACAAGCCGTATGAGGTAAAATGAACATTCCTTTCGTACGATTAAAGGTTAGAAAAATGAATTATTCAAAAAGATAAAAGAAGATTCCTTTTAAAACATTGGTAAAAGTAAAAATGGTAATAATTTATATACCAAGTCATTTTAAAAACATTTTTGAAAACATTTTAATAAATCATGGTTTTTAGAAGAAAATAGGTTCTCCGACTAAAGAAAGAAATGAGGTTGGGTTTTGTTAAAAACATTTTTTAAAACACCTTGAGTATGAAAGATGGTAAAAATGGTACTAATACTTTAAAATTTTCATGGATAACCAGAGGAGAGAAAAATTAATGTTTTTATTGAACAATTTTCATTTAATTTACTAAAATAGAAATATCATTTAAAGAACCTTAAAGTTATTATTGAGGAAAATAATATTTAAACATTCCAAAGTGTCCTATACCACTTTGAAACATTTTAAATCATAAAACTCATGAATGAATAATATTAGATTAAAGTTTTAAATACCATGAAAATAAATTAATTAATGATATAATATATAAAATTGGGTAGTGGGTACACCATACAAAATAAGTAAGTTGTTAAAATAGAATTTATCTCAAAAAAGTAAAAAGTGAGATGAAAACCCCTTACCTTAAGCTTTATTTTTGTGTGTGGTATTTACCCTCATGTATAGTAGTTTAGAATATGTTAGTAAATTATAAAATAACCATAATCATGTTTATAATACCATTTATTAACTTCTTATAGTATTCTATTACCTTTTTGTTACCACTCTTTCATTATTTTAATTATTTCGGGTGTTAATTGCCAAGTTTTCTCAAGTATGTTTTGAGTTGTTATTTTCTACTCCTATTACTTAGATCATGATTTCATCATCTTAAAAATGTAAACCATGATGTAATTATTATATATATTCATTATATATGTATTTAAAATAATCTATAATTTTTGGAGATAATAAATGAAATGCACTGTTCATAGAGAAGGTAGGCCGTACGCACGCATGAACACTACTCTCATTTCTTTGTCATATTAAAAAAAATGAAAAGCCAATGATGTTTATATACATTTATATTATAATTACAGTACCCTATTTATGTAATATATTTCATATATTTTTATTAAATTTATCCATAATTCATTCCATTTATAGTGTGAACGAATGACATCGTTTCGAGGGGGTGGTAGTCCACACTTCCTCAAACGATGTTATCATATTAAAGAAAAATATAAAGTATTAAAGGAATGTATTACAAAATTAATATATTAGTATAAATAAATAATAAATATAATATATATCATATATAAATTGAGTGTACATTATAATGGACACTATGAGTGGTAGTAAATAAAAAATGAACAATCATTGTTTCATGAGGCGGTAGTTTTCCGTACACGCAAACAATATTTTCATTATCCATTATATAGATGTGTGTGTAAGTGTAGGTATAAAAATAAACATAAAAATATAGTATTATATTTAAGATACTGGTTTTATTTTATAAAAATGTTATAATAATATTTGAGTTGGTGGAAAAGTAAATGAAAGAAAAGATATCATTGGAAAGTGTTACCATTAAAATCAGGTAACTCCTTTTGGTTTATACCAAAGGGATTACTTAGAATGATTTATTAAAAAAGGGTGGATTCAAGGAAAATAGGATGGATTTAATAAATCTATTTGGGTAGAGAGTGGTAAAACCTAAGTGGTTTTAGAGGTGTGGGGAATGAAGATAAGTGGGGGCCTTTTATAGTGGAGGAGGAGTGGCACTCTTATAATATTTTGACCAAGGAATTACTACCACAATTTTTGCATTGAAATTGGATCCAATAACGAAAAAAATTTGAAAAAAAGAGAGTATAAGATATATATATGTCCATAAATTGTTTTTTTGAAAAGTTTATAGGTCTTTTTTTCCTTAAGGTTAATGTTTAGTCCCTTATTAAGCTTAATTTTACATTAATCATTGTAATTAATTTTAATTACTTTCGCTAATATTTTTGGTCAAAAATTAATTTTACCTTATTATAAAATATAAATTATAATTATTCCAAATATTTAATCCATTTTTACAAATTAAAACTACATAAGTGGCAGAAATTAATTTAAATCTAATCCCACAGACGGGACGATAATGCAGGTTTTTAAGGTAAAGATGTCTAAAAGTTTGCTATGTTTATATAGTCAATTTCAAAGTGAAATTTAATAAAATTAGCTAAATTTTATTAATTGATAAAAATATTATCTAATTAAACTTTAAAAAAAATCTAAAACATAGTTTAACCTTATAAATAAATTAGATGAAAAAAAAGTTTTGAAATTATATTTAGTATGTTTCACTATTCATTAAAAAATGATATGTTTTCGAAAAATATCAAAAATTCACACTAACCTAATTTTTTTGTTTCAATTTCAAATAGAAAGTTTATTTTGACACATTAAATTAATTAAAGTTTCAAAATTCATATTTAAAATGGGTTCTCCATTAAAAGGTGGTAAAATTTCCTTTATAAAATATAGGTTTTTATGTGTGAAATTGGGTCGGTTCTCATATTATGCCTACAAAACCCAGTGGATGAATATAATAAATATTTTATTTAAAATATTACATATATATTTAACTAAAATAATTCAATTATTGTAATTAATTATGTTTATTAAGACAAAACTCCGTTGGAAGCATAAAAATATTAATATTTCTTTTTTATATCCAATTGGTTTTTATTTTTATTTCTCATTAATTGGTAACCAATTAATTAATTTTATATTTATGTAAAACACATATTTTCATTGTTTAGTTAATCCTTTTCATATATACTAATTTAAAAACTAATTTATATTAAATAATATGTTAATAACATATATCGTTATCAGTAAAACTCATTGTTGCGTGTAATGCAAGCTATTTGCAGAAACTCATTGTTTCATGTGATGTATGCTAATTAAATATTGAATTAATGGAGAATATATCATAGATTTAATTTATTTAAAATATTAAATATATTGTAAATATTTTGGGGTATTATATCCCCTTACGTTCTTGGTGATTCGTGTGACACACACTATCAAGTACAATGTTCTTAATTTAGGATTTCAGGGTGTTACAGTATCTGCTTGTCATGATTAATGAATAGAAAATATAAAGTATAGTACATAATATCGTATACATTATTGATCCTATCGCTAAAGCATATGGGATCTTACTCA
This sequence comes from Viscum album, assembly GCA_963277665.1. Lineage (NCBI taxonomy): Eukaryota > Viridiplantae > Streptophyta > Magnoliopsida > Santalales > Viscaceae > Viscum > Viscum album. The sequence continues at coordinate 2,123,403,451 of OY728123.1, read as the reverse complement.
TTATCCATTTCTCATGTCATTTATAAGGACATATTTTCTTAGAAATATGTAAACCATGTGACACTGGAACTAATTCCCCCTTTGACTGTTCTATAGTAAATATCTTTAGTATCTGGTAAACATATATAATTTGACTTAGTCCAAGAATCATCTTGGATCTAGCATAAATGATCTTGATTCATAGTGTATAGGCTGCTTCACCTAATTCCTTCATGAAAAAACACTTGTTTAACCAATCCTTAATAGACAGTAAGACTGGTATGTCATTTCCAATAAGTAATATGACATCAAAATATACTTTTAAGATAACGAATTCACTTCCATAGAACCTCTTGTAATCACATGGCTCACATTCATTCTTAATGAAACAAAATTATTTTATATCTTCATCGGATCAAATATTCCATGACCTAGATGCTTTCTTCAATCCATAAATGGATCTTTATAACTTGAAAATCATTTTTGTATCACTTGGAGTCACAAAAACTTTTGGCCGTGTCATATAGAAATATTTCATAAGGTTCTTCTTAAGGAATGTAGTTTTGACATTCCAAATCTCATAGTCATGGTAAGTTGTTATAGGAAGTAGAATTATGATGGATTTAAGCACATAGAATGTGGAAAAGGTTTCATCATATTCAATTTCTTAACGTTGTTTAAATCATTTATCCAATAGCATTGATTTATAGGTATTTATTGTAATTTCATTGTTTAGTTTTGTATTGAATACCAATTTTCATCCTATTTGATTTACATCAACTGGTGCATCGAATAGAACCCAAACTTGGTTCTTATATTTGAAATCCATTTTAGAATTCATGGCTTCTTTCCATCTTATAGCTACTGATCTCTTTAATGCATATTTGTAGGAGAGAGGTTCATCATTATCAACCAATAATTATTCACCATCTTCAGTGTCTAGAAAACCATATCTCTCTATTTCTCTTACCTCTCTTATGCTCCTACATAGTACTTGTGTCTCAAGAACTACTTCTTCCAGGGTGACCTATGAAACCTATTACTATTCCAACTGTTATGTATCTTGGGAATCAACTTCATCAAAGTCAATATTTCTCTACCTACCATTTTTAAAGGTGTTCTCCCTCACAAGAAAGACAACTTTTCTGATGACAATCACTTTCTTGTTCGAGGGGTTGTATAGGTAATATCCCTTTATTTCATTGGGATACCCTATAAAGATACACTTTGTGCCTTAGTGTTCTAGATTATTGTCTGAGAAGGCCTTGACAAACGTATTACAACCCCATACATGTGTGTGCGATAAAGAAAGTTTCTTTACACTCCATAACTCGAAGGTAATTCCATTTTTCACTTTTTTTTGGCACTCATTTTAATGTGTATGCCACATTTTATAATGCATATCCCAAAAAGGATAATGAAAGATCTGCATAACTCATTATCGACCTTACCATTTCTAACAAGGTACAATTATTCCTTTGACTGACACCATTACACTATGGTGTATAAGCTAGAGTGAGTTGAGATAAAATCCCAAAATACTGTAAGATGTTGATAAACTATCAATTAAGATATTCACCACCTTGATCAGATTTAATTTTCTTTATATTCTTTCCAAGTTGATTCTTTAATTCATTCTTGAATTACTTGAATTTATTAAAGGACTCATACTTATACCTAATTAAGTAGAAATAACCATATATACCCAATTAATCAGTAAAATTTATGAAGTAACAATACCCACCTATAGCTTCTGCTATAAATAGTCTACACACATAATTTTGTACCAATCATATAAGCTTTTTGGACCTTTCACCATGCCCACTAAATGGCTATTTGGTTATTTTTTCATGTAAACAAGAATGAAATCTTTCAAGTGGTTTTAGCTTTGATGAGTATGAGAAACCATATTGGTAGATATTTTTCAAAAACTTCTCATTTACATGACCAAGATGGCGATGCCATAACTGTGTGTTATATGAGTCATGTGAACATTATTTTTTATCAATTTCCAATACTTGGTTTTCAGAATTTAATTCATAATGACCGTTATTTAAATGTTCTATACCATAACATATGTTGTCCTTATAAAAGAAATATTTTTTTAAACCTAAAAATAAACCCATCTACATCTAATAATGATATAGAAATTATGTTTTTGGTAACCTTTGGTATATAATAACAATATTTTTAAACCAAAATCATTCCTGTTATCAATGAAAGGTGGTAGTCACCAATGTATGGAGCAGCCAACCTCACACCATTAGCATCTCTCAAATCCATCTATCCTTTATAAATATTTCCAAATATACTTGGTTACTATATTTGAATATAGACATGAGAAACAAAATCCGTATCTAACACCCAAAGTGTAGATATTGAAATATTACACTTGAAAATAAATACACCTTTAGATTCCCCTTTCTTCTGGGTGTAGTTCCTCTTCTAGTGGCATAGTTCTGCACAAACAAAACATACAACCTCTTTTTCCTTTCTGTACCCATGGATCTTCTTCTTCTTAGAAGGATAATGCTTAGGAGTTTTAGACTTATTATGAGTCTTTTTACCCTTTTACTTGTTTTTCCTTTTATTTTTCACCATAAGGACCAATGGTTTATCACTCCTAATGTAATTATTCACTTGGTGAATCAAAGTAATAAGTTTATAAGGACTATTCTCATTATTTCACATATTATAATTAATAATAAAACTATAGAAGATCTTGGGAAGTGATTAAAGTATGAGATCTTTATACAACTCATCAAGGAATTAAATTCCTAAGATGTCTAATTGTTCAATAAAGCCAATAATATTGACTACACGAGGCCTAGAGAGAACATAATCTCTAATCATAGTTGTAAACAAAGCATTGGAGATCTTGTACCTCTCTTGTCATACCTTATCTTGGTAGAGATTCTGAAGGTGGTAAATCATACTATATCAATCCATTTCCTCATATCAAAATATCATTTTTCATAGATGATAGCATGAAGAATTGAACATCTGTGAAATCATTAAAATGTTTTTCAGAGAGATATAACTCTTCATAAATTTACTCATTATCAGGAACATCAGGATTAGGTTCTTCTAGCACATACAATTTTCTTTCACGGTGAAGGTTATGAGTAAGCTACTTTTACACTCTTGTAAAATTTTGCTGGTGAGATGGTTATCCTTCTCAAGTATAGATCACAATGATATGTTTGAATTCATTTTAATGATGTTTCTATAAAATAATATGAGAAGACTTTTAGTGCTTTATCTGATAAAATTTAGACAAATAAATAATTATTATATTTACTAATCTCCCACTATTTCATTGAAACCCAATATCACTCACCATTGGCTTAAAAATAGCCTATTTTTTAGACATTTTATTGGAAATAATCCATATTCCCTTTCTCATTACCCCAAATTTGGCTGGTCAAGAAACTTGAATGGTTTGGGGTAGGCATTCCAAATTCTAACTACATTAACTGACAATTCCTTGATATGCTGAGTGGACTCCCCAATCCGGAAATCCATAAAGTCGATTTCTTGAACCCTTGCCTCTCAGTTACACCATGTCCTACTTTGGAATTCAACCCCTGATGTGAACTAAGTAAAGACACCCCAAAACTTCAAGTTAGAATTTCTGGATAATTGAAATCACCCCAAATTTAGCTCATCAAGCACTTTTAACTGTGGTTTAATTTTAACCAAGGTAGTGAAAGGCTATACCAAATTAATATATAATATTTATGGATTTTATCCTTTAATGTGCAAATTTACAATTACAATATTTAGCACATTATTTTTAATATTAAGTGGATTTACTTAAAGTTATTAACCATGTAATATATAATATTTACGCATAAGATAATTTAGTTTAGTTCTATCTTGCATGCTTGTTAATTTCATTAATTCATGTGATCACAACAGAACATCCTTGATAAAATAACCATGAAAATTGATATAAATAATATAATAAAGTGGTATTATCAAGATATTATACTAATGGTTAGTTTGTCTAGTGGATGGAAAACTATCCAAGGACCTAGGAAAAAACACCATGAACCAATTGAGGTTCATGTCATAGCATTCCACCTGTCCACCTATGTATCTATCTTGGATTTGTTTTTCCATAGCTCCAAACTTGAATCACCACCACTAGCTTGGGAGCTCCATCTAGTACACATGCTTTTACTCACACGTAGGTGAGGGGAAAAGGGTTTACATAAAATAAACCATGGGCATGCAGACCCTTACATAATAAGAGGAGAGAAGGAATGCATGACAACTATTTAATTTAATAATAAATTAAATGAATCCAATCACATACAAAGGTTTAGTTTATGATCATGATCATACACATTCTTACAACAAATTGAAAATTTAATAATACTAGTATTAAATTATTAATTGTTCTTATTTAAGTAAATAGCACTCAAATCAATTAATTATCTTTATTAATTAATCAATTATTTTATCTTAATTATTAAATGAATTTCTTTTAGATTCACTTCCATCATTATTTTAGACAAATTAAATAAATTTATTTAATAGTAACCGTGTGCATAAATTTACCATGGAGGTAACACAATGAATACCTTTCCGAATAAACCCAACATGTATTATACTCTTATACAGTTTACTCTTTTGATGTATAGAATACGCGACTTATCATGTCCTTTCATGATGTGTACTATAAATTTAATGATTACATGAATTGCATTATTGTTTTGTAACGTTTCATGCTTCAATTCACATAGAGTAATATTTTTCATACTACTCACACATGATATGCAGATCTGAAAATTACACAGAAATTAATTAAACATTTAATATATATATATATATATATATATATATTAAAATCCATCACATGGTGTGTCTTATCAAATTAATGACCACACACAAGAACATATAGATAAGATTTAAACAATATAATAAATTAATTTTAATTCTGTTTAATTTAGTATAAGTACATGACATGTACTAGTTAGTTACACAATGTCTACGTCTCTAACCATCTCTCTGAGGAACATGCTTAGGGACTCACCTTGTAAATTGTTCCATAGAAAAAATGGAGTACACAATGTATATAATGGGCTACATGACCTTCGGTATCTGATTGATATGGTCACCAGTCAGGTAGGCCATGTATGGAAATACATAGCCCATATGTGACTTAAAGGACCACACACTGTGTACGTGGGCTACATGACATGTACTCCAGTTGATCATGTTCTGAGATGGTCTGGTCAACACATGGTGTAAGAAATTAAATGAATCACATGTAATCAATGCACAACATTTGAATTAATTATGAATTAATTCTTGGTGAATTGAACAATGTACATAGCATGTAACTCTAGTAATATGGCGTGTACCCCTATGTTATCCTGTAAGAATCCTCAGCACCTCTAGATGATTTCTTCGATTTTATTTCATTCATAAAATTAATTATTTTGATTAGATCTATGATAAATGAAGGAGAAATGAGCATATCTTGCAATTCAGATTAAAATAATGATTAAAATTGAACTGAAAAATAAAAGACAAATATTTAAATTAATTGACTATCTTTAAACAATTATAAATAATTATGTGACTACTCTAATACCAATTTTTAGTTATGGTCATCCCATAAGCATGTGATGGGTCCTGAACAAATTTTATTTTTTTATGATTAATGACCAATCCAAGGTTTACACAATGATAAACATTAGGATCAACAGAATTGAATAAAAGAAAACAAAAAATAGATAAACTATAGAACCAAATGGAGGATCATCACATATTACTTATAATTAATTTAATTAATTAAAGAATTACCATGTTAGAATTATTTCCATATTGATGAGTCTAAAAATAGTTCTTCATTATACCATCGTTTCATTTTAGAAATCAAGATCAGATTCCCTCTAGTGGTGACCCACACATTTTCTACAAATCTACAAATTTCACTATAAGAATGTCTGGGATCTATCATGAAAAATCCTATCGCTTGATTCGTTCACCATTGATCACCACGAGAATCTCTTCCAAAGTGTTCTCCTTGACCTCTCTTGACATGAGGTAGGGTGGTGGAGGAAGATCACTCCCAATTTTTGGGAGCATTCTTGGAGAAAGGAACTCTCTAGGTATTGAGAGGATTCTACAAATTTGTTGTGAAAAACCAAAAAAGTGAATTGGATCTCTAAGAGAATAATTAAATTAGGTTTATATAATAGTAGATTTAGAAATAAATAATTTCACAAGTTACCATAATTATTTATTTAATCCTTGGGGAACCCTATGTCGAATAATAATAGTAATAATAATAATAATATTAATTCTTGACATGTGATTAAATTGTGAATTAAATTAAATATCATTTAATAAAATAATATTCAATATTTATTATTTCTCACAGAACCATTAAACAAGTTCTGTCATTCCCTCACAATATTTATCGGGCCTTGAATAATGAATATTTATTTATTAAATAAATATTATTGAATTATTCACTAATAAATAAATAAATATAGAAAGTAAATATTTATTAAATATTCTACTCACATTATATACTCTTGAATACCTGGTAATGGAATATATGCGACCAAGAAAACATGAATAATTATTAAACCATGTATGAGAATTTTATTTATGAAACATGTTAAATAAAAAATAATAATTTATTATGTAACGAATATTCTGGATAAATTTAGTGTGTGAACTTCCAGTCATCTTTATCAATGGAATTAGGTGAAGCATCTTAAAGTCCATGTTTAGTGTCAGCAATATTCTAGAGAAACCATAGAGAAACAAGTTAATGCTATAATGACATAATACCTCATATAGATGCTTACTATGTAATATAATCCATTTATCTTGATATATTTAATTAAATATGTTGCATGCCGGTGTCATCAACATATGTTCTCGATGTCTCTCTCTTTAGATTCCTGTGAATTAAACTTTCCTATAGACCACCATGGTCATGGATTTATTTAGGCTATATCATTTCCATCAAAGAGCGGAATATATTGACTTTTGTTAAAGAAGAGAAGGGGAAAATACTTTCTCACATTATTCATTAATGCAATATTACTGGTGATACACCCAACATATCCTACCTCATTGTGAACATATGTCATCACAGTTTTCATCAATACATCAAATTACATGACTCATAATACTCATTAATAATAATCTTAATGTCTAAGGATCAATACACACGTCTGTAGATAGGAACATCCACTGAAATTATATATATTTATTTCCTACTGGTGGATCTTGATCTCATAATATCCTACACTGTACATTACCAAGGGTGTACACCATGAGAAGGTTCCTCAAAGTCCTATGAGTCTCCACCCATGATACTCAGCATCATTTTTGTCCTTCAAGTGATATCATTCTATTATAGAAAATATATTGAAGAGTAGTTCTGTAAAACATCCGAGTTCTCATCATAGTGGAGAATTGCTATGACCTTTTAGTGAGACAACTATGTTGGTAGAAGTAGAGTACTAAAGAAGGGGGTTAATTGAGTATCTATAAAATTTCTTTTAAAATTGGTTCTATAAAAAATTCCTCCAATTAAAATTAGAATCAAAGTCAGTTTGTAGTGAATTTATAAGAGTCCTGAATGTCAATTAATTTCTCAAAAGATTGATTAGTTCTCAGTTATACAAATAAAAAGATCAATATAACTTTTGAAACTAATATAATAGTTCCAAAAAAATTATAAACACTTGATTAAATAACTATCAAAGTTAAATTTAGTTTTATGAAAAATGTTATAAACATATAATAAAACTAAAAGGTAAAAACACAGTGGATAGAAACAAGAGGTTCAGTCTCAAGCTGAGACTTAGTCCTCTCTACTTGGTGATCAGCTGCCACAAAGTAGTTTAATTTAATAAACAGTTTTATCCCCACCTTGGATCGGGGTTCACAATATCACACAAGGATGTATAGGTCACACTTGACCTATACCACAATTATTTGTGGGGAAAAAAGAAATAGGTCCCACATGACCTCTTCCACTATTCTACATGGGATACGAAGAATAATAATGAAGTCAGTTTGAGGATATCAAGTATCCTCCATTTATGCACAGAAGTAGTGTGAGTGAAACAGATAGATACACATTGCTAAAAAATGTAAACAAAAGAACACAACAGAGCTAGAGATATAGAATAGGGTTTTAAAATCATTGTATGTTATGCAGTGAAGCTCTTGACTTTATTGATGTAATGGAAATGGAATTTGAGTCCTCTTGTCGATGATGGATCCAAAATAGAGTATCATAGTCTATGTGGTATGGCTTCCAGAAGTGTGAAATGTTCAACTACTTTGATTGAAAGATGTCCAGTGTATCACAATAGGTTTATCTTGTCTTGTTGATCTATCCTTATGTCATTTCTTAGAGTTCTTGGGATTTGGAAGTAATATGGAGAGTTATATGAGATTTCAGTTCTTCTTTCCTCGCTATTTTTTTGAACACGTGAATGATCCATCTTATAATCCTTTTATACTTTGAGGTCCATCAGACACGAATATCTCACCACATTTATGTACCTCGAACTATCTACTAAATGTTCTACAGACAACATTAAATATTGTCAGAAACATTAATTTATCTAAATATGACCATTAGATATAAATTATAATTGATAAATCAAAAGCTGTTTTTATGACTATCGGCGAGTGATAAGTATCAATGACTCATTATCATCCGTCTTTTATCATCGTTCAATCGCCATTGGTGACTCTTTGTATTGGTGAGTCCTTTCCATCGATATTAGTGACTCTGAGCATCAGTGTGTTGTTTATGCTATCGGTATGTACGGGCATCAGTGAGTTGTTCATCAGTGAATCATTTATAACTATCGATGTGTCTCTTATTGGTGACTCATCCATCAGTGAGTTGTTCATCAGTGAGTTATCCATTAGTGGGTCACTTAAACTATTAGTGAGACCGGTCAGCAGTGACTCATCCATCGGTGTAACATTTGTTCTATCGGTGAGTCCTGCATCAGTGTCTTCTTCGATCAGTGACTTTATCGATTGGTAACTCCTTCTATTGTTGAGTTCTTTGATCAGTGACTCCTTTGATTGGTGAGTCCTCATCAATGATTCTTACATCGTTGATTACTTTTGAACTATCGGTGATAGGGACTTTGAAGAAACTTGCAAAGTGTCTGTCTTATATAGAATAATACCAAATTAAGTGAAATTCATTAATATATATAAATATAAAATTTTAAATATATTGAAACATAATTAAACCTAATTTATTGACTTATTGAAATGTATTATACTATGTTACATAATTTATTCATCGATAAATAGCCATTTACATGATTATCATGAGTTATAACTTACTATATGAATTAATAATATTTTTATATTGGCATGATTTATGATTATAAAACCAACTATTTCCCAAAGAATCCATTAAACGACTCTTAGGAAATTACCACATACTATGTAACAGTTAAGAACAATAATTATGTGATAATATGTTTACTAATATCCAAAACTATGAATGTTGGTTATTATAAAGTACACAAAAGTTAGTTCTAGGGCACTAACTCCAACAAGAAAGGGATGGGATATAAAGCCCAATAATGGAATAATCAAATTATAACAAGTAGAAAGTAATACAAGTGACTCAAGAGGCATATCAAAGTGACATGAAATGGGTGAGAATCCATAACATGAACATAAAATCATGATATTATATATTAACATCAATGTAACATATAAATGTGGAAATAATATAAAACTTGAAATCATAAGCATAAGTCAAGGACAATTTCCAAGAAATCATAACATAGCATGATTATGATAACCAATAATTCACTATACATGGTTTATAATGAGATAAAAATATTACCCAATGCATTGGAGTTCTATATAATTCCAATCCCACCCGTTAGATTCATATTATGTATACACGCTTATGTTCCACATTGATCATACAACATAAGAATTTATTTCATCACTTTTATTCCCATGATTATGAAATTTAGGTTACATAAATTGAAGTCAAAAATAAATTATGGATAGTTACATCTAGGTGAATACCCTTTAGTATAAATGGTGATGAGTATTCATAACAAAAAATTACAGCATGGAAAATCATAGGATAATTTCAACAGTATAACAAGTGCACATAAAGGTTCAAGGAAGGGTTTAATGAGTGTGAAAAGTAGTATCTCATTACCTGAGAATCATAAGGATAGTAAATATATGTTTAAAAATACATTACAATATGGTAAATTAGAACTACAAAGGATTATTATAAAGAGAGTACTTGAATAAAAATTAGAGAAGAGAATCCCTTACCTTGAAGGGTTGCATCTAAAAGCTTGGAAGAAGATTATTAGGTGCATGAAAACACCTTATAAGGACTTTATAGAGATATTATGAGAGGAAATTATTTCTAAATGGGTTTTTTGTGAAGAGGTATGGGAGGTTTGGTGGATATTTATAGCAAAGTATAGGGGAATTATTTCTTAATTTCTAAACTTTAGTTTTGGACTCTAGGTGATAAAATAAACAAAAACAAAAACCTTACCAAGTATTTTACCCATGGTATCTACAAAAGTGGATTCTTTTTATGTATTAAATTATTATAAGAATTTAAATCCTTAAAATAATACCATTGATCATGTGGAAGCGAGTCATGTTCATAAAATAAATTATTTTGAAACCTTAAAATATAATATGGATTTTTTAGGATCCATTAAAGTTTTTTAAAGTTAATAAAAAAAATTTAAAAAAATTATTTTAAAGTTTAAATATATTTTTTGTAATGAATTCCATCTATGTTATTTATTACATCAGTTTTGGGCTATTCTTATGTCATAATACATACCACATATTTATACTGTATTTAATTTTTTCTAAATAATTCACTGTCTTAAAAAATTATAAAAAATTAACCATTGTATAATTTTGATGTGATGATATCCAAAATAATATTAATTTTACCAAAATATTTTTCTAAATATCAGAATTTACATTTAACATGAAAATACTTATTTTCTAGAAAATATAAGTTTTTATGACACTAACAACTTTTTGACGCTTATAGAAATTATGTTGGACTTATTTAATAATATTATCATTTATAATTAAATAAATTTTATTTAATAAGTGTATTTCATGAAAAAAAATTATTTCAAATACTCATGAATTTTAAAAAATAAATTTTAATTGAAACTATACATTTTCCACAAATATGATTTTAGTTTCTTCATATCTCAATCAAATTTTTATCAAAATCATAATATAATAATATATATAAATTGATAATTAAAAAGGGATAAATATATTCATTATTTTATTAAAAATAAAATATAAAAATTCATACTATTTTGGTCTAGATACATTACCCCTTATTACACGAGTGTATGCCCTAAGGGTAAGGTGTTCAATGATTATAGTTTCTTGGGGTGGTTCAAAAATCATGATTCAGGATGTTATATTAATAAAATTCAAATTCTACCATAAATAGTTTTAATGAAGTTTAAATTTTTAAGTATTGACTTGGGATTAGTCAAGGGAAAAGGCCAGTGATACCATCTCCCTCAGAAGCTCTGATAAATGGGATTCATAAGGTATGATCATAGTAGTTGAGAGAATCACTTCTTCCATCTCTTTTAATTATAATTAATCTTAGTGTTAATTTTATAATATCTATATTATCAATGGTTATGATTATTAATGGAATTTTAAATATGAAAAGCTTTATTTTATAATGGCCCAAAATAACGAATGTATTACATGTGTTTTATTTAACTACATCACTTAATATGGAATTTATTTATTCAAAACAGAATTAAATTTATAAAATTTTTCTTAATTACACTCTCCCCTATTAAAAAATTTATATCCCAAAATTTCACTAAAATAAAAAAGGGCACATCTATTTCATTGGCCCTTCTGGTTCCCAGGTTTCCAACTCAAACTTTTGGTTTCACCATGATACTTTGACTAGGTGAGTAGTCTTGTTTAGTATAACTTTGCCTCTTTGATATAATATCTTAACCATATGATCCTCATAGGAAATATCATTCTCTAAGGGTACCACCTCTTTATTTTGTATATGTGAGGGTCTGGTAATTACTTCCTCAAGAGGGATACATGGAATACATCATGTACTTGATATAGGTTAGGTGGGATTAGTAGTCAATAGGACACATATCTAATGTGATAATAGATCTAAAACAAGCCATTATATCAAGTAATAAGCTTTAACTTCTTCCCAAACATAATAAATTTATCTCATGGTGATATATGAAGGGAATCCTTATCTCCAACCACAAACACTATGTCTCATTAATGATTGTCTACGTAGCTTTTCTATCAAATTTGTATAAATTTCATATGACGTTGAATGTTTTGAACCTTATCTATCATCTCATAGATAAGATCAGGTCCTATTATCATCCTCTATATATCTTTATCCCAACATGTTGGAGTTCAAAACTTGTTCCAATACAGAACCTCATAAGGTTCCATTTGAATAATAGAATGAAAACAGTTGTTATATGAGATCTACACCAGGGAAAAGTACTTATCCCAAAATCCTTTGAAATCCAATAAATATGATCTCATTATATCCTATATATTTATAATGGTTCTCTCAAACTAAAAATATGTTTGAGGATGATAATAAGTACTAAATATCAGCTGTATGTCCAATGATTTTTAATGGATTCTCAAGAACCTTGATGTAAACCTCAAATCTCGATTAGATAAAATGGAAAACAGTGCTATGTATAGTCTTACCACTTACCTTATATATATATATATATATCTTAGTGAGTTTATCAAGAGAGAAATTTTCCTTGATAATAATAAATTATGATTACTTTTTACGGTGATCAATAATAACCCATATAGAGTTATTTCCTTTAGATTTCCTAGACAGTCCTTTGAAAAATTACAAGGTTATGTTTTTTCCATTTCCATACTCGTATAGGACATGGATTCATCATACCTTTATAATTATATCATTTAGCCTTGAATTTTTATCATTCCAAACATTGAGATACAAATTTTACAATATCCTTCTTCATGTTATCCCACTAGATTTTTTCCTTATATATCTATACATCTTAGTGATTCTTAGATTAATAGATAAGGATAATCTATATACATCATCTAGAAGTTCCCACATCAATTTTTGTTTTAAGAGGACACACATATGGGTTCCAAAACTTATAAATCAATATTAATAAAACTGAACTTCAGAATATTCACTACCTTTCCTTATAGTTTCTCATCATTTTTGGGCCCCCTTAATCCTCTCAAGAATGGGTGGTTGAGTAGTTACTTGAGAAAGGATAGATGACGTTTATTTTATGATTCCCATGTCTATCCTTTGTTTGTCCATGATGAACATATCTATTTCAATCCTCATCACGGATAGTGTTGTTTGATCCTTTATATGCATAGCATATTACTCTTTATTCTACTTCCTAGGATGGTAATGGATTAAGAAAATAAAATCCTCAATTTTCTCTAACCACATTCATTTATGCATATTTATCTCCTTTTGTTTAAATATATATTTAAGTAATTTATAACCCTTATATATGTCACAATTCTCTCCATTGATATAAGATCACAAAATATTCAATGCAATGATCACTATCATGTTTTCGGTAGTTCTTCTCATGGATATTTAATTAGTTGGATTCATAGGATATAACGTTTTCATCTTTCATGAGTACACAATCCATTCCCTTTTCAGACACATCACTGTAGATCAAATATTATTCACTACTAATGGATAATGTGAGTATAGTTTCAATGGTTAACCTATTTTTTTAACTCTTTAAAGATCTCACATTCCTTAGTAAAAAAACTTCACTCCCTTGCAAATAAAACAGGTTAGTGGTTTTGAAAACTGTAAGAATATTTCTACTAATCAATGATAATACCCATCTAGTCTAAGTAAACTATGGATCTCCTTCGCATATGTTGGTTTTTTCCATCCTTCAGTTGACTCTATCTTCAAAGGACCCACATATATCTCTTTTCTAGTGGCAACATTCCCCAGGGAAGTTACTTTGTCTATAGAATTCACATTTTCTATAGTTATTTGTACAATGTTTCCATTCATAAGGTCTTTAATAAAATATTCAAATGATTCTCATCTTCCAACTTTATTTTAGAAAATAAAATAATATTTTCTATAAATATGACCACATATTTCTTGAGGTAACAATTAAAGACTATATTCATTAAGTCCATGAAAATATTTGGAGCATTAGTAAGTCCAAATAGAATCACTATGAACTCATAGTGCCCTTACCTTATAAAAAAATAATTATTGGGGATATCCATCATTTTCACCTTTATTTGATAATTTCCCAACCAAATATCCTCCATATAGAAGTACTAGGATCTATGTAGTGGATTGGATAAGTCATCAATCAATGAAAAAATATACTATCATGATCTTTTCAATATCATGATAATCAATGTAGATCCTTATTTATTCATCCTTATTCTTGAAGAAAAGGACTGACACACCCCAGGGTGAATCACATGGGTGTATAATACTTTTATCTCATTTCTATTGTAGTTTCTTCTTTATCTCTTCAAGTTATACAACCTCCATTTTATATAGATTCTTGGATATTGTAAAATATTCAGGTATAAGTTCTTTTAAGAACTCAACCTCTTGGTTAAGAGGAAGACTAGACAATTATTTAGGAAACACATCCATGTACCCCCTTAAAATGGGCATGTAATCAAGGATGATATTTTCCTTTGTCCCAATCATTTTACCTAGATATGATTTATCATAAGAAAATAATATCAAGGTTTGATATGAGGATTCCAAAGGAGATCTATCCACCACTTTAAAATTTTATATAATCATAGGATGATTCACGATACAAAGGGTTATTTCATTCTCCCAGCAATTTATACATGATTTATACAAGGAAACCCAATCCATATCAATAATTGCATTGATTTACACTAAAGGGTGTATCATAAGGTTTTCTAAGAAATTAATCCTACAAATATTGACAAGGGAGAAGTTATATACTTGGGATGCAATAATTTCCCCATTTTCTATTTTCACCAATAACTCGACTTCTATTTTTTGAGGTGGAATTTGAATAGTTATACTAAACATGTTTGACATATAAGAAATAATAGAACCAAAATCAAATAGTATGTTCACTATACTTGAATGAATAATTAGAGAACTTGTTACCTTTTATTATTTGGATCCACCTCATTAGTTTTGAAAACCTAATCTTTTAATTTCTCTCTAGGCCTTAGAGGTTTTTTTCACTATATATCTTTGATAACCCATGGAATAGTGAATTGGTTTTCATAGTTTCCTTATTCTTTATAGTTGAATCATTAGACAACATGCTGAGGGTTTACTGGAGAATTATTTTCCTCCATCACACTAGTGGGTTTATCCCACCAGTATTCACTAGATTGGTACAACTCCTTACCACACATAAATAACTTCCTTGAAGTTTTTAGACAATTTCTAGGGCTCTTAATCCCACACATTTGTTATGTGGAATGCCAGAATTTCTTTCCACCATGATACTTTTCCATTGATCCTCCACAATTAAACTATATTACCCACTTATTATATCCAGTCTCATGATACCGCTGAAGTTCACCAATATCCATTTTAACTTTGAGTTCAAATTAGAAACTTTAGCCATCACAATAAAAGTATTAAATCACCAAATATTTTTACAGATTTAGTTTTATCCCACTAAAAAGTGGTAAACATTACATTCAGGGTTAATAAAAAATCTTGTTATATATCACACAAGTCTTGTAAAGTTTTCCTTGTATGCACCAATGGATTCGTCATATTTTTTTATTAAGTCCAAGTAATTACCTATCTATCTTAATTATGAGAGTGTGAGAAAAATATTTATTGAAAAACATTTTCTTAAATTCTTTCCACTATATTGTTTTGATTTCTTCTTTAAACCTTTTATTTTTGATCAATATCCACCATTGATCTAATTCTCCCTCTATGCGATAAAAAATCAGCATGAAATTCTATTACTTAGAGAAGTATAGGATGTATAAGATATTTTTAATGGATTTGATCTATTATACCATGGTTAATTGATTTTAAGATCCACTGAAAGGAAGATGCCTTTTTCGAATAAATGTCTCAATTGAAAAACTTGATCTTTCTTACGGGGGTATATGTTTCCCCATAATTATTGTTTCTATTAAAAACTTTATTTTATTTGGTATTTATTGTCATAAACTTCGTGAATTCTACTTCCATTGGGTTGGCCATCTCATTTGGACAGTCATCAAATTTTCCATCACACTAGATGTTGACTTAGTTCCTCTTATTTGCATATATTGACTAAAATAAAGGGAAAATTTGGGATGAGAATTTTCAAACTATTAAACACATAAAAGTAAAATTGTGAACATTTAAGGTATAAATTATAAATTACATATATTCCTTTACATATGAATTTGTAAGCTTCAATCTATGTTATCCTTGGTATATTTCATAACATAAAATTTCATAGGAATTTTTATTCCCTTTATAATGGTTTGTAAAGAGCTTGTGAATTTAGAAAATAATATCTACTAGGAGTCTCAAAATAGGTGTGAAAAAAGGCCTATTTTTCATGCATCAGGTGAATATTGAGTTAATACATAATACACAATTTTTGGGGTTGTTACCTGTAGGTAAAACTATGTCAGAGATACAACCCTTGTAGTATCCAAACATAGATTTTGTTTCTTGGAAACCAATCACTCTATACTTTACCAAAATTTAGAGAAGTTTTCATATGTTATGTCTTATACCTAAGGCTTTAACTAAGGTTTAATAATCCAAACCACCAAAAATAACTAGACAATTATATAATACCAACTTTTACAACCCCGATCTTTTACAAACTTTATTTCATGATTTATTACATAGAGATACAAATAACATAATCCCAAAAGATTGATAGGCATAGTGTATTTAGGTAATTGGTTACATATCATAGTAAATTTAAAAAGAGATATATTTAAATTAATTAAAACTCAATAATATACACTTAAAATTCACTGATCTTATAATACATCACGAGATAACTTGGGAATGTATATAAGAAAAGGGTGAGCTATAAAGTCAAGTAAGGGAATAATAAAAGTATAACATGGTAAAAGTAATACATGTGAGTCAAGAGGCATATCATGGTGACATAAATGGTGTGATACTCATAAACATGAACACCAAATCATAATATAATATGTTAACATGAAGGCGATATAGGAATGTGGAAACAACTGAAACCATGACATCTTAAGAATAAGTCAAGGAAAACTGATGAGATATCATAACATAGTGTGATTAAGATAACCATATATGCACCATACATGGTATATCATTAGATAAAAACATTAACCAATGTATTGTAGGGCTATATAATTCTAGTCCTACCCATCTTATTCATACTATGTACATGAATTTGTGTTCCACATAGATCATACAACATAAGAATGTATTTCATCACATTCAATCCAATGATTAAGGAGTGAGGGTTATATACATGGAATTACCCAATCAATTAAGAGTAGGTAAATCTAGGTTAATACCCTTGAGTGGAAATGAGTATGGGTATTCGTAACAAAATATTTTGGCATTTGAAATCATGCGATAATTTCAACTGCATAATGGGTGTACATAAAGGTTCAATGAAGGGTTTAATGAGAGAGAAAGTGTCCTATGACTACTTGGTAATCATAATAAAAGTAAATGGATTTGTAAAAAACCCTTAAAATATAAGAATTTGGAAATCAAAGGGCTTGGTACAAAGAAAGTACTTTAATAAAATGGAAGAGGAGAGAATCACTTACCTTGAGGGGTGCTTTTAAAAGATTGGAAGAAGATTATTAAGATCTTGAAAATAACTTAAGAGGATCATAGAAAGGTAAAGAGAGAATGAATTCATGCTCAATGGGTTTTTAGTGAAGAGTAATGGAAGGTTTTTTGGATATTTGTAGAAAAATAGAAGGAATTATTTATTAATTTCTAAATGTAGTTTTTTTAATCTAAATGATAAAATAATCAAAACCAAAAAACCTTCCCATGCTTTTACCCATGGTTTTTGAAAAAGAGGTTTTTTTCAATATTTTATTTGGACAAGAACCTAATTTCATATAATAATACCATTGATGATGTGTAAGTGAGTTATATTAATAAATAATTAATTTTAAAACCTTAAAATATAATATATGTTTTGGGGGATTCATTAATTTTTTTAAAATTTATTAAATTACATAAAAATGATTTATTTTAATTTTGAAATCTATTTTTTTGTTAAGTTTTACTTCTATAGGAGTTATTAAATAACTTTTGATCTATTATGATGTCATAATACATTCCATATATTTATATCATATTTAATTTTACCAAAAAATTCGATTGTCTCAAAAAATTATGAAAAAATTACCATTGCCTGATTTTTATATGATAATTTCAAAAATAATATTAATTTTACCAAAAATGATTTTCTAAATATTAGAATTTACACTTTTAAATGAAAATCCTTTTTTTCTAGAAAATACTAGTTTTTACAACAATAACCACTTTCTGACCCTTATAAAAAATACATTGGAATTCATTGAACTATATTATCATTTTTATTTAAATAAATATTATATAATAATAGTATTTCCTGAAAATAAAATTTATTTAAGAAATTACTGAATTTATCAAAAAGATTTCTTTGATTGAAACTGTACATTTCCTGAAAATAAAATTTTAGTTTATTCATATCATAATACATTTTTTTATCAAACTCATTATATAGTCATATATATAAAGATATAATGAAAAGGTGATAAATATAATCATTATTTTATTAGAAATAAAATATTAAATTCATACTACTAGGGTCAATATACATAACCCCTATTACACTAGCATATATCTTATGGTAACTGTATGTTATGGCAATACTTTATTAGGGTAGTTTGGTAAACATGGTTTGGGCCATGATATTAATAAGATCAAACTTCTTCCATAAAATCATTCACTGAAGTTTCATTTATTGAATCAAGGTTTGGTCCTAGTCAAGGGAATATCCTAGTGATGTCATCCCCCTCAGAATATATGATAAATGGGATTTATAGGGTGTGATGATAATGGTTGAGGCCATCACTTCTTCCATTTCCCTTAATTAAAATTTATCATAACCCTTAATATATACTAATCTTAATGTTCATTGTAGAATGACTATATTATCAATGATTATGATTATTAAAGGTCTTTTAAATTTGGAATGCTATATTTTATAATGGTCTAAAATAACCAATGCAGTGCATGTGTTTTCTATAACTGAGGTAGTTAATATGAAATTTATTCATTCAAAAGAGTATTTCATTTATAAAAGTTTTGTTCATTTCAACTCAACCTTATAATTTAAACATTAAAATTCTACATACTACTATAAACCACTTCAAAAATCATGATCTTGATATATAGAGATATTAAGGTGACTATTTTTATTTATCCACTAGTTATACAATGTTCACCTCTTCTCCAAATAATCAATCTCTACCTATACTTTATGATTAAAAAAAATTAACACCAAACTCACCTTTGGTTATAATAAAAATAAATTTGAAAACAAAATTTAATCTCTTGAAATAATAACTCACCATTTAGATTATTTTAAAATCATCATTTCAATCCAAATTTTGTTTTTTAATAATAAAAATAAATAACCCATTGAATAAAAAATATCACATTTTTACCATTTTTAATAAAATTACTGTTAAAATAATTTTTAAAAGTGGGTGTTATAGGATATTGTATTCCATTTTTGAACTAATCATATGTTGTATTATAAAGAGATAAATATATATGATATTGCATATGAATTAGATAAAGATAGTAATTAATTAAATATTTAGGTTTTTTATTTCAAGAGATATGAATGAATATGGTATTAAAAAATATCAGATGTGGTACCTAGATGAGGTTGATTTTGTAGGGAAATTGGAATAGGTAAAATGATGTTGTATTTAAAATAAGAAAATTTAGAAAAATATTATTGGAGGTTGACAAGTTTTTATGCAAGGGAATGACATGGAAAAAATATTCAATGCTAGAAAAAACATCGTAGAGAGTAGATATCGAGATAGAAATTATGTTGTCACTAGATTATTCTAAATATCTATATATTAAACCTTATAGTAAAATTTATAGATACCAATGAAGTGTGGAATGAATGTTGTGTGATGATTAAATTGAAATGCATACTGAATGAGGATGTAAATGGGGCTGGAAAATTTTTAGAATTGAGAAGACATAACCTGGGGATTGATTATTATGATTATATCATTTATCTTTTTTATTTCAATGATGGTTGTTTACTATAGGGAAAATCGTCTTTAGCGGTGATTTTCAAAGTTTTCACTAAATGTTTTGTTTTTATTTTCTTAGTAGTAGTTTTAGAAACCATTGAAAGTTCATTAGAAACCATTGTTATTATTTAGTTGGTTTTTAGTGATGGTTAGTAGTTTATTAAAAATCATTGTTATTTTACAGTGCTTTTTATTGAAAGTTAAAACTGTCACTAAATCTGAAATTTTATTTATTTGTAATATTTATTTAATTTTAGTGTATTTTTTTAAAAACCACAAACAAGTTAATTATAATTAAAAAATATTAGTAATAATTAAAAAAAAAATTATTTACTTATAAATAATTAATAATTAGTTGTTAATTATCAATTATTGGTATTTTAATTTTAATTATTTATTATTTAAAATTTTTATTAATAAATAAAATAAATAAAAAAATTATTTATAATTATTATTTAGAAATTATTTAAAAAATAAATAAATTAACATTTAATAATTAAATTGTAATAATTAATTATTTACTGTAATATTAATTATTAATTGGTAATTATAATTAGTAATTTTTTATATATGTATATATTTACTTATAAACACACACACACACAAACATATTCATACATACATATATGTATGTATGTATATATATATATATATATTAAAGCTGTGGCCAAAACTTCTTCACTTGACTAATAATCTAAGAAAAGTTTAAAACGAGACTACAGATTCAAAGGTCCATAAATCTTAATTCAAGTGTCCATTTGTTCTCCATGACCTATCACATCAAAGCATAAAAAACCACTATGAATATATTGGATAACAATTTGGTAATAATTAATAATAAAGAAATTATTAATGTTATAAGGGAAATTGAGAACCAAACTTCAAATTTAAATGACCATAAATTTCGATATGAGTGTCTATTTGGGCACTATAACCTTCCGAATATAACCTTACACCATTTTCTATGAAATTAAATATAAGGGAACCATGTATCCAATTTTTTCTTTGTTAAAAGTCATATAAGGCATCAAAAATTAAATTTTGATTTAAGGTACCCTAATTTTTGATCTTTTGATTGTATTTCTACATCATTTAAGAGGGTATTCTTGTTCTTTTAGGGTGGGGTATTAATATATCACATAGGTTTAAATTCCAATTAATATTATGGTGCTGAAATATTTATGGTCTTTTATCTTTTGGTGATTTATTTTTTTGATGTTTCTTATGTGCCAAGAATTTTCTTGGCTTAGTTAATCCTAGATACTTCTTGCATTGGAATGTTAAATTTTGAATTCAAATGGAATTCATAGTTAAAACTGAATGGTTGTGGGAATTTCTTATGATGGGATGTTCATGGTTAAAAATTATGGGCCTCTATGTATATTTATAGATATTATATATATATGTGTGTGTGTGTGTGTGTATAGATACATTTATTTATATTTATTTTTATATTTATGTGTATTTTTTATATCTAGGTGAGAATATGTATACAAACATATTAATATTAATATATATATATAATTACATATATATGTATTTATATATATTTATAGATATTTATATTTATTTACATATATTTATATATATTTTTATATATTTTTATGTATATATATATATATTATGTGGGTATATATATATATTTATATGTGTTTATATATATATATATATTAATATTCAATTAAATATATATCAATATATATTTATGGAAGGGAGGATTCAATATGTGCCATTGTTTCATTCTGATCATTGGATCCAGTTGACAAAAAAATTTCATTTCAAGATGGTTAAAGGCAAGGGAGGTGATGATCCATTTCATATTGATGGTGATTCTTCTTTGGGTTTTCTTGATGATTTTTTATGCAAGAAAAATGAACATCATCAAATTTGGGGTTGAGGAAACACTCAAAAAACATGTATCATTTTCCCCTACAAAGGGGAAGAAGAAAAAATCATAGCTATAGATCAAGCCCCTAGGTCAAGAGAGTCATGTAACCTTAAATAGTACTCATGATCACATAACCCTTAAGAAATCATGTGACGGGGTTATGTGCTTCATATGATTTGTTCACTGGTCAAAAAAATACCCTCCAATAATCCCTCTTGATCATGGAGAAACCCTCAGATGATTCTCCTCGATCACGCAACATGTCAATTGATAAACGCTTGGAAATCACACAAGGTGTTCATGCGATAAATGATGAAACTGATGGAATATTTATGAGAAGTGAGATATGTTGATCTTCATGAGAATGGGATTATGAATTTCACATGACCAATTCCTCATGCCAAGACACTCCTACATGCTCTCACAATCATACAAAGGCTTTCAGATAAGTTCTCCCAATCATGAGAAGAACCTTAGGCCTGTCTACTTGATCATGCGATGTCTTAGTGGACGAACGCTTAACAATAACCCAAGGAATTTATGTGATAAAAACTAAAATGATAGGATCCATATGCAAAAAGAGTTACACTATTTTTCATGTTAAGGGTTTATGTGCTTCACATGATCAATTCATTGATCACATGAAGACCCTATACATACTCTATGGGTAACATAAAGGCCTTTGGACATGTGTCTTGATCACAAGATGACCTCAAGATGTATTGGATTGATCTAATTAAAGACCCTTTGACATGAAGTTGGATCTCACAAAGGCTCTCAGAAATGTAGAATCAATCACATTAAATCCCGTTGGCAATACATGGGTTCAAGAAAGCTAGTAATGATGGATTGATCATGTGATCACTTCTTATCACATGAAAAAAGAGCGATTTCAGAATAACTTGTGACTTCATCATGCACATTACATGATATATTATTTAATCATGTGAATCACTCCATTGAATCAATCCAATATACGAGACTTAATCACCATACAAATAATTATATATATAGGGTAGTGATTCATATAAAATCTCCCCTTGAGACACACGAGGAAAAAATAGGGGAATGATAAGACTTTATGGATAAAAAGACTTTGTGATCTCAAGAATCTCCCACCTGACAAGTCTGGTGAGAAACTTAAGTGATTAGGAATTAAGTTTATGTGCTTCATGTGATCTATTAATTAATCATGTGAAGGATCTATAATATATCAGCTAGATCATGTGAAGGACCTCAAACACGTCATCTTGATCACATGATACCTTAGTAGGAAAACACCTTGAAAACATTTAGCAATTCATTTAATGAAATTTAAAAATGATGGGGGATTCATGTGAAGGTAGATACAATGATCTTCATGTGAAGGGGTTATGCGTTTCATGTGATTGGTTCACTAATCATGTGATTAACATCATAAATGTCAAGAATATCATGTCAAGAAACCTAGAAATGTTAGTCATATCATATGACATACCTTGTTCATGTTATCCTAGTTCATGTGAATCTTCTAGATGTGTTTGCTCGATCACACAACAACCCTCATACATGTAAGTGGGTTCATGCGGTAGCCCTCATACAAGCCCACCCAATCATACAATATCCACCAGACATGTCAGGAAAGTTCATGGGAATCCCCTAAATATGTCATCCTGGTTCACATGAGAGTCTTTAGAAAATATCACATGATCACACAATAACCCTTATACATGTCAACCTTGTCAGATAGAAATCCTTGTATATTTCATGCAGGCATCCTTAGACATGTCAAGAGGAAACATTATACAGGTCAGCCTTGTTAGAAAGACATCCTCAAACATGTCGGGAATAAATTCTCAGACATGCCATCCATGTCTATAAAAAAACCTATTACATGTAAATACATCTTCAAACATGTTAGGAAAACATCCTTGGACATGTTATTCATGTCAATCAGACAAACTAGGTCATGTCAGGACATCCTCAAAAATGTTAGACAGGCATCCTCAGATATTCCAGCCTTATTAATAAGACATTATTGGACATGTACTATCAAACCATTTACATCCAGGGAAATGAACCGTTGGCTGATCTACCATTTTATGGGGAGAGTTTCCATAATGGGCCAATGGATATGAATTCATGCAACCTTATTTGGTTCATTCCCTTGAAAGGGTATCCATGCCAACCAAGCATGTTCAATTGACCTATCATGGTCCCCACTATTTATCCATTATAGGATATATGATTGATATGTATAATGGGGATCTAACTTGGTGTATCTACCTTAACATACCGTTTAATCTATAACAGAGGACACACATCTTATGAGTTCACTTTCTCTCCTCATCCATCAGTGGGTTGAGAACGAAGAGAACTATTTTGAGTTTAATACCTATTACAAATAGGATATATAGAATGCATTCCAAAATACAAATCTCCATATAAAACATTAATACCAAAACATCCCTTGTGAGGTCATACCCTTCGCAAGGTTTCTAATTATATTTAATTAGGGATTATTTAATGCATAAGTCTTGCACCTATAAGCAGTGTGACCAATATCTTGCTATCTATTGTATCTCACACTAAGAACGACTCACATGAGCTTAGGGACATGCAACAATTATGCCTCTAGAATAGTAAAATTACCCCAATTAGGGAATCCTTAGCGTGTAATCCCCATACGAATATTAGGGCATCCTTAATGTGTAAGCCCAGTACAAATATCAGGATAGACTTAGTGTGTAAGCCCAATATAAATATCAGGGTGACCTTAGTATGTAATCCCCATACAAATTCCATCTTATGTCCATTGAAACATTTTTAATCTTCATCTATCTCTTGTTTGTGACAATAATCATGAATCAAATGGTATTAGACATTTATGGTGATAATGTCAACAACATGACAAAAATTTCTCCCAAACATGGGCATCTGTCTTTGTACAAGTCCCAATCTTTCATAGACTATGGGGAAATATTTCTCAAAAGTGTTAATCACACTTCCCCACATATTTTTAGGATAGAGACATACTTATATGTGTGGAATATGATCCCTATTATAATAAGTATACATAGGATGCCTTCATAAGGCCCAAGCTCCATACATGATGCTTAAATTCCCTCATATATATTCTCTCTACCCAACGTTAGACTGTGTAACATGATCCCAAATGAGGTACATGGGTTTTGATTCATGTTCTCACAAGATACATAAGATACCTATTAAAGGTCCAATACCAATCCCAAAACACCAACCACTTTCAGAATCTCTAACCGAAGCATAATAATTAACAACTTACTTACATTAGGAAGGAAAATAAAGGAGTTGAATATGATTACATCCCAGTTCAGGAGATTCCTAAGAGGGATCCTATTAACTTCCATCACTAACATCATGTTGCTAGTTCCCCTCAGTCTTCTACTGAGGGAACTACCCGATATGTCACTAACCTGGACCCTCATACCCAGGCACCAATAAGATCTCACTGGGTATGTAATGTTACAGAATAAGGGAAACAAGCCCATATATCCACCTCTAATAACAAATCCCGCTACTATATTTCAATGGTGTCTAGTGAGAAGGCTCATATTTATGCTCAACCAAATAAAATATTCCTGCATATTCCAGTAGAAAACATGGGGAATGCATATATTCCCACCACACACATGAATCCCATAGACATATTCCGATATCACAAGGAGGATGGGAGTGAGATTATATCCCCAATTCAATTGAATATATCTTGTATACTTAGAACATGTAAGATTATATTCATACACATACTATGATGGAGTGCTGTAGACACCGAAAAAAAAGTCTATAACTCCTAGAGGAAGTTTCTAAATGACGAAGAAAAGTCATATTCAGACTCGGAGGCCCAGTCCGGATGGCCCGAAAGTGGTGTGCGAAATTTAGGAGGACTTGCGCGAAAATATGTTGCCCATGAAAAGTCCGGGATTTGAAAAAATACACCGGGATGGAACACAATTTTGTGCGCCCGGTTCCGCACAGTGATGCCTTTCGTGCTGATCGGTCCTGGTGTAGAAGATTTTGCGCGTTGTCTGGATTCCGTGATGCCTGCTGCCTATAAATAAAAGGGCACCCCTTCTGTTTCGGGGTTGCGGAATTCGGACCAGCTCTGGTGCACATAATTGGACTTCCGCCCGCGCAATATGACTTTAAGGTATTGACCCTTTTCACGCAACCTTTCCCTAGAGTTAGCCTTTGTGCACAATCCCATCGGCTTAAATAAAATTGAAAACTCCTTAGGGTTCCTCTTTTGTGTGAAATCACTTCCATTGCACGCACTCCCTCTTTTGCATGAAAAACCTAATTGCGTGCAATCCCGTCGTTTGGTTTTTACAGGGATCAGTCGTTGTCCCTGCGCACAATCTAGGCCCATTGCGCACCATCCCCTATCCATGCATAATCCATCTGCCCCAATTGTGCACCATCCTGGTGTTTTGCACGCAAAAATTCTCTTTGCGCGCTAACCCCATGACCCCTCACCTTGACGCCCCCCGGGTTGCCCCTCAGACATAGGCACCCGATGTCCTCTATACCGGGCATGCACGACATGCGTTGTTTTCCCGTACGACCTTCCAGGCTTGTATGAAGTATCCTCAAGATCCCTTGGGCAGTGTTTCCCGTTGCGTTGCTTTGCCTTATGATTCTTCACATAGGCACGCTAACGGCTATTGCTTCTTCGCCTAGCCACGCTAACGTGGACCCCTCGATGGTTCTCCCTGCGGTCCCCTTTCGCCACGACCTTGCTGATGCCTTCCCTCCCACAAGGGGTAGAGGGTGTTGGGCATGTAAGCCCTAGGGGTGTGGAGCGAACCCACCTCATCCGAGCTACAGTACGTTAAGCTACCAAGCACCTCGTCCTCAACACATGAAGTTAAACTGTGATCTGACTACATGCCTCACACGCAGGGTCCCCCTGGTTCGGACATTCTTCACACTGCTCGTCTCCATAGGAATGGAATCTTCTTCACATGGAATGAGATCCTCCCTCACGGAGTGGTGTTTGTCCATGGGGGAAGGGCTGCCTCAGAGCATAAGCCCCTATCCTCTCTTGTGGATGGTAGCACCCATGCACCTCCGTACATTCCTCTGCGCTTTGTCGCACCACGGACCTCCATCCTGGAGTAAGCCCTGACAGCAAGGTTCGCTCAATGCATAAGCCCCTTTCCACTTCTCACGGACGCACCCTTCGCGACATGATCGTTTGGTCCCTGCTGCCTCTTGTTTCTCACACCGATCATGACTCACGTGGGCTTAAAGTGAGCATCGACCATGACACCCTCTTATGGGCTGCCTCTGAGCGTAAACCCCATCCCGGTGAACTATGAGGACTTCGATCCGTGCTAAAGCATGGTAAGTAGGTAGCCTCCATGAGGTTCAATCCCACCACCCAGTCGTTCCGACCTCTTCACATCGGTTCACAAACACTTTGGGATGCCTCATAGCATAAGTCCCAAATTTCCCATCCAGCATGACGTTAAACTGTATGCCCATCCAACATGACGTTAAACTATCTGCCTCATCCCGCATGATGTTAAACTGTATGCCCGTCCCACATGACGTTAAACTGTATGCCCGAACTATGAGGAATTTGATCCATGATAAAGCATGGTACTTAGGTAGCCTCTACGATGTTCAAGCCCATCAATCGGTTGTTCTGACCCCTTATATTTGGTTCCCCAACCACCATTGTGGGCCGCCTCAGAGTGTAAGCCCCATATCCATCATTATGGGCCGCCTCAAAGCGTAAGCCCCATATCCACCATTGTGGGCCGCCTCAGAGCGTAAGCCCCATATCCATCCATTATGGGCCACCTTAGAGCGTAAGCCCCATATCCATCCATTGTGGGCCGCCTCAGAGTGTAAGCCCCATATTCACCATTGTGGGCTGCCTCAGAGCATAATCCCCACAAGCCCCCATCCCGCATGACATTAAACTATATACTTGAACTACGTGGACTCTGATCCGTGCTAAAGCATGGTACGTAGGAATCCACCATGAGGTTCAAGCCCCTCAATCCATCACCCATCCTGATTCCTACCCAGGCCGCCACATCTCGGTGGGATCATGCCACCTCATTCCACTCCACAGTATCCGGGAATCTGCCCACATGCTGGCCCCAACATCGGAGTTCCCTTCAAGGGGTTCTTTTATTTGATCCACTCTCAGTGTTTCGATCAGTACGATCCCTCTCCGCAAGACGTTAAACTCGCGGCATACCCCGTGTTAAACAAGGGAAGCTATGGAAAACCTCAGAAGACATGACCTTGGAATAACCGTCTCCGAAAGACGTTAAACTCGCAACATGCCTCGTGTTAAACATGGGAAGCTGGGGAAAACCGAAGAAGACATGACCTTGGCGTAACAGTCTCCGCAAGACGTTAAACTCATGGCATACCCCGTGTTAAACATGGTAATCTGAGGAAAACCTCATAAGAAATGCCCTTGGCGTAACCGTCTTTGTAAGACGTTAAACTCATGGCATACCCCATGTTAAACATGAGAAGCTGAGGAAAACCTTAGAAGACACGCCCTTGGCGTAACCATCTCTGCAAGACATTAAACTCGTGGCATACCCCGTGTGAAACACGGGAAGATGAGGAAGACCTCATATACATGCCTACAACATGCCACTTCCCCACATTTGATGTGGGATGCCTCGGGCTTCTGTGTCCTCGAGAAGCCCTATAATAAGGGGAAAAAGATAGACATTCCAATTCCCCAGAGTCAAGACATGCCAACGACGCCCCAGCTTGAACATTCTCCTCACTGAAGGTTGTTACCCCGACCAGACCCCTTGGAGCGTCTTGACGGAAGCAGCGTAATTAACTGGTGTCCATGAAGATATGGAACCGGAATGAGATTCACAAATACGTCTTAAATCTATGAGGGAGACCCAGACTAGGTGAAGAGCTCTGAGGAGGAATCCACGAAAGGAAGAACCGACATCCCATCATCCCAGTTTCGATCAAGGAGAAGACGTCCCTGAATAAAGAGCGAAGGTCACCCGAATTTGGAAAGCAGGAATGCGGGGAAACAAGACGCACGTCCTCCTCTACGTGGCAGATGTGCACGCGTGCCCTGGCAGAAAGCGTCAGAAATAGAAAATGGTGAACCCGAAGTGAATATCTTCTCCTTAATACAGAGACCGGTAGCGTTTGGGGTGTCGGAAGATTAGCATGTCACCAGGTCCGGGCACCCGACACGAGGACGTGAAACCCGCCAGGGGTTGGGGCGGTCAAGACGTTGAGCATTCTATTATACGACGTCATCGTCGTGGATCCCACTTACCAACCACATAAGGAGGAATGACGTTGGTCTATTGGTTTTCGATTCCTTTTCCTGCTAGTGTTAATGGGTTTATCTCCTTGCTTTCAAGAATCAGATCGCTGCATCCGGAGCTCGATCGCCACCTGCTCACTAGCACAGGGGCAGGGGCAGGGGAAGTACCGACACAGCCACCCCGTGTGGTCCCGCCTTTTACAAAGAAACTCCGACCGCCGTGACTGCCGGGCACTCACGCCCCCTCTCTCCATCAGAGATTATCCAACGGAGGGTAATCAATGACCTTGTGCGCAGATACGAGGAGGAAGGGGTCATCCCAACCAGGGACATGTCCCGTTTGGATCTCAAGGCAGCTGCGCCTCACTGCCATCGCCTCCCCCGAGGGCCGCGTAGGGAGCCACTACTCCCCACACCGACGTTAAACCGTTTCAGGAGCCCATCCCCGAAACACCTCGACACCTCCCTTACCTATGATGATGAGGTGGGGGATGTCTGAGTTCGCCCGATCGGGGACCCGCTCTAGGGGTTCATGGTAAGAGCCCCTGCCAGGCCACGCCGATGCCGCCGCCCGACTCCCCGAGCCGAAGAGTAGGAAATCCATATGCTCTCACCACCGGCTCCAACCCATCTGACCCGATGCCAGCGTCGGGCGTGAGAGGAAGAGAATGACCGCCCTGGGGCATCAACATCAGTAACCATTGTGGCCCGATCCACTACTGACTCTTGTCATCAAACCCCCGCACACGTTGAGTAGGGGCAGTTACATGCCCGACCAAGATCGAGGCCCCGACCGCCCCATAGGAAGGTTGGGTCGACTCACTCGGTTGCTGGCACAAGTAATGGCCACTGTGGACCAATTCGCGGTAGTGCCATCCAGCATGAAGGCCTACTCCATGCCAACATTCTGGAAAGAAGAAGGCTTCCCCGTGACAGCTATGCTCCAGGTGGGGCTCTTTCCAGCGCTCACTACACTGGGTACGAGGTCACTTCCCTTACCTCTGGCCGTGAGTATGGAGCCATTGCATGTCTAGTCACTCACCCACATGGAGGTCCTCCCCATGTCCCTTTTGACATCTGCCCCGGTCCTCCTTGCACCCTGGACTCCAGTCCTCTCATCCCCAGTACCATTGCGGCCAGAGGACCCCATGACGGAAGTCTTCCTTGCCTTGAAGAGCTACCCAGGGGCAGGAAGGCAAGACGTCGTCGCCGCAAAGGAAATTCCAGTGAAGGACGGATGGAAATTAGACCAGTCCGTTTCTTGGACTGTGTGGCAGAGTATGACTCGGTGATGGAGCCCTCCCCCTGGACCTATGAGCCAAGGAAAGGGATAGGGATGCGGCGCCTCAGCCTCGTACTCCTTGAATGTGAGATCCATATGATCCCCACCTCCCTCCGAAGGTATATCCAGGAGGACGAGGACTTGAGATACCCCTAGGGGTAAAACTTGCAGTAACCATTGGCCTTTCCGAAAGCACCTTCCACCTCGGTCAGAGAGGGTGGAGAGATTTTCTGGGAACTGACGGAAGAGTCATGACATGGAACACCCTCGACAAGAACCAACACTATGATTGGAGGCCCGTTCCTAGCCTATACTATCGTGACATGACCGCCAGGACACTACAAACCTTGTAGGGCGACTTAGGATTCAGCGGCCAATCGGCCTGCTCGTCGTATTCTCCGCTGGCCAGCCCACTGGCCCAGCGGCCTGCCTCGGCACCGTTTCCAGTTCCCCAACCATTCTCAGTTGATGAGCGGGGCCAGCAAGGGCCGAATCCAGAACCCGATCCATGGAGCTTCTGGACCGTCCTCGCAGAAGGTCACTTCCCCGAGAAGTTTTGGCCAGTCACAGGATCAGATTTTGATATACCAGAATCTCTCACCCCAGGAGAGTTTGAATGTTTCCTCCAGACTCTCCAAATGACTCACTACCATATTCTCCATCAGTAAGTGCCTTATCCCGGGAGTCCAGCACATCTCGAGGATATCGGTGAGAAGTGTCGTTAGGTCGACCTCGCCACACTCCCCGCAGTTCAGTACCCCGAGTCACTTGACCACCACAGGGCTCTACAACAGCAATGTGTCCATAGTTTTCGAGTACTCCGCAAAGTTATTGAGGAAGACACCCCCCATGTGCACATCCGTTGATGGGGGAATACGCTTCCCTCCTTTTCAGTACGATTCACCGGAATCCCGACTCACCGAGTGGTGTCGAGGGTATGCCCCCGAGGGTAGCAGCAGTCAATATGGCCGACCTATCGGGAGAGGGTAACAGTTTTAAACTCCTTGATGGGGACTCATACCCTGAGGAAAATTCACTACTAGACCCATACAGAAGTATTACTCGCCAACATAAAAACCTCATAGGTCTCCCCGAACCAACTG
Organism: Viscum album; assembly: GCA_963277665.1. NCBI lineage: Eukaryota > Viridiplantae > Streptophyta > Magnoliopsida > Santalales > Viscaceae > Viscum > Viscum album. The sequence continues at coordinate 2,123,371,532 of OY728123.1, read as the reverse complement.
AGGCATTAACACTGAGCCAGAACATCGGCAAGGGTAAAGAACACGTTGGGGCTGTCAGGCTCGCCGACCCATCTGCCTCAGTGCAGATGGAAGAGGAAGATCCCAAGAAGGATACGATGCGCCAATATCTTTCTGAGTAGAAGAGGTTGGTTGATGAGCTTCTGGACAAATTCATTGCAGAGCGGCGGCCTGACAACGGTGATCCTAGGTCAGGACAGTAGGGGTAGTAACAACTACCCCTCGGCGAGATCCTCCCAAGAAACTGTGATCATTTCATGTTTTCCGAAAAAAGAGAGGCCGAAGCTCATGTCAAGAGGGCACGATACATTTCACCGAACCCTCCTGAGCGGCATAATCACCCAAGAGACCCCACTCGGGTTCCTCCTACTGCCCCAAGAGTCGCTCCACCAGCCGCCCCGCGAGCTGCTGAACTTGACTACTGGATTAGAGAGCTTGGAAATGAACTTGTGGTTAGGGATCCCCGTCAGGACAAGAACCCGCATCCAGACGATTCAATGGCGGCACTCATCGCCTGTTTAGAGGCTTTGGAAACTCGAGAGGTGGCAATCCCACTGGATGGAAAGCCATACTCAGCATGGGTGGATGATATGCTAGCACCTACGGTATATGGGAACCCCACTTTTTCCCCCTTTAACAGGATAGTAGACCCGCCACAACACCTGGCCGACTTCAACTCGAGGTGTGGGCCTATGTTAGGAACTTCGGCGCAGCAGGAGGCCGCCAAGCTCTATTGCTTTGTTCAGACACTAGAAGGGCCAACATTCGTCTGGTACAACCAACTCCCTGTTGGATCTGTGACTAGCTGGGAGGACCTTCGCAGGCAATTACTCTACCAGTTCAGTTCCACAACCTGGAAGTCAAACATCGCAGACCTCTTCAGGTGCAAGTAAAGGCCCGATGAGCGAGTTGTGGACTTCATCACCCGGTGGAAGGGGCTCACATACTCCCTTTACATGCCACTAACTCAGGAGAAATTGCTGACAATGTGCGTAGAGAACATCAAGGCAGAGCTGGTTCCTTCTCTGATCACTCAGAATTATCCCGAGGGGTTCTGAGACTTCTCAGACAAGGCTCAACGCCTCGAAGAGGCCCAACAACAAGCCAGTCAGGCATGCCCGGTGCCTCCTGTGATCTCTACAAGGAGAACATCCAGAGCCGAGCCCGCTGCTGTGGCCCAGATAGAGGACCCCAGGCAGCTAGAGTTTCTACCCTTGAGGCCATCTCCGTAGCCCCATAGGGGTCCACCCCCACGGGCATAGCCTCCGGCCCATCAACGACCGCCTCAAAATCGGCAGGTGCCTCCGCGTAACGCACCGCCACCACCTAGGCGAGATAATCAGGTTCCGCCTCCTCGATATGACCCTCTGGCCCCTCGTCAGGGCCAGCCTCCAAGAGCCCCCTTTCCGGATAGAAGAAATCGAATCTACTCGTTTGATGAGGCTCAGGTCCCTGGTTACTTCTGTAGTGCTTTGGAGCAGAGAATTGTGCGGCTGCCTGAGTGCCGGAAGCTAGAAGAGGCGCATCTCACTAATCACCCCAACTACTGCCCTTATCACCAGACCCTGGGGCACACCATCCAGCGATGCTACATGTTCGAGGACTAGCTCCAAGACTAGATTGACAACAATATAGTTTGGTTAGGCCCAACCCCGACACAAGTAGCAGGTGTATTTGTGATATCAGAGGGCAGTAGCGGTGACGAGTATGAATGGCAGTAGGTTTCTGACCATGGGTCCCGGAAGTACAGTGACTAGATGGCCCGCAAGATGGTCGCCTACGCCCATGGAATCATCCGCGCATGCCTGAATCTTGCAGATCCCTCAGAATTTGCGGTTTCTACCTCGGTATTATCGTCCCAGCCAGCCTCTTCCCAGAAGAGCAAGTGGCGGCGACGCAAGAAGAAAGAACGCACCCTTCCAATACCGTTGTCATCCCGCACTCTTGGCGACTTCATGACCCCAGAAATGGGGATCCCTCTGAGACTCTGCCTAGTAATGGATGACTCCTCGATTGACACTCAGGGGTACGCTTCGGTTAACACCGTAGAGTTGGTAAATCCCTTTTTGACCCCCGACGATGAGGGATGCCAGGTGGACCTTCCCAATGTCCCCATCTGTCTCCAACATCGGCGGAGCCGTGGCTACATGAATCGCCAGGGCATCATAGTTCGCACCTCAAGACAGGTCGTGCACGCCACTGAGACCAGGCAGCATGCCCAGTATAGAGCTCAGTACACTCGGCCCCTTCGTCCGATGTCGACGGGTTCGCCTCCACCACCGTTTGGGTTGCTGGATCAGGTGGAACCACCACGGACGCACCACGACCCGCTCTGCCCTGCTACCAGCCGACCCCAGCCTTCCAGTACTAATCTGGTAGCCACTCTTCGGGCTTCGATTAGTGAACAGCAAGACGTGCCAAGTGCCAATCAGCCACCGGTCCCACCGACAGGGCCCGTCATGCCTCTAATCGCAGAGCGACCTCTTGTCTGTAGAGGCTCGCGTTTGGCCCGGAAGTATGATGTTCTGAAGCACCTGGCCGGAATTCCAGCAAGTCTTTCTATCCTTGAGGATCTTCTCCTATCGTCTGAAATGCGTGAGGTGCTCGCTGAGTCACTAAAGAGCCCCCCTCCAGTTTGAGACGGAGGTAGCAGCTGTAGAAGCCTTCCACGCTGAGGAAATTGAGAACTCCAAATGCCAGGTGGTTATCTCATTCTTTAGTGAAGATGAAGACCCTCCCATACAGGGGCACATTCGGCCACTATACATCACTGGCCAGTTCAATGGCGTGGAAGTCCGCCACTGTCTTGTTGACACCGGTTCTGGGATTAACCTAATCCCAACTCGGACACTATGGAAGCTGGGTCTATCTGATGATGATTTAACTCCCTCCAACCTCAAGATTCAGGGATATTATAGGACCGAGCAAACTCCAGTCGGAAAGATTCGCTTGAAGACCCAGTTTGGTGGCCTAATTTCCAGCACCGAATTCATGGTTGTCTCCTAGGACACCGCCTACAATGCATTGATGGGTAGGTCGTGGATCCACCTTCACACGGAATTCCCCTCATCATAACACAAATGCCTCAAGTACTCCCTTAATGGTCGAGTAGGCATGCTCCAAGGAGATTCATCTCCTTTTGCCTCTTGCGAAGCCCATTATCTGGACGCCGACTATTACAAGAGCAAGGATAAGCAGGTTTTGGCAGGTGAGGCTGAGCCCACCACTATTACAAGTGATCCCTGGGCAGGCCTGGACGATGCCTATATCTTCCCAATCCATCAGTTGGAGGCCACAACCCCCGACATGGGGAAATGTTTTTTGGTTTTGGGTATAATAGGAAGGTATATTCCCATTTCCAAGTGACGGAGGAAAATCACCTCATACTCCTACACCAACCAGGCTCAGGTGATTTCCGAACCTCCTACCCCTATACGGTATCAGGACTTCAGGCTCATGGCGACGGCGGTGCGTCAAACATGTCTCTTCCACTGGGCTGGAATTAACCGGCTCAAGCCGACGCGACACTACTTCTTTGATGTCATCAAGCGTGGCCCCTTGGGCCGAAGACCAGATGGGATTGGATCGACCACCTTCGTCTCTATGGTCTCAGTGGCGTGTGAGTCTCCCGATTTGATGACCACTGCCACCCAAGCCAGCACCAACTTCCCATCAGGGTCCGGTAGCCCCGAATCAGCTCCCCCATGGATGATCCCTCCACAAGTGGAGAAGTGGATCTGGAGGATTCTTCCCTGGACTTTGAAGAGGGCGTCTCTACCACGGTCAATGAATTGGTACATGTGAACTTTGGTAGTGAGGAAGATCAGAGACCTACATTGATCAGTGTGGCCATGCCCCTTGAGGAGCAGCAACGGTACATAGAATTCCACAGACAGCACCATGATGTGTTCTCTTGGAGTTACGATGAGATTCCAGGACTAGATCCTCAGGTATCCATCCACCGCCTTGGTCTCCCGACCAACCATCGCAGGTTCAAGCAGCCTCCCAGAAAGATGCACCATTCTCACGGTGCCATGGTTGAGGCCGAAGTTGACAAGCTAATCAAAGCCAAATTCGTCAAGGAAGTCCGGTACCCCCAGTGGCTAGCCAACATTGTGCCAGTTAGGAAGAAGAAAGGACAGATTCAGGTATGTATCGACTTCCACGATCTCAACCACCACTGCCCGAAGGATGATTTTCCCCTCCCAGTAGCAGAGTTGTTGATTGATGCCACGACCAGGTTCCAAGCTCTCCCCTTCATGGATGGGTATTCCAGGTACAACCAGATCCGGATATCCCCTGAGAATGAATAATTCACTGCCTTCAGGGCCGCCCAAGGAACCTTTTGTTACCAGGTTATGCCCTTCGGCCTGAAGAATGTAGGTGCCACCTATCTTCGGGTCATGCATCGCATATTCAAGCCAATTCTCGAGATGTTGGTGAAATTCTATGTAGATGATCTAGTGGTAAAATCTTTCCAGTGCCTGGACCATATCAAGGACCTTGAGAAAGTGTTCGGCTTTCTTCGTTCCTACCACCTAAAGATGAACCCATTAAAGTGTGCCTTACGGGTCACCTTCGGGAAGTTTCTTGGCTTTGTTGTCAGATACCAATGCATCGAGATAGACCGGGAGAAGATCAAGACCATCAGCCAAATGCCTCCCCCGAGCAATATTCAGGAGCTTCGAGGTCTCCAAGGCCACTTAGCCTACGTACACTGATTCATTGCGAATCTAGCTAGCAAGTGTAAGCCCTTTTCCCGGCTCATGAAGAAAGGCACCACCTATGAATGGGATGAAGTGTGTCAGACCTCCTTCGAGGAAATCAAGCAGTATCTGCTCCAACATCCAGTCTTGATGCCACTCATTTCTGGAAAGCCACTGGTCCTTTACGTGACTGCCCTAGAATGTTCCCTCCGCGCACTTCTCACCCATAAGAACATCGAGGGAACAGAGAACAACCTCTACTACCTTAGCCGCATGCTCCTCGATATGGAAATTAGATATTCTCCCATAGATAAGAGCTTCCTAGCGCTCGTATTCACCGTACAGAAATTGTGGCACTACTTGCAGCACTATGAGGTACAGCTGGTCTCTTGGGTAGACCCATTAGAATACATCCTGAACCAAACTATGTTGACTGGCCGACTAACACCGTGGGCGGTGATCCTCCAGTAGTTCGAAATCAGGTTCATGCCTTAGAACGATATCAAAGGACATGAATTGACAGAATTTCTAGCTGCTCACCCATCCTCTGCAGATCAGCCACTGGACCTAGGTTTTCCTGATGAGCTAATCCTCTCAGTCGATCATGCCGTCTCATGTTGGAAAATGCACTTCAACGGTGCCTCCCGGAGCCCCATCGGTAGGAGAATCAACGATCCTAGGCTAAACAGAGTGGGCCTGGGTATCGTCTTCATCACCCCGGAGCAAGACTTCCTACCATATTCGTTCCTATTGTCCGAGGGCTACACCAACAATGAGGACAAATATCATGCTGTCATCACTATCCTCGAACTGGCCCTCGAGATTGACATGCCCCATCTTCATGTGAAAGGGGACTCCGAGATGGTCGTCAAGCAGGTCAATGGTGACTATGCTGTCAGAAAGACAGAACTTGTTCCATTGCTGGAGTGCACCCTCCATCTAATGGCTCAGTTCCCTTCTCGGCCAGAGGTCGTCCATATTCCCCGGTCGCAGAATAGTCGATCAGATGCTTTGGCCAGCCTGGCCACGTCGCTTACGGAGCTCGAATAGGATGACCTAATTATCGACGTAGCGCAACAGAGAGTCATTGCTCCCGTTACCCCGGAGGATGATCGTTGCCCGCGGGTGAACCATCTTACCGCTGGTGCCCCTACATCGGGGGCCCCGGGTACTTCAGACACGGTGAACAAAATAGTTCCCGATTGGAGGACACCCTTGGTTGAATACCTCCAACGTGGTAATATTTCATCAGACCGGGCCGAGCGCGAGCGAATCCGACACTACGCACTGCATTTTACCCTTCAGAGCGGTCCCAACCTTGAGCAGATCCTTTATAGACACAGATTTGATGGTGTTCTTCTCTGTTGCCTTCAAGGAGTCGAGATCCCTCGGGTTATGCAAGAGGTTCATGCTGGTTCCTGTGGTGCCACTGCATTGAGTTTTCCAAGAGGTGTCATGCGTGCCAAGTTCATGCTAACTTTGTGCATTGGCCACCAGAGCCCATCCACACTACCAAGTATTCTTGTCCCTTTTCAGTCTGGGGGTTGGATGTCGTAGGACCTTACCCACCGACGACGGCTCACCAATGCCGGTTCATTCTTACCACTACAGATTTCTTTTCCAAGTGGGCAGAGGCAATTCTACTCAAGGAAGTCAAATCCCATTCTATCGCTGACTTTGTGAGTTCCAACATCATCTATCAATTTAGAGTGCCTCACACTATCCTCACGGATAACAGAACCAACTTCCGAGCAACTGAGTTGAAGAAATTGTATGCCAAGTACAACATTCGCTCCAACCATACCTCCCGCTATCACGTGTAGTAGAATGGAAAAATCAAGGCGTTTAACAAAACCCTCTCTAACATTCTGCAAAAAATTGTTGGTCAGAACGAGAAAAGTTGTCTGGACAAGCTCCCCAACGTTCTATGGGCTTATCGGGCGACGACTCGTAATTCCACCCAGGTGACCCCGTATTCCCTGGTGTACGGAGCTAAGGCCATCCTGCCCATAAAGATTTAGTTTCCCTCATTGTGCACGGAGGTCTATGACCAGCAACCACTAGATAGAGTTGCTGAAATTCGTCTAGCTAAATTGTAAGCGCTGGACAAGAATAGGCTTCGTGCCTTGCATAACCTGGAAAGGAATCAGAGCATGATGGATCGAGCTTTCAACAAGAAGGTTCACCTCTGCTCTTTCCAGCAAGGCGATCTGGTACTATCCCTCAGGGCGCCAATGATTCCTCGTAGGAAACCACCCAAGTTGGAGCCCAAATGGGAGGGGGATTTCATAATCCATAAAGGTCTATCCCAATGGTGCGTACTCCCTGGTGACAATGGATGGTGACCGTGTCACTCCTCCCACCAACGCCAAGTTACTCAAGCAGTAATTTTCTTGACCCTAAGGGTCCTACATGACCTTAAACTGCACCTGGTCCCCCATAACCTTAAACTAGATCACGGTCCCCCATGACCTTAAACTGGATCAGGGTCCTGCATGACCTTAAACTACACCCGGTCCCCCATGACCTTAAACTAGATCATGGTCCCCCCAGACCTTAAACTGGATCAGGGTCCTGCATGACCTTAAACTGCACCCGGTCACCCATGAACTTAAACTGGATCATGGTCCCCCATGACCTTAAACTGGATCACGGTCCTCCATGACCTTAAACTGCACCCGATCCCCCAGGACCTTAAACTGGATCATGGTCCCCCGTGACCTTAAAAAAGATCACGGTCCTGCATGACCTTAAACTGCACCCAGTCCCCCATGACCATAAACTAGATCACGGTCCCCCATGACCTTAAACTGGATCACGGTCCCCCATGACCTTAAACTGCACCCGGTCCCCCATGACCGTAAACTGCACCCGGTCCCCTATGACCCTAAACTTCATTTGGTCCAGCATGACCTTAAACTACACTTGGACCTACATATTGGGCCCCTTTGGTAGAAGTTATAAGGCCTTAAACTAGGATCCTGACGGTCCCACATGACCTTAAACTGCATGCTCGTCCTCACTGCAAGACGTTAAACTACAAGCTGGTTAGGCCTTCCTGACCAAGGCCCAGCCTCAGGCCCCTTGGCCTTCTCGGGCCCCTTAGACCCATTCCTTTCCCAAAGTGTGCAGTGTAGTGTAGGATTATGTCCTCATTCACCATGGGTTACCCACCACGCCATACACATTCTTGGATGGAATGCCTCTCATCATCCTACATGACGTTAAACTGAGATTCTAGAACTACGTGCAGCTTGATTCCCATCCTTATGGGATACGTAGGACTGCCTGAATGTTTAGGTTTCAGGTCCATCCCCATCTCTTAGAAGATCCCACGATCTCCTGATCACCTCGGTCTCTTGGCCTGTCCCTCCCCGCGGGGGGATATATAGGTGTGGTACAGGGTTTTTGGCACCATGCCCCCTTCTCCCGGGAATCTACCATCTTTTGGCCGCTCTCAAACAGAGCCCTTAGACCCTTTCCAATGGTCCTAAAATATGTTCAGAGTAATCTGGTCTAGGACTTGGAGTGTCCTATTTTACTTAGGCAAGTTTTTGTCCACTTTTCAAGCTTCATGCTCCCTTTCATTTGGGCCCCCATTATCTTTCACACCCGGAGGGACCCCCAAGAACAGCTTGGATACAATGCCTAAGGGCTCTCCTACCATCACGGTCCAATGCCCCCGAGGGTTTCAGATAACAAATTGATACAAATCCCGCGTTGCGAACATGGTCAGCATTCGATGCTCATTTGTTTGTCCCCATTTTAGGCTAACACGACAGGATGTTGTGTTGCGAACATGGTCAGAAGTAGCCCTCAGTCGTCACGCTGTCTCCTTTAGGCCCTGCATGTTGGTTTCATGATTCACATTATGTTCCACCCCATCATGTCAAGGTGGAATCTCGACACTCCTTACACTAACCCTCAGTGCACTTCCACATGTCAGGCAGACAAAGTTGCGTTACAGCGTCTCTTGGGGCTCCTGCAATCTGAGTGCTAAGATCGGAGGCTTGCGTCTTCTCTAAGAGCCATGAACAGCTTGAACCTCACCCCATGGGAAACGAGGAGTCTCCCAGACATTGCGTTCTGGGCCCAGCTCAGCTGGAAGCTAGTGTCTCCTGCCCCCTGATTGTTGGACCCTCGTCGGCTCCTTCGCCCGAGGCTCCTCTCCCGGAATCACGCACGGTGATGATAGGAGGATATGCCCTCATCTATATCGGGTGCGCCTTACTGCATTGTGCATGTTCCCCCAGATCCAATCCATACGACCTTAAACTATGCTGATTGGTCCTTCCACACGCCCATAAACTGTGATGATATCGTCTCAGCCTCACGACGAAAAACGGCGCTGCATTGTGGTGACTTCCCCCTAGGGGACATCACGTTGGGTATTGTTCGATTACCATACCATTGGTCAATTCCTCTATATGGATTGATTATTGTGCCGATTCCAGGAGTTTATACCCTAGGCTAGTCATTCCACGAAAGAAAAACCATTCACCTTTAAGAACAAACAAGACATATCAAATGCCGCTTCTTTTGGTGAGAGGGCTAGGCCCACACAGCTCTTTCATCCTTTGCATAGGTACCATGCCGTGCCGTTCCACCCTTCAAGAACTACATACAGCTTGATCCCCATTCTTATGGGGTACGTAGGAACGCCCAGACCTCTCATCTAAGGGTCCATCTTGGGGTCCGCTAATTCATCGTGTCTGTCCCGCCTTTGGGACTTTGACCACGGGGCCACATGGAGTTGTGAGCAGGACTACGTCCTCATTCACGTCAGGTATGCGATATCCAAACCCCGTGCACCCTGTTATGAGACTAATCCCTCCTATTTCTTGTCCTGCACGACGTTAAAAGGCTCCCCCAAGTACTACATGTGGCTTGATTCTCATCCTTATGAGATACGTTGGAGCACCTGGGCACTTCCCCATAGGCCCAGCCTAACTTTCGTGTTTGGTCCCTTGACCTAAACACATCTCCAAGGAGAACATGGTAAGCAGGACCTTGCCCAATTCATGTCGGTTTTCACAACCACTTTACCATGTGTCCCCCACTTCCCTTACCCCTTTGGTCTGAGTTGTAAGACCTTAAACTAAGATCTTTTCCGAGGACTACATGTTGCTTGATTCTCATCCTTATGAGGTACGTAGGAACGCCCGAACATTTCGTCTTGCGTCCATCCCCAGGGATTACCAAATCCCGTCCCTCCTCATTGTCGGCCCCTTGGCATGGGTTCTTGGGGAGTGGTGTAATTGCAACATTACCTCGAATAAGTTCGGGATGCCCCATAGTAATATTGGGAAGCAACGGTTCTCTCACCAGAGAGGTCCTGTCTTGAAATTGGGATGATCTGTGACCAGATCGATACATCTGCCTAATGCGCCTTCACCACGGTGGCACAATCTTGGGAGTGTTGGATTCTATTTGAACAAACCACCACTCCACTTTCCATGCTTTTTATGCCCCCCTTTATTCGGATCTTCATCCTCTTTCATGTTTGATGGGACCCCCTAATAGTATGGATGATATACCTTTGGTCCGCCTATTGTAATAGTATGGATGATAGACCTTTGGTCTGCCTATTGTAACAATATGGATGATTGAACTACGGTCTGCCTGCTGTCCTGGGCCAACGTTCCGGAAGACTGGTCATGTTTGATGGGACCCCCTAACAGTATGGATGATAGACCTTTGGTCCGCCTATTGTAACAATATAGATGATAGAACTTTGGTCTGCCTATTGTAACAATATGGATGATTGACCTATGGTCCGCCTGCTGTCTTGGACCAACGTTCTGGAAGACTGATCGACGATATATGAGTTAGGACCCATGTCGCAAACATGGTCAGCGGTCAGCCCTCATTTGTTGTCCCCGTTTCAGGCCAATGCAATGTGGATGCTGCGTTTCCGCCACGGTTAACAGTTATCCTCCATCATCACGCCCACCCATAGTGTTCCGAATTTGGGGTAACATGATTCACCTTTTTCATCTCCCTATGTTTGGATTGATTTCAATGCCCCCGGAATTGCCCCGCTCGTGTGTCAGAACACATTGAGAAGATGACATATCGATTGGTCTGAGGTCCCCTCCCTTTGGCTGGACCTCCCTCTCCTCCTCAGAAGTCCAGACCCAATTTCGGGTGCCTGGAGCTTGGTTGACGCCCCACAGTCGGACGAAATGATAACATGAGCATCCCTTGTCTCTCACATTGGGTGTGACCCACATGAGCTTATTGGTGAGTTGTTATTCATTTCAAGATTATGGTTGAGCACATTAAACCAAAGGTACAGATAAATAGATTGGTCCACACATTGGATTGAAATATTGAGCAGTGAAAGCAAAACGTTTGTAGGATGGCCAAAACAGATCCCTTAAGGATCAGCGTGCAGGATTGATCTTTCCAACACTGCTACCCTTTGGCTGGTAGCCTCTAGGACTGCTTCCCGCTCCCTGAAGACCCTCTCTTCATCAGCAGCCGTAGAGCGCAGTTTGCCAACCCTAGCTTGTGCCTGCGCCCGTTCTGTTTGAAGTACGGTCATCTGGTGACTTGCCTCCATCAGTTTTTCTTGGGAGTCATCTATCTGGGACGTCAATTGCTCCACGATCTCATAGCATGTTGCGACGAAGACCTCCTTCTCTGCCACCTACCCTTCGTGGCACCAGACTTCCTACTCTACCCTTTGGAATGCTCGGGAGCTCACTGATCTATCCCGACACTGGGCAACGTCAGTGCTCCGGCTGCTCTCACGTATCTTCTCGACCATGTAATCACGGACCGTCAGATGAAGGTGTTGAGCGTCAGCCCCTCCGACACACAGGAAGCGCAGCTAAGTCTGGAGTGATCCCATCCGCCTCAGCCAATCCGCCTAAGGCTACCTGAGAAAGAACTGGATACACTTCCACCCTTTGCGCTGTGTCATTCGGCTCTCCTCGGCCACTTCCGAGTCTGAATTGTCTATCTCCTCGGGATCAGTAGGCTGGTACGCAAGAAAGGCATCAAGTAGGTCAGCAGCAGGGTCTGCCTCAGGGATGCCTCCACAAGGAATAGGATCATCGACATCCAGGCGACCTTCCTCTCTCACCCTAACAACGGCGGTGCCTCCGTCAGCTTCTGGACTTTCTCTAATGACAGCACGACTGATGTCCACCACCCCCTGCTCACCAATTGCTGGGGCCGACTTAGATTGAAAGGAATATTCTGGAGGAGGTGGTACGTCAGCCACTAGTACACTCATGGACGGCCCGGGCTCAGTAGCCCGACGAGCCTCCAATGACGAGATCACTATATGAGGAGCATCCCGATTAGTTGGGTTTTCTGACAGTAATCACCAATAGCAAAGAAGGGGACTTACAGGAACCTAGAGTGTCAGCCTCCGGTGTGTTGGTCGCTCCAGGAGCTGTTGTGGCGGGAGACCAATCTGTGCTTGTTAGTTCGATAATGGGCATCAGAGTCCTACCCTGTTCTACCGGCTCCTCTCCTCCTTCCTCCATTGGGGATGCCTGATCAGCACCTATGTGCTCCTGAGTAAAATAGAGAGATGAATTAGAAATTGCAGAAGAGAATGGACGAAGAAGGAAGATGAATAAGGATAGAGACAAACCTCGAGTATCTCGGTTATGTCGAGATAAGAGCCGAAAATCTTTCCGCTCTCCCGGAGACTCCCTTGGTTGGCTGCTCCCTGTGACCCCTCACCTTCGGGTTCTCCTTCTCCTTCACCTTCTCCTTCATCTTCTCCTTTGCCTTCATCTTCTCCTATTTCCTCCTCCCCCTTTGACTCCTCATCTCTGTTGCCCTCTCCCAGCGGCATCACTTCTGGATCATGCTCTTGGCCGAGCATCACTTTCACCAGGAAAGGTGGCACCACACGCAGACCCCTTTGGCGCGCGTATGTGTCCATGACTGTTATATTTGCATGCCGCCGATGGAAGTTTACCCGGTCGGTAACTCGAATGAGCCCGACCTCTGGAAGCTGGACCCCATCCTGCATTATCTTATGCTAGATGGCTTCAATGCTCATCGATTGCCGCAGGGTCATCCAGGCCAACCACAAGGCCATAAAAATTTCATATTTGGAGGGTTCAAGCAGGTATCTTATCTGCTTACTGGGCAGCTCTCTGGCGCCTCGTGTGACCCCCCTCTGGGTAATGAGGTCGCTGCGACGCCATGCGATGTCCCCACTGCTAAGGTCCTGGCCTGCGCAACCCTCACTTCTTGACGCACCCCTGGTTCCCCCCACCTAGCAGCACCTTGACTGCTCCCCCGTCGCCCAGTTTCCACGCAGGTAGTCTCTAGTTGCCTGAATCGCTTGCGTAAAATCCCCTCAGGGTATGCGATGGTCCAGTGTTTGGCATACTCGGTTGATAAGCCAGCGTCGACCCTAGTGGGAGGAAGGGTAATGATGTCTCTAGAGTCGTAAGTGGTGAAAAACAACCACATATGGCGAAGGACACATGGATTCTTCTCCTCACAGATGTCCGTGAATACTTTCTTCGACATTTTCTGGAGGCAACCGAACTTCCTGGAAAACAGGGATGTCACGTAAGGCTCACAGATGACCTTCCCATCAATCCGAGCTACAAGCACCCCGCCTCGGATACCCTGGAAGTATTCTTGCTGCTCCCGCAAGCCGTGCCCATTATCCTCCATCTGGCTGACCGGGGTGGGGAACGGGCTGAAGTTGAAATTGGCATGGTTACCGATTCTAATCCTTACACCCTCCTTGTTGAGCGTCATCGATTCAACCCCGACAATGTTCAAGAGAGATGGACGCATGCCGTTTCCTGGAGGAAGAACGACGTTCGGGAAGGTGTATCCGCCAAGATGAGCCGCCACCCAGCCGTGAAGGATATGGAAGGGTCCACACACCCTCTGAGGCGACCCCCCTCTAGAGATGCGTCCCAGAATGGCATACAACCTAGCCAGCACGTGGAACCCCAGATTAAAGCTTTTGTTGGCATCCATGGTGCCTTCCATCACTAGGGTTGTTGGACGGATGCCCATTCTTGCGTCCAATACCAGCATGAGCCACCTGCTCAGGAAGGTGGCGAGGAACCCGGCATATCAGACATTCGAGTCCCGGGCCTCAATGAAACGGTAGCCCCACGATTAGTATTGCCCCGCCTCCAGGGTCCTCCAATACCATCCATTCTTGCTCCTCTGAGTCGCAGTTGGGCACCATTTTCCTCTCCCCGACATCTTGAAAGTCGGGTCCTTCTCTATGAACTGGTTGAACCAATCTTTGTAGGCAATGTCCTTGAAGAAGTCCTTGACTCCCAGCCACTCTTTGGCCAACTCCAACAGGTGCCACATCAGCATGGGGGTCTGTGACCTGTCTTCCCAGGTGTTCATTGGAGGGATGAACTCGTCGTATTGGTAGCCCTCCAATGGGATACCTCTGATGAAGTGAACATCCTAGAGGCTGATACCAACTTCACCATGGTGAAGATGGAATGTGTTGGTATCAGGGGACCATCGGGTAAACAGCTCCGGCCCGAGTTTGGGTTGATGGTAGAAGTGGAACTGTGACGTCCACACCGCCTTGAACAGGCCAATGTGCCGCATCTCGGCCCCAAATTGGTCGCATGTATGGCGTACCCAGTATGCCCAGGCCCACTCACCGGTGAAGTTTCCCCCAGAAACTAAGTCCCAATCTTGCAACCAACCCTTAGTGTCATCTGTGATACTCTGAAGGAATGTGCTCGCATAGAGGGCATGGGAGCTCTCCGCAACAAGATCACCTCCATCAATGGTCCTGGTCCTTAGGTTTAGGACATACACATCCATGTTTCTAGTCTCTCTAGTAGGATGAGCATTGTTGGTGATGTTGTAACGGGGAAGGTTGTCCTCTCGGGTCACCCATGACCGCGGTGTGTCCACCTCGAAGTCCGATAGTGGGACCTCCTCCTGGATTCCGAAGTTCCAGAGTGAGAGGTTGTTGGATAGAGGATATCCTTTCTGGGTAGGGGTCAGTAGGTTAAACAATGTGAGGTTGTCGGAAACAATGACCTTGGCACCGTAAACCTCCTCGTTCGCCGCCATTTCATCTCTACGAGTTGCGGATTACCCCTCATCGACTGGGTTTACGACCATCTCGAATGTTTTGAGAGTTACGAGAAATCCGGATGAGATACGCAGAATCGGGGAGAGGGGCACAAAATTTGGGTCTTCGGCGTGCAATCCAGGAGTTAGGCGCGAAATCAGAGCCTTTGGCATAGAATATCCCAAGTTCGCGCGCAAATGTGGCAGGAATTAAAAATAAAATGCATGTTGCCAAAGCGTTTTTTATGCGCAGTCGTGGAAGCAATTTCGCGCACGAGAGCATCGAGCCTATCGTGCAGAAAAAACATGAGTACAGAACCTGGGACTCGGGCCCCTTTTTATAGGCAAGGCTGGGGTTTCGCGCTGCGCAGAAAGTGAATTTTGTGCCGAACCGGAGTTTTGCGCGCCCTGTTTGGGTTTTGCATGCAAATCACCCACGAAATCGACCTCTTCGGCGTTTCAGCATTTCCCTCGGAACCCGATCGTTGCGACCTCTCTCCGATCCAATTCTGAGGGGGGGGGCATTTGTAGATGCCAAAAAAAAGTCTGTAACTCCTAGAGGAAGTTTCAAAATGACGAAGCGAAGTCATATTCAGACTCGGAGGTCCGGTCCGGATGTCCAGGAAGTGGTGCGTGAAATTAAGGAGGAATTGCGCGAAATAATGCTGTTCGCGGGAAGGAAGTATGAGATTCGTGAAAATGCACCGGGATGGCGCGCAATTTTGCACGCCCGGTTCCACGCGTTGAGGCCTTTCGCGCCGACCGGTCCTGGCGCGGAAGATTTTGCTCGTCGTCTGGATTCTGCGATGCCTACGACCTATAAATAGAAGGGCTCCCCTTCCATTTCGGGGTTGCAGAATTTAGACCAGCTCCAGTGTGCATAATTGGACTCCCGCGCGTGCAATATGACTTTCAGGTATTGACACTTTTCGCGCAACCATGCCCTGGGGTTCGCCTTTGTGCACAATCCCATCAGCTTAAATAAAATTGCAAACTCCTCAGGGTTCCTCCTTTGTGTGCAATCACTTCCATTGCGCGCACTCCCTCTTTTGCGCGCAAAACCCAGTTGGGTGCAATCCCGTCGTTAGGTTTTTCCAGGGATCGGTCAATGTCCCCGCGCACAATCTAAGCCCGTTGCACGCAATCCCCTATCCGCGCACAATCCCTCTGCCTCAATTGCGCGCCATCCCGGTGTTTTGCGTGCAAACATTCTCTTTGTGCGCAAACCCCAAGACCCCTCACCTTGACGCCCCCGGGGTGGCTCCCTGCATAGGCACCCGATGTCCTCTATACCGGGAAAGCACTCCATGCGTTGTTTTCCCGTACGGCCTTCCAGGATCATACGAAGTAACCTCAAGGTCCCTTGGGCAGTGTTTCCCATTGCGTTGCTTTGCCTTATGCTTCTTCACATAGGCACACTAACAGATATTGTTTCTTTGCATAGCCATGATAACGTGGACCCCTAGATTGTTCGCGCTGCGGACCCCTTTCTCCATGGCCTTGCCGATTCTGTCCCTCCCAAAAGGGGAAGAGGTTGTTGGGCATGTAAGCCCTAGGGGTGTGGAGCGAACCCACCTTGTCCGAGCTGCAAGACGTTAAACTACCAATCACCTCGTCCTCAACACACGACGTTAAACTGTGATCCGACCCCGTGCCTCACACACAGGGTCCCCCCGGCTCAGACATTCTTTACACCGCTCATCTCCACGGGAATGGAATCTTCCTCACATGGAATGAGATCCTCCCTCACGGAGTGGTGTTTGTCCACGGGGGAAGGGCTGCCTCAGACCGTAAGCCCCTATCCTCTCTTACGGATGGTAGCACCCATGCACCTCCGTACTTTCCTCTACGCTTTGTCGCACCAAAGGACTCCATCCTGGAGTAAGCCCCGAAACCAAGGGCCGCTCAACGCGTAAGCCCCTTTCCACTTATCACGGATGCACCATTCGTGACGTGATCGTCTGGTCCCTGCTGCCTCTTGTTTCTCACACTGAGCATGACTCACATGGGCTTAGAGTGAGCATAGACCATGACACCCTCTTATGGTCCACCTCATAGCATAAGCCACATCCCAGTGAACTATGAGGTCTTTGATCCGTGATAAAGCATGGTACGTAGGTAGCCTCCACGAGGTTCAATCCCACCACCCGGTCGTTCCATCCTCTTCATGTTGGTTCGCCAACACTTTGGGCCACCTCAGAGCGTATGCCCCAAATTGCCCGTCCAACATGACGTTAATCTGTATGCCCATCCAGCATGACGTTAAACTATCTGCCTCGTCCCGTATGACGTTAAACTGTATGCCCGTCCCGCATGACGTTAAACTGTATGCCCGAATTATGAGGACTTTGATCCGTGCTAAAGCATGGTACGTAGGTAGCCACCACGAGGTTCAAGCCCATCACCTGGTTGTTCCGACCCCTTCGTTTTGGTTCACCAACCACAATTGTGGGCTGCCTCAGAGCGTAAGCCCTATATCCACCATTATGGGCCACCTCAGAGCGTAAGCCCCATATCCACCATTGTGGGACGCCTTAGAGAATAAGCCCCATATCCATCCATTATGGACCACCTCAGAGCATAAGCCCCATATCCATCCATTGTGGTCCGCCTTCGAGCGTAAGCCCCATATTCACCATTTTGGGCCGCCTCAGAGCGTAAGCCCCACATGCCCCCATCCCTCATGACGTTAAACTATATACTTGAACTACGTGGAATTTGATCCGTGCTAAAGCATGGTACGTAGGAAGCCTCCACGAGATTCAAGCCCTTCACTCCATCACCCATTCTGATTCCTACCTGGGCCACCACATCCTGGTGGGATCATGCCACCTCATTCCACTCCACAGTATCCGGGAAGCCGCCCACGTGCTGGCCCCAACATCGGAGTTCCATTCAGGGGGTTCTTTTATCTGATCCACTCTCAGTGTTACGATCAGTCCGATCCGTCTCCGCAAGACGTTAAACTCGTGGCATACCCCGTGTTAAAAATGGGAAGCTGAGGAAAATCTCAGAAGACACTCCCTTGGCGTAACCGTCTCTGCAAGACGTTAAACTCGCGGCATACCCCATGTTAAAAATGGGAAGACGAGGAAAACCTTAGAAGACACACCCTTGGTGTAACCGTCTCCGCAAGACGTTAAACTCGCGGCATACCCCATGTTAAACATAGGAAGCTGAGGCAAACCTCAGAAGACCCACCCTTGGTGTAACCGTATCTGCAAGATGTTAAAATCACGGTATACCCTGTGTTAAACATGGGAAGATGAGGAAAACCTCAGAAGATACGCCCTTGGCGTAACCGTCTCCACAAGACGTTAAACTTGCGGCATACCCCTTGTGAAACACGGGAAGATATGGAAAACCTCAGATACATGCCTACGACTTACCACTTCCCCACGTTCGATGTGGGATGCCTCGGGCTTCCATGCCCTCTAGAAGCCCTATAATAAGGGACAAAAGACAGTCATGCCAATTCCCCAGCGTGAAGACATGCCAACGACGCCCCAACGTGACCATTCTAATCAAAGAAGGTTGCTGCCCCGAACAGACCCCTTGGAGCGTCTCGACGGAAGCATCATAATTAACTAGTGTCCATGAAGATATGACACTGGGAATGAGATTCACGAATACGTCTTAAATCTATTAGGGAGACCCGGAATAGGTGACGAGATCTGAGGAGGAATCCAAGGAAGGAAGAACCGACATCCCATCATCCCAGTTTCGATCAAGGAGCAGACATCCCTAAATAAGGAGTGAATGATGCTCACCTTTGGAAGGCAGGAATGCGGGGCAACAAGCCGTGCGTCCTCGTCTGCGTGACGAATGCGTGCGCGCACCCCGACAGAAACCATCGGAAACAAGTGCGACTATCTTCTAGAAATGAAATAAGTGATTTGAAAACATATTATGACACTAATGTAGATACATAGAAATGCACATATTCTTATCCTAATATCCAGAGAAGCATGTCACCAAGATCAACATGAATAAGTAGCTATTCTGGAGCAATTGAATATTCCTTATCCCACCCATGAGAATTATCGAGATATTCTAATAGAGGATAAGGCATAGGACTAGAATCATACTCCCATTCAGATATGGGTTTGTTAAACCAATTTGAAAATCACCCCATAGAAACCACATATATATATATATATAATATCCCAGGTTTTTCTATGAGGTAGGAATATTTTGTTTTAAGTTTAAATGCTTGTTTATGTACTAACGTGAGCACCCAATGAGATAATGCGTGTATTGGGGATGTCCAGGGCTTGTTCAGAGCCTAGATCCCTAGTTTTTAGAAAAACATACATACTCCATGGTTAAGAGAAAACATATAGGGATGGAAACACAATTATCCCCAACCACACAAGGATTGGCAGTGGGGCGTAGTAGGTCACACGATTTGTGTAAACTGTGCAACCTTAGGTGAACACTCACATGGTACCTCTAGTCTTTTTAGTAGAGGATTTTTTTTTTATTTTTTGAGCATGATTAGTCAAACCATTCATAAGAACCCATATTGGGTTCCCCTTAACTTAGTGAAGGGTCCATGATTGGTGCACGGTTTGGAAAACCGTGTGGCCAAACCATGTGACCCATTTTTTTTGGAAAAAATGACAAAAATTCCCTTAAAAAACTATTAAAACCTAAACCTATTTCACTTTTCCTCTGGTGGATAGCCTCCTGACCTTGGGAGCTCTTTTGAAGCTTAATCCATATTGGTTTCCTCTATTTCATCAAATGGACTCAAAATCGAACACCTTCGGTCTTGTTAGATCCAAATAGGTGATTACTCCTTCTATCTTATGACATTATTCACTTTCCTTGGTATCAACTATACTCTTTGGGTGCAAGATAATATGCCCTATTTTCAGGATTTTTGTCCATGCTTTGTTTTTATCTCGATCTTCACTGAATCATATATTGATACTAGATGAGTGATCTACTATGAACCTATGGTAGGTTTTCCATTCCTTTTCCGGCTAGTTTGGTGTTTTATACATATAGTTTCCATTGTGATGCACACCAAACATTATGGATTTTCCCTAAAAATTAATTGAATACTTTAATTTAATGGATTAGTACATATTATGTTTCCCCTTGAGTATTATTTTGTGTTTAAAGGTTATTTAGCCTCAACCTGGGCCACCCATGGGGTGTACCAGTGTACTCGCACTATGTTTTACCACCTGTTTTGGTGAGTGTGATCTCACCTTTCTAGAGGGATCCTTTTTAAATAAATTTTATTTGAATTGAATTTTAGGAGGTGGTTATTCCTCCATTTCCATTTGTTGAAATGACATAAAATGCATAACTATTTAAATGTATTGTATGGAAATTGTTAAATGAGTTGGAAGAACTTATGGATTGTGAATATTTATAGAATGGTTATTGAAATGAGGTGATGAATTGAAATGGTAGTGGATTACTTGGTTGTTATAACTTGGATCCTAATTACATTGATGCCATGGACATTTCTCCCATGGATCTTGGTTACGATAGTGAACACCATGGACCTATTTCCTCATTGGGCATTGATTATAGACTATGACTTGGGCCTTGATACCCCTTAGATCCTTCTTTCTTAGGCTTGTAGTGGACATGGTATGTTGACATGATCCTTGGAACCCACCCAATTATTTACATTGTTTCTATAGAGATTCTCTTGGGACTCGATGTGGATGCCTCAATCTTCTATACCTTGGATCCACCCCTTTGTGTTTTGAATGTTTTGATTACAAAATGATTCCATTGTGGATGACTCTAATTATACAGTGTGGCCATGGTGAATGTTTTATTTTAGATTATAGGGTGTGGCTGTGATATTATCATATACTTGGTTATACGACATGACTGTGATGGGTATTTTGAGATGCTTATAGATTTCCCTAGTAAGGGTATCAACTCACAGTTGTTAGAATGGCCAGTATTACTTGTTTAGTTTCATTTACAACTAACTTGTTGTAGGAGATTGATTATTGTTTATAGAGAGACCTTTTTGGATGGATAATATCACTTTAGAATTATTACATTTTCAATGGGAATTTCATTTGTACTACTGCTATACCTATTGTATACATCACACAAACCTTAGCTTGTATTGCGCAAACTACATTTGTTATAGACACTGTTGGTGGTGGAATATCAATTATTATCTCACACCATGTTCATGCCTACATTGGGTACCTGGAAAAACTTCATGTATGTAGATAGAGACTAGCGAAGGCACCCAGTATATGATGCTTGATTTTATTGCTACTTAAGAGTAGGAGATCAGAGGACCGAGCTAGGATCATGATGCTATCTAGGATAATACTCTTTTTTATATTTTGTATTTTGATACATGTATTTTACTTTTCTCTTGTATACATGTTATCCATCTTTGCAGAGACATTAAATGACACATAATATTGTATATGACTACTTTTGGCATTGGTTATTTCTTACATTCATGGATGTTTATCTTCTGTCTAGTTGATTTACTAATTATGTTATTGATTGTTGATATTATACCACTACATTACAATTTGATCATGAGGTTATAGTATCCCCACTATTCCATCATGGAGCCTCATGATTAGTTTGAAACATCAGGTATATGGGGAGGCACGCTTGAGGCCATGTGACCCACCAACTCAAGGAACCAGATAGTGGATTTTGGGTCGGGACATTATAAGGTCGTATCATAGAATTTTTCTTTTCTTTATTAATATTTGGTGATAATAGATAAGATATTATGAAAGTTTTTTAATTTTATAATGATCTATACTTGGGAGTAGCTAACACATGTACAATGAAAATCCAAATTTCCTAGAATAGAAATTTTTGTTTTCCAGATTTTTCCTATTAAAATTGATTGGATTACACCATTGGGTGATGCACATGAATTGTTATGTTATATTTGATATGATAGAGGATCTGTTTAACCATTTCCCAAAGATAGTATGGTATGCATATCATGCATAATTTTAGGTGCCTGATAATATTTACATTCCATTATATATAGGGTGCACTGCTTGACTGTATGACTTTGTGATATGTACCTTGTGTGATATGAATGTTTTCTTATAGATTTTGTGTAGAGGTTTGAAATAATAGGTTGGTACTTAGAGTGCCTACCATAACCTAAATTTTGTTTTTCTTATTAGGATACAATAAACACCCTAATCTATCAACTATGGAATATTGAGTCATGAACCATCAATCTCATGGATTAGAACTTCTTATGGTATAGATTAAGTAGACACCACATTTCGCTTCATGAGGTGTATGGGACCTTATGGACCGGAAGTGGTGAACCACTTGGTTAAACCATTTAAATATATTTTTGATATAAATGTGAATTAAAATGGAATGGAAATTGGTGAAACAATGAACTTGACCTAGACCCGACTTGAGTAGGAAGTAGCCAGTGTCTCTAGTGATATTTACAACTATTCCTTTTAACTCAGTCCTAGATTTAGGTGTAGGATGAGGGGTATGATTTGTTTATAGGAAGGTTTTGAACATTCCTATAAAACTGAATAGTGATCTTATGGTTATCAATATTTTCCATGTCATGTTTTTTTGGAATTGTCGAGACATTCCACTATAACGACCTCCAGTCGTATGCCAAGTGGGAAATGACGTCCATACTCTGGAGGTGGTGGGCCATGGGATACCAATAGATACTCATATAGTGCCAGTTTTGGTACTAATAGTTGTTCCAAATATGGGTGATAAGGAATAGTTCCATGAGCATTTTCTTTTCTATATGTAGACTTTTCAGGGATCACCATAGCCTATCTCATCTATGGTAGAGTTGAAACGTGTGTTCTAGTTTTAGTATCCACCAATGTTTTCAGAGTATGGAAGTCCACAGGATACTGAGATATGAATTTTGACTACTTTGTAGATATTAGATCATCTATAGACAACTCCAAAGAGGATAGTAAATACCTTAACATACACGATTTGAGGTTTTGTGACTAGATTTTCTTGGAGACGTTGAGAGAAGAGAAATATAGTGGCTTTATGTCTTTGGAGTAGGGTTCTATGAAGGTTATAAAGTATTCATCATGCTTTACATAGATTTATAATTTTCACCGATTTACCTTACCGATGAGTTATCGAGGGTAAGATGCTTTGGGAAAGGTCTTGAGAATTCCATTTGATCTTATGTAAATATGTTAGGTTGATGAATATTACTGAGAAAGAGAATCATGTTCTTATCCCTGAGCAGAACATGAGGGATGTTGGGGGTGAAGAGTAGGGAAATATAGTTTTTGAACCCAGTAGTTCAGCTTCTAATGGTAGGAAGTTCTATTTTGAGCCTTCACATAAGGGGATTACTATTCAGGTTTTTAGTAATAGTAGATCTATTTTTTATCATCATTTTGGAAAATTGAGGCACATGAGAAATTAGTATGATAAAGACCTATTCGAGTTCCAAGTTTTCATAAGGATAGGCCATGTACAACTATTTTATAGAACCTTTTCTCTAGTAGTTTGTGGAATCGAATGAGATATGACTCTAGATTTAGGAGTGGGTTTCGAAACTCCACATCTAGATGGGAGTTGGAGAAGTACAAGTTAGTTAGGATGATGTGGTAGTCATGGGTGAGGTAGCAAGGCACAAGTTGTTTCTGGATAGTAGAGTAGGCGTACTTCAGGTATAGAGGTCGTATCATAGGTCTATGGTTCAGGCCAGATATATTCAGTACAACCTAGCATAGAGGATTAGAGTTCCAGAACATCTATGATGATAGGTATGATCTTAGTAACCTTTACTTTCGCATCTATAATTTTTGATACAAGTGAATCACATAGTTTCATATCTGTACATACTGTAGAGATCCTTGAGCTTGCTGTTTAGTTTTTTGAGGGTTTTATGATGCCCAAAACTTTATTGGGGATCATAACAGAGGATGTAGGATACTAGAGGGAGTGAACCCTTGAGGTTGGTGGGTGTCACTTCACATGGGATATTTTTTTTACTTGAGATAATAGGGTTTGACATCATACTTGGGATCGAATGGTTGGTTGCTTATTGAGCCCATTTTGAATGATATCTTGGAAGGGTGACCTTCACATCACAAGAGGGTGGAGTGTTTATTAACAAGGGTGAATGGGATATAAAAAATACCCGAGATATAACAAACCATTGTGGGATGGGTGGGATGATAGAATAGATAGCTAGTTTATATTTGGATGATCAGGGATCACGTTGGGAATATTTCCCTCCAGTGGTTAATAATTTTAGGGTTGTTTTCCCATATGAATTTTCTAGTTTAACTCCTAAGAGATAGGTGGAGTTATCTGTCAAGCTAGTTCCAAGAGCTGCACCAGTATCCATTCCTCTATATAGGATGGCTACTATGGAGTTGTAGGAGCTCAAGAGGCAGTTAGAGGATTTGGAGGAAAAAAGTTTTACATGACCCCTTACTTATCTATGGGTTTCATCGGTCATTTTTTGTGAAAATGGAAGATGGTATGATTAGGATATGTATAGATTCCCAGAAGTTGAACCAGTTGATGGTTAAGAATCAATATCCCTTTCCATAGATAGATGAAATTTTTTATTAACTTCAAGAATCTTGGGTTGTTTTGAAAATTGATTTGAGATCATGATATCCCCAGGTGTGTGTTCGACCTGTAGACATACCTTGTACAAATATTTATATAAGGTATGGTCTATATGAGTATCTGGTAATGCCATTTAGTTTCATGAACACACTGACAATTTTTGTGGCACTAATGAACCGATTTTTCCATCCTTATTTGGATTTGATTGTGGTGGTTTTCATGGATGAAATCTTGATGTATTCTCACAATTGACATGAACATTCCAAACATCTTGAGATTATTTTGGATACACTGATTGAGAATAATTTATATGTTAAGCTTACAAATTTCCACTTCTAGAAGGAAAATATTCACTTCCTAGGTTATATTATCTTAGATACAAGAGTATCTACTGACCTAAAGAAGGTGAGGGATGTAGTTTCTTGGGAGCAGCCCAATAACATATTTGACATATAGATTTTCTTGGGGCTAGCTGGATATTATAGGCATTTCATACAATAGTTTTCCCACTTAGAAGCACATTTTTTATGCTTGACTAAGAATGGTGTGAATATTTTATGGTCAAATACCTATAGCCATCCTTTCTGGAGCTGAAGGAAAGACTGAATTCAGTACTGATCCTGACTCTACCAAAGTAGGGAAGAAGATTTATAGTTTATTGTGATGCATCTTGTATCATGAAAGGTGTAGTTATAATAAAGTGGTATAGAGTTATAGCATACAGGTCTCATCAATTGAGGTCACAGGAGAGGAACTAACCAACACATGATCTTCAGTTAGCTGTAGTTGTTCATGATTTGTGATATTAGAGAAATTCTTTATCAGGAGAGACTTTTGGACCAAAAAATCCTCAAGTATATATTTAGAAAACATGATCTAAATTAGAGGTAGTAAAGGTGGTTTAAGCACCTACAATATTTTTACGTTGATCTTTGTTATATGCCTAGAAAAGGAAATGCAGTTACTAATTCACTGATTAGAAGGTCTTAGATATATGCAACTCAAGAGGATATTAGCGAGTAGAAGCTTATGGCTCTATTTTATGAGATTCATTTGAAGGTGAGGGATAATTTTGGAAGTAATTTTCTTTTTTACTTAGTCATGAACTCTACCCTTCCAGATAGAGTGAGGATTAGGCAGTTATCAGATTTTGAGGGCCTAGTTCTATGGGAGAGTGTAGTAGGTGAGGGACCACCTCCTAGTTGGATTGTGGGTGAGGATGAAATTCTACGTATTAATGGTTGCATTTGGGTTCTAGTGGGAATACACAAGGAGTTAATGTGGGAGTTTCATTCCCCAATTTGGGAAGTTCATCTTGGTTTTACAAAGATGTATTGGGATTTAGATCACCAATATTGATGGCTGGGGATGAAGCGTGAGGTAGTTGGTTTTGTTACGAGGTCTTCCTCCTACCAGCATGTGTAGGTAGAACACCAATGAACAATCGAGATTTTACAGCAGTTACCCATTTATGAGTGGAAATGGGATGATGTCTTGATGGATTTTCTAACTAGTTTTACAAGTCCACCTTGAGGTAGTGATACTTTATGGGTTTTTGTGGGAAATCTTACAAATGTTTCAAATTTCCTATCAATCAGGGAGACCTTTAGTATACATGAACTTGGGTGGTTGTATATCTATGAGATAGTATGACTTCATGGAGATTCTCATACCATTGTATTGGATAAGGATGACCATTTAACATCTCATTTTTGGAAGAGTTTATAGAGGGAATTGGGTACACGGGTGCTTATTATAATGATATACAACCCTCAAACTGATGGTCAATCAAATCATAAGATTCAAGTTCTTGAGGACATTCTGATAACATGCTTTCTGTATTTTGGGGGCTCTTGGAAGAGTAATATACCCCTAGTTTATTTATCCTTCAATAATAGCTATAAAAAAACTATACAAGTGAAACCTTTGAAGGATTTGTACAATAGACCATAAAAATCACCCCTATGCTATCTAGAGGTAGGTGAGGCGGCTTTTCTCAGACCTCATCTCATTCAAGGGACTTCAGAGTAGGTCCTGTTGAATTAGAAATGGATGAATACTACATAATCTTAATATAAATATTATACCGATCACCATCGATGACCTATAGAGTATGAGGTTGGAGATCAGGTCTTTTTACATGTCTCACCAAGTTTGGGACACAAATGTATTGAGAGATAGGTTAATCTTTCACCATGAATTTTTAGGCCATTCTAGATTTTGGAGAGAGTTGAGATAGTTTTCTATCCGTTGCAGTTACCTTAGAGGTATTGATCCATGCACGATGTCTTCCACATATCTCATCTTTATTGTTATCATTTAGACTCATCTCATATCCTTCATCCCAAGGAGGTGGAGTTACAGATAGATTCATCCTTTGAGAAGGATCCAATTCATATCGTTGATAAGAGAACAAAGGTTCTCCAAGGTAAGTCTGTTCTTATAGTACATGTGCTATAAAAATATGACCATTTATAATATGAGACTTGGGATTATCAAGTTGACGTACGTTCATAGTGTCCTGATTTATTCTCACCTGATTGTTGACCACCCTTGTAAGAGAAATTCAGTGATGAATTTCGATAAAGGGAAAACATTATATGATCTCAAGGTTTTCTATAAGGTATGAATATTTTTTTAGTTTAAATTATTTTTTATGGACTAATGTGAGTAAGCAATGAGATCATGGGTGTATTGGGGTTTTCTAGGGCTTGTTTAAATCCTGGAAACCCACTTTTTGGAAAAATAGATAAGCCACATGGTTAAGAGAAACAATGTGGGAAAGGCTGCACTGTTACCCCTAATGATGTGAGGCTTTACAGTGGGGTGCATTAGGTCAAACAATTTTCTAAAACCATGCAACCTCAGGAGTAAGATCATGTGAGACCTATTTAGTTTTGATAAGATGAGTTTTACATGGTTTGTGCATGTTTAGTCAAACAGTGCACATGAAACTGTGCGGGGTACCCCTAGACACAGTGAAGGGTTCTCAGTTGGCACCCGATTTGTCCAACCGTGCGACCAAGCCGTGAAACCCAGTGTTTTAGGAAAAAAATTCCAAAATTAACTTAAAATATATTAAAACCTAAAAATATTTATCTTTTCCTCTGGTGGATAGCCTATTTTTTTGGGAGATTCTTTGAATTCCAATTCATAGCTTTTTCCACCATTTCATCATATGGACTTTGAATTGAACACCATCAGTCTCATTGGATCCTTGTGAGTGATTAATCCTTTACTCTTGTGCCATTTTTAATTTTACATGGTATCATATGTTCTATTTGGGTGAGAGATAATATGTCATATTTTCAGGTTTTTCATCCATTCATTATTCTTCCCTCGATATGGACTGAATCAAAGCTCAATACTGGATGAGTTCTCAGCTAAAAACCTATGGAAGGTGGTCTATACCTTTCCCACTAGTTTATTGTTTTATATAGCTTGTTTATGTTGTGCCTAATTCTGAAATTTCTAAAGTTTTCCTAAAAATGAATTGAATAATTTAATTAAATGGATTAGAACATTTTAGGTTTCCCCCAGAGTAACATTTTATGGTTGGAGGTCATTTAGCCTCAACTTAGGCATCCCATGGGGTATTAACATGTACCTATACTATGTTGTACCACCCCTTTGGGTTAGTGTGAGATATCGTTTCTAGAGGGACGATTTTTAACTAAATTTTACATGAATTGAATTGTCAGGAGGTGGTTATGACTCTTTTAACGTGTTTAAAAGATGTGAAATGTTTAATTGTTTAAATGGATATTAAGGAAATTATTAAATGATTCGGAAGAACTCATGGAATATAAATGTTTATGGAATAGTTATAAAAAATAAGTTGATAAATTGAAATGGTAGTTGATGACTTTGATGTTATACCTTGGATCCCGATTCCATAGATTCTATATAAATTTCTCCCATGGATCTTGATTATAGTAGTGGATTCCTTGGACTTGTTTCCTCCTTGGGTATTGATTCTATAGGATGCCTTGGGCCTTGATAACCCTTGGATCTAGATTTATTGGGCTCATTTTTTACATGGTCTATTGACATAATCCTTGAACCCCACCCATATCTTTACCGAATTTCTATAGAGATTCTCTTGGGACTCAACATTGATGCTTTGATCTTCTATACCTTAGATTCAACCCATCGTGGTCTCACAATTTTGATTACACGATGATGATGATGTGGAGGAATTTGATTATATGGTGTGGCCATGGTTAATGTTTTATATTGGATTATATGGTGTGGTTGTGATGGAATCATACACATGGTTATATATCTTGGTCATCATGGATATTTTAACATTCATACATATGGCCTCGGTATGGGTACCCATTCATAGTTGTCAGACCAGTCAATATTACTTGTTTATTTATGTTTACAACTACCGTACTGTAGGGTATTGACTATTTTTGCAGGGATCCTTGTTTGGTTGAAAATTATCACATTAATGTAATTAATTTTCCATGGGAATTTCATTTATACTACTATTATACCTATTGTATACATTTCAAACTGCTTAGATTGTATTGCAAAGACTGGATTTTTCATTGAAATTGTTGGTATTGGCCTACTGAGTGTTATCTCACACCCTGTTCAGGATGTTATTGGGTACTCAAATAGACTTCATGGATATATGTAGGGACCAGGGCAAGATCAGACTATACGATGCTTGACTTTCTTACTTCTTAGGAGCATGATAGTACAATACTGATTAAGGATCATGATGCTACCTGGGATATTCATCTTCGATCTTTTTGGTATTTTGATACATGTATTGTATTGGATTTTTGTATACCTATTTTACATATTTTTAGAGACATGACATGACACATCATATTGTATATGAATGATTTTTACACTATTTATTTATTACAGTCTTGGATATTTATCTTCTTTCTGTTTGATTTAATAATTCCTCTATTGATTTTTGATATTATACCACTATGTTACACTTTGATAAAGAGGGTATAATATCCCCAACATTCCATCATGGACCCTCACTACTGGTTGGTAGCCTCTAGCATATGAGGAGGCGCACTTGAGGCCATGTGACCCACCTGATTGGGGCACTTGATAGTGGCTTCCAGGTCAGGATGTTACAACATAATCAAATCAAATAAGGATAATGGTATATTCCCATGAAGAAGTTGGACCATGTTCATATTATTGATCAAAATGATGCCTTTTAACTTGGTTTAGAAATCACCTCAGAGAAGGCTCATATCCTCACTGATGAAGCTACTCAGTATATTCCAGCAACTTATAGGTTCCAAACACATATTCCTACTAACAATAATGAAATAAAACAAAAAATAATAATTCATATGATATATAGGAGGAGTACTATATCCATTCCCCCATTCTAGAAGTCAATAGGAATATTTTTATAGGGAATGCACTGGGATTATATCCCCTATTTAACTAGGGTCGACCGACATGATTCTGAAACAAACCAAAGGAAGGCTTATATCCCTACCAACGATACAAAATCTTTCCGGTATACTCAAATAGATTCTAAAAAGTGGGATTATATCCACACTATAAAATATGGTCCACAACATATTTTGATGACCACCATGAAACAAGTACATATTCCTCTTCAACCCTAAAAGGTATGTCGACATATTCCTATCATTATGCAGGATAAAGCCCATATTCCTTCAATTCTCGATGCTAGTTTCCTCGAGGATGTATGACACATATCTAAAACCCCCCGAGTGTATGATGAATATTATTCAAAAGAAGATGGTGAAAAATACCATGATAGTTTTCCATATGATAATATAGATATAGATTGCAGACTCTACCCCTAACATATTCCATAGAAAACCTCCCAGTGGTAATATCTCACCCATACAAGGAAATACTCCCCTTATCAAGAAACATTATTATGGAGAGGTGATTGAAACACTAGGGTTAATCATATATAGTACCCCATCTTGTTTTAACACCTCACATCGATCAATAGATGACTCAGATAAGAAAACTATGTATTTTAACCAGGTATAGGAATACAACCCTAATAAATAAGGGGCCACATTGATATATCTATTGAACTGGATGGAAAAAAACACCCAATTGTGTTTTATCCCATAGATACTTCTGATTAAAAATTCCTAGATGATTTAAAGTATGAGTGTATGTATTACTCATTGTAGAACACGTGGAAATTTTTTCAATGCTTGATGGATAGAAACCTCCCTTATCAAGGATATGAGGGACACCTACAGGCCATAAATACACTCTATTTTTAGATAGACCTCAACACCATATCTAAGGACCAAGACCTGAGACCCAAAAGACACAAAAACACTTATAACACAATTGCCTCCATGGCATGGAATCCCACTGAAAATTAATCAAAAAATCCCTATCAGAAAAATTTATATGAGGATGGGGTGAGTTTAGGGTGTTTCACTTCACTCCATACCTTGAAAAAAAAAACTCCCGAGATGAAACATCTTACAATTTATTATCCATTGGATAGATCAAAGGACCATGTAATGATGGTTCTGGTTGGACAATATAATGAAGCTCCTCCTCTTTAAGAATTTAAAGACTACATGAATAGAGAGAGAAGGCCACCATCAGGCTCTTAATCTAGGTCTCTTGAAAAAATTTGATCACATCTCAAACACGGAGGTCAATGTCATTGAATACCCAATATCCACCCATAGTAAACGACTCTCATCGCAAGCATCCATTGCTCCCAACCCAAGCATGAACAAAATTGAACCAAATCAGGTTGATATCAATGGATACCATCCATAAGTGATCCCAGACCATTGAGATAGAAAATTTTTACCACTACCTCCATCCCTAGGGCCATCAAACCCCAATAGGGTCCAAAATAATATGGAACCAGCTACAGATAAACCCCAACCAGTAGGGGTGGGGAATTTGTTTCTCAATATCAATCTCAGGTGTTGGCCGATCCTCAAAAATGGGATCCATAATTCCTAATGATGGCTCTAAATCAACCTCATCTCATAAGGATGAGGGAATTTTTATTATCATCAAAACAATAATCAGACATTTTAGGCCACGAGGTAAATAAAAATAGTCAAAATACCATCTATTCTTTATTTCATGATACATACCCCTTTTATTTGGTGCCTGATCGGTATGTATGATAAAAAAATCCATCAAGGTCACTATAAAAATAACAAGACTAGGAGAAAATATTGAAAATGTAGTCAAACCCCACAAGGGTTTTAATTTGAGAAAAATTACATAAGACAAGGGTCCAAAAAATGACCCTGGTGAAACCCTTAGAGGAGAAGTAGGTGGTACAGAAATGCTCTATTATCTGGAGTGTGATGGGGTGACTACCATTTCACAGTATTACATAGTGAATGTCTCCATAAATAATCTGAAAAATGATTTGGACCCAAATGAAAATACATAGGGGAAAAAATGGAAACCACGAATCAAGAAGTAGGTGATTTTGATGAAAAAACTGACGCTACATTTATATGAAATCAGAGAAGGATCTAGAGAATAAAACCTACAGATGATGATTTTCCACCTCCTCGGAAGAATCTCAACAAGGATATGGGTAAAATCATGGATAAATCCCACTCACAACCAATAAGGGATGAATTCCCCTACATAGAGAAATTTTTTTCACAATACGAGAGTGAGATAAAAAACCTCAGACAACCCAATGATAAATTACTTAAGGGAAATATTCCCACTAGGTATTTCCTTCAAGTGGAAACATATATCCTTCATATGATCCATAAGTAGAAAGTTAATATACCTACATGGGTGGAACCTGAGAATTATACTAGATCTTGATCTCGGAAACCATTTTACATAAATGAGGAATTAGAGGATGATCCAGACTTTCCTCCTTTATAAAGACAACCTATTCTTTATTGAGGTAATCTTCTAACCCTGGTACATATTGAAAATTAGCAATACATGAAAGTGGGATTACTATATCAAGCCTCACCCACTCCTCATGCATAGGAGGCATTCCATACAGTACTACCTCTATAACTCTTCAACACTATTGTGTCCCTAGCTGCTCGGATAGAATCCATGGAGGGGTGACATGCTCTCTTGTAAGACAAAAAGAAACCATACCTCAAGTGGGTGGATGATGTTTTTCTCCTACAAAATTTTATAAATCCTATATTTTCAACCCTTGATAGAATGGTATACCTAAAACAACATCTCATGAAATTTGTATCATGATGTGACCCTATTATGGGCCCTCAAGACTTGTAGGAGGTGAAAAAATTAAGATTATTTGTATAGACACTGGTGGGGAAGACCTTAATTTGGTACTTTTTCCTTCCAATAGGGATTTTCATGGGTTAGTAAGACCTTCATCATTAGTTCCTTTATCAATTAATCCACATTCTTAAGAAAATGCTGATTTTCAATCTCAAAAATTTAAGAAATAATTAAAATTATAGTGTATTTGACTTTATTTCTAGATGGAAGGGTTTAAAGAACTCACTTAGTATCCCACTCTCAAATTAGAAATTGTTGGAACTTTATGCTGAGAACATTAAGAATAAGCTGCAAACACCTTCAACCCTGATGAAATATCCAAGTGGATTCTGTTATTTTGTAGATATGAAAAAATGCATAGAATATTAAATTTGATAAACTTATGAAAAATATTCACCCATTCCCAGACACAAGGGAAAGGTCTGACATATAAGTGACCACTATTGTCACCCTTAAACTAGTAACACTACTCGTTAGAGCACCCAAGAAGGACCTGAATCACCCATCTTCACATAGATCTATAGAAGAAGAAGAAATTCCCTCAAAATGAGTTAAAGATAGATCACGACTACCCATGATTTAAGGAATATAAGAACAAAATATATTACTTCTGAAATGAATAGGTTCTTGGTTATTTCCTCATAGCCATGGAAAACAACCCGATCATGCTACTAGATCACAAGAAACCCAATGAGTCCAACCTCAGTGATCTCCATGAACATTTCCCTTGTCATTGGAGACTAGGTCACATCATCCAAGATTTCTTTGTATTTAAATACATCCTCTAGGGTATGGTCAATTATAGACAAGTGATACTGGGAAAATCCTCAACATAAGTAACTTGTGTGACCATCACCCATATATAAGAAGAGGGTGAATGGAAAGAAGTTATATCTAGGTGTGATCAAAATTTTGATTACTAGATGACTAAGAAGATAGTTGATCGAGCTAATGTCACTCTCATATCCCAAATTTGAAAACCGGTCATGATTCCAAAACCTAGGGAGATTCCATCGAATCTGCCTCCTAGAGGCATACATAATCATCAAATTTATAAAATGGCCCAAGGGAAAGAGCTGCATCCAACTGCCATACTAGCTATAGATCTTGTAGAATTCTTTTATTTAGTATCCAAATAATGGAAAAAACCCAACCAAATAGAACCCTCATCAGATGAAGATCTCATTTTGACTTTGCTAATATCATTCACTTAAAAGAACCCTTCTTTGATGATGAATATGATCATGAATATGAGTTATTAGTACTCAGTTGAAGAGATAGAGTCTAAGGGTATAGAAGATTCTGTTATAGGGGATAGTGTGGTCAAGGAAGAACCAAATATTATGGTCACATCCCTACTAAAGCCATATATGTGTCCAAGAACCATGGGTGAGTGCTTCAAAAATCCTTACGAGAGTATAGAGATGCCTGGGAACACTTCATTGTCCATTCAAACCTAATCATCTTAAGCAAATAGCTGGTGGGGCTATAATTATTTAATCATCCCAAATGAAGGGGTATCCTAGTGTGACCTAAACTTCTAGTAGAAAATACTCCCTTGATCTCTGTCCAAGAACTAGGCCAATCTACCTCAAGAACCTCAACTCCTAAGAGGAATTCTATGGAGAAACCCCACCTTGGGAAGCATAGGCCTCTGGAAGAGAAATATGGCATTTTGAAACAGTTATCCATAGTCCCGAATGAACTCTCTATAGTGACACAAACTTAACATATGTGGATGTTGCATCATTTTTTATTAATATCCCTTACATTACACAAACACACACCGAAGTACCATAATAGTTTAGTACCTTCGGAAACTTGGAACACAATCTTCTAATCTGGTGAAAGATCTTCATTGTTTCCCACAAAGATCTTCCCTTTTAGTAGCCTTTATATATATAACCTACATAAAACCTTTCTTTATAACCTAGGAAAAGGAAACATAATAAAGGGTGAGCTCATATGATTATTAAGTGTAAACAATAGAAATATGTAAGCATAACAAGAACATAAGGGTGTGAGAACATGATAAAAATATTTAAAAACCATACCCTGCATGTCAAAGATAAAAATATTGAGTCATGAAATAAATATCAGTATTTCATAAGATATGAATCATAATAAAATCAAAGAATATGATCCATGAGTTTATAATAATGGAAAAATATATTGAAATTGTGGAAGAATTATAATCATATAAAATCATTACCTATAAGTCATGGATTATTTCCAAAACATATCAGGGAACTTAAAGGGAGATACAACGACTAAGAGGGACACAAAACCATCCCCAATGACATAAATATCCTTATAGTGTAATGGGTTCAGTCCCCAAACCATTATAATGGAACAATTCACTTACTGTACCAAGTTCACTCCCCATTAAATCCATGTTTATCTCATGAGATATAAATATTTAACCAATAAATTGAAGGGAGATATAGGTCCCACCCATTACATAATGAAGACCATATTTATGTGTTCCACAAGATCATAGAAATTCAACTTAACAAAACCCATGAAATGAAATGGGTATTATAAAAATTTCAACATATCATAACTTGTGGAAAAGAGACCAGTTTCATAACCATTTCATCACAGAATAAACCATGAAAAGGAAGTTATTTCTATAATAATTTACTAATGGTATAACTAATGGAATATAAAAATTTATCATAAATATAGTGTAATAAAAAAATAAGCCATTAAAAAAAAGAATATGAATGATATATTTGAATCATATCCCCAGTAAGGCATAGGTTACACCAACATATGCCATCATAGATGGAAAATAATTTTTAAATATCATTTAAAACATTTATTGAGGAAAATATCCTACCACATTGAAAAACTCTTTAAAACATAAAACATTTTGAAAACCTTTTCCTTTTAAAATAACCTTGAAAAATTATAATGGAAGGTTTGAAAATCATTTTAAAAATTTTTTAAACACAAATCTTTTTATTTGAAAATTCCTTTGAAACTTATAAAGGAAGATTTGAAAATCATTTAAAAAAATTTTAAACATAATTTTTTTTGAATTGAGCTCAGAGAAGACTTAGGGTGATCACTTAGGGTATAAACATCACTTCTATATTTCCAACAATAAGGTGAAGGCAATGGAATGTTCTGCCACTGAGGTTGTTGGTCTAATGAATAACTTTTCCAAAGTTGTGAAAGTTTCTTCAGGTCCCTATTTTTGAGATTTTGACACACCCCTTTCTAGAAGAGTGATCAATAAGGGAAGAGTTTCTCATGTATCATATAATCAAGAAGTGGTCAAAGAACATGAAAATATTTGTAGGTATTATATAATTGTCCATGTCCTAAATCTAAAAGAGGAAAGGATCTATAAATTACAAAACTCTCACAAAGGATTACAGATGTTTGAGGATTTGAATAGTGGAAGATGACCATGATGGGATGGGGATATTTGATAAGCTAAAATCATATATATATATATATATATCTATCCTATTATTTTATTAAGTATTTTCGATGATTTACTAGATAATGAACTTGGTATGTGTTGTTTATTATAGAAATTTGGATTTCAATGTTCAAAGGAAAAAATGCAGAAAAGGAGAAAGTTTTACTATTACACATCATGAAACCTCATTACATGACATGTAAAATCATTTCAAATCATGCTAAAATTCATGATGGATGTCATGAATAATTTCAAGTAGTGAATACATTATATGACATAATTCCCCAATACATACCATGTAACCCTTGCATTCAATTTCCACTTTCAAGATAAATCTCAGAGGGGGATACATGATTTGAGTCCTAGATACACGTCATGAAAGGAGTCAAATTTACAAATCTAGGATGAGATTTGTGAGAGATACACATAGATTCAAAATATGCGGAGAAAACCATGGATCAACATTACACAATGTGAATTCCTATTACACATCATGTAATATTCTATATATATATAAAACAGTATCACACAAGATTTAAAAAATCTAGAAGACTCTATTTATTTCAATTTTCAATCACCCCCTTATACTCACTCAACTCAAAAATCAAATTTCTTCCATTTATATTCATTATTTAACCTCAATAGAAGCATATTGGATTGATTTCAAGGTCATTCTTCATCCCATTTTTTATTACTGGCACTTTTGAACTCATTATTCATTTAAATTAGCAATCCACAATGAATCACTACTGCATTTATTCTCATCCTTATTTTAAGTAAGTAAATTAGTTACAAATTGTGATGGAATCCATATCGTTATTGTCAATTCATGATTTCATGTTCATCAACTGATAAATACAACTCTGTACAAGTTCCTTAATTTTTTAATCCCTATTTCCATTTATAAATTCAATATTTTTTCAATATCTTTCCCTTTATTGATTAATTCTACAATGATTGGATAAACCACAAAGGGTAGGGATTGAGAGTAGGGGTATCTAAACTCAATAAATATTCAATTCTTAACTTGGTAACTTTTAAGGATTCTTAATTAGAATAAATATTCATTCAAACATCCCTGACCATGGGACATTTGAATGAATGACCACATCCTGGTTAAAGCAGAATAGGAAATGACTAGTAATATATAACTATTTGTACCTTATAAGCTAATCTTAATGAATATAGGTTTCCACTATCTTCAGACCATGGAATTGTTACCCCCTAGGTAGAACTAGTTTGTTTGACCATATTCAACTAGTGACCTCTGATTGATTCACAGTCTAATACTTTAGGATCCTACCACGTTTTAATTAAGATCATTCTTTC
The DNA here is from genome assembly GCA_963277665.1 of Viscum album. Classification (NCBI taxonomy): domain Eukaryota; kingdom Viridiplantae; phylum Streptophyta; class Magnoliopsida; order Santalales; family Viscaceae; genus Viscum; species Viscum album. The sequence goes on along the minus strand of OY728123.1, from coordinate 2,123,334,176 downwards.
TAAAAAAACCCTAATACAAATCCCCATCCATTTATTATCCCTGAATTCAAACCTCAAATATTTAGAAATAGTTTTTCCAAACTGAACCAAATTTATAAGGACTCGTACCTCAAAAGGTTCCAAGAAAAATGTTTTTGTCACCAGCCTAATTCTTTATGGTATTGACCCTATACTATCACTATACTACATATCAGTAGAAAGTGAAGTTTGAGAAATAGATAAATCTAATTTGACCGCAGCCCATGCGAATTAAACGATGCATGAGGGCACATAAACTTTTGGCACTATTTCTGGGGAGTCTTTTTTTCTGTACTTCTCATGGTAACATATGACCAAGGACTTGGGATTACCTCTCACTTTCCTCATTTTCCTTTTCCTTTTCTCTACCCTTTTCTTTTTAATGCCACATAATCCTTATTCTTTTTGAAGATTAGTGCATAAATCAGGTACCTTTGACTCATTCAAGGAGCCTTGAAGAACAAGAATAGTTATCCTTTGAGCATGAAATTAAAAGGTATCGCTTTGTAAGCCACCAGTCTAAAAATGTCCTACCTAAACAATATAGTGAGACAAAACCCACCAAACCTTCCAAACATGGTATCATTAGTTCCTAGAGAGAATATTTTTCAATAAGAGTGAACTATCATGGATTATGGATTTCCATCAATCCATGGTGCTACACCAAGAATCATGCATCCTCTCATTCAAGAAAAACCCTTTGAAAAAAATCTTGAACTCCTTCACATGATCTAGAACATGCAATAATTTACTGGGATTCCAAGTGAATACCCCCATGATCATATCTCTAAACTTCTTGGAAGTGTAGGATATATTTTGTAACCAGGGATTATATTATGATGAAATATATCTTCACATATTTCCCTTCTCTCAATGAGATCGAGCCAAATATTAGATCAAGAGTCAGTATCACAAGATAATAAATACTTGGGATGATCAAGATACAAAGTTTTAGATAACTAATTCCCACCAATCTGAACATGGAAGCTCCCTAATTTTATACAAAACTTTGCTCAGATTGATGGAGAGTCCACAAGGGAACCTTGGGGAAGATTCAAGTAGTTTATGAGAATGTGCCTTAACCATGGACTAAGAATGTGGATCCATCTCCAAAAATTCTACCAAGGACTCCAACCAGCCACACACACAGTTTTCAAAGCTACCTCCGATGAAGGGATTATGTTTAAGACACCTAAAACTGGAAGATATATTTTGAATAAAGTCTCTCACAAAGATAGCTTATGGTAGAGTGATCGCGGACCACCTCAGTGTGGTATCCACCAAGTCAAAAAGAATACTCACCTAGTGACAGAAGTCAAAGCCATAACAAAAAAGTTAGAGTCATTCCATATACCTACTACACCACCCGCTCCAACTCCTGTAATGGAGATGTAGTCATGAAAAATGTTAGGTAGCTCACACTTATACCAAAACTGAAAAATAGGAGTTGAAGAAAAATAAACCCAAGATTGTAATTAAATAAATTATAACCATAAAAATCCACCATTCCAATAGCAATAGTAGTACTATCAGTAGAGCCTGAATCATCTGCCACCTCAAACCAACTAGGGATATTATCAATAGAGAAGTATTCAAGCACCAATTCATAGTCAAGGAACACCATTATAACCACCCATGAACCTTGTGCCTAGAATGAATCAACAAACAAAACAACAACCTTCCCCTCATAGGGAACAACTATAGTTTCAACAAACATAATGAAGAAGTTAACAGTAAACTACTCCTCTCTAGAGTAACTTCGAGAACTTATTAGATACATTTGTTCAAAAATAAGACCAGAAGATGACTACTCAAGAGACGAAGATACATAACCAATGATATTTTTTTACACAATATATAAATTTAGATGGGACAGATCTCAAAGACTATATCAAAATGATTACTAGGTACTCCACATAGTAATAAAAATACATACCTATGGGAAGAAGCTAAGGATATAGTGGTGATAAGTGAAAAAATCTTGGATTTTCTACAACCATGTAGAAGAAATGAAAGAAATATTGTGGAACCTAAGAATCATTTAATAGTATAAGAAGAAGAAGTTAATAGGAGAACTCAAGTAATACCCAAAGAGCTATCTCGATCCAAAAACACCCACAAAACTGAGCAACCAAAAGATCTAGTCTATGTTTTTCCACCACTATACAAGACTCCTATTTCTTTTCTAGAAAGAGAAACACAAGGAATAAATGAGGCACAATACATGAATTTATTCTAAATGTTCAAATAATTTCATATCAACGTACCATTTATAGAGGCTATTACTGAGATTATAGTTTATTCTAAATTCATAAAAGATCTGATTTTTAATAAAAAAATAGAAGATCTATGTTTCATATCACTAAATTAATAATTCTATATTGTTTTTCAGTAGAAAATTCCAACAAAGATGAGAGGCCCTGGAAGTTTTTCAATTCCATGTGCTATTAGTGAGTTTAAATTTGGAAGATCTATATGCAATCTTGGAGAAAGTATTAAACTCATGCTGATGAGTGTATTTTATAACTTGTGACTTCAAGAGATCAAACCAAATTGAGTATCACTAAAACTTGTAGACCGATCAGTATTGTACCCTTGAGGAATTCTTTAGGATGTATTAGTTAAAGTCGGGAAGTTCATATTTCTAGAAGACTTTCTAGTTTTAGACATGGAAGAAGAAGGTGAAGTCTCCCTTATTCTTGGAATACCATTCATGTCCATAGGAAAGGCTCTAATATATGTAAATCAAGGGTGTTTAATCATTTGAGTTAGAAACGAACATGTAGTCTTCAACCTCATCAAATCTTCCAAACAATCAGATGATGCCTTTGATTGAAATTCTATCTCTCTTACCCAAGAGAGAAATTAATATATGGCTATAGAAGAAGATAGTGAGGAGTCACTCCTTGATGAAAAAGAAGATTATGATTTTGAGGAATTTAGTTTCAATGAACCTCTCACAAGGGATTCTTTCCCACCTTTCATACCCTCAATCATTCAACCACCAACACTGGAGTTGAAGCCTCTACTGAGTAGTCTTAAGTATTAATACATAGGATCTTAAAACTCTCCACCAATAATCATTAAATCTAAAAAATATAAATTACAAGAGGAAAAATTGGTTAAATTTTTTAAAAGGCACAAGAAGTCAATTTCCTATGGAGTGGATTACATTAAAAGAATCCATCCTACTTTATGAACCCAAAAAATCCTACGTGACGAAGGTGAAACCCCAAATTCAACCACGCTGAAGGCTCACACAACCAATGAAGGAAGTTTTTGAAAAGGAATTAATGCAACTTATAGATGCTGGAATAAAATTTTCAATTTCTGATAATGAGTGGGTGAGACTTCTATAATTAGTTCCTAAGAAAGGTGGGCTCATAGTGTAAAAATGGATGAAAATGAACTGATATCAACACGCACCATCATTGGATGACGAGTTTACATGGATTACACAAATTTAAGCACATTAAACTAGAAAGATCGTTTTACCTTTCCTTTCATGGATAAAATTATGGAGATACTAGTAGGATATGGATTTTATTTTTTCTGGACAGATATTCAGGATAAAATTAGATTGTAGTCGACCCAACTGATTACTCCAAAACCACATTCATATGTCCTTTTGGTACCATTTATTACAAGCCTATTTCATTTTGTATGTATAATGCACCAGTGACCTTTCAAAGGTGCACGATTCATATATTCCATGATATAGAATAGGAATTTTTAAAAATCTTCATGGATGAATTTTCAATTTATAGAAGATCTTTAAAGGTTTTCCTAAGCAGTATTGAGTTAGTCTGATGGTGATATGAAGAGAAATGTCTATTTTTTAATTATTTTTTTTTCATTTTATGGTTTAAAGAGTCATAGTATTTAGACCTAAAAGTTTCATATAGGGCATATAAGTTGATCCCTATAAGATAAAGGTCATCAATGATTTACCTAAGACTTTAATAGTTAAGGGTATAAGGAGATTTCTAGGCCATGCTGGATTCTACATGTGATATGTAAAAAATCTATTAATAAGTATCCTACCCTATGATGCACTTGTTTTCAAAAGAATTTTCATTTTAATTCACTAAATAATGTCAGTATACATTCAATAATTAAAGATAATCCTGATAGAAGCCCCTGTAATCATTTCATCTGACCGGGACAAGGAATTTCAATTAATGTGTGACACCAACGACTTTACTGTTGGCACTATTTTATGAAAATGATTTGTTCTCATATTCTTCCATATATACTATGCTATCCACACACTAAATGAATATCATGTAAACCACACAACTATAGAGAAAGAACTCTTAGCTGTTGTGTATGCTTTTGATAAACTTTGTTTTTATTTGGTTTTGTCCAAGGTGATTGTGCACGACAATCATGTTGCCCTCAGGTATTTAATAAAAAAAGATTGCTAATCCATGGCTGATAAGGTCGATCCTTCTCCAAGAATTTGATATTTTCCACAAATATACCAAAGTGAAGGAAAATGTGATCTCTGGTCATCTATCCTGAATTCCTATACCACTCATCAAGGATGCCGACAATATCGACATTGAAGACGATTTTCCTAATGAAACCCTTTTTAGCATAAATGTACAATAATGGTTATATGATATTTTAGAATTACATTACCATGTTATTTCAGCACCAAGATACCTCTTACCATCAAAATAAAATATTTTTAGCTGAAACAACATAATACTACTGGGATGAAGGACTCCTGTTAAAGTGCTGCCATGATGGCTTGTTGTGAAGTTTCATTCACAGGAATGAAATCCAAAATATCATAGAAATGTTTCATACATCACCAACTAGAGGGTATCATGGACCCAATAAAACCATAGAAAATATCCTACAAAGTGTAATGTTATGGACCACACTATACCAAGATGAAAGGGATTAGTGTCATAACTATGATAGGTGCCAACGAACAGGCACCATTAGAAAAATAAATGAAATGCCTCAAAACCTAATCATGAATGTAGAAATATTTGACATATGGGGAATAGATTTCATGGGACTATTTCCAAATTCACATGGAAAGTACTATATTCTTGTTTGTGTTTACTACCTCTCCAAATGGGCAGAAGTTGAAGCTACATCACATGATACAACAAACGTGGCCCTGAATATCTTGAAAAATAATGTGTTCTCAAGATTTTTATTTCCTAGATTACTTATTAGTGATCGAGGAACACACTTTACCAGTCAATCTGTTAAAATACTGATGAAAAAAATAAGGGATACGGTATAATGAAGGACCTCCCTTCCACCCACAAACAAGTGGGAAAGTTGAATTGTCAAATAGGGAAATCACACAACTCCTGGAAAAGACCGTGAACACAAGTCAAAGTGACTGGATTATAAAATTAGATGATGTACTATGGGTATACCAAATTGTATACAAAACACCCATTGGTACCACCCACTTTTTATTAGTTTATTATAAACCGTGTCATCTTCTAGTTGAATTAGAGTGTCGCTCATACTGGGAAATTAAGATGCTGAATTTGGATTCTCAAAAAGATGGAGGTGCTTAGATGATGTAATTGGATGAATTGGAATAAATTAAAAAATATGATTATGAAAATTACAAGATATATAAAGAAAAAACAAATACATGGAATGATCAACACATTGCAAGACACATCTTTGTCACATGAAATAAGGTCTTATTATTCAATTAGAGATTAAAATTGTTCCCAAGGACACTGAAAACTTGATAGTGAGGACCCTTCGAATTCATTCACATTTCCCCCTATGGGACCATATAAATTCACAAGGAAGGTGGTATACCATTCAAAGTCAATGGTCAATGATTAAAAATATATCAAGAACCCTTCTATTAAGGCTGTTTCATCAGCCTATTTTACATCTGAGCCTTAAAGTGTTAAACTCTCGATGTTAAAAGAAATGCTATCTGAGAGGAAACCTAGGTTAGGTAACCCTAATATATATTAGGTTAGAATAATACTTAGGATAGATTTGAACATTCCATGTGAAAAGGAATAGGATTTGAACTAAAACAGATAAAAAAAAATTCCATTACATGTTGTGAAACCTTGTTTCACAATGTGTACTTTTTACATCCAAACATTCATAAAACTTAGAATTACACAACATGAAACAAGATTACATGATGTGAAATAGAATTACATGTCATGTAATCCCTCGATCCTATTTTTAAAAATATTACATTAACCTAGGGTTCATGTCTTGACCCTATACCTTCCTCCCTCGACCCTCTGCCTTCCATCCCTCTCTCCTCTGAAAACTAACCCCCACCCTCCCTTCTTCTCCCTCAGACCCCCTTTTATCTTCCCCTATTACCCAGAATCCCTCTTTTAATGGCCTAAATCCCAACTCCCTCTCATCTGTGAAACCTTACCCCTCCCCCTTTCCACCCTCTTGTGTGCACCCCCTCCTCCTAACTTCCCTTTCGGCCTAATCCAAACCCCCATCATCCTTATAATCTTCCACACCCCTCCGATCTACTCCCAGAATGGAACAGAAAAAACCAGGTGCCCTGCTCCTACAGAATCAGCATTAGACCAAGATGATCCACAACCAGTGAAGATTAAATGAGGAATTGAACCTCCCACACCCTCAACACCTTGGTTAGAATCTTCCCCACATCTCACTGTAGCCTATGCCAAGCTTGCTGCTTAAGCATACTCCTAGTCCAGCTTCAGTGAGTCATATGGAGATGGACAACCCCATTTTTACCCCATCATACACTTATATGATAAAAAAACATCACATCACCCTTAATAGGATATAGGTGAAGCCATTGGAAAGAAAAACGATTATCAACATGTCCATCCTTGACTGACTGCATATAGTTAACGAGGTCCTCTAGTTCCTCAACTATCTCCATATTTCCATGATCATTGTGGTACATGAGGAGAAACACCGAGATATATTCCTAGAGATTCTCTCTACATTTGAGGTTATAGTGGAGAACCTTTACATCAGAATCAGTGGCCAAAAACATGATCTCTCATATTCTAAATTAAACATCATCCCAGGATCTATATAGAATAGTTTACTATGTCTGAGATATTTTCAAACCTATGGCTTGATCCACTAAGGACTGATTCTTGGAGACTATAGAGGATGACTTAGAGTGATGCTCACATCAATAATAACCCCTGAATCAAAAAGTAGGACCAGCTTTGTGGGCCCACAATCAGGATCCTTAATCACATCTTGAATCATGCATGGTATGCCATGTTGAGTCTCATGATAGTGTGATCTAGCTCAACATTATCATCTTGGTAGTAGCCTTGGGTAGCCCCGTTGTAAACATGGATTCCAAATTCATATTTTATTACCCAGATAACACCCATTGAATGCATGGAACACTCATGGGAAGATCTTTCATCACTCACTTGGCCTGCCATATCAGCATATTCGACACCGCCCTTCCACTCACTTCTTTGGGACCGATGGATTCCATCTATTTTCTGCTGTTACACAAGATGAAAATCCTGGTCAGAGTTTATGACACCAACCAATGGGCTCCAAGAGATAATATGGAATTATATGAACCCCATACAATCATTCAATAGACCCTAACTCTGACCCACCCACCACTTCACCTCTAACACCTCCTTGCTATATCCCTACCTATACCACCACCACATACACTATTAATCCATCCACCCATCCCGCCCCAATAGATCTCTAGGCCATGAAGATTTTCATCCTAGAGAATATATGATAGTTATCTACCTATATGCACCTCCCCTTTGTAGAGAATTCCCATTTCACCACCCCTCCACCACCCTAATCTACTATAGGCTCTCATCTAATGGCACCTGCCAACCCCTCATCTTCAACCACTACCACCCCACCCACAACCTAGGATGACCTCCAATCAGAGAAATCAGAACCTAATTTCTAGTAGGAGTACATTACAGAGTAAGACCAGAGAGGTAAGGGGCTAGCCACTACCCCATCCACTGAGGTCCATTTTTTGATCATGCTACCAGACACATGACCCCACTAAGGATAAACACATCCCCACCACATACCTGGATCATCTTTCAAGCACTATGAATCCACCCTCCATAGCTACCCCACCATCCCCATATACCATCACTATCACTAACTTGGATGGACATATACCACTACCCCTAATTGAGAGTGGACGTTGGAGGAGATTTTTGATTTTAAATGCTTATCTTAGTTGTCCACCATGATCATATTTATTTTGGTCATATTTATCAAGGTGTGTTTATTTTTATTTAGTCTTTATTTCCATTAATTTTATACTACTAAAAATATCTATATATATGAGAGCTCATTTTTCTCTATTTTACTTGGATTAAGTTTTATATCACTCAATTTTATAGTATCCATGTCTAGCTCTTCTATTTCTTCTATGGTTGTTGATGCACCTTTACCACCATCTGTTTTGGTTTGATGAGTGAATCAACATGTGGATGAGAAAAAACTTCAACTTCAGAATCTCTCACTAGAGATTCATTCACATCATCCACCACCAAGAGCTAAAATACCCTTTATTCAATTTCAGATCCATGACCTCTATTCTCCTGAATTCATAAATCCTATAAAAATACCCCATGATCTAGAGGACACTTCCATGAGTAGCTGTAGACGCCAGAGAAGACATTAAGCCGTTGGATGACACTTCCTGATATTATATTCTATCCATATGGCTGAAGATGTAATTTTTTAGTAATTTATTAGAGGAAAACTATATTTCATCTATTTTCTCATTTTATTCTTCATGATAATTTTTTTTCTAGAGACTTTTTCCTTCTATCACGAGTCACTTGTAGTTTTATTATAGAAACCTTACTGCATTTAAATAAATTCTGTTTTAATTTATCATCATACCGTGCACCTATATATTTTACCACTTACCAGTGCTTCAACCCTATGAACAAATGCTTTATCTAGTGCAAGATTGGTATTTTGAACCCATTTTTCAAGAATATCAAATTCAAAAACAAGACATCAAAAATTCCCTCGTGGCATTCCACTTATTATAGGGATCTCTCATTTTATTCAATATTTAATTATTAAATTTCCATTTCATTTATCTAAGCTGTATTTTCCATAACACACCCAAAGTACTTCCAAGAATAATATAGAAAATGTCTCATTCTAAGTGTGGGGGAGTTTTTCATGAGTTTCAATTTTGATACACTTGATTTTTTTTCCTAATATCAGTTTTCTAGAAGACATTTTTCATTTTGGAAGAATTATTTAACCTTGAAACTCATTATAAACATTTAAATAAAAGAAAAAATTATATTTTCAATTTTTAGAATCCATGTTTTTCTCTTGTTTATATTTTTAGAATGATTACTGATCTTGGTAAATTAATTCAAATTCAATATTTTTAAAATTACTATTAATTGAATTATTACTTGGTTTAATACCCTTAATTATTTCCATTTCTTTATTTATTCCCAATACCATAAGGATTCCAAGCCTAAAATTTCATATTCTTTTCTAAGAATATTTTTTATTGACATTTGGGACATGTAAACCTATCCAAACTTGCATTGAGATCTTATTGAGGCTACGACTGAACAAATAAAATTTTAAAATGATTAAGGAAATCTTTGTAAAGTTACTTTTTCCAGAGACCCACCTTACATATTTCCTTCATTAAGCTTGTAGTTTTCATGAATGACCTTTTAGGATATATCTATTCTAAGTTTATTATCCAATCCTACCTTGTTATTTGTATAATTCATGACTTAACTCTTAACAAGTGTGGGTGAAATTTTTAGCTAGCACAAGATGATTTTACTATAGAGATGTATTTTGTCCCTCATTAGACTGAATGATTATGATCCATGTGTACTTTTTAGTATTTCACTTATATCCTTTTCCTTTTAAAAATAAAAAAATAAAATAAAACGATTTGGGTTATGTACTAAGAAGGTAAAAAATCACTATTTCAAAATAATGAATCCCTTGAAGGATCATATGTGGTTAGGGGAGGATGTGAGATCTGTCCTAGAAATGAATTTCAAAAAATACAAATGAAAAATAAATTGGAAGGAACAAGATACCTTTTTACACACACTTTATATATATATACATGGATTGAACTTGAGTTGTGGAGAGTGTGGAATTTATTTGCTATGGAAGAGTCATTTTGTTATAGTTTTCATGACAATCATGCATTATAATATATAGACTACCCTCCTTTTTTATACTATTTTTCACTATGTACCAACCTTCCCATATCCTCAGAGTCATTAAAACATATTTTATAAAGCCCTCAAGAATAATTTAGTATTTTTCTTTATGAAGTGGAGATAATAGAACCAATGCAAGCCTATGGTCGGGAGCATGTACTTAGGGTTTTACCATAACTCTAGTTTCATTTTTCCCTATGTGATGAGAGAAAAGTATTTATGAGGTAAATTTAAAATGGGTTTATAATCCATGGAACAGTTAAAAAATTATAGTAAAGTGATTAATAATTTGTTTAAAAAAATGAGTTATGAGGCATGATAGATTTTCTATGCAGGGATGATTTTGGAGACTGTATTTTTTAACTTAAACGTAGTTTTATTTACCTAGATATAATATATGTTTCCTGTTTTAAAATTTTCATTCCCTTTTGGAATCCATTTTTAGATATTTTTTCTTAAGGATAAGCAATTGGTCAAGTGTGGGGGAATTTTATAAGATGAAATCATATACATATTTTCCTATTATTTTGTTAAATATTTTCAATGATTTACCTGATAATACACCTGGTATGTGTTTTTTATTATAGGAATCAATCTTTCATGCTTCAAAGGACAAAAAATTAGAAAAGGAACAAAGCTGGATACTACATTTCATGAAACCTCATTACACGACATGTAATATCATTTCACAAAATGCTGCAAGTTGTGACGAAAGTAGTGAGTAATTTCAAGTAGTGAATCCATTACATGATGTGATTCACCAATGCATATCTTGTAACCCTTGAATTCAATTTCTGATTTCAAGATAAAGCTCAGAGGAAGACACAAATCATGAGTCCCAAATACACATAGTGAAAGGATTCAAATTTCTAAATCTTAACTGAGATTCATGTGAGATACGCACAGATTCAAAATTTGCATAGAAAACCATGGATCGACATTACACGATGTGAATTTCTATTACACATCATGTAATATTCAATATATATATAGTAGTAGTGAACTTTATTTAAGAAATCTAGAAGACTCTATTTCATTCAATTTTCTCTTGTCCCCTTCTACCCTCTCTACTCAAAACTCAAATTTATTCGATTTATTTTCATTTTTTTACTTCAATACAAGAATTGTAGATCTATTTCAAGGTGGTTCTTCATTTCATTTGGTGTTACCTACACGACTTCACTTGTTCTTCATTTGTATGAGCAATCCATGACGAACCATTATTGTGATTATTCTCATAATTGTTTCAAGTAAGTAAATTAGTTACAAATTATGATTGAATCCATATTGTTGTTGTTAATTAATTATTTCATGTTCATCAACTGATAAATACCACTGCATGCATGTTCTTTAATTTTAATCCCCATTTCAATTTATAAATTCAATATTTTTTCAATATTTTTCTCTTTCTTGATTAATTCTACAATGAGCGGCTAAACCACCCAGGGTAGGGATAGAGAGTAGGGGTATCCGAACTCAATAAATCTTTAATTATCTACTTATTAACCATAAAGGATTAGTAATAAGGGTAAATGATAATTGTATATCCAATTCACTTGAACATCCCTGATCACATGAAATTTCGATGAATTACCCTATTCCTATTTGAAGTAGGATAGGATATGACCAATAGCCTATAATACTTTCTACCTTAGAAAATAATATTAATGAATCTAGGTTGCCACTATCTCTAGAACAAGGTATAGTTACCTCCTAGGTAGAACTATTTGGTTTGACCATGGTCAAGAAGTGACCTCCGCTTTATTGGCTGCCTAAAACATTAGGATGCTACGAAGTTATAATTAATATAATTATTTCTATAGAAACTAAAAATTGATCATGATCCCTTCCTTATTCCTAATTTTAAACCTCAAATATTTAGCAACAATTTTTCCAAACCTAACCAAACTTGTAAAGACTCTTACCTCAAAAGGTTCTAAGATAAAGGTTTCCATTTCCCGACAAATTACCCATGGGATCGATCACATAATATCACTATTCCATATCATAGTAGCGAGTGATGTTTGGTAAATGGATAAATCTAATCTGATTGAAACCCACATGAATTAAACGATGTGTGTGGGGGAGTCAATAATATCATATGGTTTCCTCTTATATTAGAAAAAATGAAGGGAATTAAGCTTAGGATTAATCTCTATGAAGCCTGGTTTTCTAAGATTCAATGAATGGGACATTAAGATTGATCCTTACAATGTATGAGATACATATACATAGGTGTGGATCCACATATTCAAGATGAATTGGCCCAACTGGTACAAACACATTCCAAGGGATATTTTCTCCTCTATAGGAAACCCCATCCCAATGGATGAACAAATATATAACCCGAGATTTAAACATTATGAAAGAATATTATTAGAAGTTGAAATGTAAAACAACTTGTTGGAGGAATTGGTGTTGATAAAAATAGATGACAACATGAAACTTGAAATTCAATATGAGAGGAAGCCTAAATTTGGTATGGGATGCAAGTTCTTTGGTCACATGTTCTATGAATGTAATAGGGAGAAGGAATGAAACTTTTGTAAATAAAAAGGGAATGGTGATAGAAAATAATGAAGGTGAAAAGGCAAGGAAAACGTATCACCACTAGATCCAAGCATTATCAGGAAGCATGGAACCCCCAAGGAAGTGGAGGTGAGTAGGGTTGTGGAATAGTTGATGGAATATTTTGAGAAGGTCCCAACATCCCATGATTGTCAAAAACCAGAATTAGATAGCAACATCCTATCCCTTATTGACATCATTGAAATAAAAAAGGCTGATAAATCCCCCTAGATGGTGGGAAAACATGATGATGACTCATTACTGGACTCCAAATATGAAAATCCAATGTGACAGGATCCCATTAATCCATAATTGGTAGCTCCCTATGATATGTGGATGTTGCATCATTTTTTATGAATATCCCTTACATTACACAAACACACGCCCAAGTACCATAATAGTTTAGTACCTTCGGAAACTTGGAACACAATCTTCTAATCTGGTGAAAGATCTTCATTGTTTGCCACAAAGATCTTCCCTTTTAGTAGCCTTTATATATATAACCTACATAAAACCTTTCTTTATAACCTAGGAAAAGGAAACATAATAAAGGGTGAGCTCATATGATTATTAAGTGTAAACAATGGAAATATGTAAGCATAACAAGAACATAAGGGTGTGAGAACATGATAAAAATATTTAAAAACCATACCCTGCATGTCAAAGATCATAATATTGAGTCATGAAATAAATATCAGTATTTCATAAGATATGAATCATAATAAAATCAAATAATATGATCCGTGAGTTTATAATAATGGAAAAAGATATTGAAATTGTGGAAGAATTATAATCATATAAAATCATTACCTATAAGTCATGGATTATTTCCAAAACATATCAGGGAACTTAAAGGGAGATACAACGACTAAGAGGTACACAAAACCATCCCCAATGACATAAATATCCTTATAGTGTAATGGGTTTAGTCCCCAAACCATTATAATGGAACAATTCACTTACTGTACCAAGTTCACTCCCCATTAAATCCATGTTTATCTCATGAGATATAAATATTTAACCAATAAATTGAAGGGAGATATAGGTCCAAACCATTACATAATGAAGACCATATTTATGTGTTCCACAAGATCATAGAAATTCAACTTAACAAAACCCATGAAATGAAATGGGTATTATAAAAATTTCAGCATATCATAACTTGTAAAAAAGAGACCAGTTTCATAACCATTTCATCATAGAATAAACCATGAAAAAGAAGTTATTTCTATAATAATTTCCTAATGGTATAACTAATGGAATATAAAAAGGTATCATAAATATAGTGTAATAAAAAAATAAACCATTAAAAAAAATAATATGAATGATATATTTGAATCATATCCCCAGTAAAGCATAGGTTACACCAACATATGCCATCATAGATGGAAAATAATTTTTAAATATCATTTAAAACATTTATTGAGGAAAATATCCTACCACATTGAAAAACTCTTTAAAACATAAAACATTTTGAAAACCTTTTCCTTTGAAAATAACCTTGAAAAATTATAATGGAAGGTTTGAAAATCATTTTAAAAACTTTTTAAACACAAATCTTTTTATTTGAAAATTCCTTTGAAACTTATAAAGGAAGATTTGAAAATCATTTAAAAAAACTTTAAACATAATTTTTTTTGAATTGAGCTCAGAGAAGACTTAGGGTGATCACTTATGGTATAAAAATCACTTCTATATTTCCAACAATAAGGTGAAGGCAATGCAATGTTCTGCCACTGAGGTTGTTCGTCTAATGAAGAACTTTTCCAAAGTTGTGAATGTTTCTTCAGGTCCCTATTTTTGGGATTTTAACACACCCCTTTCTAGAGAGTGATCAATAAGGGAAGAGTTTCTCATGTATCATATAATCAAGAAGTGGTCAAAGAACGTGCAAATATTTGTAGGTATTATATTATTGTCTATGTCCTAAATCTAAAAGAGGAAAAGATATATAAATTACAAAACTCTCACAAAGGATTACATATGTTTGAGGATTTGAATAGTGGAAGATGACCATGATGGGATGGGGATATTTGATAAACTAAAATCATATATATATATATATATCCTATTATTTTTTAAGTATTTTCGATGATTTACTAGATAATGAACTTGGTATGCGTTGTTTATTATTGAAATTTGGATTTCAATGTTCAAAGGAAAAAATGCAGAAAAGGAGAAAGTTTTACTATTACACATCATGAAACCTCATTACATGACATGTAAAATCATTTCAAATCATGCTAAACTTCATGATGGATGTCATGAATAATTTCAAGTAGTGAATACATTATATGAAATAATTCCCCAATACATACCATGTAACCCTTGCATTCAATTTCCACTTTCAAGATAAATCTCAGAGGGGGATACATGCTTTGAGTCCTAGATACACGTCATTAAAGGAGTCAAATTTTCAAATCTAGGATGAGATTTGTGAGAGATACACATAGATTCAAAATATGTGGAGAAAACCATGGATCAACATTACACAATGTGAATTCCTATTACACATCATGTAATATTCCATCTATATATACAACAGTATCACACAAGATTTAAAAAATCTTGAAGACTCTATTTATTTCAATTTGCAATCACCCCCTTATACTCACTCAACTCAAAAATCTAATTTCTTCCATTTATATTCATTATTTAACTTCAATAGAAGCATGTCGGATCGATTTCAAGGTCATTCTTCATCCCATTTTTTATTACTGACACTTTTGAACTCATTATTCATTTAAATTAGCAATCCACAATGAATCACTACTGCATTTATTCTCATCCTTATTTTAAGTAAGTAAATTAGTTATAAATTGTGATGGAATACATATCGTTATTGTCAATTCATGATTTCATGTTCATCAACTGATAAATACAACTCTGTACAAGTTCCTTAATTTTTTAACCCCTATTTCCATTTATAAATTCAATATTTTTTCAATATCATTCCCTTTATTGATTAATTCTACAATGCGTGGATAAACCACAAAGGGTAGGGATTGAGAGTAGGGGTATCTAAACTCAATAAATCTTCAATTCTCAACTTGGTAACTTTTAATAATTCTTAATTAGAATAAATATTCATTCAAACATCCCTGACCATGGGAAATTTGAATGAATGACCACATCCTGGTTAAAGCAGAATAGGAAATGACTAGTAATATATAACTATTTGTACCTTATAAGCTAATATTAATGCATATAGGTTTCCACTATCTTCAGACCATTGAATTTTTACCCCCTAGGTAGAACTAGTTTTTTTGACCATATTCAACTAGTGACATCTGATTGATTCACAGTCTAATACTTTAGGATCCTACCACGTTTTAATTAAGATCATTCTTTCTAAAAAAACCCTAATACAAATCCCCATCCATTTATTATCCCTGAATTCAAACCTCAAATATTTAGAAATAGTTTTTCCAAACAGAACCAAATTCATAAGGACTCTTACCTCAAAAGGTTCCAAGAAAAATGTTTTTGTCACCAGCCTAATTCTTCATGGTATTGACCCTATACTATCACTATACTACATATCAGTAGAAAGTGAAGTTTGAGAAATAGATAAATCTAATTTGACCGCAGCCCATGCGAATTAAACGATGCATGAGGGCACATAAACTTTTGGCACTATTTCTGGGGAGTCTTTTTTTCTGTACTTCTCAGGGTAACATATGACCAAGGACTTGGGATTACCTCTCACTTTCCTCATTTACCTTTTCCTTTTCTCTACCCTTTTCTTTTTAATGCCACATAATCCTTATTCTTTTTGAAGCTTAGTGCATAAATCAGGGACCTTTGACTCATTCAAGGAGCCTTGAATAACAAGAATAGTTATCCTTGAGCATGAAATTAAAAGGTATCGCTTTGTAAGACACCAGTCTAAAAATGTCCTACCTAAACAAAATAGTGAGACAAAACCCACCAAACCTTCCAAACATGCTGTCATTAGTTCCAAGAGAGAATATATTTCAATAAGAGTGAACTATCATGGATTATGGATTTCCATCAATCCATGGTGCTACACCAAGAATCATGCATCCTCTCATTCAAGAAAAAATCTTTGAAAAAAATCTTGAACTCCTTCATATGATCTAGAACATGCGATAATTTAGTGGGATTCAAAGTGAATACCCCCATGATCATATCTCTAAACTTCTTGGAAGTGTAGGATATATTTTGTAACCAAGGATTATATTATGATGAAATATATCGTCACATATTTCCCTTCTCTAAATGAGATCGAGCCAAATATTAGATCAAGAGTCAATATCACAAGATAATAAATACTTGGGATGATCAAGATACAAAGTTTTAGATAAATAATTCCCACCAATCTGAACATGGTATCTCCCGAATTTTATACAAAACTTTGCTCAGATTGATGGAGAGTCCACAAGGGAAGCTTGTGGAAGATTCAAGTAGTTTATGAGAATGTTCCTTAACCATGGACTAAGAATGTGGATCTATCTCCAAAAATTCTACCAAGGACTCCAACCAGCCACACACACAGTTTTCGAAGCTACCTCCAATGAAGGGATTATGTTTAAGACACCTAAAACTGGAAGATATATTTTGAATAAAGTCTCTCACAAAGATAGCTTATGGTAGAGTGATCGTGGACCACCTCAGTGTGGTATCCACCAAGTAAAAAAGAATACTCACTTAGCGACAGAAGTCAAAGCCATAACAAAAAAGTTAGAGTCATTCCATCTACCTACTACACCACCCGCTCCAACTCCTGTAATGGAGATGTAGTCATGAAAAATGTTAGGTATCTCACACTTATACCAAAACTGAAAAATAGGAGTTGAAGAAAAATAAACCCAACATTGTAATTAAATCAATTATAATCATAAAAGTCCACCATTCCAATAGCAATAGTAGTACTATCAGTAGAGCCTGAATCATCTGCCACCTCAAACCAACTAGGTATATTATCAATAGAGAAGTATTCAAGAACCAATTCATAGTCAAGGAACACCATTATAACCACCCATGAACCTTGTGCCTAGAATGAATCAACAAACAAAACAACAACCTTTCCCTCATAGGGAACAACTATAGTTTCAACAAACATAATGAAGAAGTTAACAGTAAACTACTCCTCTCTAGAGTAACTTCGAGAACCTATTAGATACATTTGTTCAAAAATAATACCAGAAGATGACTACTCAAGAGACGAAGATACATAACCAATGCTATTTTTTTACACAATATAGAAATTTAGATGGGATAGATCTCAAAGACTATATCAAAATGATTACTAGGTACTCCACCTAGTAATAAAAATACATACCTATGGGAAGAAGCTAAGGATATAGTGGTGATAAGTGAAAAAATCTTGGATTTTCTACAACCATGTAGAAGAAATGAAAGAAAGATTGTGGAACCTAAGAATCATTTAATAGTATAAGAAGAAGAAGTTAATAGGAGAACTCATGTAATACCCAAAGAGGTATCTCGATCCAAAAACACCCAAAAAACTAAGCAACCAAAAGATCTAGTCTATGTTTTTCCACCACTATACAAGACTCCTATTTCTTTTCTAGAAAGAGAAACACAAGGAAGAAATGAGGCACAATACATGAATTTATTCTAAATGTTCAAATAATTTCATATCAATGTACCATTTGTAGAGGCTATTACTGAGATTATAGTTTATTCTAAATTCATAAAAGATCTGATTTTTAATATAAAAATAGAAGATATATGTTTCATATCACTAAATTAATAATTCTATATTGTTTTTCAGTAGAAAATTCCAACAAAGATGAGAGGCCCTAGAAGTTTTTCAATTCCATGTGCTATTAGTGAGTTTAAATTTGGAAGATCTATATGCGATCTTGGAGAAAGTATTAACCTCATGCTGATGAGTGTATTTCATAACTTGGGACTTCAAGAGCTCAAACCAAATTGAGTATCACTAAAACTTGTAGACCGATCAGTATTGTACCCTTGAGGAATTCTTTAGGATGTATTAGTTAAAGTCAGGAAGTTCATATTTCTAGAAGGCTTTCTAGTTTTAGACATGGAAGAAGAAGGTGAAGTCCCCCTTATTCTTGGAATACCATTCATGTCCATAGGAAAGGCTCTAATATATGTAAATCAAGGGTGTTTAATCATTTGAGTTTGAAAAGAACATGTAGTCTTCAACCTCATCAAAGCTTCCAAACAATCAGATGATGACTTTGATTGAAATTCTATCTCTCTTACCCAAGAGAGAAATTAATATATGGCTATAGAAGAAGATAGTGAGGAGTCACTCCTTGATGAAAAAGAAGATTATGATTTTGAGGAATTTAGTTTCAATGAACCTCTCATAAGGGATTCTTTCCCAACTTTCATACCATCAATCATTCAACCACCAACACTAGAGTTGAAGCCTCTACTGAGTACTCTTAAGTATTAATACATAGGATCTTAAAACTCTCCACCAATAATCATTAAATCTAAAAAATATAAATTACAAGAGGAAAAATTGGTTAATTTTTTTAAAAGGCACAAGAAGTCAATTTCCTATGGAGTGGATTACATTAAAAGAATCCATCCTACTTTATGAACCCAAAAAATCCTACTTGACGAAGGTGAAAACCCCAAATTCAACCACGTTTAAGGCTCACACAACCAATGAAGGAAGTTTTTGAAAAGGAATTAATGAAACTTATAGATGCTGGAATAAAATTTTCAATTTCTGATAATGAGTGGGTGAGACTTCTATAATTAGTTCCTAAGAAAGGTGGGCTCATAGTGTAAAAATGGATGAAAATGAACTGATCTCAACACACACCATCATTGGATGACGAGTTTACATGGATTACATAAATTTAAGCACATTAAACTAGAAAGATCGTTTACCTTTCCTTTCATGGATAAAATGATGGAGATACTAGTAGGATATGGATTTTATTTTTTCTGGACAGATATTCAGGATAAAATTAGATTGTAGTCGACCCAACTGATTACTCCAAAACCACATTCACATGTCCTTTTGGTACTATTTCTTACAAGCCTATTTCATTTTGTATGTATAATGCACCAGTGACCTTTCAAAGGTGCATGATTCATATATTCCATGATACAGAATAGGAATTTTTAAAAATCTTCATGGATGACTTTTCAATTTATAGAAGATCTTTAAAGGTTTTCCTGAGCAGTATTGAGTTAGTCTGATGGTGATATGAAGAGAAATGTCTATTTTTGGTTTTTTTTTCATTTTATGGTTTAAAGAGTCATAGTATTTAGACCTAAAAGTTTCATATAGGGCATATAAGTTGATACCTATAAGATAAATGTCATCAATGATTTACCTAAGACTTTAATAGTTAAGGGTATAAGGAGCTTTCTAGGCCATGATGGATTCTACATGTGATATGTAAAAAATCTATTCATAAGTTTCCTACCCTATGATGCACTTGTTTTCAGAAGAATTTTCATTTTAATTCTCTAAATAATGTCAGTATACATTCAATAATTAAAGATAATCCTGATAGCAGCCCTGTAATCATTTCATCTGACCGAGACAAGGAATTTCAATTAATGTGTGACACCAACGACTTTACTATTGGCACTATTTTATGAAAATGATTTGTTCTCATATTCTTCCATATCTACTATGCTATCCACACACTAAATGAATATCAAGTAAACCACACAACTATAGAGAAAGAACTCTTAGCTGTTGTGTATGCTTTTGATAAACTTTGTTCTTATTTGGTTTTGTCCAAGGTGATTGTGCACGACAATCATGTTGCCCTCAGGTATTTAATAAAAAAACAATGCTAATACAAGGCTGATAAGGTTGATCATTCTTCTCCAAGAATTTGATATTTTCCACAAATATACCAAAGTGAAGGAAAATGTGATCTCTGGTCATCTATCCTGAATTCCTATACCACTCATCAAGGATGCCGACAATATCGACATTGAAGACGATTTTCCTGATGAAACCCTTTTTAGCATAAATGTACAATAATGGTTATATGATATTTTTGAATTACATTACCATGTGATTTCAGCACCAAGATACCTCTTACCATCAAAATAAAATATTTTTAGCTGAAACAACATAATACTAATGGGATGAAGGACTCCTGTTAAAGTGCTGCCATGATGGCTTGTTGTGAAGTTTCATTCACAAGAATGAAATTCAAAATATCATAGAAATGTTTCATACGTCACCAACTAGAGGGTATCATGGACCCAATAAAACCATAGAAAATATCCTACAAAGTGTAATTTTATGGCCCACACTATACCAAGATGAAAGGGATTAGTGTCATAACTATGATAGGTGCCAACGAACAGGCACCATTAGAAAATTAAATGAAATGAATCAAAACCTAATCATGAATGTAGAAATATTTGACATATGGGGAATAGATTTCATGGGACCATTTCCAAATTCACACGGCAAGTACTATATTCTTGTTTGTGTTTACTACCTCTCCAAATGGGCAGAAGTTGAAGCTACATCACATGATACAACAAAAGTGGCCCTGAATATCTTGAAAAATAATGTGTTCTCAAGATTTTTATTTCCTAGATTACTCATTAGTGATCAAGGAACACACTTTACCAGTCAATCTGTTAAAAGACTGATGAAAAAATAAGGGATACAGTATAATGAAGGACCTCCCTTCCACCCACAAACAAGTGGGCAAGTTGAATTGTCAAATAGGGAAATCACACAACTCCTGGAAAAGACTATGAACACAAGTCGAGGTGATTGGATTATAAAATTAGATGATGTACTATGGGTATACCAAATTTTATACAAAACACCCATTGGTACCACCCACTTTTGATTAGTTTATTATAAACCGTGTCATCTTCTAGTTGAATTAGAGTGTCGCTCATACTGGGAAATTAAGAAGCTGAATTTGGATTCTCAAAAAGATGGAGGTGCTTAGATGATGTAATTGGATGAATTGGAATAAATTAAAAAATATGATTATGAAAATTACAAGATATATAAAGAAAAAACAAAGACATGGAATGATCAACACATTGCAAGACACATCTTTGTCACATGAAATAAGGTCTTATTATTCAATTAGAGATTAAAATTATTCCCAAGGACACTGAAAACATGATAGTGAGGACCCTTCAAATTCATTCACATTTCCCCCTATGGGACCATATAAATTCACAAGGAAGGTGGTATACCATTCAAAGTCAATGGTCAATTATTAAAAATATATCAAGAACCCTTCTATTAAGGCTGTTTCATCAGCCTATAATACATCCGAGCCTTAAAGTGTTAAACTCTCGATGTTAAAAGAAATGCTATCTGAGAGGAAACCTAGGTTAGGTAACCCTAATATATATTAGGTTATAATAATACTTAGGATAGATTTGAACATTCCATGTGAAAAGGAATAGGATTTGAACTAAAACAGAGAAAAAAAAATTCCATTACATGTTGTGAAACCTTGTTTCACAATGTGTACTTTTTACATCCAAACATTCATAAAACATAGAATTACACAACCTGAAACAAGATTACATGATGTGAAATAGAATTACATGTCATGTAATCCCTCGATCCTATTTTTAAAAATATTACATTAACCTAGGGTTCATGTCCTGACCCTATACCTTCCTCCCTCGACCCTCTGCCTTCCATCCCTCTCTCCTGTGAAAACTAACCCCCACCCTCCCTTCTTCTCCCTCAGACCCCATTTTATCTTCCCCTATTACCCAGAATCCCTCTTTTAATGGCCTAAATCCCAACTCCCTCTCATCTGTGAAACCTTACCCCTCCCCCTTTCCACCCTCTTGTGTGCACCCCCTCCTCCTAACTTCCCTTTCGGCCTAATCCAAACCCCCATCATCCTTATAATCTTCCACACCCCTCCGATCTACTCCCAGAATGGAACAGAAAAAACCAGGTGCCCTGCTCCTACAGAATCAGCATTAGACCAAGATGATCCACAACCAGTGAAGATTAAATGAGGAATTGAACCTCCCACACCCTCAACACCTTGGTTATAATCTTCCCCACATCTCACTGTAGCCTATGCCAAGCTTGCTGCTTAAGCATACTCCTAGTCCAGCTTCAGTGAGTCATATGGAGATGGCCAACCCCATTTTTACCCCATCATACACTTATATGATAAAAAAACATCACATCACCCTCAATATGATATAGGTGAAGCCAGTGGAAAGAAAAAATATTATCAACATGTCCATCCTTGACTGACTGCATATAGTTAACGAGGTCCTCTAGTTCCTCAACTGTCTCCATATTTCCATGATCATTGTGGTACATGAGGAGAAATACCGAGATATATTCCTAGAGTTTCTCTCTACATTTGAGGTTATAGTGGAGAACCTTTACATCAGAATCAGTGGCCAAAAACATGATCTCTCATATTCTAAATTAAACATCATCCCAGGATCTATATAGAATAGTTTACTATATCTGAGATATTTTCAAACCTATGGCTTGATCCACTAAGGACTGATTCTTGGAGACTATAGAGGATGACTTAGAGTGATGCTCACATCAATAATAACCCCTGAATCAAAAAGTAGGACCAGCTTTGTGGGCCCACAATCCGGATCCTTAATCACATCTTGAATCATGCATGGTATGCCATGTTGAGTCTCATGATAGTGTGATCTAGCTCAACATTATCATCTTGGTAGTAGCCTTGGGTAGCCCCATTGTAAACATGGATTCCAAATTCATATTTTATTACCCAGATAACACCCATTGAATGCATGGAACACTCATGGGAAGATCTTTCATCACTCACTTGGCCTGCCATATCGGCATATTCGACACCGCCCTTCCACTCACTTCTTTGGGACCGATGGATTCCATCTATTTTCTGCTGTTACACAAGATGAAAATCCTGGTCAGAGTTTATGACACCAACCAATGGGCTCCAAGAGATAATATGGAATTATATGAACCCCATACAATCATTCAATAGACCCTACCTCTGACCCACCCACCACTTCACCTCTAACACCTCCTTTCTATATCCCTACCTATACCACCACCACATACACTATTAATCCATCCACCCATCCCGCCCCAATAGATCTCTAGGCCATGAAGATTTTCATCCTAGAGAATATATGATAGTTATCTACCTATATAAACCTCCCCTTTGTAGAGAATTCCCATTTCACCACCCCTCCACCACCCTAATCTACTATAGGCTCTCATCTAATGGCACCTACCAACCCCGCATCTTCAACCACTACCACCCCACCCACAACCTAGGATGACCTCCAATCAGAGAAATCAGAACCTAATTTCTAGTAGGAGTACATTACAGAGTAAGACCAGAGAGGTAAGGGGCTAGCCACTACCCCATCCACTGAGGTCCATTTTTTGATCATGCTACCAGACACATGACCCCACTAAGGATAAAAACATCCCCACCACATACATGGATCATCTTTCAAGCACTATGAATCCACCCTCCATAGCTACCCCACCATCCCCATCTACCATCACTATCACTAACTAGGATGGACATATACCACTACCCCTAATTGAGAGTGGACGTTGGAGGAGATTTTTGATTTTAAATGCTTATCTTAGTTGTCCACCATGATCATATTTATTTTGGTCATATTTATCAAGGTGTGTTTATTTTTATTTAGTATTTATTTCCATTAATTTTATACTACTAAAAATATCTATATATATGAGATATCATTTTTCTCTATTTTACTTGGATTAAGTTTTATATCACTCAATTTTATAGTATCCATGTCTAGCTCTTCTATTTCTTCTATGGTTGTTGATGCACCTTTACCACCATCTTTTTTGGTTTGATGAGTGAATCAACATGTGGATGAGAAAAAACTTCAACTTCAGAATCTCTCACTAGAGATTCATTCACATCATCCACCACCAAGAGCTAAAATACCCTTTCTTCAATTTCAGATCCATGACCTCTATTCTCCTGAATTCATAAATCCTATAAAAATACCCCATGATCTAGAGGACACTTCCATGAGTAGCTGTAGACGCTAGAGAAGACATTGAGCTGTTGGATGACACTTCCTGATATTATATTCTATCCATATGGCGGAAGATGTAATTTGTTAGTAATTTATTAGAGGAAAACTATATTTCATCTATTTTCTCATTTTAGTCTTCATGATAATTTTTTTTCTAGAGTCTTTTTCCTTCTATCACGAGTCACTTGTAGTTTTATTATAGAAACCTTACTGCATTTAAATAAATTCTGTTTTAATTTATCATCATACCGTGCACCTATATATTTTACCACTTACCAGTGCTTCAACCCTATGAACAAATGCTTTATCTAGTGCAAGATTGGTATTTTGAACCCATTTTTCAAGAATATCAAATTCAAAAACAAGACAGCAAAAATTCCCTTGTGGCATTCCACTTATTATAGGGATCTCTCATTTTATTCAATATTTAATTATTAAATTTCCATTTCATTTATCTAAGCTGTATTTTCCATAACACACCCAAAGTACTTCCAAGAATAATATAGAAAATGTCTCATTCTAAGTGTGGGGGAGTTTTTCATGAGTTTCAATTTTGATACACTTGATTTTGTTTCCTAATATCAGTTTTCTAGAAGACATTTTTCATTTTGGAAGAATTATTTAACCTTGAAACTCATTATAAACATTTAAATAAAAGAAAAAAATTATATTTTCAATTTTTAGAATCCATGTTTTTCTCTTATTTATATTTTTAGAATGATTGCTGATCTTGGTAAATTAATTCAAATTCAATATTTTTAAAATTACTATTAATTGAATTATTACTTGGTTTAATACCCTTAATGATTTCCATTTCTTTATTTATTCCCAATACCATAAGGATTCCAAGCCTAAAATTTCATATTCTTTTCTAAGAATATTTTTTATTGACATTTGGGACATGTAAACCTATCCAAACATGCATTGAGATCTTATTGAGGCTACGACTGAACAAATAAAATTTTAAAATGATTAAGGAAATCTTTGTAAAGTTACTTTTTCCAGATACCCACCTTAAATATTTCCTTCATTAAGCTTGTAGTTTTCATGAATGACCTTTTAGGATATATCTATTCTAAGTTTATTATCCAATCCTACCTTGTTATTTGTATAATTCATGACTTAACTCTTAACAAGTGTGGGTGAAATTTTTAGCTAGCACAAGATGATTTTACTATAGAGATGTATTTTGTCCCTCATTAGACTGAATGATTATGATCCATGTGTACTTTTTAGTATTTCACTTCTATCCTTTTCCTTTTAAAAATAAAAAAATAAAATAAAACGATTTGGGTTATGTACTAAGAAGGTAAAAAATCACTATTTCAAACTAATGAATCCCTTGAAGGATCATATGTGGTTAGGGGTGGATGTGAGATCTCTCCTAGAAATGAATTTCAAAAAATAAAAATGAAAAATAAATTGGAAGGAACAAGATACCTTTTTACACAAAATTTATATATATATACATGGATTGAACTTGAGTTGTGGAGAGTGTGGAATTTATTTGCTATGGAAGAGTCATTTTGTTATAGTTTTCATGACAATCATGCATTATAATATATAGACTACCCTCCTTTTTAATACTATTTTTCACTATGTACCAACCTTCCCATATCCTCAGAGTCATTAAAACATATTTTATAAAGCCCTCAAGAATAATTTAGTATTTTTCTTTATGAAGTGGAGATAATAGAACCAATGCAAGCCTATGGTCGGGAGCATGTACTTAGGGTTTTACCATAACTCTAGTTTCATTTTTCCCTATGTGATGAGAGAAAAGTATTTATGAGGTAAATTTAAAATGGGTTTAGAATCCATGGAAGAGTAAAAAAAATATAGTAAAGTGATTAATAATTTGTTTAAAAAAATGAGTTATGAGGCATGATAGATTTTCTATGCAGGGATGATTTTGGAGACTGTATTTTTTAACATAAACTTAGTTTTATTTACCTAGATATAATGTATGTTTCCTGTTTTAAAATTTTCATTCCCTTTTGGAATCCATTTTTAGATATTTTTTCTTAAGGATAAGCAATTGGTCAAGTGTGGGGGAATTTTATAAGATGAAATCATATACATATTTTCCTATTATTTTGTTAAATATTTTCAATGATTTACCTGATAATACACCTGGTATGTGTTTTTTATTATAGGAATCAATCTTTCATGCTTCAAAGGACAAAAAATTAGAAAAGGAACAAAGCTGGATACTACATTTCATGAAACCTCATTACACGACATGTAATATCATTTCACAAAATGCTGCAAGTTGTGACAAAAGTAGTGAATAATTTCAAGTAGTGAATCCATTACATGATGTGATTCACCAATGCATATCTTGTAACCCTTGAATTCAATTTCTGATTTCAAGATAAAGCTCGGAGGAAGACACAAATCATGAGTCCCAAATACCCATAGTGAAAGGATTCAAATTTATAAATCTTGACTGAGATTCATGTGAGATACGCAACGATTCAAAATTTGCATAGAAAACCATGGATCGACATTACACGATGTGAATTTCTATTACACATCATGTAATATTCAATACATATATAGTAGTAGTGAACTTTATTTAAGAAATCTAGAAGACTCTATTTCATTCAATTTTCTCTTGTCCCCTTCTACCCTCTCTACTCAAAACTCAAATTTATTCGATTTATTTTCATTTTTTTACTTCAATACAAGAATTGTAGATCTATTTCAAGGTGGTTCTTCATTTCATTTGGTGTTACCTACACGACTTCACTTGTTCTTCATTTGTATGAGCAATCCATGACGAACCATTATTGTGATTATTCTCATAATTGTTTCAAGTAAGTAAATTAGTTACAAATTATGATTGAATCCAAATTGTTATTGTTATTATTTCATGTTCATCAACTAATAAATACCACTGCATGCATGTTCTTTAATTTTAATCCCCATTTCAATTTATAAATTCAATATTTTTTCAATATTTTTCCCTTTCTTGATTAATTCTACAATGAGCGGCTAAACCACCTAGGGTAGGGATAGAGAGTAGGGGTATCCAAACTCAATAAATCTTTAATTATCTACTTATTAGCCATAAAGGATTAGTAATAAGGGTAAATGATAATTGTATATCCAATTCACTTGAACATCCCTGATCACATGAAATTTCAATGAATTACCCTATTCCTATTTAAAGTAGGATAGGATATGACCAATAGCCTATAATACTTTCTACCTTAGAAAATAATATTAATGAATCTAGGTTGCCACTATCTCTAGAACAAGGTATAGTTACCTCCTAGGTAGAACTATTTGGTTTGACCATGGTCAAGAAGTGACCTCCGCTTTATTGGCTGCCTAAAACATTAGGATGCTACGAAGTTATAATTAATATAATTATTTCTATAGAAACTAAAAATTGATCATGATCCCTTCCTTATTCCTAATTTTAAACCTCAAATATTTAGCAACAGTTTTCCCAAACCTAACCAAACTTGTAAAGACTCTTACCTCAAAAGGTTATAAGATAAAGGTTTCCATTTCCCGACAAATTACCCATGGGATCGATCACATAATATCACTATTCCATATCATAGTAGCGAGTGATGTTTGGTAAATGGATAAATCTAATCTGATTGAAACCCACATGAATTAAACGATGTGTGTGGGGGAGTCAATAATATCATATGGTTTCCTCTTATATTAGAAAAAATGAAGGGAATTAAGCTTAGGATTAATCTCTATGAAGCCTGGTTTTCTAAGATTCAATGAATGGGACATTAAGATTGATCCTTACAATGTATGAGATACATATACATAGGTGTGGATCCACATATTCAAGATGAATTGGCTCAACTGGTACAAACACATTCCAAGGGATATTTTCTCCTCTATAGGAAACCCCATCCCAATGGATGAACAAATATATAACCCGAGATTTAAAAATTATGAAAGAATATTATTAGAAGTTGAAATGTAAAACAACTTGTTGGAGGAATTGGTGTTGATAACAATATATGACAACATGAAACTTGAAATTCAATATGAGAGGAAGCCTAAATTTGGTATGGGATGCAAGTTCTTTGGTCACATGTTCTATGAATGTAATAGGGAGAAGGAATGAAACTTTTGTAAATAAAAAGGGAATGGTGATAGAAAATAATGAAGGTGAAAAGGCAAGGAAAACGTTTCACCACTAGATCCAAGCATTATCAGGAAGCATTGAACCCCCAAGGAAGTGGAGGTGAGTAGGGTTGTGGAATAGTAGATGGAATATTTTGAGAAGGTCCCAACATCCCATGATTGTCAAAAACCAGAATTAGATAGCAACATCCTATCCCTTATTGACATCATTGAAATAAAAAAGGCTGATAAATCCCCCTAGATGGTGGGAAAACATGATGATGACTCATTACTGGACTCCAAATATGAAAATCCAATGTGATAGGATCCCATTCATCCATAATTGGTATCTCCCTATGATATGTGGATGTTGCATCATTTTTTATGAATATCCCTTACATTACACAAACACATGCCCAAGTACCATAATAGTTTAGTACCTTCGGAAACTTGGAACACAATCTTCTAATCTGGTGAAAGATCTTCATTGTTTGCCACAAAGATCTTCCCTTTTAGTAGCCTTTATATATATAACCTACATAAAACCTTTCTTTATAACCTAGGAAAAGGAAACATAATAAAGGGTGAGCTCATATGATTATTAAGTGTAAACAATGGAAATATGTAAGCATAACAAGAACATAAGGGTGTGAGAACATGATAAAAATATTTAAAAACCATACCCTGCATGTCAAAGATCATAATATTGAGTCATGAAATAAATATCAGTATTTCATACGATATGAATCATAATAAAATCAAAGAATATGATCCATGAGTTTATAATAATGGAAAAAGATATTGAAATTGTGGAAGAATTATAATCATATAAAATCATTACCTATAAGTCATGGATTATTTCCAAAACATATCAGGGAACTTAAAGGGAGATACAACGACTAAGAGGGACACAAAACCATCCCCAATGACATAAATATCCTTATAGTGTAATGGGTTCAGTCCCCAAACCATTATAATGGAACAACTCACTTACTGTACCAAGTTCACTCCCCATTAAATCCATGTTTATCTCATGAGATATAAATATTTAACCAATTAATTGAAGGGAGATATAGGTCCCAACCATTACATAATGAAGACCATATTTATGTGTTCCACAAGATCATAGAAATTCAACTTAACAAAACCCATGAAATGAAATGGGTATTATAAAAATTTCAGCATATCATAACTTGTGGAAAAGAGACCAGTTTCATAACCATTTCATCATAGAATAAACCATGAAAAAGAAGTTATTTCTATAATAATTTCCTAATGGTATAACTAATGGAATATAAAAAGGTATCATAAATATAGTGTAATAAAAAAATAAACCATTAAAAAAAAGAATATGAATGATATATTTGAATCATATCCCCAGTAAAGCATAGGTTACACCAACATATGCCATCATAGATGGAAAATAATTTTTAAATATCTTTTAAAACATTTATTGAGGAAAATATCCTACCACATTGAAAAACTCTTTAAAACATAAAACATTTTGAAAACCTTTTCCTTTGAAAATAACCTTGAAAAATTATAATGGAAGGTTTGAAAATCATTTTAAAAACTTTTTAAACACAAATCTTTTTATTTGAAAATTCCTTTGAAACTTATAAAGGAAGATTTGAAAATCATTTAAAAAAACTTTAAACATAATTTTTTTTGAATTGAGCTCAGAGAAGACTTAGGGTGATCACATAGGGTATAAAAATCACTTCTATATTTCCAACAATAAGGTGAAGGCAATGCAATGTTCTGCCACTGAGGTTGTTGGTCTAATGAAGAACTTTTCCAAAGTTGTGAATGTTTCTTCAGGTCCCTATTTTTGGGATTTTAACACACCCATTTCTAGAAGAGTGATCAATAAGGGAAGAGTTTCTGATGTCTCATATAATCAAGAAGTGGTCAAAGAACGTGCAAATATTTGTAGGTATTATATTATTGTCTATGTCCTAAATCTAAAAGAGGAAAAGATATATAAATTACAAAACTCTCACAAAGGATTACATATGTTTGAGGATTTGAATAGTGGAATATGACCATGATGGGATGGGGATATTTGATAAACTAAAATCATATATATATATATATATATATATATATATCCTATTATTTTTTTTAAGTATTTTCGATGATTTACTAGATAATGAACTTGGTATGCGTTGTTTATTATAGAAATTTGGATTTCAATGTTCAAAGGAAAAAATGCAGAAAAGGAGAAAGTTTTACTATTACACATCATGAAACCTCATTACATGACATGTAAAATCATTTCAAATCATGCTAAACTTCTTGATGGATGTCATGAATAATTTCAAGTAGTGAATACATTATATGAAATAATTCCCCAATACATACCATGTAACCCTTGCATTCAATTTCCACTTTCAAGATAAATCTCAGAGGGGGATACATGCTTTGAGTCCTAGATACACGTCATTAAAGGAGTCAAATTTACAAATCTAGGATGAGATTTGTGAGAGATACACATAGATTCAAAATATGCGGAGAAAACCATGGATCAACATTACACAATGTGAATTCCTATTACACATCATGTAATATTCCATCTATATATACAACAGTATCACACAAGATTTAAAAAATCTAGAAGACTCTATTTATTTCAATTTGCAATCACCCCCTTATACTCACTCAACTCAAAAATCTAATTTCTTCCATTTATATTCATTATTTAACTTCAATAGAAGCATGTTGGATAGATTTCAAGGTCATTCTTCATCCCATTTTTTATTACTGACACTTTTGAACTCATTATTCATTTAAATTAGCAATCCACAATGAATCACTACTGCATTTATTCTCATCCTTATTTTAAGTAAGTAAATTAGTTACAAATTGTGATGGAATACATATCGTTATTGTCAATTCATGATTTCATGTTCATCAACTGATAAATACAACTCTGTACAAGTTCCTTAATTTTTTAATCCCTATTTCCATTTATAAATTCAATATTTTTTCAATATATTTCCCTTTATTGATTAATTCTACAATGAGTGGATAAACCAAAAAGGGTAGGGATTGAGAGTAGGGGTATCTAAACTCAATAAATCTTCAATTCTCAACTTGGTAACTTTTAAGAATTCTTAATTAGAATAAATATTCATTCAAACATCCCTGACCATGGGAAATTTGAATGAATGACCACATCCTGGTTAAAGAAGAATAGGAAATGACTAGTAATATATAACTATTTGTACCTTATAAGCTAATATTAATGTATATAGGATTCCACTATCTTCAGACCATGGAATTGTTACCCCCTAGGTAGAACTAGTTTTTTTGACCATATTCAACTAGTGACCTCTGATTGATTCACAGTCTAATACTTTAGGATCCTACCACGTTTTAATTAATATCATTATTTCTAAAAAAACCCTAATACAAATCCCCATCCATTTATTATCCCTGAATTCAAACCTCAAATATTTAGAAATAGTTTTTCCAAACAGAACCAAATTCATAAGGACTCTTACCTCAAAAGGTTCCAAGAAAAATGTTTTTGTCACCAGCCTAATTCTTCATGGTATTGACCCTATACTATCACTATACTACATATCAGTAGAAAGTGAAGTTTGAGAAATAGATAAATCTAATTTGACCGCAGCCCATGCGAATTAAACGATGCATGAGGGCATATAAACTTTTGGCACTATTTCTGGGGAGTCTTTTTTTCTGTACTTCTCAGGGTAACATATGACCAAGGACTTGGGATTACCTCTCACTTTCCTCATTTACCTTTTCCTTTTCTCTACCCTTTTCTTTTTAATGCCACATAATCCTTATTCTTTTTGAAGCTTAGTGCATAAATCAGGGACCTTTGACTCATTCAAGGAGCCTTGAAGAACAAGAATAGTTATCCTTGAGCATGAAATTAAAAGGTATCGCTTTGTAAGACACCAGTCTAAAAATATCCTACCTAAACAATATAGTGAGACAAAACCCACCAAACCTTCCAAACATGCTATCATTAGTTCCTAGAGAGAATATATTTCAATAAGAGTGAACTATCATGGATTATGGATTTCCATCAATCCATGGTGCTACACCAAGAATCATGCATCCTCTCATTCAAGAAAAAATATTTGAAAAAAATCTTGAACTCCTTCACATGATCTAGAACATGCGATAATTTAGTGGGATTCAAAGTGAATACCCCCATGATCATATCTCTAAACTTCTTGGAAGTGTAGGATATATTTTGTAACCAAGGATTATATTATGATGAAATATATCGTCACATATTTCCCTTCTCTCAATGAGATCGAGCCAAATATTAGATCAAGAGTCAGTATCACAAGATAATAAATACTTGGGATGATCAAGATACAAAGTTTTGGATAAATAATTCCCACCAATCTGAACATGGAATCTCCCAAATTTTATACAAAACTTTGCTCAGATTGATGGAGAGTCCACAAGGGAAGCTTGTGGAAGATTCAAGTAGTTTATGAGAATGTTCCTTAACCATGGACTAAGAATGTGGATCCATCTCCAAAAATTCTACCAAGGACTCCAACCAGCCACACACACAGTTTTCGAAGCTACCTCCGATGAAGGGATTATGTTTAAGACACCTAAAACTGGAAGATATATTTTGAATAAAGTCTCTCACAAAGATAGCTTATGGTAGAGTGATCGTGGACCACCTCAGTGTGGTATCCACCAAGTAAAAAAGAATACTCACTTAGCGACAGAAGTCAAATCCATAACAAAAAAGTTAGAGTCATTCCATCTACCTACTACACCACCCGCTCCAACTCCTGTAATGGAGATGTAGTCATGAAAAATGTTAGGTATCTCACACTTATACCAAAACTGAAAAATAGGAGTTGAAGAAAAATAAACCCAAGATTGTAATTAAATCAATTATAATCATAAAAGTCCACCATTCCAATAGCAATAGTAGTACTATCAGTAGAGCCTGAATCATCTGCCACCTCAAACCAACTAGGTATATTATCAATAGAGAAGTATTCAAGCACCAATTCATAGTCAAGGAACACCATTATAACCACCCATGAACCTTGTGCCTAGAATGAATCAACAAACAAAACAACAACCTTTCCATCATAGGGAACAACTATAGTTTCAACAAACATAACGAAGAAGTTAACAGTAAACTACTCCTCTCTAGAGTAACTTCGAGAACCTATTAGATACATTTGTTCAAAAAGAAGACCAGAAGATGACTACTCAGGAGACGAAGATACATAACCAATGCTATTTTTTTACACAATATAGAAATTTAGATGGGATAGATCTCAAAGACTATATCAAAATGATTACTAGGTACTCCACCTAGTAATAAAAATACATACCTATGGGAAAAGCTAAGGATATAGTGGTGATAAGTGAAAAAATCTTGGATTTTCTACAACCATGTAGAAGAAATGAAAGAAAGATTGTGGAACCTAAGAATCATTTAATAGTATAAGAAGAAGAAGTTAATAGGAGAACTCAAGTAATACCCAAAGAGGTATCTCGATCCAAAAACACCCAAAAAACAGAGCAACCAAAAGATCTAGTCTATGTTTTTACACCACTATACAAGACTCCTATTTCTTTTCTAGAAAGAGAAACACAAGGAAGAAATGAGGCACAATACATGAATTTATTCTAAATGTTCAAATAATTTCATATCAATGTACCATTTGTAGAGGCTATTACTGATATTATAGTTTATTCTAAATTCATAAAAGATCTGATTTTTAATAAAAAAATAGAAGATATATGTTTCATATCACTAAATTAAAAATTCTATATTGTTTTTCAGTAGAAAATTCCAACAAAGATGAGAGGCCCTGGAAGTTTTTCAATTCCATGTGCTATTAGTGAGTTTAAATTTGGAAGATCTATATGCGATCTTGGAGAAAGTATTAACCTCATGCTGATGAGTGTATTTCATAACTTGGGACTTCAAGAGCTCAAACCAAATTGAGTATCACTAAAACTTGTAGACCGATCAGTATTGTACCCTTGAGGAATTCTTTAGGATGTATTAGTTAAATTCAGGAAGTTCATATTTCTAGAAGACTTTCTAGTTTTAGACATGGAAGAAGAAGGTGAAGTCCCCCTTATTCTTGGAATACCATTCATGTCCATAGGAAAGGCTCTAATATATGTAAATCAAGGGTGTTTAATCATTTGAGTTTGAAAAGAACATGTAGTCTTCAACCTCATCAAAGCTTCCAAACAATCAGATGATGCCTTTGATTGAAATTCTATCTCTCTTACCCAAGAGAGAAATTAATATATGGCTATAGAAGAAGATAGTGAGGAGTCACTCCTTGATGAAAAAGAAGATTATGATTTTGAGGAATTTAGTTTCAATGAACCTCTCACAAGGGATTCTTTCCCACCTTTCATACCATCAATCATTCAACCACCAACACTAGAGTTGAAGCCTCTACTGAGTACTCTTAAGTATTAATACATAGGATCTTAAAACTCTCCACCAATAATCATTAAATCTAAAAAATATAAATTACAAGAGGAAAAATTGGTTAAATTTTTTAAAAGGCACCAGAAGTCAATTTCCTATGGAGTGGATTACATTAAAAGAATCCATCCTACATTATGAACCCAAAAAATCCTACTTGACGAAGGTGAAAACCCCAAATTCAACCACGTTTAAGGATCACACAACCAATGAAGGAAGTTTTTGAAAAGGAATTAATGAAACTTATAGATGCTGGAATAAAATTTTCAATTTCTGATAATGAGTGGGTGAGACTTCTATAATTAGTTCCTAAGAAAGGTGGGCTCATAGTGTAAAAATGGATGAAAATGAACTGATCTCAACACGCACCATCATTGGATGACGAGTTTACATGGATTACATAAATTTAAGCACATTAAACTAGAAAGATCATTTACCTTTCCTTTCATGGATAAAATGATGGAGATACTAGTGGGATATGGATTTTATTTTTTCTGGACAGATATTCAGGATAAAATTAGATTGTAGTCGACCCAACTGATTACTCCAAAACCACATTCACATGTCCTTTTGGTGCTATTTCTTACAAGCCTATTTCATTTTGTATGTATAATGCACCAGTGACCTTTCAAAGGTGCATGATTCATATATTCCATGATATAGAATAGGAATTTTTAAAAATCTTCATGGATGACTTTTCAATATATAGAAGATCTTTAAAGGTTTTCCTGAGCAGTATTGAGTTAGTCTGATGGTGATATGAAGAGAAATGTCTATTTTTGATTTTTTTTTTCATTTTATGGTTTAAAGAGTCATAGTATTTAGACCTAAAAGTTTCATATAGGGCATATAAGTTGATCCCTATAAGATAAATGTCATCAATGATTTACCTAAGACTTTAATAGTTAAGGGTATAAGGAGCTTTCTAGGCCATGCTGGATTCTACATGTGATATGTAAAAAATCTATTCATAAGTTTCCTACCCTATGATGCACTTGTTTTCAAAAGAATTTTCATTTTAATTCTCTAAATAATGTCAGTATACAGTCAATAATTAAAGATAATCCTGATAGCAGCCCTGTAATCATTTCATCTGACCGAGACAAGGAATTTCAATTAATGTGTGACACCAACGACTTTACTATTGGCACTATTTTATGAAAATGATTTGTTCTCATATTCTTCCATATCTACTATGCTATCCACACACTAAATGAATATCAAGTAAACCACACAACTATAGGGAAAGAACTCTTAGCTGTTGTGTATGCTTTTGATAAACATTGTTCTTATTTGGTTTTGTCCAAGGTGATTGTGCACGACAATCATGTTGCCCTCAGGTATTTAATAAAAAAACAATGCTAATCCAAGGCTGATAAGGTTGATCATTCTTCTCCAAGAATTTTATATTTTCCACAAATATACCAAAGTGAAGGAAAATGTGATCTCTGGTCATCTATCCTGAATTCCTATACCACTCATCAAGGATGCCGACAATATCGACATTGAAGACAATTTTCCTGATGAAACCCTTTTTAGCATAAATGTACAATAATGGTTATATGATATTTTTGAATTACATTACCATGTGATTTCAGCACCAAGATACCTCTTACCATCAAAATAAAATATTTTTAGCAGAAACAACATAATACTACTGGGATGAAGGACTCCTGTTAAAGTGCTGCCATGATGGCTTGTTGTGAAGTTTCATTCACAAGAATGAAATCCAAAATATCATAGAAATGTTTCATACGTCACCAACTAGAGGGTATCATGGACCCAATAAAACCATAGAAAATATCCTACAAAGTTTAATTTTATGGCCCACACTATACCAAGATGAAAGGGATTAGTGTCATAACTATGATAGGTGCCAACGAACAGGCACCATTAGAAAAATAAATGAAATGACTCAAAACCTAATCATGAATGTAGAAATATTTGACATATGGGGAATAGATTTCATGGGACCATTTCCAAATTCACATGGCAAGTACTATATTCTTGTTTGTGTTTACTACCTCTCCAAATGGGCAGAAGTTGAAGCTACATCACATGATACAACAAAAGTGGCCCTGAATATCTTGAAAAATAATGTGTTCTCAAGATTTTTATTTCCTAGATTACTCATTAGTGATCAAGGAACACACTTTACCAGTCAATCTGTTAAAAGACTGATGAAAAAATAAGGGATACGGTATAATGAAGGACCTCCCTTCCACCCACAAACAAGTGGGCAAGTTGAATTGTCAAATAGGGAAATCACACAACTCCTGGAAAAGACCGTGAACAAAAGTCGAAGTGATTGGATTATAAAATTAGATGATGTACTATGGGTATACCAAATTTTATACAAAACACCCATTGGTACCACCCACTTTTGATTAGTTTATTATAAACCGTGTCATCTTCTAGTTGAATTAGAGTGTCGCTCATACTGGGAAATTAAGAAGCTGAATTTGGATTCTCAAAAAGATGGAGGTGCTTAGATGATGTAATTGGATGAATTGGAATAAATTAAAAAATATGATTATGAACATTACAAGATATATAAAGAAAAAACAAAGACATGGAATAATCAACACATTGCAAGACACATCTTTGTCACATGAAATAAGGTCTTATTATTCAATTAGAGATTAAAATTGTTCCCAAGGACACTGAAAACTTGATAGTGAGGACCCTTCGAATTCATTCACATTTCCCCCTATGGGACCATATAAATTCGCAAGGAAGGTGGTATACCATTCAAAGTCAATGGTCAATGATTAAAAATATATCAAGAACCCTTCTATTAAGGTTGTTTCATCATCCTATAATACATCCGAGCCTTAAAGCATTAAACTCTCGATGTTAAAAGAAATGCTATCTGAGAGGAAACCTAGGTTAGGTAACCCTAATATATATTAGGTTAGAATAATACTTAGGATAGATTTGAACATTCCAGGAGAAAAGGAATAGGATTTGAACTAAAATAGAGAAAAAAAAATTCCATTACATGTTGTGAAACCTTGTTTCACAATGTGTACTTTTTACATCCAAACATTCATAAAACATATAATTACACAACCTAAAACAAGATTACATGATGTGAAATAGAATTACATGTCATGTAATCCCTCTATCCTATTTTTAAAAATATTACATTAACCTAGGGTTCATGTCCTGACCCTATACCTTCCTCCCTCGACCCTCTGCCTTCCCTCCCTCTCTCCTGTGAAAACTAACCCCCACCCTCCCTTCTTCTCCCTCAGACCCCCTTTTCTCTACCCCTATTACCGAGAATCCCTCTTTTAATGGCCTAAATCCCTACTCCCTCTCATCTGTGAAACCTTCCCCCTCCCCCTTTCCACCCTCTTGTGTGCACCCCATCCTCCTAACTTCCCTTTCGGCCTAATCCAAACCCCCATCATCCTTATAATCTTCCACACCCCTCCGATCTACTCCTAGAATGGAACAGAAAAAACCAGGTGCCCTGCTCCTACAGAATCAGCATTAGACCAAGATGATCCACAACCAGTGAAGATTAAATGAGGAATTGAACCTCCCACACCCTCAACACCTTGGGTAGAATCTTCCCCACCTCTCGCTGTAGCCTATTCCAAGCTCGCTGCTTAAGCATACTCCTAGTCCAGCTTCAGTGAGTCATATGGAGATGGCGAACCCCATTTTTACCCCATCATACACTTATATGATAAAAAAACATCACATCACCCTTAATAGGATATAGGTGAAGCCAGTGGAAAGAAAAAATATTATCAACATGTCCATCCTTGACTGACTGCATATAGTTAACGAGGTCCTCTAGTTCCTCAACTGTCTCCATATTTCCCTGATCATTGTGGTACATGAGGAGAAATACCGAGATATATTCCTAGAGTTTCTCTCTACATTTGAGGTTATAGTGGAGAACCTTTACTTCAGAATCAGTGGCTAAAAACATGATCTCTCATTTTCTAAATTAAACATCATCCCATGATCTATATAGAATAGTTTACTATGTCTGAGATATTTTCAAACCTATGGCTTGATCCACTAAGGACTGATTCTTGGAGACTATAGAGGATGACTTAGAGTGATTCTCACATCAATAATAACCCCTAAATCAAAAAGTAGGACCAGATTTGTGGGCCCACAATCAGGATCCTTAATCACATCTTGAATCATGCATGGTATGCCATGTTGAGTCTCATGATAGTGTGATCTAGCTCAACATTTTCATCTTGGTAGTAGCCTTGGGTAGCCCCGTTGTAAACATGGATTCAAAATTCATATTTTATTACCGAGATAACACCCATTGAATGCATGGAACACTCATGGGAAGATCTTTCATCACTCACTTGGCCTGCCATATCGGCATATTCGACACCGCCCTTCTACTCACTTCTTTGGGACCGATGGATTCCATCTATTTTCTGCTGTTACACAAGATGAAAATCCTGGTCAGAGTTTATGACACCAAACAATGGGCTCCAAGAGATAATATGGAATTATATGAACCCCATACAATCATTCAATAGACCCTACCTCTGACCCACCCACCACTTCACCTCTAACACCTCCTTTCTATATCCCTACCTATACCACCACCACATACCCTATTAATCCAGCCACCCATCCCACCCCAATAGATCTCTAGGCCATGAAGATTTTCATTCTAGAGAATATATGATAGTTATCTACCTATATGCACCTCCCCTTTGTAGAGAATTCCCATTTCACCACCCCTCCACCACCCTAATCTACTATAGGCTCTCATCCAATGGCACCTACCAACCCCTCATCTTCAACCACTACCACCCCACCCACAACCTAGGATGACCTCCAATCAGAGAAATCAGAACCTAATTTCTAGTAGGAGTACATTACAGAGTAAGACCAGAGAGGTAAGGGGCTAGCCACTACCCCATCCACTAAGGTCCATTTTTTGATCATGCTACCAGACACATGACCCCACTAAGGATAAACACATCCCCACCACATACCTGGATCATCTTTCAAGCACCATGAATCCACCCCCCATAGCTACCCCACCATCCCCATCTACCATCACTATCACTAACTTGGATGGACATATACCACTACCCCTGATTGAGAGTGGACGTTGGAGGAGATTTTTTATTTTAAATTCTTATCTTAGTTGTCCAACATGATCATATTTATTTTGGTCATATGTATCAAGGTGTGTTTATTTTTATTTAGTCTTTATTTCCATTAATTTTATACTACTAAAAATATCTATATATATGAGAGCTCATTTTTCTCTATTTTACTTGGATTAAGTTTTATATCACTCAATTTTATAGTATCCATGTCTATCTCTTCTATTTCTTCTATGGTTGTTGATGCACCTTTACCACCATCTGTTTTGGTTTGATGAGTGAATCAACATGTGGATGAGAAAAAACTTCAACTTCAGAATCTCTCACTAGAGATTCATTCACATCATCCACCACCAAGAGCTAAAATACCCTTTCTTCAATTTCAGATCCATGATCTCTATTCTCCTGAATTCATAAATCCTATAAAAATACCACATGATCTAGTGGACACTTCCATGAGTAGCTGTAGACGTCAGAGAAGACATTGAGCCGATGGATGAAACTTCCTGATATTATATTCTATCCATATGGCTGAAGATGTAATTTGTTGGTAATTTATTAGAGGAAAACTATATTTCATCTATTTTCTCATTTTAGTCTTCATGATAATTTTTTTTCTAGAGACTTTTTCTTTCTATCACGAGTCACTTGTAGTTTTATTATAGTAACCTTACTGCATTTAAATAAATTCTATTTTAATTTATCATCATACCGTGCACCTATATTTTTTACCACTTACTAGTGCTTCAACCCTATGAACAAATGCTTTATCTAGTGCAAGATTGGTATTTTGAACCCATTTTTCAAGAATATCAAATTAAAAAACAAGATAGAAAAAATTCCCTCGTGGCATGCCACTTATTATAGGGATCTCTCATTTTATTCAATATTTAATTATTAAATTTCCATTTCATTTATCTAATCTATATTTTCCATAACACACCCAAAGTACTTCCAAGAATAATATAGAAAATGTCTCATTCTAAGTGTGGGGGAGTTTTTCATGAGTTTCAATTTTGATACACTTGATTTTTTTTCCTAATACCAGTTTTCTAGAAGACATTTTTCATTTTGGAAGAATTATTTAACCTTGAAACACATTATAAACATTTAAATAAAAGAAAAAAATTATATTTTTCATTTTTAGAATCCATGTTTTTCTCTTGTTTATATTTTTAGAATGATTGCTGATCTTGGTAAATTAATTCAAATTCAATATTTTTAAAATTACTATTAATTGAATTATTACTTGGTTTCATACCCTTAATGATTTCTAGTTCTTTATTTATTCCCAATACCATAAGGATTCCAAGCCTAAAATTTCATATTATTTTCTAAGAATATTTTTTATTGACATTTGGGACATGTAAACCTATCCAAAATTGCATTGAGATCTTATTGAGGCTACGACTGAACAAATAAAATTTTAAAATGATTAAGGAAATCTTTGTAAAGTTACTTTTTCCAGAGACCCACCTTACATATTTCCTTCATTAAGCTTGTAGTTTTCATGAATGACCTTTTAGGATATATCTATTCTATGTTTATTATCCAATCCTACCTTGTTCTTTGTATAATTCATGACTTAACTCTTAACAAGTGTGGGTGAAATTTTTAGCTAGCACAAGATGATTTTACTATAGAGATGTATTTTCTCCCTCATTAGACTGAATGATTATGATCCATGTGTACTTTTTAGTATTTCACTTCTATCCTCTTCCTTTTAAAAATAAAAAAATAAAATAAAACGATTTGGGTTATGTACTAAGAAGGTAAAAAATCACTATTTCAAACTGATGAATCCCCTGAAGGATCATATGTTGTTAGGGGTGGATGTGAGATATGTCCTAGAAATGAATTTCAAAAAATACAAATGAAAAATAAATTGGAAGGAACAAGATACCTTTTTACACACACTTTATATATATACATGGATTGAACTTGAGTTGTGGAGAGCGTGGAATTTATTTGCTATGGAAGAGTCATTTTGTTATAGTTTTCATGATAATCATGCATTATAATCTATAGACTACCCTCCTTTTTGATACTATTTTTCACTATGTACCAACCCGCCCATATCCTCAGAGTCATTAAAACATATTTTATGAAGCCCTCAAGAATAATTTAGTATTTTTCTTTATGAAGTGGAGATAATAGAACCAATGCAAGCCTATGGTCGGGAGCATGTACTTAGGGTTTTACCATAACTCTAGTTTCATTTTTCCCTATGTGATGAGAGAAAATTATTTATGAGGTAAATTTAAAATGGGTTTAGAATACATGGAACAGTTAAAAAATTATAGTAAAGTGATTAATAATTTGTTTAAAAAAATGACCTATGAGGCATGATAGATTTTCTATGCAGGAATGATTTTGGATACTGTCTTTTTTAACTTAAACTTAGTTTTGTTTACCTAGATATAATGAATGTTTCCTGTTTTAAAATTTTCATTCCCTTTTGGAATCCATTTTTAGATCTTTTTTCTTAAGGATAAGCAATTAGTAAAGTGTGGGGGAATTTTATAATATGAAATCATATGCATATTTTCCTATTATTTTGTTAAATATTTTCAATGATTTACCTGATAATACACCTGGTATGTGTTTTTTATTATAGGAATCAAACTTTCATGCTTCAAAGGACAAAAAATTAGAAAAGGAACAAAGCTAGAAACTACATTTCATGAAACCTCATTACACGACATGTAATATCATTTCACAACATGCTGCAAGTTGTGACGAAAGTAGTGAATAATTTCAAGTAGTGAATCCATTACATGATGTGATTCACCAATGCACATCATGTAACCCTTGCATTCAATTTCCGATTTCAAGATAAATCTCGGAGGAAGACACAAATCATGAGTCCCAAATACACATAGTGAAAGGAGTCAAATTTCTAAATCTTGAATGAGATTCATGTGAGATACGCACAAATTCAAAATTTGCATAGAAAACCATGGATCGACATTACACGATGTGAATTTCTATTACACATCATGTAATATTCAATATATATATAGTAGTAGTTAACTTTATTTAAGAAATCTAGAAGACTCTATTTCATTCAATTTTCTCTTGTCCCCTTCTACCCTCTCTACTCAAAACTCAAATTTATTCAATTTATTTTCATTTTTTTACTTCAATACAAGAATTGTAGATATATTTCAAGGTTTTTCTTCATTTCATTTGGTGTTACCTACACGACTTCACTTGTTCTTCATTTGTATGAGAAATCCATGATGAACCATTATTGTGATTATTCTCATAACTGTTTCAAGTAAGTAAATTAGTTACAAATTATGATTGAATCCATATTGTTATCGTTAATTCATTATTTCATGTTCATCAACTGATAAATACCAATGCATGCATGTTCTTTAATTTTAATCCCCATTTCAATTTATAAATTCAATATTTTTTCAATATTTTTCCCTTTCTTGATTAATTCTATAATGAGCGGCTAAACCACCCAGGGTAGGGATAGAGAGTAGGGGTATCCGAACTCAATAAATCTTTAATTATCAACTTATTAACCATAAAGGATTAGTAATAAGGGTAAATGATAATTGTATATCCAATTCATTTGAACATCCCTGATCACATGAAATTTCAATGAATTACCCTATTCCTATTTGAAGTAGGATAAGATATGACCAATAGCCTATAATACTTTCTACCTTAGGAGATAATATTAATGAATCTAGGTTGCCACTATCTCTAGAAAAAGGTATAGTTACCTCCTAGGTAGAACTATTTGG
This sequence comes from Viscum album, assembly GCA_963277665.1. Lineage (NCBI taxonomy): Eukaryota > Viridiplantae > Streptophyta > Magnoliopsida > Santalales > Viscaceae > Viscum > Viscum album. The sequence goes on along the minus strand of OY728123.1, from coordinate 2,123,289,961 downwards.
TTTGACCATGGTCAAGAAGTGACCTCGGCTTTATTGGCTGCCTAAAACATTAGGATGCTACGAAGTTATAATTAGTATAATTATTTCTATAAAAACTAAAAATTGATCATGATCCCTTCCTTATTCCTAATTTTAAACCTCAAATATTTAGCAATAGTTTTCCCAAACCTATCCAAACTTGTAAAGACTCTTACCTCAAAAGGTTCTAAGATAAAGGTTTCCATTTCCAGAAAAATTACCCATGGGATCGATCACATAATATCACTATTCCATATCATAGTAGCAAGTGATGTTTGGGAAATAGATAAATCTAATCTGACCGAAACCCACATGAATTAAACGACGTGTGTGGGGGAGTCAATAATATCATATGGTTTCCTCTTATATTAGCAAAAATGAAGGGAATTAAGCTTAGGATTAATCTATATGAAGCCTGGTTTTCTAAGATTCAATGAATGGGACATTAAGATTGATCCTTACAATGTATGAGATACATATACATAGGTGTGGATCCACATATTCAAGATGAATTGGCTCAACTGGTACAAACACATTCCAAGGGATATTGTCTCATCTATAGGAAACCCCATCTCAATGGATGAACAGATATATAACCCGAGAGTTAAACATTATGAAAGAATATTATTAGAAGTTTAAATGTAAAACAACTTGTTGGAGGAATTGGTGTTGATAACAATAGATAACAACATGAAACTTGAAATTCAATATGAGAGGAAGCCTAAATTTGGTATGGGATGCAAGTTCTTTGGTCACATGTTCTATGAAGGTAATAGGGAGAAGGAATGAAACTTTTGTAAAGAAAAAGAGAATGGTGATAGAAAATAATGAAGGTGAAAAGTCAAGGAAAACGTATCACCACTAGATCCAAGCATTATTAGGAAGCATGGAACCTCCAAGGAAGTGGAGGTGAGTAGGGTTGTGGAATAGTAGATGGAATATTTTGAGAAGGTCCCAACATCCCATGATTGTCAAAAACCAGAATTAGATAGCAACATCCTATCCCTTATTGACATCATTGAAATAAAAAAGGCTGATAAATCCCCCTAGATGGTGGGAAAACATGATGATGACTCATTACTGGACTCCAAATATGAAAATCCAATGTGACAGGATCCCATTCAGCCATAATTAGTAGCTCCCTATGATATGGTTGTTGGAGTTTGTGGTCTAGAACCAACTACTTTTTACTTTATTCATTAATAAAAGCCTTATCACATCTTGATTTTTCTTCTACGTGACAATGCATGTGATAATTTACTAAGGACAGCTGTTGCATTAATGGGTCATAGCGGATCCCTACTATGATGAGAACCCAAAAGTGCCATAACATTGTTCTAGAATATATGTTCTATGGACGGATGATATTTTTTGAGGGACACAAATATTACAGGTCATTAGTGGTGATGACTCATAAAACTTTGAGGCACCTTCTAATGGTGTGCTCCCTTGGTAATATCCAGGAGGATATTATGAGAACGAGACCCGCCAGTAGGAAATCCACATTTCATAGTGTCATTGGATGTTCTTATCTGCGGATGTGTGTATTGGTCCTTATACTTTAATATTATTATTAATGGGTATTACAAATCACGCACTTAGATGTATTGATGAAAACTATGACGACACACTGTTCGCAGCGAGGTAGGATACGTTGGGTGCATCCCGAGTAATACTGCATTAATAGAAAATGTGAGAAAGGATTTGTCCCTTCTGTTCCATAACGGAAGTAGATATCTCAGGCCCTTTGATGGAATTGATATAGCCTAAATAAATCCATGGCCATGGTAAGGTATGGATGAGTTCAATTCCAGGTAGTCAAAGAAAGAATAATCGAGCACATGGGTTTATGGCACTAGCATGCAACCCGCTTGATTGGAGATATCGAGACAAAGGGATTATATTACACGGTATGCGTTCGTAGGAGGTGACACGTCATTGCGGCATTAATTTCTTTCTCTATGGGTGCCTTGGCGTATTGCTAGACGCTAACCTTGGACTTTAGGCAGGCTCCGCCTAATGCCACTGAGAACGAGGCCTAGAGGGTCTCACACTAAGTGTGTCCATGTATCTCAGTTAAATATTAATTTAACAATTTAAATAAATATTATTCCCAACTGTGGTTTAATAATTATTTAAGGATGCCTGATCGCATTTATTTCAACACTAGTTATTTGAGAGAATATATTGTGGGAAAAATAATATATATTTATTAGCGAGTAATGAAGTTACGTTTCTTTAAGAAATAAATAGCCATTACTCAAGGTCTAATAAATATGGTGGAGGAAATAAATTAAATGAAAAATAAAAGTACACACCGTGTATATTTATATACACGCCGTGTAGCTTGTTTTTCGGGATTCTTGAGAAAACTATTGTTTATTTAACTAAATGATATTAAATGTAATACGTTAGGCGCATGTCAAGTAATAATGATGGTCAACTGTCATTATTAAGACATGAGTTATTGCTAAGAATTAAATGAAATGATTAAATGCTTTCGAGTAATTAATTCATTTTATTATTTTAAGTATTATAATCCCAATTACATTATTCTCATAGAGTAGTGCCATTTTTGTGCACAACAGATATGGAAATACTCTCAAGCCAAGAGAGAATTCCCTTTTTCCACCAAGAACACTTTCAAGTTACGAGAGCGAGATCCTCCACCGGATCAAGGCGGTAGAAGGCGGACATCACAAGTGAAGGGTCTTCCGTGCTAGCATCCAGAGATCCCTTCGGCGATATCCAGAGATACGTGGAGCACATGTGGATCACCACTAGAGGAACCCTGTACTTGGATTCTACAATGCAATGACGGATCACAGGATCATGACCGGAGACTCCAACGAAGAAAGAATTACATCTAGGTAATTCTTATGAATTAATTAAATTAATTATAACCAACATATGATGATCCTATCTCAAGGGTTCTGGGACTCTTCTTTTCTTTTCTGTTCTTCATTCTATTCCGATGATTAGGCGTTTTAAATCGTGATGGATCTCGGATTGAATGTTGTTTAAAGTTAAAATTAAAGTTGGGAAAACCCACTAACGTGCTTCTACTGTGACCGAAACCTTCAAGTGGTATCAGAGTACTCATATCGTTGATTACAATTATTTAGTTTTTCGTTGGTGATTTATGCATTTAATAATTTAGTAATTTCAATTCATGTTTAATCGTTCTGGAAATCTGAATATGGAGATCTGTTCCTCCTCCATCGTTTCTCGTTCACCTCATAGAAACAAATTTTTCTTTTAATTTTGATTAAAATAAAATAGAGGAACTCATCTGGAGGAGCCAAACATTTCTGGCCATACAACACCAGAATACACGGCGTGTATTCGGAAGTACACGTCGTGTAGTCTAGGTTCAATGAATTGACTGATCATCCAAATCAGGACGTGTATTGGATTCTTTCTAATAATTTAAGACACCGTGTGTTGACCAGAAACAGGTGGCACACGGTTTCCAGAATACATGCCGTGTGGTCCAATGAACCCGGCGTGTAGTCCCTTCGGGTTAGAGTTGGGCCGTGTATTCCGTACACGGTCTTCCCAGCTGGAAACCGTGTAACGCGGAAACTACATGGCGTGTGTCCCACTGTACACGCCGTGTACTACGAAAATTTCCAAATTACATTAACACGCCCTGCCCCTGGGCGTGTACTTCGGATGGACGGTGAAGAAAAGTACACACCATTTAGTCAGAACTACACACCGTGTACTCACCCAAATTATGCATATTTATTAAAATTTATTATTATATTATACAAACCCTTGAGACATGTACCATGGTGCATGCTTAAAGTTGAAGAACAACACATGATAGGTGTTTTATATATATGTGTTTAATTTAACATCTGCGTAATGAACGGGAATTCAACGGGTTGCCTCCAAGGTACAAGTTATGTACAAGGATAATTTTAAATGAATTTATTTGTTTAAAATTATGATGGATGAGAATCTTATGGAAATTAAGAAAAGGGTTTTAAGATAAAAGGATTGATTAATTAAAGATAATTAATTAATTTGAGCTTGATTTATCTTAAACAAGAACGATTAAAGAATTGAATGCTAGTTTTATTTATGTGTAAATATCTTTGCATGTATGGTTGACCATGAGCAAGACTGAGACCTTTGTATGTGAGTGGTTTCTTTTAATTTATTTATTTAAATTAAATTTGTTGGCCTGCGAGCCATCTCCTAATTAATTTGTAGGGCCTACGCGCCCAAGTATTCTTTTATGTAAAACCCCCTTTTACCCCTCACATGCATGTGAGATAAATGTATATGTAATGGATGGAGCTCCCAAGCTAGTGGTGGCGGCTCAAGTCAGAAGCCACGATGAAACCAATCCAAGGAGATACAACGGTGGACAGGTGGAAAGCTGTAAACACAAACCTGAAAGGTTCAAGGTGTTTCTCCCCTAGGTCTTGGGTTAGTTTATCAACCGCTAGATAAACTAACCAATAGAAAAAGCTCATTATCATACCATTTATTTTATTTCTACCAGTTTCATGATTTATTTATTGTGGGTGTGTTGTCACGATCACACAATTAATTAATTAAATGATCATGCAAGATGAAACTAAAATAAAACCGGCTTATACGTAAATATTATGTTTGACATGGTTAATCACTTAAGTATATCCCACTTAATATTAAAAATCATGTAATCAAAGATAATAAAATGGAAATTTACGTATAAGGATAAAATCCCTCAAAAGAAATATTAAGTCGGTATAGCCTTCCATAATTTTGGTTAGAATCAAACCATAGTTCAAAGTGCTTGACCAACCCAAGTCAGGGTGCATTCAATTATCGGGGAATTCTAATTCAAGGTTTTGGGTTGACTTGACTTGGTTCGCATCGAGGGTTGACTACCACAGTAGGACTTGGTGTGACCAAGAGGCAAAGGTTGAGGAAATCCAAAATAAAATGATTTCAGGATTGGGGAGTCCACTCAGCGGATCAAGGGGCTGCGAGTTATTGCAGTTGGAATTTGGAATGCCTACCTAAAACCGTTCAAGTTTCTTGACCAACCATAGTTGGGGTAATGAGAATGGCAATATTGATCCTTTCCACTAGAATATTCAGGCAACAGAATATTCCAAAATCAATGGTGAGGGCAATTGGATTTCGATAAAATAGTGGGAGACTAATAAGTATTAATTTGTTTATTTATCTCAATTTTCGTAATAAAGTACTAAACTTTTTCTCATCTTAATTTGTAGAAACAGAAAGAAAATGACTTCAAACATATCATTGCACACCATACTCGAAAAAGAAAACCTTCTGATCGACACCAATTTCTGAGAGTGGCAGAGGCGTTTACGCGTCGTCCTTCGCCACGAAAGGAAATTGTTTGTGCTGGAAGAGCCTATTCCAGTTGCGACTGGGAAAGAGGCTAGTGATGAGGAATTATCTCTCTACATGAAACACATGGATGATTCCATAGATTTACAGTGTTTCATGCTATCGGCCATGTTTAATGAGCTCTTGAAGCAACATGAAAACATGGACGTGTATAGCATGATGTCTCACCTTAAGGATCTCTACCAAGAGAAGGCGAGACAGGAGAGGTATGAGATCTCCAATGCTTTGTTTACAACTAATATTGGAGAGTCTTCACCAGCTGGGCCTCATGTAGTCAATCTTATTGGCTACATTGAACGCCTGGACATCTTAGGGATTAAATTCCCGAATGAGTTGTGTACAGAACTCATCCTATCATCACTTCCCAAGACCTTCTCTAGATTCATTATCAACTATAACATGAACGTCAATGAGAAGATTCTATCGGAGATTCTGAACTTGATTCACCAGGTAGATAAGGACATGGGGCGTGACAAACCCGCGGTCCTTATGGTGAACAAGAAAAGGAAGGACAAGGAAAAGGGGACAAAGACTTATAAATGGTCTGAAGCCCCTGAGCACCGTCCCTCCAAGAAGGGGAATATCCATAGGCAGGGAAAGGAACGAGAGGCAGTGTGTTTTTCATGTGGAAAGCAGGGTCACTGGAAGAGGAATTGCACCCAGAAGCATGGGGACAATAAAGGTGCGTTTGTTATCGAGTGAAATATTTCTATTTCTACACATTGGATATTAGATACAGCTTGTGGGACTCACATCTGTATTCAAATGCAGGAACCAAGTAGATTTAGAAAGATCGCCATAGGTGAGGTGGATCTTCGAGCTACCAATGGCACAATGCTGGCTGCATTGGCTATTGGCGACTATCACCTCTCATTGCCAACTGGCATGATTTTGGTTTTACAAAACTGTTATTTTTTGCCTAGTGTTACCAAGAACATAATTTCTGTATCTTGTTTGGATATGGATGGATTTGTTTTCAAGTTTAGAAATAAGGGTTGTCTTTTTTATAAGAACAATGTATGTTATGATATGGCACATTTGAATAATAGTTTGTATGTATTAAAATATGAAAACCAAGTATTGGCAATCGATAATGAAACAAACTCACATGACTCATACATAACCCAATTATGGCATCAATGCCTTGGTCATGTGAACGAGAAGTGATTGACAAAGCTCTGCCAAGATGGCTATTTAGACTCTACTGATCTAAAACCACTTGATAGATTTCACGCTTGTTTACAAGGAAAAATGACCAAGCCACCTTTTGGTGGACAAGGTGAAAGGGCCACAGAGCTTCTAGGATTGGTACACACGGACGTGTGTGGACCATTTCCAGTAGAATCTAGAGGTGGATATTCTTAATTCATTACTTTTACTGATGATTTGAGTAGATATGGCTATGTCTACTTAATGAGGTATAATTCAGAGTCCTTAGATAAATTTAAGGAATTCAAGAATGAAGTAGAGAACCAGCTAGGTAAGAAGATAAAGAAACTTCGATCGGATCGAGGTGGAGAATATCTGAACCAAGAGTTCATCGATCTTCTACGAGAGTTTGAGATTCTATCTCAGCTCACTCCTCCTCATACACCACAGTGGAATGGTGTTAGTGAAAGGAGAAACCGAACCTTGTTAGACATGGTGAGGTCGATGATGAGTCATGCAGATCTTTCATTATCCTTTTGGGGATATGCATTACAAACTGCAGCATACACATTAAACCGAGTACCAACTAAGGCGGAAAATGGAATTCCATCTGAGTTATGGAATGGAAGGAAACCCACTTTGTCGCACACACGTGTATGGGGATGCGAGGCGTTTGTTAAGGCCTTTTCAGGAAACAAACTAGCACCGTGGGGCATGAAGTGTATCTTTATAGGATTTACCAAGGAAAAGAAAGGATATTACCTATATAACCCTCAAGACAAGAAAGTGACTGTTGCCAGACAATTCATCTTTCTTGAGAGGGAGCACATCCTCAAGAAGGATAGTGGGAGAAAGATTGACTTCGACGAAGTTGATGCTCAAGATACACAGGAGTTGGTACAGGTACAAGTTGCACAGGTCCCCGTGGAAGAGGTTCCAGAAACACAAGTATTGCGTTGAAGCTCAAGAGAGGTAAGGGAACCACGGAGATTTGGTTTCCTAGTCACCAAGGATGGTGAATCATTATTGTTGGACAATGATGAACCTCTCTCCTACAAGGAAGCAGTAGAAAGATCAGAAGCTGCAAGATGGCTAGAAGCTATGAATTCTAAGATGTATTCCATGTATCAGAACCAAGTTTGGGTTCTGGTTGATGAGACAGTTGATGTAAAGCCTATTGGATGAAAATGGGTATTCAAAAGAAAGCTGAACATGGAAGGCCAAGTTATCACCTATAAAGAAAGGCTAGTGGCTAAAGGATTCAGACAACGTCAAGGAATTGACTATGATGAAACCTTCTCACCAGTTTCCATGTTTAAATCCATAAGAATCATACTTTCCATAGAATCTTACCATGACTATGTGATTTGGAAAATGGATGTCATAACAGCATTCCTTAATGGGAACCTTCAGGAATATGTCTATATGACACAACCAGAAGGGTTTGTGACACCAAGTGAATCCAAACGGGTTTGCAAGTTGCAGAAATCCATTTATGGATTGAAGCAAGCATCCAGTTCATGGAACATTAGATTTGATGAAGCCATAAAGAAATTTGGTTTCATTAAGAACGAATGTGAGCCATGTTTTTATAAGCAATTTAATGGGAATTCAGTCATCATCCTAGTGGTATATGTTGATGACATATTGCTTATTGGAAACAACGTACCAGTCTTACAGTCTGTTAAGGACTGGTTGAACAAGTGCTTCTCCATGAAAGACTTAGGTGAAGCAGCCTACATTCTAGGGATCAAGATAATGCGTGATAGATCCAAGAGGATTCTTGGACTAAGTCAGGGTACATACATTGACCAGATACAAAAGAGATTTAGTATGGAACAATCCAAGAGGGGATTGGTTCCAGTGTCACATGGATTACATATTTCTAAGAAAATGTGTCCTCAAACACAACAAGAGAAAGATAGAATGAGTAAGATCCCATACGCTTCGGCTATAGGATCCATCATGTATGCCATGTTATGTATCAGGCTTGATGTTGTCTATGCACTGAGCATGGTAGGCATATATCAAGAAGATCCAGGAGAAGAGCATTGGACTACTGTTAAGACTATCGTTAAGTATCTGAGAGGAACTAAGGATATGTTCCTGTTTTATGGAGGAGACGAGGAGCTTGTCATCAGAGGGTATGCTGATGCTGGTTTTCAGATAGATCATAATGATCTGAAGTCGCAATCTACATATGTTTTCTGTCTCAATGGAGGAGCTATGAGCTGGAAGAGTTCGAAGCAGCCAGTTGTCGCCGATTCTACAACGGAGTCTGAATATATAGCGGCTTCTGATGCAGCCAAGGAAGCCGTCTGGATTTAAAAATTTGTCCAGGAGCTTGATGTGGTGCCTAGTAGTAAAGATCCCATTACATTGTATTGTGATAATACTGTAGCGGTGACTCTTGAAAAATAACCAAGGTCACATCAATAGACAAAGCACATACTCCGGAAGTATCACCTCTTAAGGTATTTCTATCAAAGGGGTGAAGTTGCAGTGAGCAGAGTATCCACAGAAGAGAACGTGGTGGACCCCATGACTAAAGGCCTATCTCAGCAGAAGCATGAATGTCATGTGAGATCTAGCGGGTTAAAGGTTGTTAGCAGTTGACTCTAGTCCAAGTGGGAGTCTGTTGGAGTTGGTGGTCTAGAACCAACTACTTTGTACTTTATTCATTAATAAAAGCCTTATCACATATTGATTGTTCTTCTGCGTGACAATGCATGTGATAATGTACTAAGGACAACTGTTGCATTAATGGGTCATAGCGGATCCCTACTATGATGAGAACCCAGAAGTGCCATAACACTATTCTTGAATATATGTTCTATGGCTGGATGATATTATTTGAGGGACATAAAAAATACAAGTCATTAGGGGTGAGGACTCATAAAACTTTGAGGCACCTTCTCATGGTCTGCACCCTTGCTAATATCCAGGAGGATATTATGAGAACGAGACCCGCCAGTAGGAAATCCACATTTCATAGTGTCATTGGATGTTCCTATCTGCAGATGTGTGTATTGTTCCTTAGACTTTATGATTATTATTAATGGGTATTACAACTCATGCACTTAGATGTATTGATGAAAACTGTGACGACACACTGTTCGCAGCGAGGTAGGATACATTGGGTGCGTCACGAGTAATACTACATTAATAGATAATGCGAGAAAGGATTTGTCCCTTCTGTTCCATGACGGAAGTAGATATCTCAGGCCCTTTGATGGAATTGGTATAGCCTAAATAAATCCATGGCCATGGTAAGGTATGGGCGAGTTCAATTCCGGGAAGTCAAAGAAAGAATAATCGAGCACATGGGTTGATGGAACTAGCATGCAACCCACTTGATTGGAGATATCGAGACAAAGGGATTATATTACACAGTAAGCTTTCGTAGGAGGTGACACGTCATTGTGGCATTAACTTATTTCTCTATGGGTGCCTTGGCGTATTGCTGGACGAAAACCTTGGACTTTAGGCAGTCTCTGCCTAATTCCATTGAGAAAGAGGCCTAGAGGGTCACACACTAAGTGTGTCCATGTATCTCAGTTAAATATTAATTTTACAAGTTAAATAAATATTATTTCCGACTGTGGTTTAATAATTATTTAAGGATGCATGATCGCATTTATTTTGACACTAGTTATTTGAGAGAATATATTTTGGGAGAAATAATATATATTTATTAGCAAGTAATTCTGTTACATTTATTTAAGAAATAAATAGCCATTACTCAAGGTCTAATAAATATGGTGGAGGAAATAAATTAAATGAAAAATAAAAGTACACGCCCTGTAAATTTACATACCCACCGTGTAGTTTGTTTTTCGGGATTCGTGAGAAAAATATTGTTTATTTAATTAAATGATATTAAATGTAATACGTTAGGCGCATGTCAAGTAATAATGATGGTCAACTATCATTATTAAGACATGGGGTATTGCTAAGAATTAAATGAAATGATTAAATGCTTTCGAGTAATTAATTCATTTTATTATTCTATGTATTATAATCCCAATTACATTATTCTCATAGAGCAGAGCCATTGTTGTGCACAACAGATTTGGAAATACTCTCAAGCCAAGAGAGAATTACCTTTTTCCACCAAGAATGCAAGTTACGAGAGTTAGATCCTTCACCGGATCAAGGCGGTAGAAGGCAGACATCACAAGCGAAGGTTCTTCCACGCTAGCCCCCGGAGATACCTTCAGTGACGTCCAGAGATACATGGAGAACGTGTGGATCACCACTAGAGGAATCCTATACTTGGATTCTACAACGCAATGACGGATCACCGGATCGTGACCTGAGACTCCAACGAAGAAAGAATTACATCGAGGTAATTCTTATGAATTAATTAAATTAATTATAACAACATATGATGATCCTATATCAAGGGTTCCGGGAATCTTCTTTTCTTTTTTGTTCTTCGATCTATTCTGAAGATTCAGTGTTTTAAATCGTGACGGATCTTGGATTGAATGTTGTTTAACATTAAAATTAAAGTCGGGCAAACCCACCAAAGTGCTTCCACTGCACCTGGAACCTTCAATGGGAACCTACTGCCCACCTGAAAAATATAGAATAACAGGGGTAGACACTAAAATTAATCAATAGGGGGAATTACTACCCACATCCTCACCTACGCATCACATCCCAAATCCACTATTTGAGGTCAATTAAATGCTAATGGAGTAAGGGCCTCAATATCTAAATGAGTAAAATTGTTTGATGACCTCATATGGGTACATCCATGATGAATCATTGAATCTAGACTCGCTTGATGACCTGGTTAACATGTGTGGAGTTAAGTCTATCCATTTTGAGGAAAAAGTGATCTAGGAGGGGATTTATTACTGGTAACCTCTTCTAAGGCTTTCAGAAGGAATGTTTCTAAAGAAAACGTTCTTGAAAAAATGTAATTAATCAAAAAATTCACCCCTCTAAGTGGGATTTTATGATATGATGATGTTGAGGACTAAAGAGAAGCTGATCAGATTAGAATCTATAACAATAATCAGTAGGTGGTGGACAAGGTTTTTTATAGGATAAAGGATTATAAGGTAACTGTGATGGATGATAAAAATAAATTGGGTAAATTCACAAATAGAACAAAGAAAGAAAAAGGAAAAAAAGAAAGTGTCCAGGGACATGGAACAAAGCAATAAAGGCCCCTAACAAGAAGCCAAGACCTTACACAATGAATCTACTATACCGGAACTATTAAGGGCTTAGGAATACCCCAACCACCAATTCCATTAGAGACTACATAATGACCTATATACCTATGATTATAGGATTTGTAGAACCAAATATGTTTTCTGAGAAATTGAAGACTTTCAAGTGGACCTCACTTGGGTATAATTTTGTTTCCCAACATTTTCATGCCATAAATATGGATCATATTTGGATCTTCAGACATGATAACATTAATATACTCTAATTAACTAAGAATGCGCAATGTGTTTCAGTGTCTGTCAACTATCAAGGCCACAACCTCTCTGTCTCATTTGTATATTCCTCTACATCATGTATGAAGATAAGGGACCGTTAGATAGGGATTGATACATTTTCTAGTAGCATAATCTCTAAATGGATGTTTATAGGTGATTCCAACACTATTCTGAAGCCTGATGAAAATATTTGACTAAATTAATTGAGGATGACTCAATGGAATTATCCACATACATTGACTATTGTAACCTTGATGAAGTTCAAATAGCTAGAGTTTAGTTCACATGGAATAGGTATACTTTAAATGGGAGACATGTAAGAAAGTTGGATCAATTATTTTTTCAAATGGAAAAAATAGGTGAGGCTTCTGGGGTCTTCGGATTCACCCTCCCCAACAATAATTTAAATCATATTACTCTTATTGTTGATATTTCCAATCAAATTTCAATGTCACTCCCTCTTCCCTTTTGATTTAATAATTGGTGGCTTGTTATTCTTGGATGTAGAGAGACTATTTAGGAAGTATGGAAGTTGGATTAATTTGGTGGACCACTGAAGACCCTTTCTAGAAAACATAAAATTTCCAAAAGGCTCTAGATATTTTAGAGAAGGGGATAATTTTTCCAAACTGAATCTTGATACTAAATATGACAAGAGAAAGTTAAAAGTTGTAAAATTAGGAATCCCCCCTGGAATACCACTTCTAGGGAGGAAATACATGCTCTTTCTAGGATGAATGTCCTCCTAACTATGAAGGAAAATCGATATTGTAATCATATGAAATTTAAGTGGCTCAAATTTGGTTATAATAACACAAAATTATTTCATAGGATACATAAGGAAAATATAGTTAAGGTATGTATTAATGACATAAAAATTAATTTCCATCTATGCACTTCTGATAATGAAATATCCACTACTTTAGTGGATTATATCAGTGGGTTTTACTCTATAAATTGATTAGAAAAAAAACACAAATAATTATCGACAACATCCCCCATTCATTCAGAATTGAAAAAATCATTCCCTTATCATGCCCCCTTTAAAGAAGAAGTCAAGGAATCCCTCTTCTCTCTCAAAATGGAGAGTTTAGTTGGCTCAGATGGTTTCATCAATGAATTTTAGATGTTCCACTAGTGTATTATGCCAGATGAATTGACCAATTGAATTAGGGAATTCTTTAATCCATCAAAACTACCGTATGAGATCAACTCGAATTTTATTTCCTTGATACAAATTAAGGAGAAATAATTTGACATCAATGATTTTAGACCAAATTCCCTTGAGAACACCATTCCTAAAATCATTAGTTAAATTATAATGATCATGTTGGGTGGAATTATTAAGGATCACATCCCACCAAATTAGTTTGTTTGTTTTCTTTGGCAGGAACATAAAAAGTTTCTTATTTGCTGCATGAGAAATTGTAAACATTATGAAAATTAAAAGAAAACATTGGAAATTTTCTCTCAAAATTAACATCTCTAAGGCATTTGAAACTCTTAAATAGAGCTTTCTCTTTATTGTTCTCAAAATATATGGATTCTCACATGACTTAATTAGATTAATCATCACAATACTTTTTTCTTGAAGGATATAAATCCTTATAAATGGATCTCCTAGAGGATACTTCCAATGCACCAGTGGTGTCATACAAGGGGACCCACTCTTAGGACTTCTATTTGAAATTTCTAAGGACTATATGAGAAGATGCATTAATGAACTCTATTAGATTGGACTTTATAAGAAAATTATAACTGGAGGGTACAATTTCACATTATAAAATATTTATTATTTTGATTAAATCCTATTTCTTGGGAAAGCCTCAAGGGAAACCATTTATGCAATCAAGGATTCCTTTCAATGTATAAAAATGTGGTTGGTCAAGCCATCAATTGAGACAAATCATTTATTGTTTTTGATGAGGGAATTACAATTGTAAAACAAAAAAGAATTACCAAAACACTTTGAGTAAAAAGGGAGTCCCTACATGTCAATTATATAGTGTTTCACTATTCGGGGGTAAGGTGAATAGTCATTATCTTTCGGTAATATGCTTATGAATTATAATTTAACTAGATAGATGTAAGGGGAAGGCCAGATCTCAATATTGAAGGGTGTTCCTTGTTAACTTGGTTATAAAATCTATATTTTTATACTCATTTTATCTAAATAGATGGATGAGAGGACTCATTAGTGATATAAAATACATGATAAGGAACTTCATATAGAAAGGATCAGTTCATCAAAGGAAGATGATAAATACTTCTTGGAAGAAATGTGTTAAACCCATTGAAATAGGTGGTGTCTTTGAATCTAGGATATCATAATTTTAATGATGGAATAACCAATAAATTCACATAGAATATACTGAATTTGGATGATTTTTTTTGATTTACTATCAAACAGGTTCAAAAGGAGGCTGATGAATGGGAACCATTCCTATCATGCATCATCTGGGTAGCCATCTATCAAACATTTCTTCACTGATATCATGTAGCACTCAAGTTTTCTTATGAGTATACAATATCCTCTTAATTTTTAGGGCACTCCATGGTTGGATAATCCTATAAACACACTATCTGTTCATTCATAGATAGAGAAAATGTCTATTACTGAACTTATGTCCAAAAATAATCTTGATGGTATTATTCTAACTGAATCTAGATATGAGATTTAGAAATATAATTTCATGGATGATGATACTATGATTTAGAGGGCCAGTAAGAGTATCCAATTCAATGTCAAGGAATACTACCTAATGGAGTGTGATGGATTCAAATCAACAACAAAATAGAAGATATACATCATGGTATCATTCATATAGCACTCAATATTCATTATTTTATAAAAAATCAAGGAAAATAGGCTACCTATTCATGAAAAACTGAAGAGATAGAAACAAAAAATTGTATTAGCTTGTCACCTATGTATAAGGGCTAAAGAGGCCATTTAACACCTCTTTTTAGAGTGTAATGTTTATCAAACACTATGGAGGTATTTCAAATGAATCTTCAACATTGGAATAAGTATAGGCATGTAGATTAATGATCTTCTACTACACATATTCATGTTTGGATATAGTGTGGAAATACTGAATCTAATACTTTCTCCCACTTCCTCAATATGCACATTTATTTGGGCGGTAAGAAAAGAAATGTCATTTGATAAGGTGTCTTCCTCCATCAGTGCAAGGATCTTGGAAATTCAGAAAAAAGTGTAGGTTTAATTTAGGTTTAATGCGTAACACAATTATTTATTTGAATATATTGAGACTAACTGGTGTTCTAAAAAAACCCAAGAATCCCTTAGTGATGAGATACATTCATTGGATCCCTCCGGTCTCCACGTGGATTAAGGTTAATGTGGATAGTGATGCATATAGAATTATAGGATCCATGAGATGTGGAAGTGTATTCCATTCAAATCATGTCTTTTTTAAAGACCGCTTTCATCACTTTATTGTACTTTTAAATGCATATGAAGCTGAGCTTTGGGCCATGATCTATGCTATCAAGCATGCTGTCTACAGAAATCAGAATTACATATGGATTGAGTCATATTTAGAAATAGGAGGTCAGGAAATCAATGTAAGAACTAGGAATGTACCTTGAAGAGTTCCGCCTCATTGGATTTACTTCCTTAAATAGGTAAACCATCTTTACTTCTAGGTTTCACATGTGTATAGGGAAGAAAATAAAGTGGCAGATGCATTGTCAAAGAGAGCGATAATGGAAATGATCATTATGTTGTCATACAAGGCTCCTCAATACTGTAAACCTATGGTTGATTTGGATATATGGGGAGTCACATAATCCTAAATATGTAAACCCCCTTTCAATTCCTTCTTTGTATTTTGAGTTTTATTTAATAAATTTTTGGGCTGACATTGTTCGTCTTGGGATTTTCCTAGTATAAAATAAGATTTAAAAAATAATTTAAAACAGATTTTAAAACATGAATTTTTTTTAAAAACCATTTATTTAAAAATTATATTAAAATATAATTTAAAATTATTTTTGTAAATATTTTTTAAAAACATGTTTTTGGAAGAAAATAACTTCCTGACTGAAGAGAGAGATAAAGTCAAATTTTATTAAAAACATTTTATTAATTATATTAAGTACCAAATAGTAGAAAAATGACAACATTAATTAAATATATCATAAATAACTATAGGAGAATAAAATTCATGATAATTATTAGTAGGTAGATCATTATATTTCAACATTGGATACTTAATCATAAACAATCTCGATAAATGATGAGATGGTAACATAAAATCTTTAACACTTTGGTAACATTGAATCATAACCGCATGAAGCAATAACATAAAATGGAGTATAAAATAGCATTTGTATAGATAAATTCATGATATAAAATGTTAAATGTTATATATATACACATCATGAAATAATATAGGTTCATAACAAAATGTATGTCTCAAAGAAGAAAAATTGAGACAAACAACCCTCATTGATTTATTTACTTTTGATGCATAAACTCCATGAAAGATATATACTAAAATGGATATTTAATACCAAATAGTATTCAATATAAATATCATAATATACATTCATGGGTATCATATACAAAACATAAAATGAATAGGGGTGAATACGACATTTGTCTCATGAAATCTAAAAGTGAGATGAGAATCCATTAATGTTTGAGTAACTTTTGAATCATAGGACCCATGAAATAAAAACACCAACAGAAATGAAAATTATCATGAAATTAATTATATTCATGATATATCATTTCATTGGGAAGTATATACATTACACACAAGAGATGAGTGGTGAATATGACATAAGACTCTTAGAAATAAAAGCGAGTCTAGAAATCCACTTACCTTAAGGATTGTATTTTGTATCACTCATTAAAACCTCATTTATAATAAATATAAGTTTATTATACATATATAAAATAAAAATATTCATATATATAATACCATATATGGTTTTATGATGACCTTTTATAACCCATTTATTAACGATTTCATGTTAAAGTTATGTTTCGGGTAATGACCGCTTTGTTTTTCATATTTTATTTGATATATTTTTGGTACTCATACTTTAATCATAATTTTATCATCTATATACTGATCACCGTGATATAAATATCATATATAATCAATATATATTCATTCATAACTATCTATAAAATATATAAATAGGAAATGAAATACCCCATTCATGGAGACGGTCAGTCATACGTACGCATGAATGCTATTTCAGTTTTCTTATTAGATTTAAAGAAAGAAAATTATATGATATATTATCATATAGAATAATATTTATGACATATATATCAAATATTTTTACTGAAACCATCCTTAATACATTTTATGTAAAGCACAAATGAATCAAATTTCTTTGCGAGACGGTAGTCCGCCGTACACATGAATGACCCTGTCGTATTCCCACAAAATAGAAAGCATGAGGGTATGTGTGATATAACAATTAAAGAAGAAAAATAATATCAATAATATCAATAATATAATATATAAATAGTATTTAAATCATTACTTCCCACCTTTTGAGGTGGTAATTTAAAAACCAACGAAATCAGTTTGTATGGCAGTTGTCCTCTGTACACACGAACGATGATTTCATTACCCATTTGATGGATGCGTGTGTTGTTATAGGTATTAACCTTAACATATAAACATAAAAGTATATGTAATATACTGATTTTATTATATAATCATGATATAAAAATAATTTTAGGGGTTTTTTGTAAGAAATAAAACAAAATGTTCCTTAATGAATGTTACCTATTATCCGAGTATCTCCTTATCGTTTGCACCAAAGGCCTTCCTTGGTTGGACGTATTCCCAAAGTGAGGATTATAAGATGAGTTCAGGGATGTTGAGAAGTTATTTTTTCGAGAGTTTTTCAAGCTAAATTTCTTGAGAGATGTGAATAATGGGGGAGATTGAATTCCCTTTTATAGTTAGGGAGTAATATTCTTGTAAATACTCAAAAGTATTCATTATTGGGAGGTCAATAATACCTCAAGTGCATACAAGATTAATAATTACGTTTTCTAGGGATTATATGGTTTATACACCCCATAAAAAAACATTTTTAACCATTTTTTCCTTAAATTCTATGTTTTCTAATTTTTACCATTTTGGTTTTCCACAAAGAAAACTAGTTTTCTGACCTTGGTAATTAATACATGAAGACTAAATTGAAGTGAGACTTATTAGATAATTTTCAATAACTTATTATTAATATGATATATAATTTTTAAAATATAAAACCTAAGTATATTGAATATTAATTTTAACACAGGCACAAGTAATGCACCAAAACACCGCTTTAACCTTTACCGTGATAACCAAGTTTTTACTATTTAACAGTCAATATAGTCATTAAAATAGAAAAATTGGTCCATGAATATACAATAGTTGATTTTATTAACATTTAAAAATTAATTTAAATAATATATTATTTTTTATAATTTTAAGTCAATTAATAAAATAACATTTATTATAAAATTACATTAATGTGATATTTGAAATTATTTATTTAATTTAAATAAAAAAATACAAAGATAGTAGTGGAAATAAAATATATTATATTCAAACCGATTTAACATGATATATTCATCTAAAAAATAATATAACATAATAATTTTCTCAATTTAATTTTCATTAATAATTTTTAGAATCAATTATTTTATTTTTTATTAACTAAATAATTATTATATTGGCATTCCTTAAGGATTTTAATTAACCAATTCATATCTGAAAATAAAATATAAATTATTATTATAAAAATTACTCAATTATATTTCAAAGAAATTTATATAACGTAACCAATTTTATTTTTGTCCCTGTCCCAAAGCATTATAGATATTAAAAGTAATAAAAGTATATTTTTCATCTTTTTCTTTATTTAACTTATTATATGGTTCATATTCAAAAGAACTTGGAGATTAATATAAATATTTCATATAATATGATATCTAAGGTCTAAATAAATTAATTAAATAAAATTGAGATAATATATTTTCTCATTTTCACTCTTATCATTCTAGTTTAACCCTAGGTAAATCCATTTTTACCTTAACCATGATAATTAATTTTTACTACATTCACTATTCATTTTGGTAAAAAATTAAGTTTAACTTATTATAAATTACAATTTATGATGATTCAAAATATGAAATCACATTTTCTAAATTAAATTCACAAAAGTGGAAAATTTTAATTTAAAATTAATTTTATAGACGTGACAAGAAATCTGTTTTCTTAAGTGAAAATGTTCAAAAGTTTATAAAGTTTTTATATCCAATTTCAACATGAAATTGATTAAAATGACCTAAATTTTATTAATTTATTTAAAATTTAACTAATTTTTCTTTAAAAATATTTTAAAATATAATTTAACATTATAAAGTATTTATAAGAAAAAACAGTTTTCAATTAAAATTTAGACATTTCACTCTTCATCAAAAAATGAAATATTTTAGCAAAATAAAAAAAATTAACACTAAGATAATTTTAAAAATATTAATACAAAATTTATGTTTATTTTATCAAATAATGTTTTTAAAACTGTCAAAAATTAATTTTATTATTGTTAAAAAAGGCATAAAAAGTTTTTTTAGAAAACCATATTTTCAAAACATATAAAGACTTTATAAAAAATTATGTATTTTATTATAAATATGTTTCCTTTATATAAAACCATTGAACTTAATATTTAATAAATAGTCATTAAATTTCATATCACTAAGTTTTATGATTGTTATAGCGATCGAGTTTAAATAATTATATTAATATATAAATTTCATTAATAAAATTTACTAAGAGTGATTTGTTTAATCTTTTGGTATAAAACACACTTGTGACCAAAAAAAAGTTTTTAGGGAAAGATTTTATTTTATTTTTGAAAGGGTTTTATTTTCATTTCTAATTAATTTTATTCAAATTAGTAATTAAATAGACATATGTAAACAATATTTTTTATAATTTAGTTAATCCTATTCATACCCACCATTCCAACAGCTAGTTGATAAATATAATATTAAATAATAATATATTATTTCATGTTTGGTTTAAAATTATTATTTCATGTAACAAAAGTTAAACTTATAATTGTGTGTAACAGAAAACAAAATTAGTATTGCTTGTAACGCAATCTAACTCAATGTTTCTTATAATATAAAATATAAAAAATGTTTAAATATATTTGAAAAAAATCTCAAAAATTCAATACATTACATTATTCCCCCCTTAAAATTAATTTCTCATTTTAAATTCATCTCAGTCATCAAAGTTTTAACATTTGATTTTTTTCATAAAAACCCACATTACGAAAAAGAATAATAAAAATTATTTTAAAAAGGGAAATTTGGAAATAGAATAGTTACCCAAAGTAACTCATAACTAGGTTTCCACATAGGACATAATATGTTGGAATTAAAGATTTATAAATAAAAGAAAAGTGTATATAATTATAGAGAGTGATAAAAATAACGTTTCATAATAAATTGGGTGATCTAGATAATGTTAACGACCACAAAACGATAGCCCAAATAGGCGCGAAATGTTCATTGATATCATCAAAATTGATGATAACATGGAAATTTTTTATTTCAATATCCTTTTCCTAAAGTTGAATAATTTTAATAAGGAGATATACTTACTTTATTTTGTTCCATTTCATATGCACAATCTCACATTGGGTTTGTGCCTTGATTAATTTTCACTCCATCTCTTTCTCTGAGAAATGAAGATGAATTTTTTGTTCTTGAATCACTAATGGATCATAAGATCCATAAATAGAATGATAAGTCATTCCATATATATTTACTTATCATAAAAAAATGGTTAGAACAAGTTATCCAATATGCATAAATCTTCATATTAAAAAAATAATACATTAGTCTTTAAAAATCCTCAAAGATAATCATAAACAATTTTATAAATGGTTACCTCTTTTGACCCCACTGAAAGCTGAAATTCAAAAACTTTATAATGATGGTTACTAAATTTATCAAAATCAGATTAACATTGACTCCTATGTATCATAAAGTACCTCTCGATTATAACATACCAAACATGTGAATAATTTCATCTTGTATTCTCCTGAAACATGTTAATAACCTGAATTACTATAAAATCATATTGAAAACATAAATTCTTCTTCATTCCTTATGTAGAACACAAATTATTTGATATATTGTTTATATAAAAAAATCTATAAAATTCATCCATGATAGAATAAACCATTTTTTCAAGAAATCATTAGTCAGTTTCATGGTAATCAGTACTATCTAATAAAATTTATCCAGATTAGTGATCTCTTTATCTCAAAATAATTATCTCAACATAAGAAACATATTAAGGGATATATATCCCTTAACCATGTGTTTTACATGAATATAAAGTTTCCATTAAATCACTTTTCAAATCCACCAACATAATTCAACATATCCTTTCAAATACTTAATGAAAAACTTATACTGAACAATCTTAATACATTTCACAATTTAGATGACATAATTTTTGAATTAAAATACATAAATACTTCATTCATACCAATTCCTTATCCAACAATTCACTAAGACTCATAATCTTATTCTTTAACAGTTCTTTAATTTCACAATTCATCTTTAGTCTCTTCATTATAAACAATATGACCATTACTCACACCACCTCACTGATTCACTTCATGATATTTCTAATTTGGACAATTATTTTCATAATTCCCATAAATTCCACATTTAATGAATTCAATAGTTTATGATAACTTAGGGGTGAAATTATTCTCATCCATTTTGTTAATTAAATTTTTATTTTACCTTTTCATTTACTTTATTTTTTCCTACTTCTGCATAGTAAAAACATTATTCTGTTCCTCTAATACATCCACTTGGGTGTTTCTTTCCACATTCTTATAGAAATGAAACTGAATCTTCTTTCCTCTATGGTCTCCATTACCTGAACTATCACTAAAATATATCATTCTATTCTTTGGTGAGTTTGAGAGTTATTTAAGGTACACATTTTTAATAATGTTTCCTGAAAATTGATTAGGAATAATCACAACATTTTTACTACAGTCATCATACAAATTGAATTCTCTTTAGAAAATTTTCATCCCATTTAACATTAACCTAGTTCCTTATGGTTCCCACAATTTACAAAAATAATAAATCATACTGTGAGAAAAAATTATAAAAGCAGAAAACCACATAATCATAAAAAGTACTTATAGGATTCTTAAATCATGACACATTATTTTAAATATATGACAACTTAGGATTAAACTAGGATATCCTTAATCATAATCTATTTAAATCCTTCATGATAGTCCATAAAGTGTTTGTTAATTTATAAATCATATCCTCACTGAGTGTCAAACCAAGTGATAAAGAATTCCCATTGACATGCATCAGTTCCCAATCAATTCTAGATCAATATAGTGTTTATTGGGTCATTACCCATAGGTACATCTATTCTATATCCACATCCACTTATATCATCTTGACATGGATGTGTTTCTAGGAAACCAATCACTCTAAAAATCACCAAAATTCTAGGACATTTTTCTATACATTAACACATACTTAGATATAACCATAGAGACGTCCCTAAAAATATGCTTAGAAATATCCCAATGGATCTCACTAATGTTTTCTCATCCTATTTACCAAAGGTTAATTAAACCTTTCCTTTAATACCAACTATAGTGACCCAGTCTTAACATACATGGATATTATATCATTTTTATTGAATATTAATTACATTACACAAACACACACCAGAAGACCGTAATAGTTTAGTGACTTTGGAAACTTGGAACACAATATTCTAATATAGTGAAATATCTTCATCATTTCCCAAAAATATCTTCCCATTCGATACTCTTTATAGAAATACCATACATAAATCCATTCTTAATAACCTGGGGAAAGGAAACATAAGAAAGGGTGAGCTCAAATTCTAACTAATGAAAAAAAAGGGAGATAAATAAGCATTAAATGAACATAAGGGTATGAGAGCATGAGAATAATATTTTAAAAAAACTATATATATATATATATCAAAGATAATAATCTTTAATCATGGAATAAATATTGGAATTTCATAAGACATGAATCATAAGAAAATCAAAGAACATGATCAATGAAGTCATAATAATGGAATAATAAATGGAATTTGTGGTATACACATAAGAATATAAATTCATTCCTTAGAAGTCGATGATCAACTCTAAAACGTATCATACCACTTCATGGGGGACACACCTACTGGGTTGGATAGACCACAATCTCAAATGGAATCCCTTTCTTCTAGTGTAATGGGTTTAATACCTAAACCATCATAATGAAAAATTTCCATTACTGTACTATGTTCTCACCCCATTCCAGCCATGTTTATCTAAGGAAATATAAATCTTTACCCAATGAATTTATGGGATATATAGTCCCCACTCGTCACATAATGAAAACAATATTTATGTGTCTGAAAAGATCATAAACCGTCATCAATTCATAACACATGAAATGAAATGGGTATCATAAAAATTTTAAAAAATCATATTTTGTGGAAAATATATAGGTTTCATAATCATTTAATCATATAATAACCCATGAAAATAAGTGAGTTTCATAAGCATTTCCTCATGGTATAACATGTGGAAGAGGAATGGGTTTTATAAACATCGTGTAATCAAAACATAAACCATTAAAAGAAATAATATGAATGGTATCCTTGGATAATATCCCTATTAAGGCATAGATAATACTAAAAGATGTTATATTATATGTAAAATAATTTTTTAAGATCATTTAAAACATTTTTTTTGGGAAAATATCTTTCTCACTTTGAAAAAATCATTTTAAAACATATAACATTTTGAAAACCATTTCCTTTGAAAATAACATTGAAAACTTATAATTGAATATTTTAAAATAATTTAAACCAAATTTTAAGCATAAAACCTTTTTTAAATCCTTTTATTTGAAAATAACTTTTGAAATTTAAAAAATAATGTATGAAAATAATTTAAAACACCATTCAAACATAAAACTTTTTTAAAATCATTTTCTTTGAAAATAAACTTTAAAATTTATAAAAGATGATTTAAAAAAACATTTACATTTTTTCAAAACATAATAAACATTTAAAATCATTTTATTTAAAATTTATATTAAATTATAATTTAAAAACATTTTTTAAAACATTTTTTGGAAATAGGGTTTTGGAAGAAAAAAGATTTCTGACCGAAGAGAGAAAAAAAGATAGATTTTCTTATAAACATTTTCTTAATTATATTAAGAAAAAAAGAGTAAAAAAATAGTACCATTACTTCAATATATCACAAATAACCAAAGAAAAATAAAATACATGAGAATTATTGAGAGGTAGATCAGGAGATTTCAATATTTGAGACTTAATCATAAACAATCCCTATAAATGATGAGATTATAACATAAAATATTTACCACTTTGGTAACATTGAATCATAATACCTAACAAGAAATAAAATAAAATAGAACAAAAAATATCATAAGGACAAATAAATTCATGATATTACATGTCAGAGGGGCAGTATATACACCTCATGAAAAAATATAGGTGCATAACATAACGTAAGTCTCACAGAAGGAAATTTGAGACAAAAATCCCTTATCCATTTGTTAAATTTTGATCATTAAACCCCATGAAATAGAGATAATAAAATGGATATTTAAGTTGTAATATTTTTAATTATAATCATAAAAATACATCCATGAACAATTTATACCCTACATAAAATAAATAGGTGGTGAATATGACATTTGCCTCATAGAAAGTAAAAGTGAGACGAAATTCCCTTACTGTTTGAGTAATTTTTTAATTGATAGAAACATGATATAATAAAATAAATAGAAAAATAAATTATCATTAAATAAATTTTATTCATGATATATCATGTCATAGTATAGTATATACACTACAAAAAAATCAATTGGTGAATATGGTATAAGTCTCTTAGAAATAAAAGTGAGACTAGAAATCCACTTACCTTAAGTCTTGAATTTCATCGTAATCATTAAAAAATCATTTATAATAAATATAAGTTTATTATAACTGTATTGAAGAACCATATTAAAATATATATCATACCATATATGGTGTGGTTATGATATTTTATTACCCTCTTATTAACGATTTTGTGTTAAAGTTAATTTTCAGGTAATAACTGCTTTGTTTTTCATATATGTTTTGATTTGTTATATTTTTAGTAATATTAAATTAATAATGATTTAATAATATTTATAATGATAAAAATTATATAAATATCAAATATATTCATAATATATGTATTCATAATAATCTATAATGGATAGAATTAGGAAATAAAATACACCGTTCATGGAGACGGTCGACAGTACGCATGCATGAATGCTATTTCCATTTTATTATTAGACTGAAAGAAAGAGAATTAAATGATATATTATCATTAAAAAATAATTTTTATTTTATATATATCACATATATTTATTAAACCTATCCTTAATAAATTCTATGTAAAGCATGAGCGAATCATATCGCTTTGTGAGGAAGTAGTCCGCCGTACACACGAATGATGTTATCTTATTCACAAAAAATGGAAAGAAAAAATTTATGTGTGATATAATAATTAAATAAAAATAAAAATATCATTAATATTATATATATAAAATTGAAATAGTATTTACATCATTATACCCAACCATAATAGGTGTTAATGGAAAAACGAACGACATTGGTTCACGAGGCGATAATCCTTCCTGCACATGAATGATAATTTCATAACCCATTTGATGGAAGTGTGTCTAGTTGTAGGTTGTAACCTTAAAATGAAAAAATATAATTATATTTAATATACTTATTTTATTATATATTATTGATATAAAAATAATTTACAGGTTTTAAAAAAGCAATAAAACAAAATGTTCCTTAATGAATGTTACCTCTTCCTTAAGCATCTCCTATTGTTTTTCACCAAATGACTTCCTTGGTTAGATTTATAAGGTAATTAGTACTTATAAGATGAGGGGAATGAAATTTATAAGGTATTTTGGTAGTTTCTAGTTGAGAAAAACGGATTGATAGGTTTGAATAAGGCAGGAGAGTGAGTGCCCTTTTATAGTCGAGGAGTGACATTCTTGTAAATACTCAAAAGTATTTACTATTGGGTGGTAAATAATACCTAAAGTGAATCCAAGAATGATAATTAATGGGATTACTGTATTATATGGTACATACACACCTCCACAACACAATGGATCACATTTTTTAAAGTTTTTATTCTTTGACTTCTAAGTCTCCCTATTTTTACTATTTTGGTTTTTCACTAAGGTAACTAGTTTTCTAACCATGGTAATTTAAACATTAAGAATAAATTAGAGTAAAAATTATTAGATACTTTTGAAAAACTGATTATAAATATTATATATAATTTATAAAATATATATCGTGTGCCTTTTTGGAAATTAATTTTAACACAAGCACAAGTAACGCCCCAAAATATCGCTTTAACCTTAATCGCACTAACCATGTTTTTACTATTTAACATTAAATATAGTCATCATAATAGAAAAATTGTTCCATTAATGGAAAACTGTTGATATTTATTACAATTTTAAAATTAGTTGACATAATATATGTTTTTTAGTAATTTTAAATCAATTAATAAAATATCATTTATTATAAAATGACATTAATGTCAATTTTAGAATTATTTATTTAATTAAAATAACAAAATATAAATAAAATAATGGAATTTGAATATATTATGTTCACACCTTTTTAACATGATATATTCATCTAAAAAAGTAATGGAGCACAATATTTCATTGAATTTACTTGAATTTTATAATTTTTAGTATGAGTTATTTTATTTTATTTATTAAATAATAGCTATTATGTTGATATTTATTAAGCATTTTAGTTAACTAATTCATCTATAAAAATCAAAGAAAAATTATTATGATCACAATAAGTCGGTTATATTTCAAAATAATATTTATGACCAAACCAATGTTGTTTTTCACTATTCCAAAACATTATAGATATTAAAAGTAAAAAAGTCGTTTTTTGTCTTTTTCTTTACTTAACATATTATACGTGTCTTATTCAAAGGAAATTTGCAAGGAATTAACATATTTCATAGGATTCTATTTCAAAGGTATACAAATATTCATTAAATAAAATCAAAATAAAATTTTTCTTCATTTTCTATCTTATCATTGATGTTTAACCCCTGGTAAACCCTTTTTCACTTTAACAACGATAATTAATTTTTTCCACATTCACTATTATTTTTTTTTTGTAA
This sequence comes from Viscum album, assembly GCA_963277665.1. NCBI lineage: Eukaryota > Viridiplantae > Streptophyta > Magnoliopsida > Santalales > Viscaceae > Viscum > Viscum album. Next base: position 2,123,262,623 of record OY728123.1, on the reverse strand, counting down.
ATAATTATATTGAAATTATTAGATATTATAATTTATGATGATTAAAAATATGGAATAAAATTTTCCAAATTTAATTCCCAGAATTAGAAAATTTTAATTTAAAATTAATTCTACCGACGTGACATGAAAGCTGGTTTTTTTAAAGTGAAAATTTTCCAAAGATGATATCATTTTTATATCTGATTTTAAAAAATAAAAAGATTAAAATGACATAAATTATATTAATTGATATAAAATTAAACTAATTCACCTAAAAAAAATTAATATTATAAATATTTAAATGAAAAGGTAGTTTTTAACTTAAATTCAGTATTTTAAGTATTCATAAAAAAAGAAAGCTTTTTAGAAAAAAGCCCAAAAATTTACCCTTAGATAATTTTTATATTATGAATTAATATTTGATGTTTAATTTATAAAATTTGATTTAAAAAGTATCAATTTTTTATTATTGTTAATAAAAAGACATAAAAACAGCCTTTTGAGAAAATAATATTTTCAAAACATATAAATAATTTATTAAATATTATTTATTTTATTATAAATTGTTTTCCTTTATATAAAACCATTAAACATAATATTTAAAAATTGTTATTACTATTCATATTTCTAAGTTTGACGGCTAGGTTATAATTGTTGAGTATAAATAACTATATTAATATATAAATTTCATTAATATAATTCAAAAAGAGTTATTTGTTTAATATATTGGTATAAAACACACTTGTGCATGTAAAAATAAGTTTTTATAAAAATATTTCCTTTTAGTTTAAAAAGGGTTTTATTTTCATTTCTTATTAATTAGTCCCTAAATAATTAATTATATAAACATGTGTAAACCATATTTTCATAATTTTGTTAATCCTATTCATACCTTCCATTCTAATGGATAGTCAATGAAAATAATATTAAATAATAATATATTATGTCATGTTTGGTTTAAACTATGTGGTACGTGTAACACAAGATAAACTCAGAATTTTGTGTTACACAAACCAAAATTAGTATTGCATGTGACACAAGCTAAATCAGGGTTTCATGTAATGTAAAATATAAAAACATATTTAATATATTTGAAAAAATTCAAAAAATATCAAGATTATACACTCTCAATCTTAGATTATATCCATCATCCAGAAGAGCTAAGAGAGACATTTATTGAGACCCTTCAGAGTCCCCAAGATATCAAAAGAGAAGTCATAATGACTAAGTTTTACCATGTGGAAACCACACTAGTATAATTCCATACCACCACCTCATTTATAGATAAAGGTCTAGAAAAAGCTATCTAGATAAATACCGTAACCTTGTACAATAATGAGCCAAACTTTTATATTTTAAATTTCCTCTCTTTGAATTAATTAATGCATTACCAAGTAACGAAGTTATGGAAAACACATGCACTACTTTGGTTATTTTGAAATATTACATCCTGTAGGATTTAAAAGGCCTTTAAGAATCATAACCATTGAAAATATTTTCATTGAACACTGATCGTATTAGTATTATATATAAAGGTTTATGATAAAGTCTAATTGACTTAGACAGAATAATTGATGCCCTCAACCAGTAGGATCATTACCTATGAAGACCGGTTATCAAAGATTCTGAGGGAGATGACATTATTGAGATTTTTATTTTATATATAAAAAACTGAGATTCAAAAACTGAACCATGAACAAAGACGTTTATGGAAAAGTTTAAGGTCATTCAAATTACGACCCAATCTATGAACGCCAAACCACCCTAAGAAACTATCACCATCACACACCTTAACCTTAGATAATTCACTGGTGTAATAAAAGAGATATGTGTTTAGACATCAATAGTATTAATTTTAATATTTTGTTTTAATTAAAACATTATTATTTTTATCCCTTTTTAGTATTAATTTTTAAATGATCAAATAAAGAGTTAGATAAAAATTGGATTTTGATACGATGGAAAATAAATTCTATTTTTTGGAAATATATAGCTTCAATGAAGATACTATTTTTTATGAATTTAAGAGTATTTGAAAAAAATTATATTTTAATAAAATATTTTTATTAAATAATATTTATTAAATATAAATGATAATATAATTTTATGAAGTCAAATGTAATTGTTATAAGGGTCAGAAAAATGTTATTGTAAAAAAACAAGTATTTTTAAATATTTGGGTATTTTGATTTAAATGTTTAAATGATCATATTTAATGAATTATTTTGATAAAATAAATATCATTTAAAATCATCATGTTGAAGTTATCCAATGGTTATTTTTCATAATTTTTTGAGATAGTCAAATTTTTATGTAAAAATTAAATACGATATAAATATACGAGGTGTATTATGACATCACAATGATCCAAAAAGTGATGTAAAATATTCCATAAAAGTTATCCACGACCAAATGCATATTCCTCTTTAATAGAATACTTTTAAAAGTTATTTTATTAATTTCGGTACCCCTTATTGAATCCTCCAAAACCTATATTATATTTTATGGTTTTAAAATTTTTTTTTTAAAAATAACTCACTTCCACATCACCAAGGGTATTATTTTAATTATTTCAGTTATTAAACTTGTAAAATAATGAAATCCACTGAAACTGGGAAGAAAATGTTTAAAAAACCATGGTAAGGTCTGTGGTTTTGATTATATTATTATATATAGTCCAAAACCTATGTTTGGAAATTAGTAAAAAAGTATTATCCCTTTTTCTATATAAACACACATGAAATTTCATTCCTCATCCATAAAATCCATTTTATCCTGGAATTACTCTTCCATTACTTCTCTAGAATCCTCCCAAGGTTTAACTACATTCTAGGTAAGCTCTTCCTAAGCTTGTAGATGCACCCTCTCATGGTAGGGGATCCTCTCCTTCACTTTATTCAGGAACTTTTGGGTATTATTCCTTTTAATTTATAATTTTTCATCTTGGATTATATTATTACATACCCCTATTACTTTAATTATTATTCCCAAGTGATGAGATGCCCATTTACCTCTAATTAATCTTTTCTATGAATCATAATATACTACCTTTATATTGTAGAAATTATCCTATGATTTTTATGGAAAATAATTGTATACTGAATACCCATCCTCATTTTCACTAATTGGGATTCAATTAGATATACCTATTCATCATAAATTTTTGAATTTTATGTATTTATCCCAAAATCCTTAATCATAGGATAAAATTTGATGAAATATGATCCTATGTTGAATGATATATGTGGAATAGTTGTGCATATACATGACATGAAAGTGACGGGTGGGCCTGTAATTATATAGCTCTCCAATGCATTAGGTAATGTTTTAATCTCATAAGATTCCATGCATGATTCATGTGAGTTTATCCTAATCACACCACATTATTGTTTCTTGGAATATATCCTTGACATATGTGTATGATACCATGTTTTAAGTTGTTTCCACATTTTCATGTTTTTTTAATGTTATCGTGTTATATCATGCCTCATTAATAATGATTATGATTCTCAACCCAATTACTGTACCTTGATATGACCTGTGGGTCACATATAATACTTTGCCTTATACTATGTTTTTCCCTTATTGGGATTTATAGATTACCCATTTCTTATATACATCCCGAAGTTTCCCCGTGTAGTTTTAGAATAATGATGGCATTTTAGGATCATGTTAAGAAAGCTTTAAATAATTTCATTATATTCTTATTGGTATCTGTTATTCTATTTACCTAATTTCCCAAATACAATAGGCTCTGAAATATTTTTGGATTGTATTATGTGTACCTTTATATAATAATTCATGAATTAAAGTGTATTAAAAATATGGGTTTTCATAGTAGGTATATGAGAAATGTCTAGTTATTATTGGGATTAAGATTAGAAAAGTATATTAAAACACTTAGGGATAAGAATAAACATTAGAAAACATCGTTAAATTTTGTAAAAGTATATAGTAAATTGTTCTAAAAAAATACATCGATTTCAAGATAAAACAAGTATATGTGGCTCTAACATATATGTATATAAGGGGTAATAACCATGAAAAGGGTGAATTAAGTTTGAATTGATCATTACCTGGTGCATGAAAATGGGACTTGCTGCAAAACCTTTCTAAAACTTTTGAGGGATATGATTTGGAAAATTCAAAAGCTCCTTATGAACTATTATTAAGGGAATAAAAAATTCCCATAAGATTTCATATTAGTAAATAGATCATGTAAAACTTATATTAAAACCTATAAATTCATCAGTTAAAGAATACATGTCATTTATGATTTATCCCTTTAATACTATTGGTTTCCAATTTATGTGTTTAGTAATTTAAAAATAATCAAATCTAATTTTCCATTCATTTTTTGTTAATGTTTGGGAGTAAGAGAAATCAAGTCAACAACCAATGTGATGAGAAATGTAGTGGCTACCCAAATGAGATTCCTAACATGGTGGGAGTTAAATTAAATTTTTTTATGATTATACCAGACCATCTTTCAAAAAGCATGATTATAATCTGACACATAGATGAATTTTCAAACATTATATGGAATAGGAGGATGATTTATCATGTAAGTTCATCTAATAAAGGTAATTAAGGTAATATCATTCAATTTTTTATGTTTCAAAAATACAGAAATATGAACCTAGGGAAATATGAAAAAGTAACTAGAAGATGTTTTAAGTACGGAAAATATGAAATAAATTAGATAATTTACATGGAAAAAATGAAGAGTTCAATTAATATAATGGATAAAAATAAAGTTTAATATAAGGTACCATTAATAGTCCTATGTTGTAAATGTGGAGAAGTTGGGAATTATCTAAGAAAATGATCTTTTCCAAGAGCTAACAAGCATGATGAGCACAAAAAATCTACAAGACCATGTGAACATGGAAATTACAGTGCCGATATAGATCTTTATGATTCAAGTACATGTAACCTATACTCTATAGTAGTATATGTCATGCTGTATTTAAATTATTTCCATATTATCATATCTTTCTAGTTTTCTAATAACATCGAGTCACCACCCAAAATGATTTGATATCATCAGGAAAAAACATCTATGATTATTGTATCACAATTTCCAGATTATAAGAATTTTCATGAAAATATTATCATTCTACCATTAGTTTAATTTGATGATTTTATAGGTATGAATTACATTTCCTTGTATTATGCTAGCATAAATTTCCAAGAGTAGAAAATCACCCTCTATATCAAAAATCTTTCTCAAATTATAGAAAAGTGTAAGGAGGAGGATGAATCTTCATTTGTTCCAATGTGACTTGCATGAATATTATTTTCTTATGATTAAAAATATCTTTCTCAATTGATTGAGACTGAATAGAAATCATCCTTGATTACATTCCCATTGTAATGGAATTCACTGTGGTGTTTTTCAAAGAATTTCCAGATCTATCTCATAGCTGTGAGGTTGAGTTATCATTAATGTCATACTCAAAGCATTGATAATATCTAAAAATCTATGAATAATGTCCATTTTTAAACTTTAGGATCTAAAGAAACAATTATAGGAGAATCTGGATAAAGGGTTTATATTCCCAAGTGCTTCACTAGGGGGTCTACCAGTTCTCTTTGTCAAGAATAAGGATGGGTCAATGTGCCTCCACATTGATTATCACGACCTCATTAAGATCATTATAAAGAAAAAGTATCCCCTTACATGGATTGATGAATTATTTTATCAGCTATATAGAGAACAATACTTCTCTAATCTGTATGTTTAGTCGAGATATTACAAAGTAAAGGTAAAGAATTAAGATATCCCCATGAATTATTTTCATAAAATGTATAGACACTATTAGTTCTTAGTGATTCCATTCAGACTCACTAATGCTCAAAAAATATTCATGTACTTTATGAATATAGTGTTTAGGGATTATTTTGATAAATATTTGGTAGTTTTTATGGATGGTATTATTATATACTCTAAAATCAAGGAGTAATATGAGGAGTGTTTAAATATTATACTAAAGAACTTATGGAAGGAAAAGTTATATGAAAAGTATAGTAAATGTGAGTTTTGGTTGGATCAAGTAACTTTCGTAGGGAATGTTATAACTAAAAAAGGGATATATATTGATTCTTAATAAATCAAAGAAATCAAAGGATATACCAGACCAACATATACAATAGAAATTTGTATTATTCTTGGACTAGTTGTGTTCCATTATCAATATGTTAGAAAATTATGATGATTTTTAATCCCACTAAATAATCTAACTCGAAAAGGAGTCAAGTTTTTTTGAACTAATAAATGAAAAAAAACTTTAAAGAGTTGATGAAGAGGCTAATAACTATAATTTTGATCACATTACCCACTAGTGGGGAAGGATTTGTTATCTATAGAGATTAATCCAAAAGGGGATTGAGTTTTTTTACTCATGCAAGATGTAAAAGTGACAACTTATGCCTCCACCCAATTAAATTTCCATGAGAATAAATTTCCAACTCATGATCTAGATTTGTATGTAGTGATATTTGAATTGAATATATGGATACATTACTTATATAGAGAAAAGTGTGACATATATGTCTATCATAAAATTCTCAGGAATATATTCACACAAAAGAAGATTAATATGAACCAATGAATGTGGTTAAAGATAATAAAGGATTATGATTGTTCAATCCATTACCATATTGAGAACAAAAAACAAAGTGAAAGAGTATTTTAGTAGAAAGGATCCTGCAACTCTATCCATGATGAGGTTTTCAAGGGAAATAATGCTCTTGGACAATGGAATGATAAGAGGATCTTGTTATTACCTTGCTCAAATAAGTTCCAGACCTTCCATTATTGAGAGGATCATGGAGGCTTAAAAGGATTACGAGTTATATAGAAGAAGTTAGTGATTATTATGAATTTTAAATTTTATAAATACAGAGTTATAAGGTTTGGAACCTAGATATGTGTCCCATAAATACCAAAACTGAATAGGGGACTTTTGGCTGATGCACATAGTTCATCTTTCCCTATTAATCTCAAAGCACTAAGATGTATAGATATTTAAAGAAAAAATTCTAGTGGAATAACATTAAGATGTATATTTGGAGTTTTTATCTTGATAAATAGTATTCTAGAAAGTCATGGATGAATAAAAAATGTCTAAGGGTATAATGAAACCATTTCCCATAATAGTGTATAATTAGTAAAACATAACCATGGAATTCATCAAAGGAATCCCCAGAAAACATAAAGAAAATAATGCAATTTGGGTGGTATTAAATCACATTGAAAATTCATTATATTTAATTGTTATTAAAGAGGATTTATCTATTGATCGAATCACCAAGATATACATAAGGTAAGGTGTAAGACTTCATGGAGTTCCACTCTCTACTATATCTGATTGAGATATGAGGTTTACCTTAAGGAATTGGAGAGCCTCTAGAAAGAATTTGATATAGAACTAATCTTTATCACTACTTATCATCTTTAGAAGTATGATAAGTCTAAAATAACCATTCAAACTCTAGAGGATATGCTGAGATCATGTTCCACAGATTTCTATGAATTTTGGGAACTACACCTTCACTTAGTTGAGTCCTTATATAAAAAAGGTTTTCATTAAAACATTACAATGGAACCATATGAGGATTGTTTTGGGAAGAGGTGTCAGAATATGACAACTAGGATGAATTTTCAAGGTTTAAGCTCATGAGACCTGATCTTATCTAATAGATTATAGAGAAGGTTTAAACCATTCAGCGCTATATGAAATGAGCACAATGTTGACAGAAACGATATTTATATAATCATTTATTATGCATGTAGTTTTATTAAAAAGATAAAGTGTTCCTTAATATATCACCATGGAATAAAGTAATAAGGTTTTTAACGAAGGGAAACCTTAGTCCTAGATAAATATCCCCCTTTGAGATCCTTGATCAAATCATAACAGTGTCCTATCAACTAGAACTCCCACCAAACCCATCTCAAGTGCATGATGTATTCTATGTATCCCACTTGGGGAAATAAATACCAGACTCTTAACATGTACCAAATCCTAAGGTTGCACCATCAGATAATTATATTTCATATAAATAGAATCTGGTAAATAGCTTAAATTATAGAGACAAGGTTTATAAAACATGAAAAATCACCTAGTCAAAGTGTAATGGAAAAACAAAAAATTTGAGGAAGCAACATGAAAACTAGAAGAGTAAATAAAAAAGATGTACCCTAATCTAGTTTAGTGGTTGAAATTAAAATTTCAAGGGTGAAATTTCTAAATGGGGGAATAATGTAATGACTTGAACTTTTATAAATGAAATTTTCTCTTTTTAAATGAATAAATACATTATCAAGTAATGATGTTATGGAAAACATATGAATTAATTTAGTTACTTTGGAACATTATATCCTTTCAGATTTAAGATAATTCTAAGAATCATAATTGTTGATAATATTGTCATCTAATAATGATCACTCTTTTATTATATGTAAAGGGTTATGATAATGTCCAATTAATATGGTCAGAAGAAGCGATGACATTGACCTTTATGATCATACCCTATAAATCCCATTTATCAGAGATTATATGGGGGGAGAAATAAATGGGATTTGAACTTGATCAATAAAAATCTAAGTTTCAACAACTGAATCATGAAATAAACCATTTATGTGGAAAGGTTAGTCTCATCGAGATCACAACCCAAACCATGTATTCCAAACCACCCAAAGAATAGCTCATTATCGCACACCATAACCTCCAGCAATTCACTGGATTAATAAAGGGATATGTATCTATACTCTAATAGTATGGAATTTTATATTTTATTTTAATTAAAAAATTATTATATTTATGTCTTTTTAATAATACTTTTTATATGACTAAATAATGAGCTAGATATAAATAAGATTTTGATACGATGAAACATAGCGTGCCCTTTTTTTAGAAAATATATAGTTTCAACCAAGAAAATATATTTTAATGAATTAAAGAATATTTTAAATAAATTATATTATAATAAAATATTATTATTACATATTTCTTTTAATATAAAAGATAATATAATTTTTTGATGTCAAAAATATTTTTTATAAAGGAAAGAAAACTATTATAATCAAAAAACCAATATTTTTAAATATATGGATATTTTAATTCAAATTCTTAAATTATAATATTTAAATAATCATTTTTATAACATAAAGATTATTTTTTAATTAGTGTATCATAATTATTCAATAGTGATTTTTTTATAAGTTTTTGAGATAGTCAAATTTTCAGGTAAAAATTGAATACGATATAAATATACAGTATGTTTCATGACATCATAATGACCAAAAAAGTGATGTAATATATAACATAAAAGGTATCCAAGAAAAAATAAGTATTTACCCTTTAAAATAATCTTTTTTAAGGTTATTTTATTAATTTAATAGACCCTTAATGAATCCTCTAAAACCTATATTATATTTTAATGTTTTAAAATTAATTATTTGTAAACATTACTCACTTCCATATCAAAAGGGTATTATGTTAATGAAATTAGTTCTTAAACTTGTAAAATAATGAAAAAAACTCCACCTTTTCAGAAACCGTGGGAAAAAATCATGGTATGGTTTGGGATTTTGATTAATTTATCAGATAGTATCCAAAATCTATGTTTGGAAATTAAGAAACAATTATCATATCTTTTTTATATATAAACCCACATAAAACCCCATTAATAGTCACTAAAATACATTGAATCATGAAATTAATCTTCCTTTCACTCTTTAGTTTCCTCCCTATGCCCTCTTAATCTCTTAAAAGTACCGAATATTTTTTAAGTGCTATCTCAAGGTAAGCTATCCTCTCATTTGCATATTTATTTAAGAACATTATTTGTATTATGCCCTTTGATTTCGAATTTTTATTGTTCAAATATGTTCTTACATACCCATATTACTTTTATTATGATTTAAAAGTAATTATATATCCCTTTAACTCTCATTAATTCCTTATATGAATTCTTATGTACTATCATTATGCTCCCAAAATTATCTCGTGATTTTTTCGGCCAAAAAATTGTGTAATGAAAACACTTCCCCATTTACACTCAAGGTTATTAACCTAGATATACCTATCCATAATTGATTGGGTACTTAAATGTGTATATCCTACACTAATTAATCTTGGTATTAAATGTGATGAAATATGACATTATGTTGAATGATCTATCTGGCACACTTATGCAAGTACATAACATGAAAGTGAGGGGTGGGCCCAGAATTATATATCCCTCCAATGCATTGGGTAATGTTTTAATCTCATGATATGCCATTTATGGTGAAAGATAGGCTATCCTAAGTGCACTGTGTTATTTTATCTTAGTGATTATCCTTGAGTGTTGTTTATGATTCCATTTTTTAGATGTCACCACATTCCTATTTTGCCTTTATGTTATCATGTTATACAAAGAATTGTAGATCAAGATTATGTTTCTCACCCCTCTTATGTTACCTTAATATACCACTTGGATCACATGTACTACATTACCTTATTATATGATTTTTTATTCATTTATTAGGCTTTGTAGATCACCTATTTCTTTTTTACATTCCCAGGTAATCCATGAATATTTAAAAGAATGAAGGAATTTTAAGAGCATGTTAAAGAAGTTTGCAATAATGTCATTGTATTCATTTTTGGAGTTGTATTTCTATGAACCTAATTTCCCAAATACACTATTATCCATGATCTTTTTGTATTTAATTATGTGTACCATTATGTAATAAATCATAAATTAATGTGTATTAAAAATATGGGTTTTCATATGTACGTTTTAGGAAAGTTCAATACTGTCAACATCCAAAGGAATCTGGTTGAAAACGATTCTAGGACCAACCTCTTCCTAGTGTATACACTCTAATTCTTGGGATTTTTAAGGAGGATTTTTCTCCAATGAAGCTATCTATTAGAGGTTGTAAAAAAAAGAGCAATGACCCCTATAGAAGATCAATACCAAGGATCAATTCAGATACCTCATGTCTAACGTGGAGTTTAGGGTTATCCATAAATACATAACATACAATGTATTACTTGGAAGACCTTGGATTCATTTTCACATGATTATGCCATAAAAATTCTATTAATGTATGAAATACCCCATTAATAGAAATTTCGACATACAAAATAGTGAAAATTCTCCCTTTTAATCTCGTTAGTCCATATATAATGAGGAATGTTTCTACATGAAGGAAGGAAAACAACCAATTATATAGGGTTACATGAAGGTTTCCACTCCCAACAACTTACGAACCAACCCCATGAATCCATGGATCATGATTAGTGGTTATTATGTGCAACAAATAAACTTGATCAAGGTAGTATACTTAGACCCTGTAGGCGATTAAAAATAACAGAATTCATTGGAACATTCCTATAAACTAATGATTTCACGTGCTAAAGATGGTTTTTCAATGTAATGTCAGACCAATGCTCCATCTCAATAAAAAAAATTCCCAGATCTATTAGTGGAAATTAAAAATTCCCCCATGTAATTATTTCTCCATTGTGTGTCCATACCTCTCCTGTACCTGACAAAAAAATGGAATAAAATATCTCATCAAAAACATAACCACGACCTTGACAGTTTTGGAAATCAATATCTATTATCATTGACTCTCTTATCTTTGCAAGGATAGAGATGCCCCTAAAATATAAACCATTATCAAGAATGCACTAACATAAATATAGATAGAATAATAATTGGATGACCTCAAGAATCTCCCCATTCATTTGAGTAAGAAATATCTACCACTATCATTGAGAGTAGGAAGGTGAATATGGGAAAAAAAGATAACCCATGATCTATTCTGATTAGTGCCTCCATGCCTCTTGAGGTGCGAGATATGTATATTTAATTTATAAATAAAAACGAAAACGTTTCTCTTGGAATTATATATAGATACTAGGATGAAACCCTATTTGTATACTCATCATCTAGGCCTATCCAATGACCACGATGGTTTCCAGTAGACAGCTAGGAGAATACACCCCCATAATCCCACCAAGGTTAAACCCAAAATAGAAAAAATGATCAAGGAAACCTTTTTTATGATAGGTGCAGTACCCAAAATGTCTTTCCAACATCATCCTCATTAAAAATAAAAAAAGAAATATCAGATTCTGCATCAATTTCAGATACATTAAAAAATACGACCCTAAGGATGATTTCTTTGTATTGATCATGGAACTTCTAATCTATACAACTGATGGTTTCCCAGACCTCTCCTTTATGGATGGGTATTTAGGATATAACCTGATCAAGATGACCCCTAAATTCATGGAAGAAATTACCTTCTGAGTGAAACACGGGATAATATTTTTCTATGTTATGCACTTAGAATTAAATTGAACCAATATTACTTATCAAAGCACTACGAATCATCTTTTTAAACCCTTATTGGGATGAATCATGGAGTGCCACATTTATTTTTTGGTGATTAAATTCGAACACTGTTCTGATCCTCCCACTGATCTTAAAATAATCTTCAAAATATTATAGCAGCATAATTTGAAGTGAAAACCTATAAAGTGTGATTTTGAAGTATCATCTGGGAAATTACTCAGCTTTATTATACACCACTGTGGCATCGAGGTTGATCTTAAAAAGACTAGTGAATACTGGAAATGTCACATCCGTGAAATCTTAATGAATTGAGAGGTCTCTAAGGAAACCTCACTTATATCAGGCATTTCATAGACAAAATGGTTAGAAAATATCTCCCCTTCACTAAGTTAATGAAAAAGGGATTCACATACCAGTGGGATGTGGATTTCTAAGAATCTTTTGAGAATATCAAGTCACACTTACTACATCCACTAGTTTTGATGCCTTTAGTATAATGAAATATAATTATCCTATACAAGGAAACCATGCAATGATTGCTTGATTCCCTCCTCACAAAGAAAAATGAAGTGGGTAATGAAAATTGTCTTTACAATCTCAACAATAAATAATAGATACTGAGGCTTGATATTTTAATATTTAGAATAACTATGTCATGCTCATCCTCATAGAATAAAAGTTGAGGAATCAATTACATCAAAAAAGTCCACATGATCTCTCATATCAACCCTCTCAAGTATATTATTAGATTAGCTATGTTTAATAGGGACTTGTCTTGATGGGAAGTAAATATAAAATAATATGACACTCAACTAGTTTCAAAAATGAAACTCAAATGTCATGCCCTGTATGATTTCCTTTCGGTACATCCTACCCTGAAAACATACCAACTAATAGTAAAATTATAGTTAAAGAAATTTTCTATGCCCAAGATAGTCCACGAACATGGGATATGTATTTTTATGGGTAATCCCGAATTCTTAATGGTGAAATAATGAAACACCTGATGATTGGATATGTTGGTCTAGGGATTGTATTTGTTTCCCCAGACAAGAATTTTTTCCCTATTCCTTATCACTTTCTGATGCCTTCTCTAATAATGAGTCAAAATACCCAGCCTTGATCATTGGGTTAGATCTATCTCTAAAGCAGCAGATACCCTACCTGAATTTCAAATGTGATTTACAGATAGTGATAAAAAATATCAACAAAAAATATAACACCAATACGAAATAATTTTACCTTATCATTAGTTATGTTATAGTATTGATGGAAGTGTTCCCTTTTAAACCAATGGTCCATCACATGCCTTGATCAAAAAATGATCATTCTGATACACTAGATAATGTTCCTATATTCATAGCTGATACTAATTAAAATGAGGTGGTTTTCTACATCACACAATAAAGGGTGGTCTCACCAATAATCATCTATGACATGGAAGAAATTAATTAGATTATTGCTTCCCTAGATCATGATAAGCCAACATCCACCCATGTTTACATGGACCCCATAATAGATTACCTCTAAAATGGGTCCCTTTGATTAGATTGATCCAAAATGGAATATATTTGATGTTGTGCCTAAAAATTCACCCTTCAGGATGAGCCAAATGATAAAGAAGACTATAAATGAGGCTTTGAGGGACTCCTTAGATTCTTTATAGAAGGAGAGACTCCTACCATTATGAAGGGAGTCCATGTAGGTTCCTACAGTGATCTCCATTTTAGAACCATGATCTTCTATCAAATTAGAAGGCTTATTTACTACATGTAAGTGATGATTCAACACTTCATAGAGTTTACTAGAAAGTGTAACACATGTAAAATTCTAGAAAACTTAATCCATAAACCTCCAAAGTATTTTCGTGCAACTAGGTATTCCTAGATATTTTCTACATGGGGAGTGGACATTGCGGTGTCGTTATCCTAGCTAAAGCTATCAAATTTAAGTACATCCTTACTGATACCAAATTCCTCTACAAATTGGATGAGGCCATAACCCTTAAGTAATTAAGGATAAAAAATATCATCAACTTCATGAAGTCTAATATTATTACCTAATTTAGTGTCCCTCATACGTTATTAACTAAAAATGGCACCAACTTATGTTCTTCTAAGTTAAATAAGTTGTATTAGGAGTATAACATTGAGTTAAACCATTCATATCACTATCATACAATTTAAAATGGATATATAGAGGCCTCCAATAAAAATTTATCAAATATAATTCATAAAATTGTGTAAAAAGACAAGAGGTATTTGTTGGAAAATCTATTGTATGCTTTATGGGCCTAATATACCACCAAAAACACTTCCATGCAAGTGAACCCATTTACACTTTTTTATGGAATATATTTAGTGTTACCCCTTAAATTCCAATTTCCCTCTCCCCAAACATCTATTTATGGATCACTCTCAGATTATGAACAATCAAAAAAGTGATTGGATGATTTAGATTTCTTTGATAAGAAATGGTTGCATACATTACAAAACCACAATGTCTACCAGAATTAGATCATGCGATCCTTAAACAAAAATGTTTGCCTCCACTCATTCCTCTAATGATAACTTGTACTAATTCTTATAACCCTTATAATACCATAGAATAAACCTCCAGAGATGGAACCCAAGTAGGAAGGGCCTTTAATCATACATAATGTTTATTCCAATTAGACTTACTCCTTAGGAGCAATGGATATGGAACATATTACACCCCCACCAATATTAGTTTTCTTTAGTAATACTTTGTGTAACTTCTACCATGAAAAATAATCCTTGTAAGAAATAATTTAAACTATAAAATATCGAAATGTACTTACCGAAAGATGTTAAACTACATGGAATGCATCCTTACCACATGACATTAAAATGAAGGGAATACATTCTTATAAAATGACACTAAACTACATGGAACCTAGTCCTAGTCATAAGAAATTAAACTAAACAACTTCCCAGGTATGGGTTACATGAACTTAAAAGATTAAACATATGCTTACCTTATGGTACTTTCCCCCATATAATGTATGAGTTTGATCTGTGTGAAACAAAGTTTCTGGTTTCACTATTTAAAATATCATATTGAGTTTTCTCCTATAACCTTATATGAAGGTGACGTGGTTCTATTTTATTTCTCCACTGTGAACTCATTTATTAAATGTTTTCTTCTTTCTTAATTTATAACAGTAATTCATTAATTATTAAATGTTCATGATTTGGATCTATGTAGAGGAAAAAATGAAGTGCCCTTATCCCTATGTAGAAGTCAATTCCGTATAAAGGATCACATATGGAAGCTATATGTGGCTTGATTCATATTAATACATGATTGGTAGTGATGCATGAATATCAACTCTTGGGCCCAAAACACAATATATAAAATTACACCCCTCCATACATATGAACCATACCCATGTAGGGAAATTTATGAAGAACTACATGTGGCTCGATTTTTATTCCCATAGGATACATAGTGATTCCTGGGTCACCAATCCTATCCCCAGTAATTGTGATCAAAATGGACCTTCCCTTTCATATTGGGTAGACCCACAGAAGGTATTTTCTTCATAATAACTACATGTGGCTAGATTCCTATTACCATAGTATATAGAGTGACACCTGGATCTCAATTCATAGGTCCATACAAAATATATTAAAACTAAATTTCCCTTCCCTTTTGTATAGTTCATGACTTAATATGGGATTATTTATAAAAACTATATGTGGATTGATTTATATTACCAAAAGAGATGTAGTGATGCCTAGATCCTCCATTTCAGGCCCAACCTTGAGTTTTCATTACCCCCAACCATGCCCCTCCATGGGAGTCAGATCTATGTAAAGGCTCTAGTTCAAATCACAATGTGAACATCCCCACAAATTTCTTATGATGTACCCTTACACGAATCAATCGACTACCCAATTGACCCTTGTTTATGATGCTAATAATGACTCATGTGATCTTAGGGAACCTAAAAAATCCAATTTGACTAGCATGATCAAGGTGAATTTTACCCAAAAATAGGGAAAACATTCTTACTACAAGTTTTTAAAATAAACAAAATACATCATAGTCCTATTATGTTATAATAAAGAACAACAACCACATCACATTATGTTAAACTACATGACATGATGTCTTTATACTGAACAGATCATCCACATGATGACTATGTACTCAAGAATTGCGTTATTTATCCCTTTTCCCTGAAATAGTTTTCAATACATGTTTTCATATCCTTTATGGTGATGGAACCCTTTTTGAATATTATGTTATCCATAAAAAAATATATAACTTTGATAACTTGGTTAATACCAACATATTTCTTTAGTTGATACACTTATCTAAGAACCTCATAGACCTTGATCCCATATCCTCCAAGTTATAAATAGTATAATATTGGTAATAAGGACTAACTAATGTATGAGGACCTTTCTAGGATTTTCTAGTGAATAACACAATGACTCAAAGATTGTACTTAGTGGATGTTTTGGTCTTAGAGGAAAGGCCACCATTAAATTGAAGAGCTATTGTCATGACTACATGGGATATGGTCTTCCACCATTATTAATGGATTAAAATTTACCATCTATATTTATATCCCATCAACTCAGATATTCTTGGGTCATGTCTTATGCTTCCCATAACCCAACAATTCAAGAAGATTCACATACCCTCTATGTTACTCATCAATGCATTGTAATCATTATCAAAGAAAGATTATAACAACTTAGTCTTGTGCTATTTAATTTTGGGGGTATGTATCTCCAATAAATACCCAACTTCTTTGAGTTTTATAAATCCATTTGGACACCCCCTTTTCCAATAAAAAAGATTCTTTCCCCCATTTTCATGTCTAAATTTCTAGATTCCTTGAGTGAATATTCTCATGGAATTTGAGGGACCTTGAGATAATGTCATCCTGGTTCTCCCTAGAGGAATATTGGTAATATTGATTGAATAATACTAAAGGGAACGCCTATATGATTCACTATTTAATAACACAATGCTTATGAGTTTTTTTCATAGGGGATGTTTTGGTTCTTGAAGGGACCCTGCTAGGATTTGTAGGTGAATAACAAAATGTCTCCAAGCCTATACTTAGTTGATGTTTTTCCAATAGAGGAAAGGTCCCCCCATAACTCCAAGATCTATTTTTATAAGGGTGAAACATTAATCCCACGAGTCATCAAACAATCATCCATGATATATTATTTTAAAGAAATGATTTATTTCACTGGTATTCCCATGTATAAGAGGGATCAAGAAGGACTTAGTGGTTTAAGCCTTCATACATAAGTCCTGGAAGGAAGAATCTAAATTCTATGATATCTTAATAAGAACTATATTTGGATTTATTCTTGTTACAATAGGATTAATAGTGACGCATGGATCTCATGTCCTGGGCCTAGCCACAATATAAAAGGAAAAAGTCCCGCTCCATGAATAAGGGTCAGACCTATATAGGGAATTTTATATATAAGAAATGTATATGGATTGATTAATGTTACCAGATGATACATAGTGATGCCCAAATCTCATGTCCCAGTCCCAACCTCAATGTATATAAAACAAAAAGAGAGAGATAGAGAGAGAGTGATTTCCCTCCCTACATATTGGTCAGACCTATGCAAGGAGTCTTATTTATAATAACTACATGTGGCTCGATTCTAATCATCACAAGATACATAGATACATCTGAATAATATATTTTAGGCCTAGATACATATTATCATCACCCCAACTATGTTCCCTGATTCAAACAACATTTGTGTGGGGATTCCTGCTCATATTGAAATGTAAATGCCCCTATATATTCTCTATCATTCACTCTTGTATGGGTCAATTAACTACCCAGTTATACCTTGTTTCTCATAATAACCATTAATCATGTGAGCTTAGGGAACCTGGTAGGACACTCTAACCTTCACAATCATGGTATTTTCTATATAGGGAACCCTTTCCTAGTTGTGTAACATTAAACTGCATGACCATGTCCTTGTCAGATGATGCTAAACTGCATTACATGAGGTCTTCATATTCATCTAATCATTCCCTTAATTAATGTATACTTAGGAATACCATGTTTTACCCTATCACTCTGAAAATGTGTTCAATACATGTTGGAGCATCCTTTAGTGTTTTAGAATCCTTCTTGAATACTACATTATCCATGAACCAAATTCATATATTTGATACGTAGGTTAATACCAACCAATTACTTGAGTTGTTATATTTCTCTTAGACCCCATGAACTCTAAGACCACACAATCTTGGTTCCTCTCTACAATGTACTGGTGAAAAGGATAGGAAAAACCAAATTAACCCTACTAGGATTCACTGGTGAATAACAAAACATCATAGGGATTATTCATATGGGATGTTCAAGTCCTAGAAAATAATCCACCAATTAATATAAGATATGTTTTCTAAACTACATGGGATACATGATCTAACGATTACTGGTGGTTGAACTATACCCACCAATCTCCAAATTCTGTTGACTCAAACATTCATTGTTTATGATTTAAACTTCCCATAACCTAACTATTCAAGATGATTCAAGAACCCTTGATGTTATACATCTGTTAATTGTACTCATTATTAAAGAACAATTATAAAATTGTATTCTTGTATCCTTTCATTTTAGGGTATGAACCTCTTGTAAAGACTCAATTTCATTTAGATACCCAATATTCTCAAAAATCATATTTGGTTAAGGTTTTATGACCGTAATGTATCAGTCGATATATAACCTGGCCACACAATGTTTAACCACATGACATAGGGTTCATCTTGAAAACCTAAATCTATATAGAGCGGGATTCCCTATACATAAATCTATTCTAGAGATGAATATTTCACGCCCATAAAAAGATAGGTTTTAGAAATTTAATTTCTCTATATATGAGCTCAATCTATATAGATGATCCTTTAGCTGAGTATAATGTTAAGGATCACCAAGGGAAGATAAAAAAATTACCCCCTCCCCACATATGATCTAGATTTATGTGGCACCCTTATTAGAACTATGTGTGGCTAGATTCCTATTATCACAATATATGTATTGATGCTTGGGTTCCCTAATCATAGGACCAACCACAATATTAAAATCAATAATACCACCTTCCTTTCACATGAGACCGATCTATTCAGTGAACCTTATAAGAAATATGTGTGGCTTGATTCCCAACCTTTTAGGATACATAGTTAATCCTAGGTATATTGTCCTAATCCTAGCTACAAATTCTCCACTATCAAAAGTTTCCATGGTGCTTGGTCTATGTTAAATGTTTTCATTACTATTTTTCCATAATAATACAAATATTCCTCCACCAGTGAAGGACTATCCCAATACAAGATCCCTTCACCATGAAAATATCATTGATGGTTATAGATCATACAACCAGATGATAATGGGTGACTTCTATTTTAGGGTAAACATAACCATATTCCATGTATAAGATTTTGATCAATGTAAGGGGACTGTTTAATTCTCTAGAACTATGCATCGTTTGATTCATATCCCTATAGGATATGTAGTGACACTCAAACCAACTATCACCAATCCTAGTCATGAATTCCAAAAAACATTTCCTTCCTAACATAGTGTTTTAACCATTATAGTGATACTTCCTTTTGCTTATATCTTGCACTAAGGTAGGGATTTATTTTCTTTTCTTTCATGTGGTCAAGACCCATACAGAGGAGACCTCATATCTATTTTGTATAGATTGAGAACTTTTCCCTCCCCAAATATGAGTTTGACCTATGTGGGGAGCCATATGAAAACTATGTATGGATTGATTCATATCCCTATAGGATACATTGGGATGCCCAGGATCCTTCGAACCTCGTACCAACTGAAAAATCAAGAAAAAGTGTCCTTCCCCCATTTTTTCACATTTGAGCTAGATCTTTGTCGATGGATATATTTTAAAGGAGTGATTATGGAATGATTCCTTCCCCTATATAATGTATAGGGAAAATCATTGAATCTCACCCAAAAAAATTACCATCATTCCCTTAACACCCACAAAAAATATAGTGGGTCTCATAGGACACATTTTATAATTTAACGTCAGTCCCCACATACTAACTGTATGATGTTAAACTGCAAGGAAGACATCTAGGTCACATGGCATTGAACTACATGAAATTACTTACTAATTGCATGATTCTAAAATACATGATAGGTGCATCCCCACTATGAGACATTAAACTATAAAGACCATCATCCATCATCACTCTTTATCAAAGTGCCACCAGAGCATGACCTTGGCGAATCAATGTTCAGGGTGATTCCATCATATTTTTTAGCTCCTAAATCCATAAATAAAACATCATTTTATGAGTGTATTATGTTTTCATAAACTTTCCACGGCCCTTAGAAAGGTGAAAAGAACCCTATGTTTGATTATGTATGAGTTGGAACTATAAAAGGGCCTTAAAATCATCAACCAATGGTATTTTAGGACTTGTAAGAAGGGACTTCTAATCTTTTTGAACTCTGTTGTCATCATAGTGGAAATCATCACCATAATGTGATTCAAAATCATCATTGGAATGATTTTCTCATACCATTACTGATGATTCAAGAACCTTGATATGTAATTTACAATATTCTCATCTCCTACTCAAAAGGGAGTTGTATTACTATTTACCTTGGAATCCTAATTAGCCTATTGTGTAACACTCCCCTGATACTGGGTCTACATACAATTAAATTAAACTATCTTAAACATATTCAAAGAGGTGTGACCATTAAATTTAATCTCTTTTGGTCCAAATTTCAAGACCCTAAACTCTTAGTGAATGAAAAAAGGTTGAAAACCCGTAAAGGGTGGTTTAGTAGAAATTAAAGTCTCTGATCACTAAGATATTCATCTCTCAAGTTTAGAAAAAATTTAGAGCACAAAAAAGGATCAAATCTCATAGGGATCAACTTAGGACCACCTTAAAATTTGATCCATGCTTTCTAGATCCTCCTGGACCAGAAAAAAGATAGATTATTGATTTATTACATCCCTTTATCATGATAATGCGTTCAGTAGGCAGTGACATAAATTTTAGGGTGATTGAACCATTCTTGAATATTATATTTTTCCTAAACTAAATTCATGAATTTAAAGTAGGAATCAATACCCACCAATTCATTTAGTTGTTATACTTCTCCTAGAACCACATAGCCTTGATTTATTACTCTTGGTTCATTCCTATAGTGTATTGGTAATAGGTATTGACTAATCTAAAGGGAACCTTCTAGGATTCTCTAGTGAATAAGTCAACACCTCAGAGCTTGTGCCTATTATAAGTTTTTTTTATTGGAGGAAAGGTCCCTCTTAGATCCATGAGTTATTTTCCAAACTACGTCTAATACTAGTTTATACTATTACTAATATCCAACCTATACCCACTATCCTCCATGTTTAGTTAACTTTGATATTCCTATTTCATGATTTACAATTCCCATTGCCAGACTATTCAAGTGTATTTGACATCATTGAAGTTACATTACCATGTATTGTACCCATTCTCAAAGTAGAAATGTAGTAGTTAATTTTGAACCTTTTGGCGGACTCCAAGGCAAGATTCAAAAACAAAAGATTTTGGTAATGAACATCATAAGAATTAAAATGAACCACCCCAAAGGGAGAAGAACCCTTCTTGGATAGCCTTTTCTCTATACCAAGCTTCATCTTTCAATTTTCCGAATCTTCAAAAATATTTCATAGCCTTTGGAAAGAAGTAGGGACCCCCTTCTTTCCCATGCGTGTAATCTTTATAGACTCATAAATAAGGGACCTTTATCCACCAACTAGAAGAATATTTTCATTGTAGAAAAGGGAATTTAATAATCATAATCCCCAATAACATTTCATTGGAAATCAAAACCTCAATATGTTTTGCGATCATCCATGGAGTGTTTTCTTCATCTCATCACCTCTAGTTTGAAATTCTTGGGACATTATTTATGCAACCCATAATATAACTATCCAATTGGATTTTACATCCCTAATATTATTTCACTATGTACCAATAATATTTGAAGAATGGATATAGGGGGTTATAACCCTTCATAAATTTTCATCCTTCATAACTTGTGCAAGAATTTTTGGTGTCATAATTATTTATGAATATTTATTCTTCTGAGTTTCAATAAGAATGTAGTGTGTTAGAATCCTTCATGGATATTTATTCTTAAAATTCTCAACTAGGATGATGGCTGTCAAACCCTTTGATAATATCCATCATCTATATAATTAGCATCTAATTGAAACAAAAGGTCTGACATAAAAGACCCTAGATTATAATAATATATGTTTTTATCTAGAATTACCTAAAATTAAGTAACATAAGGTATGACCTATAATACCCAAAAGTAAAATACCTCACTAGTCATACTTTTAAGACCTAAAAATACCAGTTAAATGAGACATAATGATCTCTAGGTTGAAAACCTACAAAGGGTACCATGGAAAAAATTCATGTCTTTGGATACTAGAAACACACCTTGTGTGATCTAGGTAACATTGAGAACCTGTGAAACAGAAAAGGAACCAAACTTTTCCAGATGAAATCCCATAAAGGGTATACAAAGAAAACTCTAATTCCATTCCCACTAAGTCTTTCCATCAACATCATAGAAAAACATTAGGAATGAAAACAAAAAATACAAAGATTATAGGGACCAATATGTAGCCTAGAGAAATCAAGCTATGGTTTCTAGGTTCACTAACCTAGGAAGAAAATAAAGAACTTTCCCTCAGGGATATATTTTTTGAAATTATCATTTAGAAATAGGTGATCTTGGAATAACTGGAAAAGATACATCAATGAGGATACTTATGCAACTAATCATTCATGGAAAATTGTCACAACAGATCTTTTATAATTTGAGCATTTGAGTTCAAGTTTTATTTCAATTCGTATTGTAAACATGATGGATATATTTTAAATTCTATATGATACCATGATGAAAACATTACATGCACATCATGAGGGAATAAAATATTTATAGAAAAATATGGTGTTTGATAGATTTGTTCATTGATAAATTAAAAAAGAAGGGAGGAAACTCTATAGTCTAGAGTCTCTCTCGTGATTCCCTAAGAACAAACAAAAAGATTATTGTAAAAATCAGTATACTAATTTCTCTAGGCCAGCCAGAGTTTTGAGTGAGGTTTCAATTTAATATTGAAGCACCACCCACTCCATTTAATCTACTTTTTCTTGTAAGAATAGATCCTTGATCAAGGAAGATAACTCCTGATCCTCCTTTCTGGTGGCACACATAAAAGTTAATAATTTTGAGAAGTAATCCTTCACAAGAATTATGAGTGATTAATATTCTTCTATATTTATAGAAAATTCACTTATCTAATCATGAAATAGGGTAGTTATATGAAACTTTGGATCCAAAACCTCAGATCCATCCCTCATATATTGAAGTAATAAAATTTTCTCCACAAAGTCATGAAACCATTTCTCATGATCAGATATTTACTACCATGATAAGATGATGTGCAATGAGATTTTTTATAATATAAGATAATTGAAACTTCCTACTCCATGGGTATGAAAAAATGGTGGAGGATCTCCACTTGATCTGTAATTTACTCCAATGGATTATTGATAAGTAAGGTGTAAATATGGTAACTAATCAATTTTATGTCATCACTCCCTTAGAAACTTTTTTATGGTTAAATCTACATGAAGAACAATGGTTAGAAAATACTTAAGTACCCAATCCATCAAAGGAAGGCATGACTCAGTTGATGATGAAGTATGAATTGTGGCTTGGAATTCCCTCCCTTTTCTAGTAACACGTTCTAAACATCCTCCAACCAACATGTCATCCACTATTGGCACAAAGGGGATATTTTCCCTGAAAAAATACACCTTTTTTTATAGAAGACTCTATGCCTTGAAGAATTCAGTTTTTGAAATGGATTCCTAAGACTTGAACCAGTTCTATCAAGACTATGAAGAAGGGGTTCAGGGAGGCATAAAGTGTATCTACCCATCAAAATGGTCTTCTTAACATACCATCTAGATAATATTATATCTAAAATCATGTATAGTGTTGAAAAAACGAGTTCAAGAATAAATTTTAATCAGAAAAATCCTGGAATTAATTTCTTTACATTTCATTATTAGTCAAAATTGATGGATAATCCTTACATGTCATTCCCCTCTCATTCTATTGAATGGAAGATACGACACTTTATGAGCATAGAAACATATATGAGCAAACCTATAAGGGGTGTATGGATAACATATGAATTTATTATCTATATTAGTTACTAGAACCCCATATTTGAATGAAATTATATTTGGCCTCTCGATAAGGGAACCAAAACCATCATGAATGATCATCCCTGAGGGGTGGGATATGACATGAAATTAAAACTATTATATTTTTAGAGCATGTTGATAGCCTCATTGATGTCTAAAGACATTTACTCTATTCTAGAAACATTTTTTAGTCAAGGGAAGAATAGAGAATAAGGGATATCACTGGTATTTTGGTACCCATAACACCTAAAGTGGTCACCTATCCAACCAAATAGAAACTGGAAGAGCATACTTACCCAAAATATGGTATTACCTTGTTTAATATTTCCATGAAGTTGACAAAGATGAGAAAGGTTAGGGTTGACTATTTTAATGGGATTAACTTATATAATCAAATCTATCATCATCAATGTGATGACTCAGATTCCAAAACATGCATCCCCGATTGGGAAAATCCATCTGTTTAGTAAAATGAACAAAAATACCACCAGTTGAAGACTTGGAGATACCTCAAGTACCAAATAATATCTCCATAAAGTGTTCCATCTGTGATCTAGAATATCCCAATAATAACCCATGATATCTTGAACTTGTTTAGAAGTTAAATGTTGAGGATGTATTGTAGTTTTGTGAGTCCTTCTTTGAAAAAGAAAGATACTAATCCAATCCTTGAAATAAATTATCAGGCATAGGTTTAACTCATTCTTTATCTTGTCCTTAAGAATGTTTGAAATATATATTACCAAGGATGGATTCTATTCATGGTCATCCCAGGAATCTGTTATAGGGAGGAATTGATCATACATCTATACCAAAGTAAGTAGTCCCCCATGATTATAGATTTCCCATAGAATGATTCCCACCCCACCATGGGTCAGGTGAAAATAATTGGTGTTGGTAAAAAAATGAATAATTAATTATATTATGAGTTCTAATTGATGATATTTGATGAATTGAGAAATATACATTTCCTTATAGAGTTCGATTTCATGCAGTCGATCGAAAACTCTATACAGCTCGATCTAACCTAGAATGGTCATTCCCATTCATCTAAAAAGTTTCTTCTAGGGTGAAAACCCCATTTCAATCTCTATTCACCTTTTTTATTTTAAAAATAAGAGATGATAAAATCTAAGTAATTCTGAGAAATTGGTTTGTTAGTTAGATCACATACATACAGGCTAAGTGATGAGTGATTCAATGTCCAAGATAGCCCCTGGAAAGGCGCCATGATCAATTGGATATGGTCAAATACGATCATCTGGATACAGTGAAAAGAAGATGAAGATCAGATAGTTGGAAGATTATAAGTGGGGACATGGATGACTACATCATCTAGAAGACTTAATTCATATAAATTCATCCTATGTGACAAAGGACTGTTCAGGAGATCGATCAAAAGAAGAAAATTTAAAACCTAATTTTCAGAAGAGTCATGATACTGGGGATCAATGTTGTGATTCTCAATTATCATATCCCTCTGAGTGGACATGTTAGATTAATTCCATAAGATCAATGTCATCTGGGACAATATGTTAGAAGAAGATGTCATAAGAGGAAAAAATCTTGTCAAAAAGAGGTATACTAGATATGAAATTGAATGGCCTATATGGAATAATGTGGATCCTTTGACAAGTTATAAAGTCTTGAAATTAAATGATCCTTATGAGTCGGATAATCACTTGATCCATCTCCAATAATGCAATTCATGTGACTATTGGAAGTTCACATGAATTGAATAAAGCTTATGTGATCATGTGACTGTGCCCATGAGACATGTGAATCATGTGAAGAATCCCTATGGAAAAGAACACATGATGCATTTCAAGAAAACATACCATTGATTAGTAATAGCTTGGTTATAATATTAATCTAGATGAGGTCATTATATGATGATGTCACACAACCAAATCACACAATTGAAATACATGAATAGATCTAAAGTTAGAATTACATGAAGAAGTCTCACTAATAATTCACATGAAAGAAATATTTTTTAGATCTCTCCAAACTTTTGAGTCCCAAGTAAAATGATCAGACCTTATACCTATAATTTATAGATCACCTCACATAATATCAAAGGTCTATCAAAAGACTAAAATATGCTTAGATTACCGACCAAAGGGAACCCAAGGGACTCATCCAAGCATTTACTTCTACTATTAGACCCCAATGAGAATTGGGGTCTCCTTGTGTTGTGTGTTGAATTATTTGTCATCCCTATCACTGTCATCCTTGGTGAGTTGGTTGGTTAGATATAGTTTTACCATTTACATAGTGTGGTTAAAACATGTTCAATTTTCTATTCACCATGACAAAAAATTTATGAGATGGAAACATTCTTGGTAGAGGGAATGTGGAAGAGTTCCTAAAGAAATATATGACCCTGGATTATTGATCATGATAATATAGAGAGATAGATATAAACTATTGAAGAAAGAGGAGAACATAGACAAGGATTTATAATGAAAAGATAATTTTTTTGGAACTTATAGCATGATTTTTAATTAGGTATGTTTAAAAATCATCAAGATAGAGGTATGGAAGATATAAAAGTGGTAAAAAAATGTGTGTACAAGGTGGAATCATTTCCCAATGTCTACCAAATATTTGGGGTCCAAATTTAGGATGAAGGGGATAATTTCATTAAAGATGGATTTCTAAGATTTCTTTATGAAAAATATGGAAAAATAATGGAATTCCTAAATTTTTTGTTTCAGTAAGGTTCTAGATATTCATGAAATAATGTTTCATGAAATATGACTTAGGTACAAAGGAAAAGGTGGTAAGTTACATGATTACAACATGTTTTTTGGATTAAACAATTTCCATAAAGTTTCACCAAAAGGGGAGTTTCATGAAAAAAATGAATATTTTTAAAAAAAGGTGGTGGTGAGATTTAAATCATTTCAAAGTGAGGCAATGCCTATAAATATGTGATTTCCCCTCTCATTTGGAGTAGTCGGAATTATTAAATATCAAAAGGCTCTAAATTTATGAAAGAGTTTTTCAAAGGTTTTTCTTGTGTGAAGGATTCATATGAAAAAAAGTTCAATGATGAAATGAATTGTTTCAATTTTACCATGGGGTTTCACAAAAGATTATATAGCTTCACAAAAGTTTGCGACTTTCATGAAATACTGTGAGTTTTTTTTGAAAAAAAGTTGTTTTGAGAAAAGGAGGTAAGTTTTATGAAATCTGTGTAAAGGTTTTATGACTTATAATGTTTTTGGAACTTCTTGAAGACATTTAAAAAGTATGTTATCATTACTTTAAGACTAGTTCAATTGGAAATTTGAATCTAATCCTATGGTTATGTTCACAACCATTTTGTGAAATAGAATAGTGAAGATAAATTTTCACTAATTAGTACATCAATTATTATCCAGTGAAGATGTGTATTGGCCTGCACGCTAGAAATAAGTCTCTTATAAATCATTGAGAAAAGGGAGGGGACAAAGGGATTTACCATTGGGTGGTAGTTACAAGACCCTAAATCCTATAAAGGAAGTGAGCCTATTATGGAGTAACCATAGTCGAATCATTATATCCACACGACTAGGGTAGATTAGTAGATTTTTGAATAACGACACAATGTTGGTGTGTGTTCCTCAAATTTTTCCTAGTATAGGAGAACCATGTAAAATTCTTGTGTAGGTGTGTGCTTCAGCATGGCTCACAATCTCACAACCTTTAGGAATCATGGGAAGGGGATATGCACTTCGTGTGATCTGTTCACTAATCACTTGAAGAACCTCTAAAAACCCCTCATGATCATGTGAAGCCCCTCCGATGAGTCTTCCTGATTGTGTGACATGTCAATTGATAAACTCTTTGGAAATCACGCAAGGCATTCATGAAATAAAATATGAAAATAATGAAATATTTACATGAATGGAGATACATTGATCTTCATAAGTAGAGATTATGATTTTTCTATGATCAATTACAAGATCACACAAAGATCCTATGATAACACCAAATGTTCCAAAAAAATGATTTTAGAAAATTATTTTTAATCATGTGAAGACCCTTGAGCTTATAAAATTGATCATGAGATGCCCTAGTGGATTTAGGATTGAAAATGTCCCAAGGAGTTCATCTGATAAAAGATAAAAATGAATGGATCCTTATATGAAGAGAGTTACACTATTTTTCATGGGAAGCGATTATGTTATATGAATGATCAGTTAATAAATCATGAGAAGAACCTAGATATTTCAGCTGAATCACACAAAGGCCCTTTGACATGCAATTTGATCACACAACGACCTCTAGAAATATCAACTTTATCTCACTAAAGCTCTTTGACATGTAGTTGGATCTCAAAAAGGATTTCATTCTTGTTGATTGAATCATACAGAATCCCTTTGAAAATACATGGGTTCAATAAATTTTCTAATGATGGAGTGATCCTGTTGTTACTGATTATTATTTGAAAAAAGGGAGACCTCATAATAACATGTCACTTGATCATGAAAAGTGCATGATATATTATAAAACCATACGAATATCTCCCCCGACTCAAGACAAGATATGAGACTTAATCACTATAAAAATTGGAATATATAAAATGTAGTGATTCTTATAAAATCCCCCCTTGAATCATGATAAGAATTGATAGAGTAAAGAGAAGAATTTCTGATGTGGAGGCTAGTTCGATCTTAAGAATCTACCACCAGAAAAGTCTAGTGAGTAACATAAGAGATTAAGAATTAGATTTTTTTGCTTTGTGTGATCAGATCATTGATCATGTGATGTATCTATGATATATTATATGGATCATGTGAAGGACCTTCATCATGTCAAATTGATTACATGATGCCTTAGTAGGAAAAAAAACATAAACAAATTGAGGCATTCACATAAAAAAGGATGAATATTATGAGATCTTCATACAAAGGTAGATACGATGATCTTCATACAAATGGTTCATGATTTTAGGGTGATTAGTTGGATAATCATGCAACGAACCTCATCCATATAGGGAAGATTATAAAAATATGCCATGTCATGTTAGTCAGATCACGAGGCAACCCTTGGGAAAAGTTAGCCCCCTTCATTTAAATTCCTTGGATATGTCCACCGGATCAAATGAAATACATCAATGTGTTAGTCTAATTCATGTGATAGCCCTTATATAATCCTTCCCAATCACATGAAAATGATTAGACATGCCATCCTGGTTCATATGAGGTCATTGGACATATTACCATGGCTCATGCGACAACCTTCAAATAAGCCCACAAAATCACGCAATAGCCCTTGTACATGCTAGCCTTGTCAAACAGACATCCTTAGACATTTCAGTGAGACATCCTTAGACATCTCAAGCAGACATCCTTATATTTTTCTGCCTTTTCAGACAGACATCCTAAAACGTGTCAGGTATACATCCTCAGATACATCATCCATGTCAGGTAGAAAACCGAGGTCATGTTAAACAATCCTTAAAAATATCAGGAAAGCATCCTTGTTGATATCAAACATGAAAGGAATACAACTTAAGCCATTAAAATGCATCATAAAACATGTCAGGATGATATCCTCAAACGTTTCATCCTTGTCAGGATGGCACATTTACACATGTACCCTCAAACTATGCGAACCTCAGGCTATGAACCTTCACCTGGGAATCCCATTTATAAGGATAGTGTCCATAATGGGCCAAGGGATATACAATAATGAAACCCAATATGGTTTATTCCCTCAAAATGGTTTTTGTTAAATTAAAACATGTTCCATATACCTCTCATGGTCCCCACTCTTTATCCTTCATAGGAGAAGGGTTTGATATGAGACACGTTCATTCATATTAGGGTAAGTCCCTTGACATTATATTTACTCTAGATAATAAGACACATCTCTTGTGAGTCTACTATCTCTCCTCATCGATTAGTGTGTTGAGCATGATGTGGACTATGAGGACTCTAATTTCTATTATAAGCTTGATACGCCAGACACCTTCCTAAGTCACAAGATCCGTATCAAAAATTAATACGAAAACATCCATTGGGTGTTATATTCTTTTCCAGGTTTAATAATATTTCATCAGATATTATTCAATTCATAAGCCCCTCACTTATAGGTAGTGTGCTTGATATCTTATTATCTCTTGCTTCTCATACCTTGCATGACTCACATGAGCTTAGGAACATTCAACGACCGTACTACTAGAAAAATAAAATTCTCCCAATTAGGGATGCTTCTTGGTGTAATCCATGTAGGAATTTCAAGGTAGAATCAGAGTGTAATACTCGTAAAAATATCAATGAAGCCTTAGTGTGTGAATCCCATATAAACATCAAGGTAACCTAAGTGTGTAAGCCCCATAAAAATTCCATCTTGTACCCATTACGACATGTTTAATCTTATGATATTTCTTGTATCTCACACAGAGCATGACTTACATGGGTTTATAGATTTGTGGTGATCTTGTCAATAACATGATACAAATTCCTCTAAATCATGGTCATCTGTCGTGGTATAAGTCCCTTTATTTTCTAAACACTAGGGAAATATTCCTCACAATTGTTAATCACACGTACCCACACATCAGTGGGTTGGGGATATATTGAACTATAATGACTCTGATTCTTGTTGTAAGTAGGATATGTAAGAATCCCTCATATTGACCAAGCTCTATACATGATGTTTAAATGACCTAAAATACTTCCTTTTTGCATAATGTTAGACTAAACAATATAATTATAAATAAAACATTTTGGTTTTGATTCCTATTCTCACAAGATACGTAGGACACCTCTTGAAGTTCCATTACAAATCATAGAATACCAATAACATTCCTATAAAATTTTAAACACTAGAGTGCTTATCCTTATGGATTCAAAACATAAGTAGTACCTCATTGTTAAAAAAATAATGATAAATAGATATAGAACCTTTCATACATAAGTATGATGTAATTAATAGATCACCTTATTTTATGTACAAGGATTCAACATCCAATTTTTTATTAGGGTAACAAGTCATGTATTATAATTTTGGAAATATTAATGAACATATCCTAAATATATAAGAGTTTCCCAAAGTAGTAAATCATTCCCCCCCAAAAGGGTGTGATGAGTCTAAACTCTAATCCACTTGACCAATGTGAGTTCTTAAGCATCATTGGTCTTGAAACCCCAATTATTACCTACATGTGGAAAGTATGAAATTGTTCATTAAATATGTGGGTTCTATTGGAAGTTTCTTTTAAAAGAAAAAAATGGTGAACCCAACATGAATAGATTATGGAATTATATTAACCCCCACAATCAAACATCATTTTAAACAAACACATTTTTTAGAAACAATGATAAGTAACATTTTTTTTGTAGAATATAAAGCCTACTATAGGTCCTTTGGAAGATTTTTATGTGGGTGATTTTTTAAAGTGTCACCCACTAAAGATAGGGAAGCTTATTTCCTTCACTCTAGAAATTGGAAAGAGAAAAAATATACTTTTTGGATACTGCTGGTTACAATGTTTCTTAATTATAGATCAAGGATTCTTCATCAAAGGGTAAATAAAAAAAGGTTGATAATGAGATATTTTTTCTTCCAAAAAAGCGATGTATAGGCCATAGAAGGATCCTTAGAAGGTTATAAATCCTATGGTTTCATGCATAGTGGGTAAATTAGTTGAAGAAGAAAATGTCAGGATCCATGATAATGTTTTTTATTCTTTGAATATATGTGATAAATATTTTTTTCCGGTTAATATGGGTGAAGAGAAAGCTTCTATTGATGATGATATCTCATACATAGAGTATCTTATTCTCTTATGATTTGATATATAAGTGGAATAAACAATCAATTTTTATGTATATTTTAAGGATGAAGAAAGGATTCATAAATCTAGTATGGTTTTTTTCCAAATTATCTGCTAAACATAAATCATGGCCTTTCAAATAAAGGTTCCTTTTCATTAAAGGTCTAAATGTTGGATGTACTAATTTAGATTAATGTTTATGGGGATGAGAGTAACTTAATTTTTTGTGAATCCCCTAATTTCTAATCCATAGAAGAGCACTGAAGATATAACTAGGAGCTTAGGCTTGCTTCTAAGAATGACCATCTTTACTTTAGTGGAAAGCATTTTTAGCGAATGATCGAGTTCCCTTTTTTTTTTGTTTTTGATGCTACTTGTTTTTTATCTTCTCATTATCTTGGAATTGTTTTCATAAGGTTTCCCTTTTCCGCAAGTAATGATTTAGTGTTATTTTATTTAGCTTTAAAAAATATAGTTTAAAAAGTATATATACATATCTATTTATATATATTTATGTGTATTTATTTATAAATATATATATTTATAAATATTTCTATGTATTTGTGTGTATTTATAAATATTTATATGTATTTATATTTATATATATTAATATATATTATGTTAGTATATATCCATATATCTATATATATATATATTGATGTATATTTATATATGTGTGTATATATATGTATGTATATATATATATATAGTTAATTATATATTGATATGTGTGTATATATATGTATATATACATATTTAATTATATATTGAAATATATGTGTATATATATATGTATATTTATATTTAATTATATATATATATGTATTTATATACATTTAGGTAAATTTACTTATATTTATATCTTTTTGATATATATTTATCTATATTTTCATCTATTTATAAATGTATATATAACCATATTTATATATAATAAAATTTTTATATGTATATAATAATAAATTATGTATGAATATATGTTCGCACATACATGTGTTACAACTTGAGACACATAAAGTGGTAGGGGAGGGGGATGAATCAAGGTGTAGCCCAAATTATATATTTTTCCATTATTCATTCATTCTTCCTTTAGGATCGTTTTCCCAGTCAGCAAAAACTACTATTCAACTTAGTGAATAATCAATTTCTCTCACAACCTCATTGATATTCATGCATGTATGATGAAACATAAATCATGCACATAAAATGTGGATTTTACTTGGTTCACTATAAAGAGATAGTCTAAGGAGAATATGTTGACGATGTGTTGACATACTAGAGAGGTAATACTACTCATTGTAGTTATTACAATTATTTTGGAAAGGGACACTACCAACTTGGGTGAAACTCCTTATTCTAACACCCTCATGCTACTTTAGTGAACTAAATCAATAGTTTATAGACATGTGGTAAGATCTATGATCAGTGTGCAAGTCTTTAATTTTTTCTCTACGTACATTAGGTACTCCTCTGAACTCCTTGTAAGAAGAAATTCTTATCATTAATCTAGGAGAGACTGACTAATCAAGGTGAGTTTCAATATAATGTATTCCTCCTGAATATAGTAACAACTCTTATTCTTCAATATGAGGATAATAGCACACTAGAATTATCCTATTTCACTCGCTCTTCATTTCTATATATGCCGAGAGTGAACTTGTAATCCTTGAGCCTTCTTATCCTTATTAACCATATATAATAGTGAAAATATCCATTAGATCCTCTTTATTATACTCATTCTTCTGAACTAGATGTACTAGTAGTCACAAAACCTTCTTCCTCCACTACACCAGATGTATTGATATTCTCAGAATTCTTCTCAGTTCTCATTTGACTTATAGATATATCATATAGTGGTAGCATAATTTCTCCTTATTGTTATTCTTCTTATTCTTCTTCTTATTCTCTTATAATATATCTACACCAATAATCACATGATATGTATTTTCGTATTTTCAATAGGAATAATCTAGAAAAATCACAATAAGATTTCCTTATTTTAATACAAGTGGAATATTCTAATTTAATTCCTATATATCATAGAATAAATGTGTATCATTTATTCTATAAATTATAATACATAAACTATACCAAATATACATTGATAAATATTTACATTTTCTTTTAATTCATGAAAATATTTATGACCTTTATACTTATTAAAAACCACATGAAAAATATTTCCATATTAATAGACCTTTCCTTTTTCATAGTTTTATTTAAAATTTCTATTCTTCAACCTTCCATGAAATCTGTAATCTTATTAATTCAGCATTTATTATATTATCAATCAAATATGATGAATGATAAAATAAATATGCATATAGATTTTGTGGAGTGAAGATTATGATCATGGAATAATATATAATGCCATTCTCTTAGTAGGTAATTCTATGTGGTTGGGATTTTTATCATTTTTATCCAAGTCTTAAACTGTACATAAGATTCATTAGAATATTACGGATCTCTACATGACTATTACATATACATGGTGTTTTTATCCATTTTCACATTCCCCCACTTTGATGAATATTACATATCACCATGAGATTCATGATTTTTTCTTTATTTGGATCCTCCTAGTGGATATTATGTGTGTTACACAAATTTTTTGGGCACCACTAGAATCCCTATATTTTTCTATTCTCACCACTTCCATTAAATATTATATATTTCAAGAAACATTCGGTACTTTGTGAAATTTTCATCTTCTAAGTATCCTAAGAATATTTAATTATGTTATATACATAGGTAAACCCTTTTAATTTTCCACTTCCAGAAATTTTAAATATCCTATACATCCCTCTAGAAATTCTAAATATTCATTGATACTTCTATGTTAGCTATTTTTTAATGGCACTAAATTTCCTATGTACTAGTTAAAATATGTTATGTATCATTTAGAGAATCCTTCCTTCTATAATTTTAATGAAATATAGTAATAATATCTTACATAATAACCATGTATATTATATATCCACTAACATATTCATAATCCAACTTCTTATGTATCTACCAACTTCATACATATACTGGGAACCTTGCCTTTTTAATATTTTTCACTCAAGAGGAAATATATTATATATTGTACAAACTTAATACATATACAAATAATTATAAAAATTATCTAAATTCTCAAACCCACATTTATAATAAATTTTGAATCCTTGAAAATTATATTATGTACTTAGGGTGACCACCATCCTTTTCAAAATTCAAGTGAACCCAAATTATAGAATTCCCTTTAGAGTATATTCCAATGCATCAACCATAACTTCCATATGAGTGTGACTTCTAGAAAAATTCATATATCTTAAATGTTATTTAAGAACTAATTCTTGGTTTTCTGAGAATATACAACTACCAGTTCAATTGATTCCCCACATTCCAAATCCATGATTAAATTTTAAGAATTATCAATCAACCCCAATATTATTCCAAAGTATATGGTAACTATCCGATGTTACATCCATTACTATCACCATGACTTCAATTTCCTCATCAATTCATAGTTAAGAAGTCCAAAAAATATTTGCAACTCTTCCTCCACATATCAATAATGTTATTATCAACAAATATGAAAAAAAATTGGTTGTAATATTCCAACCATTTATATTTTGATGACAATACACTTATAAATCCAAAGATGAATTCTTATTTTTATCCTATTATACAATATAGGTATTTATGAAGCCTTTATAATATATCATCATTTTTCAATAAAATATAACGAATATTTGTATTTCATATTTTTTTCTTTAATATTTTCTCCCCATATATCTATAAACTCTATTGAGGTATCCACTTAGCTTTACTCCCCTTTTTTTCAACACATGTCTTAGTTTAGATAGTATCCATGTACTCCAAAATGATGTAGTAGGTAAAGGTTGAATCAACTTCACCAATTATAAGATAATTTTAAAATATTATTCTCCCCCTTTTGTAATAAAATCCTATTATAATCCATTTGATATAGGGATTTATAGTACTATTTTACAATTATATTGTAACATCCTATCCTGGGAGCCCCTAAATAGTGCCTCGATCTAGTGGATCACATGGCCTCTAGTGCTCCTCCCAATATGCTAGAGGATGCCGACTAGTAATGAGGGTCTAATGTGTTATAGTGGGGAGCCCATACCATCATGATCAAAGTGTATCATAGTGGTGTAATGACATTAATTAATATCAGAAGCATATAAAATAACTGAAAAAAAGTATATAAACATCTAGTTAGTAGGAGTAATAAACAAATGCAAGGGTAATATCATATACAAGATGAGTATGTCATGTATCTATAAAAAGGCAGGTAATATGTGTAAATAAGAATCACATACAATACATGTGTCAAAATTAAAAAAAGACCAAAATGATTATCTCCAGTTAGAATCATGATCCATTATTAGGTCTTATTCTCCCCTACACCTACACACATCAACCACGAATCATAATGTGGGTTCCTTCCTTGGTCCCTACATGTATTCATAAAGATTGTTTGGGTACCAAAAAGTGTATTGATTAAGGTGTGCGATGAAACTCAGTAGGCCACCACCACTAGTTTCTAAAACAAGTCCAGTCTATGTATATAAGCTGAAGAAATGTGAGATATATAACATAAATATAAATAATTAAATAGGATTGATACTATCCATGCATCAAGGATCAAGGTAAATAATAAACTGTAAACACGGATAAAAATAAAGCATGGTAAATACATCATCCACGATCTATACTGAGTAATCAAGTGTGAGACCCACATAGCCATATCCAATGAGTATAAATTTTCAAGGAATCCAATAAAATCTACATCCATGGAGTTTAAATTTCCATGGAATTCAACATAATTAAAAATCCATGGAGTATAAATGTCCAAGGCATTCAATGTAATTATGAGTCCATGGAGTAGAGATATCCATGGAATTCAATGCAATCCTAAATTCTATACTGATATGTCTATCATCAAAATAATCACATAATGAAATTAATTTCCATTCATTAACTGTTCCCATTATCATTTAATCCATCTCATAATTCATTTCATAATCATACACAATCTATGAGTTTATCCAACTCATTCCACATTTTCAATTTAAACCATTAACATGTAAAAACATGGAAAAGAAGTCATAATACATCTTATAATATCTCATTTAATTTATTACGGCTCCCACTAAGATAGAGATATCACACACACCCAATAGGGTGGTATATCATGTGGAAGATACATAAACACACTTCCTGGGTGGTCTGGGTTGAGGTTGAAAACCTCACACCATATTATGGTACTAAGTGGGAATCCTATGCAGGTTATAATAACTTAATCAAGGAATTCTAATTAATATAGGATCAATTCCTAAATGTTCGATGTGAAGCACAATGGAAACAGGGTATAAAACAACTATATTTTAAGGGAAAAGGCATAGACTAACTACCTTATGCCCATGGCGTAACACTCTTTCAATATCACCTCCTAAGTCAACCAAGATCAAAAGGGAAAGAAAGAATGGATGAATAACTTAGAAATAAGAAATATTATCTAACACTAAAATAGAATCATCAATAGGAAGAATAACTATGAAATAGGTATACGGAGTGAAGCACTCACCATCATGCATCCATTGAGACCAATAAGGGAATAATCAGAGTCTAGACTGTGAAATGGTATAAAATCATACCTTGAAGGCTTATTGATCTCACCAACAGGAGAATAAGGCTTTCTGCTAGATAGTGGAGGAAAAGGAAATTGGTTCTTTAAAATTAAAGTGGAAAAAATGATCATTTTACCAAATTTATAGGGTTTTCATGGATTGGACACATGATTGGCCAAGCCATGCTTTAACCGTGCATACCACTATACCTCAAGACCTCCATTGCATGGATCATGTGTATAGTTTGGGAAACCATGTAAAAACTATTTTATTTATCTATTTCAAAAAGTGAAATACCCCACTTGGGTGTGCAACCCCAGTTACACAATTTCACCAAACTGTGTGGCCCTAGATAATGTAATGGACCACCCCGCACAATAATCAAAATCATGTGGCCTAGACTGCATAGTTTCTAATGAACGTACTACCTAGAATATTATTCAAAAAATATGGATTCGAGCTCCGAAAAATATCTTGAAACCCAAATTTTTTCTATATCCTCACTATACACCCCGAATAGGTTGAAAATAAAGAGTGAAATTGTAATTCAAGAGTTCCAGGCCTCAATGAAAAACCAGGGATCATTTTGTCTCCCCCTATTAAGACAACTCATCCCTGATTTTATCTTCTTAGGGTGATAAAGAAACTAAAAAGATTTCCATACACTAATCACAAACACCTTCCTATCTCTATTAGGTCTTATACTTCAGATGAATCTGCTTTCATAACCCTCAAACTATAAGAACTGACTTACCTCAGAGAGTCTTTATGCTCTAATCAATGATACATATAACATTATCCTTGAAGGATGCATCTACCTATAACTCAACCTCATCTAGATAAAGAGTACGAGACAGGTCAAAGTGATAATGATATATCTGAGATATATGGATGATCTCATGTGTGGCTAAGTACCTTTGAGGTAATTACAACTAATAGGCTCTCTGCCAGACTCTCTCCAAAATCTGAAAAGGCTAGACATATTGTGGATAAAGTTTAACTAGTCTTCGAATCTTCTTATGCCCCATCCTTGTAGAGATATGTAAAAAGTCCAAATCCCTAAAATAATCACTAAATTACATAAATGGTGATCACTATAAGATTTATATCTAGACTATGTTGTAGATATCTACTTTCTGATTAACTAGTCCTGCTCCAAAGTCTCCTATGAAGACACAGTCCGAGCAGCACTGCCTCTCTTATCTTTAAAAAACATAGAGGTGATCATCATGGAATACCATTCAAATTCTCATAAGGTTCCATATTTATATTCTCCTAATTTATATTGTTATAGGTGAACAAATCTAGGGATATATGACTCTCACAAGAACCCCCAAAATCAAGGACATATGCTCTAACAATGTCCTCTAGAACCTATATTATGTGCTCCGACTGACCATTGGTCTGAGGGTGGTATGTTGTTCCATAATCACCTGGGTACCAAATTCCCTCTTTAATCGTTTCCAAAAATGAGATGTAAATGGGGTATCCCTATTTAATGAAATGGTATTAGGAACCCTATGAAGTCACACAATCTCGTGTATATAAAGACTCCCAAGATCATCTACTGAGAAGGGCTCCCTAATCGCTAGGATGTGGGAACCTTCATCAGCCTATCCACAAAAACCTATACACAACCACTTCCTTGGGGTGACCTTGGAAAATAGGTCAAAAATCTATTGCTACATAATCCCATTTGCACTCAAGAATGGGTAACTTCTCTATTATCCCATCTGGTCAGTCGTATTCCACGTTCACCTACTGATAGGTGGAGCACCTAGTGATAAAGCATGCTATTTCCAATTTCATTCCCTACAACCAATATTGGTGGCATATGTCATGATCACATTGTTAATTACGAGATGTAATACCCAAAATGATGCATGTAATTCACACATTATCTCCTCTCTAATGTATGATGGATACTAGAAACACCCATTCATATGTAGAACTTCATCCTCCCCAATGGTCTAACCAAGAAGCAGGTCTTCACCTTCCATGATATTCCTTAGGACTAAACCCTTAGAATCTAACAATTGTCTCATCCTCACCATATTTATAACAGTGGAAGTCACCACCATAGATTATATAATAGTATTTCTATGACTATCCTATACGTCCAAGGGCATCTCATAGAATAAGGAAATCAATTTCCATTCACAAGTAGTCTCCTAAACTACCGGTGTCTGAGTCTTCTAGCTCAGAGCATCCTCTACAATATTTAATTTACCAAGCATATAGGATAGCTCAAAATATAATGGAAGGAGACAGTTAACCAACCTTTATGTAGAAGGTTCAAGTCACACTATATAAATTTTCACATGAGGCTTTTGTGTTCTGTGTACACCAAAAAATGCTCTCCCAGAAAATCGTACTGCCAACAATAAAAGGTCTGAAACACTACTACCAATTTAAGATAGCGAGTCAGGTAATTCCACTCATGAGGTCTCATATGGAGAGAACTATATGCCAAAATTCTATCACCCTATATCATAATAGTTTCTATCCTGATTCCTGATACATCACAGTAAACCATATAACTTATTCTATTTTCTAGAAGAATAAAGATTGGAAATGAAGTCAAACTTATCTTAAGATCCTAAAAATAATTTTCATACTCTTTGGGCCATGAAAAGTTCACCCTTTATTAGTCAGAAATATAATAGGTGTAGATTGATGTGAAAAGTCTTAGATGGAGCACCTATAATAACTGGACAATCCCAAGAAACTCATGATATCAAATACATTCTTAGGATGCTACCTGGAAACCAAAATACTCAGCTTCTACGGGTTCACAGATAATCGTTTCTCTAAGATGATGTGACCCAAGAAGTTAACTTTTTCTACCCACAAGTGACATTTTTCTATCTTGGCATGAAACCTCCAAAATTCCATATAGAAAAACCACCATGAACGAGTACAAATATGGGTGAGAAACAAGATCCATCAAATCCATGAAAACCACTGTCATGTTCGGGAGATCGAATGACATAAATATATAGTCATAGAAGCCATACCTACTATGAAATGCTATATGAGCTATATGAGTGATCCTAAAACATATCTGGTGATAAAATGACCTCAAATAAATTTTTGAAAAAAACCAATCTCTTTAGGAATGGTCAAATAGGTCATCTATATGGGTAAAATGATACAGATTCTTAAATATTAGCTGGTTCAATATTCAGTAATAAACACATAGCCTAAGGGTTATATACAATTTTTTGGTGAAAAGGATCAGTGAACCCCACCCATGAGTACCAGTTCATATAAACCCCCTTTCCTCTAAATTTTTTAGTTGTCTCTTGAGTTACTGCATCTCAGTAGTGGCCATATTATAAGGATGAATCGATAATGGTGCATCTCTTAGAACCATATCAATAGAGAACTCCACCTCTTGTTTAGAAGGTAAAATAGATAAAGTTTTTGGTAAGACATCCATAAAATGATTACCGCTGAAGGTAATTTAGCCTAATACATTCCCTAATCATTTAGATTAAGTCTATAAATTTGGTAAATCATGCCACACAACCCATGATGCTCTGGTCTAGCTCTACCTACCTAGGAATCTCACTCACCTTTATAGTCATACCTACCACCCTATGGTGATGTGAAAAAAATCTCTCTAGAAATACCAATCAACATGGACATGATATAGAACCAAAAAATCCATTTTGAGTATGACATAAAATCCCATCATCTTGAGAATAAAGGGATTCCATAAAAAGAAATTCCCACATATCTTAAGGGAGAATTCCCTGCATTGGAATATATTATCTGATCAAAACCCCATCAGAGTGTTGAGTATCATAACGCCATCTGAAAACTACACATCAAGCCTAATGATCTCCAAAACAGGTACATATATGAAAAAATATGAATCACCTATTTCAAAACGATCAGATACTTGAGTAGAAGATACTAATATCATACCTCTCACTGTAGATGGCCTGAAGTTTTTCCCCTTAGGTATAGGTTGTATTGAACACATATATCCTAAACCGAAACCTTGAGAAATAGACTAACTACCCTGAGAAGTCCCACTCTGTTGTCAAGGTGAAATTAGTGTCTAGATCCCCATACCATAACCACCTTTTCATCTTGAATTAATGGTAGTAACCCATCTCCTAACATGGCACGAAGTTGTGAATCCCACTCCTGAACATAGAGTCAGTGTCGACCCCCTCACACTATATGCTAGAGGAAAGCTAATATAAAAATGATGTAGATATCCTATCATACCATAATCTTAAAACTTGATTAGGTCTCTATCACACTATCCCATCATGTGTCTCCACCTTCCATATTGGTGAAAAAATTTAGAGTTACCAGCACTCAAATTCTGGATAGAATTCCCCTCACAAGAAGTCTCAAAACATCGATTCCTACCACGTAACACTAAACCAATGCATCGAGAAGCTACACTACCTTGGTTTGGGCCCCCACCATCACTCAATTTACTTTCACTAATTTGTTCCTGATTCACTATGTCAGTTATAGTATTCAACCTAAAAACATTCACTTGTGATTGAATGAAATTCATAATACCTTCCTCAAAGGGTCTCATCATTGATAACTCATCACCAAATTATATAGGTGCAAAGCACTGATTATCTAAAAAGAAAGCTTAATACTCCATAATGGTCTTAACACCTCGCTTCATACATATAAAATCAATGGTATGTTCATCTATTAGAGTCTCATGAATTAATTATTATTAAAAAATGAATAAAAAATCTCTCTAAACCATATCTCATAGCCTATAAAGTTTTTATAGAACATACCATAAGATCTTAGTAGCTCCCTGAATAATATACATGAAAAGATTGACTATCCAATCTAGTGGATTTTTTAAGTGATTGAATATCAAAAAAATTGTCTCAAGACACATATCAGCAGCACGTGGACCACCATCCCTTGAAACAGTTAGTGTATGTTGCTACTGGAACACATGCATTAGCTCTTCCATAGTTGAGGTAGGCTATAGGTCTCCCTGAACAATATTCATAAAGATAAAGAAACCCTATTGGAACTTGGAATCAACAACCATATTAGGAATAACAGTTAGTGTTTCAAGTAGAAGTACTAGAGGTTTTAGTGGAATATTAGGGACCATCACCTCTAGAGCATGGTCATCACCACCCTCTTGGTGCACGATTAGAGGTCATTGTGGTGGCATATCTCTACAAATTCCAAAAAATACAATTAAAGACATATTTAGTAACAACCCGATCATAGATATAAACATAGGATAGGTATATTACTTCCTATAACGAATCCAAACCCTCTTTATACTCCAAAATCTAAGACTGGGTAATAGAAAAAATCATAAAAAACCCTAGAGACACTAGCTACTGCCCACTACTAAGGCCAGGTCTACATCAATCTCCCTGCTATAAATCTAGGGTTAGATATACAACGTTTAATTTTCAATATGTTGAAGAAATATCCATTTAAATTTAAATTTTAATCTCTATTTAAAGGCAACCATTCATTTTATAATTCAATTTCTTTTATTTTAATACTTACTTATTTAAGAATTTTCTCATAAAGGTTGAAATATATGAATCACCACTTCCAATTTATAATGGCCCATATGCTTTGTAAATTGAATTGTGGAATCAATTTATTCATAACCACTTATTTATCAAGTCCCTATATGAAATGTTAGTTTATAAAAATTATATAATAGAAGGAACACATAATTAATATCATATAGTCAGTCAATTCATCCTATATAGAATGACATATAGATGGAATGTGAATCCTATAAGGTTCTTAAAATGATGCATGATTCATACTTACTTTCCACAATAGGATAAGTATAAAATGAAATTCCTCAATCATATCAATAATAACATCTCATATCATGTGCATCACCAAACAGTGGAATTAAATCAACTATAATAAGAAAAATATAGAATGACATTTCTTCATTCTAGGAAACATTGTAATTACCCTAAACTTGGGTTATCTTATCCCAGGAAGAAAATATATCCATGTTCCAATTTATTCTTAATACCCTGTGTATAGTCTCAAAATAGTAAAGAAAGAAAAGAGAAATGATGCCACTTTGTGACATCCTAACCCAGGAGACACTAAAGGGTTCCTCGAGTTGGTTTGTCACATGACCTTTAGCACAACTCCCCATACTCCAGATGCTGCTGAATAGAAGAGAGGATCTAAGATGTTATAGTGGGAGAGTATAACCTAGTTACTATAGTATAACACAATGGTGTAATCACATAAATCAATAGAATAAGCATACCAAATAACTGAACAATAGAATATAAACATTCAGATAGTATGGGTAATAAAAAAGACAAGGATATATATCACATACAAGATGATTATGTCATGTCTCAATATAAAAAGGTAGGAAATACATGGAAACATGCATCCAGTACAACACATGTGTCATAAGTACAAAAAACCCAAATTACTATCTCTAGATAGAATCATGATTCATAGATGAGTCTTATGCTCACCTTCTCCTATTAACATCAATGAAGAATCATAAAGAAGATGATCTCCCTAGTCCCTACCTGCATCCATGAAGTCTTTCAGGGTACCCAATGGTAGCCAGAACAAGGTGTTAGATAACACTCAGAAGGCTACCACCAACAATGTTTATAATGAGTCCAGTCTATGTATATAGGATGATGTATTGTGCAATATATAATGATAATATAAATGTGCAATTAGGAGTGATGTTGTTCCACCAACAAGGATCACTATAATTAAGAAACCATAAATATAAGCTAACTATAAGGTATGGTAAATACATTATCCATTTCAAATGATGAGTAATCTAGTGTCTGGCCCACATGGCTAGATCAGAGGAGTAGAAATGTCCAAGGCATCCACTAAAATACAGATCCATGGAGTATAGCTTTCCATGGTATCTAATATAAT
Organism: Viscum album; assembly: GCA_963277665.1. Classification (NCBI taxonomy): domain Eukaryota; kingdom Viridiplantae; phylum Streptophyta; class Magnoliopsida; order Santalales; family Viscaceae; genus Viscum; species Viscum album. The sequence goes on along the minus strand of OY728123.1, from coordinate 2,123,217,650 downwards.
CCCAAATCCAGGGAGTATAAATGTCCATAGAATTCAGTGTAATTATGAATCCATAGATTAGTAATTTCTGTGGTATTCAATGTAATTCCAAATCCATGATGTATAAATATCCATATAATTTAATATAATCCTAGATTCCATACAAGTCCATCCATCATCAACAGGATAAAATATAGAAAACAAGTTTCATTAATTAACTATTACATTTATCATTTAACCCATCTCATAATTCATTTCATAATCATACACAATACATGATTTTATCCATATCATTCAACATTTTCCATTTAAACAATTTAACCATTACATTAACATGTAAACACATGAAAAAATAGGCATAATTCCTCTCATAATATCTCATTTAATTATTTAGGCTCCTACTAAGAAGGTAAGATCACACACACCCAATGGGGTGGTATATAATGGGGAAGATAAATAAACAGACCTCATGGGTGGTCCGATTTGAGGTTGATAACATCCATCCATACCATGGTACTAAGTGGGAAACCTATCAATGTTCTAATAACTTAATCAAGGAATTCCAATTAATTTTGGATCAATGTCGGAAGGCTTGATGTGCATCACAATAGAAATAGGGAGTAAAAAAATAGAATTTAAGGGAAAATGTACATACCACCAACCTTATTCACGTGGTAGAACACTCATATATTATTATCTCCTAACATGACCCAGATTGGAAGAAAAATTAATACTACATGAATAACCTATAATTAGTGCATATTAGCTTGATCTATAATCATGTTTTTGATAGGAAAAAGAATGTAGAAATGAGCCTAAGTTGTCAAGCACTCACTAGTGTGCATCCAATGAGACTGATGGTTGAAGAATCAGTGTCTAGGTCATGAAACATGATAAAAATCTACCTTGATGGCTCAAGGAGCTCACCAATGGTAGAAGAAGGTTGTTCATTGACAAGGTGATGAAACATGAAATTGGTTTTTAAAACAAAATGAGGGTAAAATGTAAATTTTACCCAAATTAAATGGGTCTCACGGTTTGGCCACATGGTTGGACAAACCTTACACCAATCATGCACACCTCTCTTATACAAGACCTGCCTCACACAGTTCATGCTCATGGTTTGGGAAAATGTTCTCAAACCATTTTATTTACCTTTATCAAAAATGAAGCAGCCATGCATGGGTGCGATTCCCCTATTGTATGGTTTCATCAAATAGTGCATCCCTCGATAGTTGGCTAGACCACCCCAAATGGTTAATCTAAACCATGTGGCTTCAGAACCATGGTTTCTACTAATTTTTCAACTAATCTCTTTCTTCCAAAAACTCTGCCTCTAGGATATGAGAAAGACCCAAACACCATAGTCACCTATAAACCCTCACTAGGTATCCCCAATAGGTCAAAACCAATGAATTAAATTAAAATTCAAGAGATCTGTACCCCAAGGAAAAACCCAATATCTTACATATATCCTCACCATAACCAGCTTGAAAACTCTTCATAACTAGTTCTAGAACATAAAGAACCAGTTTTCCTATCTATTGGTTTATTTATGTATTCTACCCTTGATTCCACTTATAGACTCCACTTTTCTCAACCACTTATCAACACCTCTTATTAAAAAATATACTTGAAATAAAACCTCTAAAATACTATCTTAATTTTCTTACCACATGTTATATGAAAAAAATTCTATATGATTCACCTTTTAATCTTTGAATACCTTCTATATCCAACTACACCCAACTCTCCTGATTTTTTGAGTGACATTAACACGTGAAATTTTAATCATTAAAACATACTTTAAGTCTAATGATCTAGATATTAGTGTATGAAACATGAAATTAAGTAAATAGTCTCAAAATTTTCCATGTCACTCGATTACATTAAAAATTTCTAGTAGTTGGAGATTTTATTTTCTTTAATGCATCATGTGATCTCTGTCACACTAACACCAAAAAAATAGTAAATAAAAATTAAAGAATCGAGTGTATGATTTATATCACTTATAGAATAATTTAATACCACATTATATGATAAATTTATGATACCACTTAAACTTCATTTTTATCCATTCATTACAAGGCTTGTCTTTTCCAAATGTAACTAAACAACCTTTAAGAACTTATTTAAAACTCCCCCTGAATTTATTCATCACTTAGCTCTAAGTTTTTGAGATATTGTTTAGTTAAGGAAAATTAATTTTTAGTGGTATTCCCATATTTTAGAAAATTTTGGCAACCTTTCAATAAATCAACCATAACCACATTTTCAATATATAAACAAATATATTGAAATACATGATTATTGTTAATTATTAATTAATCATTATTTTTTTGATGATGGTCAAACACCATTTGAGAATTTGAATTCTATCACTTGTTGATTTTAGAAAACATTATACCATTAAAAGTATCACATATGAATTTGAAACTATTTTATCTTTTAGTTATCATATATACCATTGAAACTTATTTAGTTGATCATAAAACACCATAATTTTCAATAGAAACTTAAGTGGTTTCTTAGCACCACTTGTTGGGTCAGATCTAGGGTCTTGATACTATTTTGGGTCATTTTTAGGTCTAAAAGCAGTTTGGATCATCGATCATCGTACTATTCTTGTTTCATTGATCACTTTTAAATTCTTATCATTTTCGTCGATCACCATTACATATCTTTTTTTATCACAATAATATTTTCTAGCATATGAAATTCTTCCTTCAGATCATATAAACCCCATGGATTAAATATTCTCCTTAATTATACATAAATTCAAACAATAAATAAAAACATTTAACACATGGGGAGATGGGTTCCTCGAATATTCTCAAGCTGATAATTTTTTTTGTTCTTGATAGAATAAACATTTTATTCAAATTTCCATCCAATCCATATTATTAGTTACTTTTTCAATTGTACCACTTGTGAATAATTCAATCATAATATTGAATTAAATGTTTTCTATCTTCCTTGGATTGATTTTTATCTTGATTGTAGGATTTAGAATACTAGTAGAGGTTTTCCCCTTTGATTTTTCATTGATGAATCCTTATTTCCATTATATTTTCTCCATGCAAGGGAAATTGCACTGGTCTTCATCTCATTCTTTGTAATTTTATGGATGAAACCACTAAATCATGCCTCCTTTTTATCGTATTTAATTTCTATAAGAGTTACCTTATACTTATTTTTCCTTTAATATTATTTCTTCAAGTCCACAAAATCCATTATCATAACAGAAAAAATTCTTTCTTTTTCTTCATCTTACAACTTTTCTTCCTTTTTTCCCAAGTGGACTACTGCGAGTGAATCATCATAGGTACTTGATGCAACATTTTTTGAGATCTATGTCTTTTTTCCAAGATAGAAAATCTATTTTCTAGCTTAATATTTGTTTATAGTATAGATACTCTCCCTATATGTCATAGGTGAAGATAAATCCCTTATGACACCATTAGTTTCTCTGATACTGTAATCTCTAAAAAATGTGGATGGTTAGAAAATATAATTCATCTACTATAATAATCAAACATGGTGTCATAATTTTATGTTTGAGATATTGATGCATCCAATTTTATTCCTCCTCTATGCCCTTGGGCTTCTAGACACAACCTCATATAGTGTCCTGACCTTCAATAATTGTAGCATGTCATAACTACTTTACCTTGAGAGTATTCTCTTATAGTTTTAGAAAGTTCCATTATTTTACTAACTATTTCAAGATTTGAAACATTTCATAAACCAATTATTTAGTATTCGATGGAGGAAATTTCCATCTTCTCTTTTCCTTTATTTTCCCATATTTCACCATCATTTTAGAATCCATCTCATTCAACCTTGAACCATATTCTATTAAATATTTTCTCACTATTAAAGCTATTTGAATGAGAGGGATAATGCTTGATTTCAATTATTTATTTATGTATATTTTTTTACCAATATATTTTACTAGTTTATCATGTAGATTACTTTTACCCTTACTTTTTTACACTCATCTTATTTAGGTAAAAATTTATGTCATCCTATATTATTCTCAATCTTTAATTTTACAAGGAAAAATATTATATAAATGTATCATTCCCTTCATTTATAATCTCCAGTTAATCTTATTTATCATATAAGGATTGGATATCATCATTGTTACTTCATAAAAAACCTTCAGATTATAAAATTGATATAGTTATTTATCTTTCCATTACTAAATCACCATCTATATCATTACTCATTGGAATAAATGTATTTTTGGATATGCGAGATACCTCCAAAATATCTTTAGAATCAAACATAAAAAATAGAATCATAAATGTTCACCATAATTAGAGTGATTGTCTTACAAATATTCTTCTACTTATTTTTATTCTTTAAGACTTTTAATATATGATAGTATTTATAAACACTTGAAGTGAAACCTCCTTTTATTTTACCTCAATTTATCTTATATAAAAAATTTATAAGGACTTCCATAAGTCATTGGTAGTTGCATATTGTGTGATTTTATTCTAAACTTTATTAGACAATGATTTTTCTAATATATTTTAATTCCTTTCATCACTTTCCCTTTAAATATGCTTTGTCAAGTTAGAATAAAAAAGAATGTACTCTATAATTCCTTTGTAAATGCATGAAAGAAAACAATCATTTCTTTTTTCCAACCATCAAAGTTAGTTACTCAAAAAAATGGAGGCTTCATCATAGAATCAATTTATATAAAATAAAATAAAAAAGATATCGAGTTTAAATTAAAAGAGTGAACCTATATATGATACCAATTGTTACAACATGAGACACACTGGGTTGGGGGTGAATTGTGTTGTTTCCCAAATTATTATTTTTTCATTTATTCATTTTATCTTACTTTAGGATAATGTTCCCATGTTAGTATGAAATAGTGTTTATCATATAGATTAATCCCTTTCTCTCATAAACTGATCACCCTTCAATCAAGTAGGTAGAAATATAAAGTATTCATATGACACATGTATTTACTTGTCTCACCATAAAGTGAAAATTGAATGAGAATATGTTAACATTGTTTTGACACAATAGAGAGGTAATACCACTAACTGTAGTTATTACTTTTTTTTGGAATTGTGCACTATCAATTTGGTGGACACTTATTCTTCGTTCATCAATAGACTACTTAATTTAAGGACATCAATTTTTTTTAACATTTGGGCATGTAAATTATTGGTGTGTAATATAGAATGCATAATTTCTTCAGATTTGATTCTTCTTTGAACTCCATGTACGCTGCTTGGATGATAATGACTACTCAATATGAGTGTCAATCTATTGTATCCCTCATGAATAGAAAAATTATTCTTATTCAATATAAGGATAATTCCATAAATTAATTATACTATTGAAATTCATCTCCCATTTCCAAATATTGAAGGAAATCACACGTACTCTTCAAGACTTCTACTCTTAAATAACCTAATATAGTAGTGAATATATCCAATGGATACTCTATCCTCTCCCATTTCTTTTTCAGAAGCATATGTAGGATTTAACACACCACCTTATTCTTTCTACCCACTAGATGAATCAATATTTTGTTACTTCCTACCTCTTTTCCTTTGAATTAAAAATATATCAATTAAAGGCAACATGAATCTTTCTTTTTTCATCATTGGATCTTCTTACATATCCACACCTATAGTCACATGAGAAGTATTTTTCTTGTTTTAATATTAATAATATATAAAAATCACATTCAAATTTAATTTTTTAATCCAATTAAATGATTCTCATTTAATTTTTTATATTCATGGAATAAAAGTGTGTGATGTATTAAATATTTTGAAATATAAAAACTATTTCAGATCTATGCTAAGAAATCATTCACATTTATTTTAATTATTCTCAATATTCATGACCTTTACAATTATTCCCAAACCCATGTGAGAAATATTCCAATATTAGTTGGTCTATCCTTCATATCAGTATTATTAAATTTCATGGTCTTCAACCTTCCACAAAATCTGCAATCTTTTTAATACACCTATTGGCACCAAAATTCGGGACAAAGAGAAGGCCCCAAGACGGCCCCACGGACTGCCTCACAAAGTCACTTCGCAGAGTCCCCCCCCCCCACACTGCGGCCGCTGTGAAGTAAAGAAGGCGAGAGGCTCCATGAATACATTTGATGTTTGTGAGCCCTCTGTGAAGCAAAGGAGGCGGGATTCTCCACGAACACATTTGACGTTCGCGAGCCCACCGTGAAGCAAAGGAGGCGGGATGCTCCATGAATGCATTTGACGTTCGCGAGTCCACCGCGAAGCAAAGTAGGAAGGATGCTCTACGACCCCAGTTGATGTTCACAACCCACCGTGAAGCCGCCAAGCCCCTCTTCGCGCCGCGTGATATCCTCTCTGTTGCACCTCTTGCCTATAAATACCGGGCTCTCCCTGAGCTCTGGGGATAGAAAATCTGGCCATTCGGCTTCCCAGCTCCCAAATGACGAAGCAGTCTTCCGTTCGGTGAACCATGAGTTGTGCGAGGTACTTCTGATTCATTAAGTACCTCCCCATTGTCTTGTTTTGATCCCCTCTTCCGAGAGGGATGCACTTCGCGAATTCCAAGGGCTTTCGTGAAGGAAGGGGATCCCCAAGGGGACCTAGTTCATCGCAGAGTGTTTATGCTTCACAAAGCACCCTTCATGTACATAGTATCCACATGCTATGGTAGGGTCAATATACCTCATGAAGCACATTGCTTCCCAGCACCGTGCTTCGCAATGCACCTTTCCTCCACAAGGCTGTGCTCCGCAAATGCCCTTCTACTTCGCAAAGCACCTACCATTTGCACCTCCGCTCCATGCTAAGGCTAAGGCTCCATGCTTCGCAAAGCACACCACTTCAAATGTGCCCTCCGCCATTCAGATCAACAGATCCCCACAAGGACCTTGCCTATGGAACCCTATGCTTGGCAATCCCTTTTCTCATGTGACTCTCTAGGTTTGCATGATGTGACTTCAAAGTCCCCTAGATGATACCACCCGTAGTGTTGCTTCACCTAATGCTTCTTCACATAGGTACATTAATGGTTATTGCTTCTTTGCATAGACACGCTAATGTGGACCCCTCGATGGTTCACTTCGTGACACCCCCTCAGTACGGCGTTGCCGATGCCTTCCCTCCCACAAGGAGCAGAGGGTACTGGTTATGTACGTCCTAGGGGTGAGGAGCAAACCCACCTCGTCCGAGCTGTAGGATGTTAAACTGCCAAGCACCATCATCTTCGACACATGACATTAAACTGTGACCTAACCCCATGCCTCACACGTAGGGTCCCCCCACCTTGGGCATTCTCCACACCCCCTAGTCTCCACAGGGGATGATATCCTCCTTCTTGGAGTGGAGTTTGTCCGCGGGGAAGGGCAATCATCTTGGTTTATGCCTTTAGATTTTTCTGCAAGAGGCAGTACCCCTTATCCTCCTCACTTCCTCGGTGCCAAGGCCAGTGGTGGGTGTGACAGTTAATGGGGATCCTCCCTTATTCACTCCCAAGTCCCTCTCCCGCTGGGCTTTGTCACACTCGATCCTCCATCCCAGAGTAAGCCACAAATCTCTCTCTCCCTGGGCCACTCCACGTGTAAGCCCCACTCCACACCCCACTCCACACCTTTTGCGATGTGATCGTCAAGTCTATACTTCCCCTTGTTTCTCATACTAATCACGACTCACATTGTCATAGAGTAAGCATCGACCATGACAACACCCCCATCCTGCATGACGTTAAACTGTATTTCACCCCCGTCCCACATGACGTTAAACTGTACACCTGAACTACGAGGACTTTGATCAATGTCAATACATGGTATATAGGAATCCTTCTTGAGGATCAAGCCCCAATCCACCCAATCTATGATAATTTTGATCCATGTTAAGGCATAGTACGTAGGAAGCCTAAATGAGGTTCAAGCCCACCACCCGGTCATTCCGACATCCTTCACGTCGGTTCACCAACACCTTGGGCAGCCTAGAGTGTAGGCCCCAATCCATCCTGAACTACATGGACTTTGATCCATGTCAAGACATGGTACATAGGAAGCCTCCATGAGGTCCACGCCCCAATCCATCCTGAACTATGAGGACTTTGATCCATGTCAAGACATGGTACGTAGGAAGCCTCCACGAGGTTCAAGCCCACCACCCGGTCATTCCAACCTCCTTCACGTCGGTTCACCAACACCTTGGGCACCCTAGAGTGTAAGCCCCAATCCATCCTGAACTATTGGGACTTTGATCCATGTTAAGGAATGGTATGTAGGAAGCCTTCACGAGGTTCAGGCCCCAATCCATCCCGAACTACGAGGACTTTGATCCATGTCAAGGCATGGTACGTAGGAAGCCTCCACGAGGTTCAATCCCACCACCCGGTCATTCCGAAATCCTTCACGTCGATTCACCAACACCTTGGGTAGCTATGTGTATAAGCCCCAATCCATCCGAAAGTACATGGACTTGGATCCATGTCAAGGCATGTTACGTAGGAAGCCTCCACGAGGTTCAAGCCCCAATCCATCCCAAACTATGGGGACTTTGATCCATATCAAGGAATGGTACATAGGAAGCCTCCACGAGGTTCAATCCCACCACCTGGTCTTTCCGACCTCCTTCACATTGGTTCACCAACACCTTGGGCAGCCTAGAGTGTAATCCCCACACCACCCTAACTACGAGGATTTTGATCCATGTCAAGGCATGGTACGTAGGAAGCCTCCACGAGGTTCAAGCCCCAATCCTCCCGAACTATGGGAGACATTGATCCATGCCAAGGCATGGTACGTAGGAAGCCTCCATGAGGTTCAATCCCACCACCCGGTCGTTCCGACCTCCTTCACATCGGTTCACCAACACCTTGGGCAGCCTAGAGTGTAAGCCCCACACCATTCTGAACTACATGGACCTTGATCCATGTCAAGGCATGGTACGTAGGACACCTCATGAGGTTCAAGACCATCACCCATCAGACCCTCGATCCATCTTCAAGTCGGTTCACTGACACCACCAACCGAACTATGCGGTCTTTGATTCCCTACCACAGGGATACGTAGGAAGCCTCTTCGATGCTCAAGACCAACACAACCGTCATCTTCACGATAGTCCCATCGCATTCCCCCTCCACTCCATTCAATTCTCCATCATCCATCTTGATTCTTACCTGGGCAGCCACATCCCAGTGGGATCATGTCATCCACCCCCTCACTGCTCATAGAAATACCTGGTCTACTATCCACGTGTAATCCCCAGCATGTCTCAGGGTCGTTGTCCTTTGTGTACACCCCGATTCGTCACCCCTTCGAACTATGTGGGTTTTGATCCCTGTCCTCTGCATAGGGTACGTAGGAAACCTCCATGAGGTTCAATACTAGCTAATGGTATACCTTGGTGACCCCCATAGTAGGGTGCACTCTCCTTGATCCACCCTCAGTGGTGTTCAGATTAGCCATTACGGTGTGACACCTCCACTACATGGGGCGCACCACCTTTGATCCGTCCTCATTGGGTGTTCTGATCCAGTCATCTTCTGGGTGTTCCCTCCTTGTGATGTACCAATCTGATCCATCTCTATGAGACGTCCTGATAATTCCGTCTTCATAAGACATTAAACTCCTGGCCTACCACGTGTTAAACATGTGTTGCCTGAGGAAAACCTCGGAAGACATGACTTTGGTGTAACCGTCTCTGCTGGACGTTAAAATTGTGGAATACCCTATGTTAAACATAGGAAGATGAGGAAAACCTCAAATACATTCCCATGGAATATAATTCCCCATGTCTGATGTGGTATTCCTTGGGTTTTCTCTCCCTCAAGAAGTCCTATAATAAGGGACAGAAAAGAGACACCAATCCCTAGCGTCCAGACATGCCAGTGATGCCCAACATGACTACTCCCCTAACCGAAAGTTTCTACCCTGACCAGAACCCTTGTAATGTCCTGACAGAAGCAGCGTAATTAACTAGCATCCATGAAGATATGGCACCGAGAAGATTTTCATGAACAACGTATTAAATCTATGAGGCAGACCCGGACTAGGTGAAGAACTCTGAGGAGGAATCCACGAAAGGAAGAACTGACATCCCATCATCCCATTTCGATCAATGAGAAAATGTCCTTGAACAAGGAATGGATGCCGCCCACCTTTGGAAAGTTGGAATGTGGGGTAACAAAAGTCGCGCCAGCCGCACTCAAGCAAACAGACACACACGCCTCGACGAAAGCATCGGAAACAGAAATGGTGAACCCGGCGTAAACATCTTCTCATCAATATGGATATTAGTAATGCTCGAGGCATCCATGGATTGACGTGTCACTAGATCCAGAAATCCGGCATCGGGTCCCACCATGAAAATAGTGAGCCTAGTGTGAAACTCACCAGAAGTTGGGGTAGTAGAATTTTGGACATCCCATTCTGCGACGTTGTCAGCGTGGATCCCTCTTAACGGTCACGGAAGACGGGATGGAGCTGTGGCATCGGTCATCGATTCCTTTCCTTTTCTTCACTGATGAGTCCATCTCTCTACTTATCAGGAATCAGGTCGTTTCCACATGAACACGATCACCGCCCACTCGCCTAGGCAGGGGCAGGGGCAAGGCCAGCACAGCCCCCCCACGTGGCTTCACCACTTCCACCATGGCTTCTACGTCCACGACTGTGGGGCATCCACGCCCCCTCTCCCCCTCAGAAATTATCCAGCGAAGGGTAATTAAGAACCTCATACGTCGGTATGAGGAGGAGGGCATAATTCCATCCCAGGATATGGACCGCATGGACCTGGAGGCATCCAGGCCCCACCGTCAACGCCGCCCCTGAGGGCCGCACAGGGAGCTGTTGCTCCCCACCCCAATATTCAATCGTTTTGGGAGCCTGTCCCTGGAATTATTTGACGACTTCCTACCTTACACTGATGTGGTGGGTGATGTCCGACCCAACCCTGTAAGAGTACCAATTCAGGGGCTCCCAGCAAGGGCCCCCACCCAGCTGCGTTAGCACCACCGCCCGGCCTTTCCGAAGGAGTAGGTAAGCTATGTACTTGCACCACCAGCACCGGCTCGCCCGACCCGACGCCAGCGTCGGGCGCGAGCTGAGGACGCCCACCAAGGGGCGTAAACGTCGATGGCTACTATGGCCCGAGCCACCACTGATGCATATCATCAAGTCTCTGCATGCATTGAGATGAGGTGCTCCTATGCCCAGCCGGGATCGTGGCCCCAACCACCCCACGGGCAGGCTGTGTCGACTTTCTTGGTCACAGGCATGAGCAAGGGTCGTCGTGGACCAACCCGCAGCGATGCCACACCGTATGGAGGTCCTCCCATACCACAACCACAGATATTGTGGATCTTCCCCGCTTCAAGTCTCGGTATAGAGGTCTACCCTGTGACACCCCAAATCCAAATGAGGGTCTGCCCCGCGACAGTGACATTCGGTATGAAAGCCTCTCCCGTGCCCGTCACACCGGGTATGTAGCTCTTCCTCCTACCCCTAACCATCGACATGGAGACATTACCCATCTGGACTCTCTCCAACACTGGGGTCTTCCCTACATCCTCCCCTCGGCTGTTGAAGGCCCTCCTCGCCCCAGAAACTAGAGGGGTGAGGGCCAACCTCACTCCACCCGCACCAAGCATGGAGGTCCTCCCCTTGCTCCCACCGGTTCCAACGGAGGTTTCGCCCACTCAGGTGCTATTCATGGAGGTCCTCCCCATGTCCCCTTCGACATTTTTCCCTGTGCTCCTCATACCCCGGCAGTCTCAAGTGGAAACCCTCTCCGCCCTGGCACCAGTGAGGATGAAGGACCACCTGTCGAGAACCAGACCTGTCCCGAGGAGCCACCCAGGGGTAGGAAGGCGAAATGTCGCTGCCACAAGAAGAATCCTAGGAATGCCCAAATGGAGGTCAAACCGGTCTGCTTCTCAGATTCTAAAGCAGAGTGTGACTCGGCTCAGAAACCCTCTCCTCGCTCATTCGAGTCAAGGGCCGGGGAAGGAACAAGGCGCATCAGCCTGGTGCTCCCAGAATGCGAGGTCCATAGGATTCCCACTTCTCTCCATAGGTTCATCCAGGAAAATGAAAATCTGGTGACCACGTAGGTTACGGTCGTGCAGTACCCACCATCATCGCTGGAAGCGCTTTCTACCTCTACAAGAGATCACAGAGAGCTATTCTGGGGACCAATGGCGGGTGAGCAGCAGCACGACCCACCACCGGCAGCTCTAGCCCCAGATCCCGGAGCAGCCATCATCAACCCCTCCTATCGCGACGTAGCGGCCTTGTCGCTACACTCCTCAGAGAACAGACTGAGAATCGGCAGCCAGTCCGCCCATTCGCCACACTCTCCATCGGCCAACCTACCATCCCAGCGGTCTGCCTCAGTACTGCTACCAGTTCCTCAACCACCCCTAGTTGGCGAGTGGGGAAATCAAGGGCCAGACCCTGAATTTGAGTCAAGGATCTTCTAAATCATACTCACAGCGGACCACTTCCCTAAGAAGTTCTGGCCTATGGCAGCACGGGATTTCCACATACCTGAATCCCTCACCCGAGAGGAAGTTGAGTGTTTCCACTACACCCTCTGGTCGACGCATTTCAGTCTCCGTCATCAGCGTGTGGTTTATCTAAGGATCCATGTTCATTTTGAAGACATTAGTGAGCAGTGCCAACTAGTCGATCTGGCTGCACTCTCTGTGGCCTAGCGCCCTGAGTCACCAAGCCATCATGGGGTCCTCCAGCAGTAATGCGTTCAGAGTATCAAGGTACCCCACAAAATAATCAGCGAGGCTACCCACCACGTGCAAGTCTATGGCTGGGGGTAGTATGCTACCCTCCTCTTCAACCCCATCCGACGGCAGCCCGACTCGCTATGCGATATTGAGGACATGCCCCTGAGAAGGGTCGTGGTCTACATGATTGACATAGTGGACAAGGAGGACGAGCTGAAGTTTCTCAATGGAGAATTACCCCATGAGGGTGTGCCACCACTGATGGACCCATATGTGAGGATTACTCATCAGCAGAGGAACTTCCTAGGTCTCCCTATGACCACCGAGGTGTTGGTGCTCAGTCGGAATGTCAGTAAGGGCAAAAAGAATGTTGGAGCTATCATGCACACCGAACCGTCTGCCTCAGTGAAGAAGACATAGGAAGAGTCTGAGAAGGCCATGTTGCACCAACAACATGCTGAGAATAAGAGGTTCGTTGATGAACTTCTGACTGAACATGTTGTAGAGTGATGACCTGATTATGGTGATCCTAGGCCATGGCAGCAGGGGCAAGAAGAATTCCTCTTCGGTGAGCTGCCCCGAGGAAACCTTGATCATGCCGCATTCGCTGACAGGGCGGAAGCTGGAGCTCACGGGAAGAGAGCACGATATGTCTCACCAAATCCTCCTGAACGACGCGACAATCCAAGGAACCCCGCTTGGGCTCCTCCAGCAGCCCCAAGGTTCGCTCCACTAGTTTCTCCACGAGCCACTGAACCCGTATACCGCATCGAAGAACCCGACAATGCGCTCGTGGTAAGGGATCCACATCAAGACAGGGACCCACATCCAGATGATCCAATGGCGGTGATTATTTCCCGCCTTGAGGCATTGGAAACGCGGCAGGTGGAAATCCCACTGGATGGAAAGTCGTACCCGGCATGGGGGGATGATATGCTGGCGCCTCAGAGTTTCGGGAATCCCACCATCTCCACCTTCAACGAAACGGGGGACCCACCGTAGCATCTGGACCACTTCAATTAAAGGTGCGGGCCCATGTTGGGGACTCCAGTGCAGTAGGAGGCCGCCAAGATCCGCTGTTTTGTTCAGACACTGGAGGGGCCGACATTCGTCTAGTACAGCTAGCTCGCCATTGGATTTGTGTCCTGCTGGGAGGACCTTCACAGGAAGTTCCACTACCAGTTTTTCCCTACCACCCAGAAGACTAGCATTGCAGACCTCTTCAAGTGCAAACAAATTCCTGATGAGTGAGCCGCGAACTTTATCACCCGGTGGAAGTGTAACACCCCGAGATTTTATGAGATATATTATTTTTAATTTCTTTGATGTCTTCTATTATACACTACACCAAGATTATCCTGTACTCTACGCAACTCCGTATTAGCGTGCAATATACGCAACACTATTCTTGGATCATGTTACACAAAATTTCGTGTTCGTTTTGTGGAAATTATTCTATGCAACATTAAGTATAGATTTTGTTTAATGTATAAATGAAATAAGTTTTGATTATGTTATTTGCAACACCAAACAGAGCTTTCACTACATGCAGCCCTGACTTGGCTTGCATTACACGCAATCAAGACCTTCTTTGATAGCGTGTGTAGCATGCAATACCAAGTTTCACTAAATGAGATATTATTATAATATTATTATGAACTAGCCGTTATGAATTGTAATACCCACTTTTTGAAATTTTATAAATTTTATCTTTCAAAATTAACTTCATTTTTGGATTCGGAATATCAAAATAAGACTAGGGTGTATTTTTGGTATTTTTCTGAAAACATTCAATTTTTGATGAATAGTGAAAACACTGGGTTACTATTTAAAAACCGACTTTTTATTTAAATAATTACTTATTTTATTTAAATTTATTTTAGGTAAAAATTGATACATAATACCTATATAAGTTCAATGTTATTAATTTGAGTCATTTTATAATAATTTTAGATATATAAAAATTTTATTGAACTTTTCACCGTCTTTTACCCACCTCCTAGGAGAATTTAAAAATTTACATAAAACTTAATTTTACCGCTTCTGTGAGTGAAATTTATAAAATTCGAGATACACAGTTAATATGAAGGAGTAAAATGTGGTTCAATAAGATAAAAATATTTCTTTGGTGAATAGTAACTTTTTACTATTATTTACCACGATTAAAAGTAAATATGGTAATTAAGGGTAAAAATGATATTATTATTACCCTAACACATGTCCTAGTTCTATTGGATAAGTGTAATTAGACCAAAAACAACCTTAGGGATAAAATATTTTCCTTTAGGTCCACTTGGATTAGATTAGGACATTTATTATTATTTTATTTAAAGAAGATTTTAAAGAGTTAAAATCAAAGTTTAATAACTAAAACATTTTTAATATAGTGTTATACATAGGATAAATTCGACTATATATATTCATTAGAAAGATCAAACTATTAACTACATAATGGTATTTTATTTATAGTTTTTAGACTTTAAATAATTTAATTTATCTATGACACAATGATGATGCAATAATTACCTTATTAAGGAAATATTAACATAATTGATATTATAAATACCCAAATAAATGTAATTTGAGACTTTTTATGAATTACACTAATTTTATAGGTTAATATGAAATATTATTATTGATTTAATAAACTTTTTTTAGAACTAATCATGCTTTTATGAGTTTCACAAAAATCAATTACCAAATAGTGTCAAAATTGACATAAAATAGTTTTTTAAAAAAATATTATATTATTAATTGTTATTTTATTCCTAAAAATATAAGGTTCGGCCAAATGACTTATATAAGGTTATATATATTAATAATGAACTACTTGGGGTTCGTGTGTCTTCTTATAGTAAGTTTATTAATCATATATTGTAAGAAAACCAGAAGACACGGTAAAAGTTAAATTATTTAACTTAGAGTTAAATCTAAATGATAAGGTTAAAATAGTATCCTAAGCTTGTCTAAAATCTATCCGTTGAGAGGCTTTTGACCCATACCCACCTTAGCTTCTAAATAAATCAATTTGGAGCTATTAAACACTGAATATGACTTTATATTAAAATAATAGTTTATGTTTTTCCTAAAGTGTACCTCTCCTCCCTTATAAAAGGGAACCTCCTCCCTCTCCTCCTCACACCACTTTGGGCCTTCAAGCTTGGCCAAACCCTGAAACTTTACCTTCTAAACTTCCCTAGAAACATCCTATAGGTCCTGGTCTTCTTCAAAGACCATATTTAGTGCCCTAAGAGGAGGTTAAGAAGAGGCGTTTCAAAGAAGAGGTAATGTCCGTTACCGATTATTTCAACTTTATTTCTTATTCTACTTCTTCTTCTTTAGTTTTTTCATTATGAATTAATAACATAAGTATCAATAATATACTTATATGTTGTTATAAATATTAAAAAACCATATTTCACCTTCTATCCATCCTACAGAAAACGAAATCACCACACGTGCGTACGTACGGAATACCGTCTCCACGCCGTGGTGTAATCAGTTTTTCCACCACCACATTACTTGGATGGGTATAATGGTGTAAAGAATAACTATATATAATAATTATAACATCATACTAATTATATGATATTATATCATCCACTCAAATACCATTCAATAAATATGGGAACGATATCATCGCTCGTGCGTACGTACGGATTACCATCTCCACGACGCGATGAGATTCATTTTCCGTGTTAAAAATTCAAGAATGATTATAAAGTATATATAATAAGTAATCATGAAATATAAGAAATAATAATACTACTGGATTTATGTATATATATATGTATTTCATATACTTAATTCCATTCAATTCAATAAGGAAACGAAAAACAGAGTTAATGCGTATGTACGGCCTACCGTCTCCATGAATGGTGTATTTATTTCCATTTATCGATCTATTATATATATGTGTATTCTGAATATATATTATACATAAATCATGTTTTTAATTCTGGAATTAATTAAATCAGGATATAAGTAATAATATCAAGAACAACAAGTCGAAACACGTACTATAAATGAAACGATTTTACCAAAACGCTGCTCTAACATGGAATTTACAAAAGAATGGGTAGTATAAAGTCATAAGTGAACCATATATGATATCATAACAATTAATATGATTATTTAATAAGTAAATGACATTATTTAAATCATTATACAGGAGGTTCAGATACATACGAAGCATATCAGACATAAGGTAAGAGATAACTTTTCCAATCTTGTTTTTATCTGAGATTGTTTATTTGTAAGTATTTACTGGGGTTATATTTATCATCCATGTCCCTATTTTATAAAAATGGTTTCATGTATGTTTAAAGTCATTTGTACCCATTTTTGACTTTTACTACATGATATGTAAGGAATCTTTCTTTTGTTTACCATATGAGGTACTTTTTGAATTTTCCGGAAAAAGTACGAGGAGAATGTTTTTTAACTTATACAGCATGAACGTATTTTTATGGTTTCATAACGCCTAATTTTCATGAATATTACTCTACAATATTTCATGACTATTTTCAACCAAATCATTTTCTTTTAAAGTTTCATGGAATTTTTTGAAAAGAAAATGATTTTGAAGAAGAAAGGATATTTTCCTTAAGAATTCATTTCAAGTGATTTATCAAAACCATTTTCCATCCAAGATGACTTTATTTAATATGTGTATGTTTCAAGTATAATACCTCAATGATTTTACATGTTTCCACTTTTCTTATGATGAAATGATATCCATTTTTTTATATAGATTATGTTATGATGGGATGATGTTTATGAAACCCATTTTATTCTTTGGGTTATGATGAATGATTTATGTTTATGTTGTGGCACAAGTAAGAATGATTTAATTATGAGATGGGTGGGACCTATATCTCCCTCTAATGAATTGCATAAAGGTTTATATCTCATGAGATAGACATGGATGGAATGGTAAGTTAATCCGGTTTAGTGATACAAGAATAGAACGAGGAGTGAACTCGATTCAGAAAGGGACTTTGTCCACTAAGATGGTCTTGACAGCAATGCCTTGGCTACTATGGAAATCATATCATGTGCTTAATGGTTTGCCAAAATTACATGTTTTCTTCCCATGCGGTTTTATCATGATTGTTGTTCCATTATGATATATTCCTTACGTACTTTCAAGATTTATGTCTTTGTTCAAGATTTTGATGTTTAGATTCTATGTTCAAGTGTTTGCATTCAAATGTTTATGGATTGTTTTATGTTCTCTATGTTTACCCTTACTGAGCATTTTAGATCACCCTTCTTATGTTTTCTTTTCCCCAAGATATAAAGAAAGGTTTTAGGTAAGAAAACAAAAGGGGAAGATCTTTATGGGAGATGTTGAAGATCATTCACCATGATTAGAAGATTATGTTCCATGTTTCCAAAGACACTAAACATTTACGGTCCTTTGGTGTCTATTTTTGTTATGTATTATGTATTTAGAAAAAGTAATGTAATGTCTATGTACGTCAAGCTTTGGGTCTCTACAGTAAGGGGCTCACATACTCCCTTGACATGCCACTGACTCAGGATCAATTACTGACGATGTGCGTAGGGAATGTCAAAACAGAACTGGTTCCCTCCCTGATCACTCAGAACTATCCCGGTGGGTTCAAAGACTTCTTAAATAAGTCCCAAAGCCTCAATGAATCCCTACCACAGGCCATACAGGCACATCCATTGCCACCTGTGATCCCAACAAGGAATGGTTCTAGAGCCGAACCTACCGAGGTGGCCCAAATAGATCCCCCCCGTCAACTAGAGTTGCTACCAGTAGCATCAGCCCCACATCCTCACAGAGACCCTCCACCTTAGGCACATCTTATGGCTCCACAACATCCTCAGAATCAGCAGGCTCCCCTGCGGAATGCGCCACCACCGCCTAGGAGGGACAATCAGGGTCCACCTCCTCAACAGGCCCCTCCGGCTCCCCGTCAAGGCCAAGCTCCAAGGGAACTATATCTGGAAAGAAGATATCATACTTACTCGTTTATTGATAATCAGGTCCTCAGTTACTTCCGTAGTGCCCTGGAGCAGGGGATTGTATGCTTGCTTGAGTGCAGAAGACCGGTAGAGGCGAATCTCACCGATCGCCCTAATTACTGCCCCTATCATCGGATTTTGGGGCACATGCTCAAGCAGTGCTATATATTTAAGGAATGGCTACAAGACCAGGTCAATAACAACATAGTTATGCTGGGCCTGGCCCTGGCACAAGTGGTGGGTATCTCCATGAGGTTAGATAGCAGTAGCGATGATGAAGGTGAGTGGCAGAAGGTTCCCAGCCGTGGGTCCTGGAAGTACGACGACTGGATGGCTCGCAAAACGGTTGCTCATGCCCATGGAATCATTCAGGCACACCTAAATTATCTGGAGCCTTCAAAAGCGGCTAACACTACCTCTGCATCATCATCACAGCCGGCCTCTTCCCAAAAGAGAAAGAATCAGCAGCGTAAGAAGAAGCAACGTGACCTTCCAATACTGTTGTTGTTCTGCACTCTCAGCGACTTCATGGCCCCTGAGGTGGGGATCCCTCCCAGAATCTTCCCAATGGTGGATGATTCTTCAAGTGACAGTCAAGCGTACGCCTCGGTTAAGACCGTCGAGTTGGTAAACCTCTATATGAATCCCGAAGAGGGGGGGTGTCAGACGAACCTCCCCAATGTCCCCAGCCGACGCCAACGTCGGCGGAGCTGCAGCCATATGGGTCATCAAGGCACATTAGTTAGCATATTCATCCAATCCATGCATGCCACTGAGACTAGGCAGTAGGCCCAGCGTAGAACTCAGCACTCACAGCCTCTTCGTCTGGTGTCGTCAGGACCGCCTCTGCCACCGTTTGTGCTACTGGATCAGGCAGAGCCACTTCGGCCACACCACGACCAGCTTCACCCAACTACAGGTCAACCTCAGTCATCCAAACCTCATCCAAAAGGTACTCTTTAGGCTTTGACTAGTGATCAGTGGGATATTCCCAAAACTAGCCAGTCGCCGGTCCAACCAATAGGGCCCGCAATGCCTCTAATCGCAGAGCAGCCTCCTGTAAACAGAAGATCGCGCCTGGCATTGAAGTATGACGTTCTCAAGCACCTTTCCGGCATTCTAGAGAGCCTTTATGTCCTTTAATACCTCCTATTGTCGTCATATATGCATGAGGCCCTCGCTGAGGCTCTAAGGATCCCCCTCTAGTTTGAGACGGAGGTAGAAGCTACAGAAGCCTTTCATGATGAAGAAGTTGAGACAAACGAATGTCAGACCGTCATTTCATTCTTTGGAGAAGAAAAAGGTTCTCCCATATAAGGGAACATTCACCCACTGTACATCACCGACCAATTTAACAGTGTGGAGGTTCGCCGCTATCTCATTGACACAGGCTCCGGGATCAACCTTATCAAGACGCGGCCATTGCGAAAGCTGGGGTTATCCGAGGATGCCCTGAATCCCTCCGATCTAAGGATCCAAGGATATGACAGTACATAGCAGACCCTGGTTGGAAAGATCCATCTGAAGACCCAGTTCGGTGGCCTAGTTGTCAGTACTAAATTTATGTTCGTCTCTCAAGATACAACATAAAATGCATTGATGGGAAGACCATGGCTCCACCTGCACGCGACGGTCCCCTCATCGTATCACCAGTGCCTCAAGTACTCCTTTAATGGCCGAGTTGACGTACTCAAAGGTGGTGAAGCTCCTTTACCCTCTTGTAAAGCCCTTTATCTGGACGCTGACTATTAGAAGAGAAAAGATAAGCAGATTCTGGCAAGTGAGATTGAGCCATCCATGGTAACCAGTGACCCCTGGGCAGGTCTAGATGACGCCTATGTCTTCCCGATCCATCGATTAGATGCCACGACCCCTCACATGGGGAAATGATTTGTTTTCTCATGTACAAGAGGAAGGCATATTCCCAAGTCCAAGCGACGACAAACAATCACCTCATACTCCTACATAAACCAGGCTCAGGTGATCCTAGAACCTCCTACCCCCATACGATACTGGGACGTCCACCCCATGGCAACGACAATACGTCTTACGTGTCTATTTAACCGGGGTGGGATCAACCGGATCAATCTGACGTGACACTATTGCTTTGACATCATCAAGCATGGCCCCCTGGGCTGAAGGCCAGATGGGATTGGATAGACCACCTTCATCACTATGGTCTCAATGGCGCATGAATATCCTAATGCGTTGTCCACTACTATGCTGGCCGGTATCAACCTCCCGTCATGTTCCTTTGACCAAGGGGAATCCTCACCTGCTGGGAATCCCTCCTCCGCAAGCGAAGAAGAGATTTGGAGGATTCTCCCCTTGTATTTGAAGAAGGCATCTCTGCCACAGTCGATGAAATGGTACAGGTAAACCTTGGTAGCGAGGCAGATCCGAGACCCCTGTTGATCAGTGCCACTATGTCCCTCGAGGAGCAGCAACAATACGTGGACTTCCTTAAACAGCACCATGATGTGTTTTCCTGGAGTTATGATGAGATTACAGGACTAGATCCTCAGGTATCTATCCACCGTCTCGGTCTCCCGACTAACCATCGCGGGTTCAAGCATCCTCCCATAAAGATGCACCCTTCTCACGGTGCCATTGTCGAGGCCGAAGTTGACAAGCTCATCAAAGCCAACTTCGTCAAGGAGGTCTAGTACCCCAAGTGGCTAGCCAACATTGTGCCATTAAGAAAGAAGAACGGACATCTCAGAGTCTGTATCGGCTTCTGAGATCTCAACCATCACTGTCTGAAGGATGAATTTTACTTTCCGGTGATATAATTGTTGATCAACACTACGGTCGGGTTCCAAGCCCTATCCTTCATGGAAGGTTACTCAGGATATAATTAGATCTAGATGGCTCCCAAAGATGAAGATTCCAAGCATTCAGGGAACCCCAAGGTACTGTATGTTACTAGGTTATTCCCTCCGGCCTCAAGAATTCAGGTGCCACCTATCAGCGTGCCATGAATCTCATATTCAAGCAAATCCTCAGGACATTGGTGGAGTTTTATGTGGATGATCTGGTGGTCAAATCTCGCCAGCGCCAAGAACATCTCAAGGACCCTGATAAAGTGTTCAGTTTCCTCTATTCCTACCAATTGAAGATGAACCCGCTGAATTGTGCATTCAGGGTCACTTCTGAGAAGTTTCTTGGATTTTTTGTCAGGTACCGAGGCATCGAGATCGTCCCAGAGAAGATCAAGGAAATCAACCAGATGCCTCCCTCCAGCCATATTTGAGAGCTTCGATGTCTACAAGGCCACTTAACCTACATATGATGATTCATTGCGAATCTGGCTGGCAAGTGTAAGACCTTCTCTCGACTCATGAAGAATGGAACCTCTTATGAGTGGGATGAAGAGTGCCAAATTTCCTTTGAGGAAATCAATCAGTATCTTCTCCAGCATCCGGTCTTGATGCCACCCATCTCCGGAAAACCGCTAATCCTGTACGTGACTGCCTCAGAATGATCTCTCGGCACCCTTCTCGCCCAGAAGAACAATGAGGGGGCAGAGAACAGTCTCTAATACCTCAGATGCATGCTTCTCAATACAGAGACTAGGTACTCCCCTGTAGAGAAGATATTCCTTGCGCTCATATTTGGTGTGAAGAAGTTGTGACATTACCTGCAGCCCCATGAGGTACAGCTCGTCTCCCGGGTAGACCCGTTGAAGTACATTCTGAATCGCCCCATGTTAACCGGCCATCTAGCATGGTGGGCGGTGATCCTCTAGCAGTTTGACATTAGGTTCATGCCTCAGAAGTCTATCAAGGGGCAGGCATTGGCAGACTTTTTAGCTGCCCACCCAACCTCCACAGATCAGTCTCTGGACTTGGATTTTCCTGATGAGGCAATCCTCTCAGTTGATAATACTATCCCATGTTTGTTGATGCACTTTGACGGTGCCTCCCGGAGTCCCACCGTTATGAGGATCAATGATCCTAGGCTCAACAGAGTGGGTATGGGTATCGTCTTCATTACCCCAATGCAATCCATTCTGCCATACTGAATACTTTTGTCAGAAGGATGCACCAATAATGAGGCAGAGTATCAGACTCTTATCACTGGCCTCTAGCTGGCCCTCGAGATCAATGTGCCCCATTTGCAGGTGAAAGGGGATTCAGAACTAGTCATCAAACAAGTCAACAATGGCTATGTTGTCAGAAAGCCAGATCTTGTACCATTTTTGGAGCATACCCTCCATCTAATGGCCCCGATCCCTTCTTGACCGGAGGTTACCCATGTACCTCGGTCACAAAATGGTCAGTAGATGCTTTGGCCGGCTTAGTTGGATCACTTGCAGAGCTCGAGCAGGATGATCTGATTATACATGTGGCACACCGGAGAGTCATTTCCCCCATCACCCTAGAGGATGATGACGACCTGTGAGTAAGCTATCTTACCGCCAAACCCTCCACGTGAGGACCTCTATGCTCGTCAGATCTGGTGGTTGAAGTGACTCATGACTAGAGAGCCCCCTTTGTTATGTATCTCCAAAATGGTTGCCTCCTGGCTGATCAGGCCGAGCATGAGTGAATCCAATGCCATGCACTACAGTTTACCCTCCAGAGTGGTCCCAGTCTTGAGCATATCCTCTACAAGAACAAGTTTGATAGAATTCTCCTCCGTTGCATCCAAGGAGTTGAGATTCCATAGGTTATGCCAGAGGTTCATTCCGGTTCCTGTGGTTCCCACCAGGCTGGGCCAAAGCTCTCCCATCAGATCCGGAGACTGGGGTACTTCTGGCCCCCTATGATCCATGATTGTATCGAGTTTTCCAAGAGATGTCACCTGTGCAAAGTTCATGCTAACTTCTTTCATCGGCCTCCAGAACCTATCCACTCCACCAAGTACTCTTGTCCATTTGTGGTGTGGGGACTCAATGTCATGGGACCATATCCACCAACGACAACTCACTAATGCAGATTCACCATGACCGCCACATATTTCTTCTCTATGTGGGAAGAGTCAGTTCCACTCAATGAGGTCATGGCCCATTCCATCGTTGACTTCGTGAGCTCCAACATAATTCACTAGTTTGGAGTCCCTCACGCCGTCCTCACCGATAACGGCACCAACCTCCGAGCATCTGAGCTTAAGAAATTGTACGCCAAGTACAATATCCATTCGAACCATACCTCCTGCTATCACGCGTAGGAAAATGGACAGATCGAGGTGTTCAACAAAACCCTCTCTAACATTTTGCAGAAAATGGTTGTCCAGAACAAGAAAAGTTGGCTGGACAAGCTCCCCAATGCCGTATGGGCTTATCCGACAACGACTCACAATTCCACCCAGGTGACCCCATATTCCCTGGTGTACAGGGCTGAGGCTGTCCTGCCCATTGAGATTCAGCTGCCTTCGTTACGCACCATGGTCTATAACCAGCAGGCGCCTGATAGAGTGGCCGAAATCCATCTAGCTGAATTTTAATCTTTTGACAAGAATAGGCTTCGTGCCCTGCAAAATAAGGAAAGACATCAGAATAAGATGGATAGAGCCTTCAATAAGAAGGTTCGCCTCCGCTCTTTTCTGCAGGGTGACCTGGTATTGGCCCTCTGAGCACCAATGATCCCTGGTAGGAAACCACCCAAGTTGGAGCCCAAATGGGAAGGATCTTACATAGTCCACAAGGTTTACCCTAATGAAGCATACTCCATGGTGACCACAGATGGTGAGTGTATAACCCCTCCCGCCAATGCCAAGTTTCTCAAGAAATAAATTTCCAAAGTCTTATGGTCCTGCAAGACCTTAAACTAGATGGTCCCGCATGACCCTAAACTGCATGCTGGTCCTGCACGACCTTAAACTGGACGGTCCCACATGACCCTAAACTGCATGCTGGTCCTGCACGACCTTAAAATGGATGGTCCCGCATGACCATAAACTGCAATCTGGTCCAGCACGACCTTAAACTGTCTAGTCCTACATGAATTTAAACTCCATATCGTCCAACATGACATTGAACATCATTTCTAGAACTACATGTGGCTTGATTCCCATCCACATGGGATACGTATGAATGCTAAGACGCCTCGTCTTGAGCCCATCCCCAAACTCTTCATCTGGGATATCCCCTCTGGGTATAGTTATTTCCGAGGATCCTCGCATGATATGATGTAGTCTTCCTCACCGCCACTCATACCGGGATTGTAATGGTCGCATAATTTTCCCACTCCCGTTCTTCTATTCTCCCACGTCCTTACCACACGATGTTAAACTGCATGGCCTTCAAGAACTACATATGACTTGATTCCCATCCTCATGGGATACGTAGGAACTCCTAGAAATTATGTCTATTGGCCCAACCCAAACTCCAGGATCTTCCCCTCGGGTCAAGACCTACGGTGGGGTGCAAATTCTTTCCCCAATACATGCCGAGCTAACCTCGATCCGGCTGTACGTCCCACTCCCTAGAGATGTTCGCCTATTTTAGAGATGGGTACAGCTAAGCATTACCCACTCTTTGATTGGGACTCCATCACCTTCCCCGTCTGGAAGGACCCCTGAATGGTATGCATTCTAGGCCTAAGGGATATCTTACCACTTCAGGACAATGCCCTCGAGGATTTCGAGCAATAAGTCGATACAAGTTCCTCATTTCAAATATGTTCAGCAGTCGATGCACATTTGTTGCTCCCATTTCAGGTTACTATAGGGATGATGTGTTTCAAAGACGGTCAATAGCTGTCCTATGACATTGGAACAACCCCAAGAGGTCCCAAACATCGAGTGTAGTGGTTCATTCTGCCCCGTTGTATCTCCAAGTGACGAACTCCCTTCAGGAAATGCCAACCCTCAGGCCCCTTGGCCTTCTTGGGCCCCCGACCCTCGTTCTCCCTACAAGACATTAAATGGAAAAATGATTGGGATTTCCAGACCGAGGCCCATCCTCAGGCCCCCTTGGCCTTTTCGGGCCCTGACCCAAGTTCTTACCCGGGTTGTACGGTGTGGTGTGGGATTATGTCTCCATTCACGTCAGGATACTCACGATGCCATGCACCCCCTCATTAGGGTATCTTACCCCTAGGTGCCTTTTGCAGAACTATGTACGGATTTATTCCCATCCTTATGGGATACGTAGGACCGCTCGAATGTCTAGACTTCGGGTCTAGCCCCATCTCCCAGAAATCACCCTTTCACCTTGACCCCTTGGCCTACCCTTCCCCTGGGAGGGGAGTATATGGAGCGGCATGGGATTATGTCCTCCTTCACATTGGGCCTGTAACGACCACACCATGTGCCTCTCCCTCCTGAGCACCCTTGTCGACCCTTTTTGGCGGTTCATCAATGTGCCTAAGGGTACTCTGGTTTAGTACCTGGAATGTCGGACTCTGCTCGGACATGTTTCCACCCATTTTTTAGGCTTTATGTTCTCCTTGAATAGGTATTTTATCACCTTTCACACCCAAAGGGACCCCCGAGTGTCATGGATGCTTGGCCTAAGGGATATTCTACAGTTAGAAGACAACTCCCCCGAGAGTTGCAGACAACAAGCCGATACAAATCCCGTGTTGTGAATATGGTTAGCTGTCGATACTCATTTGTTGTCCCACTTCAGGCTAATGTGACATGGATGCTGTGTTTCAAACACAGTCAACAGTTATCCTCCATCACCATGCCAAACCCATTAAGCCCAAAATGTTGGTTACATGATTCACATCCTTCTCCACCTTATCATGTCCAAGTAGAACTTCGAAACTCTTGGTACTATTCCTCAGTGCGCATCTGCACGTTAGGAGGACCAAAGCCGCGATAGGGGAATCATTCAGGGCTCTGCAAAAATTTCCCTTTGGCGTGAATTCTAGGTATTGTAATAGACATCTTCCTCCCTTGTTTCCCACACCGAGTTTAACTCACGTGGACTTAGGGATTGAGTTGAGGTTTGCATTTACTTGGAGGGTTTTCACTCCATCCTTGGTCCGAGCTCTAAGACCTTAAACAAAAATCTCTTCCATAACTACGTATGAATTGATTCCCATCCTTATGGGATATGTAGGACCACCCAAACACCTCGTTTTCGGGTACAGCTTAGTTGGGAGATGGTTTCTCCTACCCCTCACCATCTTTCCTCTATTCAGGCCCCTTGGCCAGAGGTTCCTCTCTCGAAATTGCATACGATGTGATACGGGATAATTTCCCCATTCATGTCGGGTGTGTTTTATTGCACCGTACACATTCCCCACCTAGCATCGTCTTGCCAGCATCTGTTCTACATGACGTTAAAATGCATGCCTGGTCCCATCATATGACCCTAAACTGTGGCATTATCATCCTAGACGCACGACAAAAAACGGAACTGCATCGTGATGTCCTCACCCAAAGGGGACATCATGTTTGGTATTGGTCACATGCCATACCATTTGTCAAAGCCTACTACGTCTTGATTCTTGTGGTGATTCTAGGGCTTGCTAACCTAGGCCTATCGCTGCATAAATGAAAAACCACTCACCTTAAAGGAATAACAATATTTATCAAATACCGCTTCTCTAGGTGCGAGGGCCATGCCCGTATTCCCCTTTTATCCCTGGCATTGGTACCATACCATGGCCTTCAAGAACTATTTGCAGCTTGATCCCCATCCTCATGGCGTATATAGGAACACCTATTTTATTTTCCTTAGGCCCAAATCAACTCTCGTTCTTGGTCCCTCGACCTGAAACTTCTCCAAGGAACACGTGGCGGTCGAAACCCTCGGTCCCCATTCACACCAGGTTTTTGTAATTACCCACCATTTATCTCCCGTGTTTCACTCCATCCTTGGTCCGAGTTTAATGACCCTAAACTAAGATCTCCCTATAGGAAGGGACTTGACTCCCTCTATCTAATACATCTCGTTGTCGTATTCAGATGCGTTTTGACAAAGCCCGAAGTGTGGGATTTTCATGGAGACATTCCCCTCATTCCATTTGCAAGATTCATGAGCTCGCTATTTGGAACCTCATCCTCTTCCATATCCAAAGGGACCCCCTAACGGACTGGTCCCATTCTGCATCGGCTCACCTACCGTCCTGCGCCAACACCCCTAAGGATCTTTGACAACATTGGTGACATGACCCCATGTTTCGAACATGGTCAACGGTCAACCATCATCTGTCTGTCCCCATTCTAGGCTAACACGATGGGGATGGTGCGTTTCTGCCATGGTTAACAGTTATATTTCATCATCATGCCACCATCATTGTGGTCCAGATTTCAAGCATCATGTTTCACACATTTCCACTTCCTTGTGTTCAAGTGGAATTCCGACATACTCGGCTTTATCTCTTCGCACATCTAGGGGAGATACATGGATGGGTTAGCATCATTGGGCCGGTATTCACCGAGCATCCCTTCACCCTAACATGCCCCTTCCTGTGTCGGGAAAGTCCCACCACTACTTCTTGTTTCCCATATCGAGCACAACTCACGTGGTCTTATTAGTTTTGGTAGGATGTGTACAGACGCGACCAGGCTCCTCATTGTCCCGCATGACGTTAAACTGTGCTCTAAAAAATACGTGCAGCTTGATCCCCATCCTCATGGGGTACGTAGGAACTCCAGACCACTCTGCTTCAGGCCCAACCTAATTCCCACTCTCGGTCCCTCAACCTGAAGAATTTCCTCTGGGGATACATGGTGTGATTTGGACTCCAAGTCCTCATTCACATCGGTTTTGTTGCTACTACGCCACATTCTCCCTGGGATATTTCCTTTCACTTCACGTCCTGTCGTATGACATTAAACTGCAGGAGTCCAAATGTCCTCAACACATGACACTAAAATGTGGTTCTACCCTGAACACATTCAGGATGCCCCATGTTAGTCATGGGATGCACCAGATCCCCTTCCAGAGAGGATTTCACCTTTCAGTGTTGGTCTATGATTACACTGTGCTTCTAGAACTACGTATGGCTTGATTCCCATCCTTATGGGATATGTAGAGACACCCTGGTATTTCACCCAGGGTCCAGCCCCAGGAATCATAAATCTTGTTCCTCCCCATTTTCAACCTTCTGGCCTAACCCCTTGTGGGGAACCGTGTAACCGCAACATTACCCTGAACAAGTTCAAGATTCCCCAAGATGACATTGGGTAGCGATATCTCCCTCGCCAAAGAGTCTATGTCTGAAAGAAGGCATGATCCATGATCAAACCAATGTGACCATCTACTGTGCTCCCACCACACTGGCGTAACTTCAAGAGTGTGGGATTCTATTCGAACAAACCCTCACTCCACATTCCAATCTTTGTGTGCCCCTAATTCATACCCTCATCCCCTTTCACGTCTGGAGGAAACACCTAACAGTATGGATGCTTGGCCTATGGCCTGCCTATTATCCTGGGCCAACGTTCCGGAAGACTAACAAATGATATTTTGAGTCAGGTCAAGTGTTTCGAACATGGTCAATAGTCGACCCTCATTTTCTATCCCCACTCCAGGCTAATACAATAAGAATACTATGTTTCGAATATGGTCAACAACCTTTCTCTATTGTCACCCCACCCCACAATGATCCAAATCCTGGGTATCGTGATTCACACTTCCCATTCCCATCTATTCAGATCGGTTTCAATGTCCCTAGAGTTACCCCATTCATGAAAAAGTGCACGCTAGGAAAACGGTAATTCAGATGTTCTAAGAACATCATTCTTCAGTCAGGTCTCTCCAATTTCCTCCCGAAAATCTGGACTCGTTGTTCAAACCTCTAATTCCCGAAGGTTAGTTTGCACTTCTATGTTTGGATGGGGTGGTAAGGTGGACATCCCTTGTTTCTCACATTGGGCTTGACCCATGTGAGATTATGGAATGATAACTGGACGCTTCACAAAAATCACAAGGATGGAATAAACCAATATGAAACAATAGAACTCATGCGTGCTATGAAATTCAGACAATAAAAGCTTGAAAGTACGTTTAAGGGTTTGTAATCATTATAGTACCCAGGGTTTGACTCCCCCCATGGATAGATTGACCTCGTCAAAAGAGCGTAGGAGCTCCGCCACCCTCTAGCTGGTGGCGTCTAGGAGTTGCAGCCACTTGTTCAACTCCTGCTCCTCCTCGGCGGCAAGAGGGCGAAATTCTTTGGCCGCAATCCGAGCCCGCTCCACGTCGACCCGGATGGCGATCATATCCCTTGACGCTCACCTTATGCCCTCTTAGGCTTCCGCCAGCTGGGCCTTCAATCATAATATCAGCTCAGATTGCGCATTAAGGGAGGTCAAGTGCTCGTCTGCCAGATGCTGCAACCGTTGGACCTCATCTTCAGTCGTCTAAAGCCTCTTGATGTTTATCGCCTTCCTCTGCTGCCATCCCACAGTCATACTCCCGAATCTTTCCCGCCATAAGATCTTGAAAGAGCATTTGAGGACGCTAGGAATCCACTCCCCCAACACACAGTTCACGCAATCGCGAGCGAAGTTTATCCATCTCATCCTTCCATAGTGCTTGGGGGGGTGTCATTTATGAAGCGTGTGATTAGCTTTGACGATCGGCGACAAACTATTTTGTTGTCCTCCTCGTCACAGGCCGTCTCATCCTAGTCGGCATGATTGGCCAGCTCATATGCAGGGAATGACCTCAGGAACTCCTCAGCCAGGTCCACGTCTGGCGTCGGATCAGGCATGGCGGGCGCTGAATCGTCTGGTTTATCCTCATCACCAGATACCACCTTGATAACCTCAGGCACAGTCCCACTGGCACCCCCACCAGTGATCGGGAGCGCTGCAGTTCAATCAGGCTGAATGTCCACCTCCACGACCATTGGCATGCCCCTGTGAAGGGCGTTGCCAAAATCCCCCTCCAACTTCACCATAGCAGCCCAGGCTAATCGAAGGACTGTAAACGCCAAGAAGGGGACGTGAAAGTCAGTTGACGTGGTCAGGGGATGGTAGTTGTGAATTCATTAGAGAAGACTTACAAAGGTCAAATCCCTGGTCTCGCTCTTGGGCTGATATCATCGGAACCCCGAGACACGACCCCCCGTATATGGTTGGCAGGTCTGGAGATTCCAGGGGAGCCACCTAGACCGGTCCATCCCCTCCAGACACAGAGGTTGATGCAGCCATGGGCGCAGATCCAGAATATCCCGTGTCGGCACCCACTGAGGGGCGGGAATGAGGTCTCTTCACCAGGTCCTCCTGCATAGTGAAAACGTTGATAAGGGACCCAGAGAAACCTAAGGGCAGAATCTGAAGAAGGAACTTGGGATTTTACCTTGAGGGATTGTGAAAAATCTTCTATATCCGAGGATTGATCATTGAATTCACCCTCCTCTGGCGGACTGTCTCTGCCAGCCTCGTCTCCCCAGGAGGACTCGTCTGATTCGTCTGACAGGGGGAAGTGCTCCCTCAGGTCAGCGACTGACAGTTGTGGAGGGACCGTATAACCCAACAACACCCTGACTTGGTCTTTCATTGGGTTTGAGGCGCGCCAGGAGTGGATAAAGTCTTCCATCTCAGCTATGTATTGCTCCGCCTCTGCCGGGGATACAGTAAAACTGGTCCTAATAGGGAATATTCCTAGCAACTCCATCCTGAGGAAGTTAAGGTGCTTCCATAACTCGGATGGATCAAGGAATTTCTGGTTGAATCCTCAGATGTCCTAGTCCTCTGGGAAGACAACATTATCCGGCATGTCAATGTGACGTAACCGTTTCCCCGGGGCCTGAGTAGAAATCCTACAGAATCCTCTCAATGGCCTCCCCTCTAGATAACTCTGTTATCTTGGGACCACTGGCTCTGCTAACACATCCAAATATGCTACCACTACTCCCACCTCAACTGGTGTGGGAATCACTACTACAGTGGCCCCGCCACTACGGGATGCCCTCGCCGCCTTCCGGCCTCGGCCCCGAGGCCGGGGAAGCTCACCCTCACCGACCAGGATGGTTGGCCACTTCAGCATCTCCCCTGGATAGGCCACCTCCTAGCTCTGGGTGCATTATTTTATGAGCCCAAGGATGACAGTCGATGGTGGAAACACATTCCGCATCTTCCCATCTTCCTGTGTGAGCATGAGCCACATCTGCCTCATCACACATGGGTGCTCCTCGTAGAGCACCCCTAGGTAGACCTGCGGGGTCAGCCACTACATGCACCAGAATTGCCTGGAGAACTGGTGTGGGGTGTATGGCTCGCAGAGATGACCACGGTCCACCTTGGCCACCGAGACCCCGCCACTAAAGGCATGGAGGTAGGCTCAATGCTCTTCCATTCTGTGGCTATCATCCGTGAAGGCACCCGTCAGCAGCGGGAACATATGGAAATTGAATTGTTCCACCCTCCACACCCAGTTTAGAACCGATGGTGCTTTCATCTTGGTCGGAAATCTCCCCGTGACATTCAAGATCCTGGGATGGAAGTTCGACCCTGGAGGTGAGATGGGGTTCAGATACTCGTAGATCCCCCTGATGAGTGTCTCCATCCACCCGTATAAAAGGTGGAATGACCCGCATACCCTATGTGGACTCTTCCCCTCGCTGAAGTGCCCCAACATTTTGTACAACATGGCAAGCATCGATATCCCTAGGTTGACCGCCCTCCTGTCTCCAATGTGGATGCCATGACGAAAGTACTTTCCCGCACTCCCATGTTTGTATCCCTCACTGGAAGGATCCAACCACAGATGAGAGCTGTGATGAATGCCGCCAGCCTAACTATTGGCCATTGTTCAGTACGGACACTGAACCCTCAGGTCATCCACTGACTATCCTCCAACATCCACCAGTATGATTTTTCCTTACTCCGGGCACCCTTTGGGAAAGTTCGAGGCCTCGTCGAGAACTGCCTATTTTCTGGAAATTTCAAAAACTTCATGAACTAGTTCTTGAAGTGGACATCCCTCACGACCTCCTTTTCCTCCCCGGGCATGAGCTCCATCAATGCCATCGCTAGAAACGACATCAGCTCCGGATCCTCCAACGCACCCATAGCCGGGGCGAATTCGTTGTACATCACCCCCAGTACCGGGACCCCCAAGATCTGATGCATGTCCCATAGGCTGATTCCTACCTCCCCATGACGCAAGTGGAAGGTATTTGTCCCCGGCGACCACTGGCTCAACAGCTCCGAAATTAACTGCTTCGGCTGGTAGATATGGAACTGGGAAGTCCAAGCTACCTCATAGAGCCCCACTCTTCTCAACCTCGCTCCGAACTCCTCGCAGGTAGCGCCTACCCAGTAGGCCCAAGCCCAATCGTCCGTAAAGTTTCCGCCCTAGCGCAGGTCCCTATCCTCTGACCACCCCTTCTTCAGGTTCCCCAACGCCGCCTTAAGGATGGTTTGGTACAAAGTAGGGGACATATCTGGCTGCAATTCCTTCCCGTCGAAATTGTTCAAATGATTGTATAGGCAGTCTGCGATGACAGGCGTGAAATCCTCTCGAGGATGACCATCAGGTTCCCTGAACCATCAATGCTGATACGACGTGCTCCAGAACCAGTAATCTTGATCATCTCTACCTGCTTCAGGGATGAAGACATCATCCCTCATCCCGAAGCTATACAAGGGCAACCTCCTACACAAAGAGTAGTTCTTATGGATCTCCAATAGAAGATCCCCAAAAAACTATGGTCTGAGTGGCTCCGAACTAACTCCCCCAGCCCCAGACTATTCGTCATTTTGTCCGTCTGGGAGAAATCTAAAAGGACCCCCTTGGAAGCTTCTTGGTGGGACATTCGGTTCTGGGACATCGACGTTTTTCTGGTTGGATTGTGAAGCTCGTCCGCAGAGCGCATTCACGAAGTTCGATCACGGAGCCTATTTGAAAGAGCGCTTCTTAGGGGTTTAGAGCCGGATTGGGGAGGGAAAACGCGTAGTCAAGGACTCACTGTGCGCTGTGAAGCCTTGATTCGAAGAGAACACTCGCAGAGTACGCAGAGAATCACGAATCGGGAGTGAAAGAAGATAAGTTCATGGATAATGGAAAGGAAAAAAGAGATGGTAGGGCCCCTATTTATAGGCGACGACCTTCGGAGCTTCACAACTCATCTAGTCCACGCGGAGCTTCGCGGCGCGCTCGGCCCACGCGTCCCCTGACCACCTCACGAGCCCTCTTCATGAGTTCGTACCACGAATGACCGAGGATTTTGGTGATTTCCCTTAGACTTCAACCCTTCATCTCCCCGCGGCTCCAAGTCTGAGGGGGGGGGGGGGGAATTTGTTGGCGACAAAATTTAGGACAAAGAGAAGGCCCCAAGACGGCCCCACAGAGTGCCTCACAAATCCACTTCGCAGAGTCCCCCCTGCACTGTGGCCGCCTTGAAGTAAAGAAGGTGGGAGGCTCTTTGAATGCATTCGTCATTCACGAGCCCTCCGCGAAGCAAAGGAGGCTGGATTCTCTGTGAATTCTTTGACGTTTGCAAGACCGCTGTGAAGCAAAGGAGGTAGGACGCTCTGCAAACTCATTTGACGTTCGTGAGCCCACCGTGAAGCAAAGAAGGCGACATGCTATGCGACCCCAGTTGACGTTCGTGACCCACCAAAAATCCCCCAATCCCCTCTTCGTGCCACGTGAGCTCTGCTCCGTGGAGCCGCTTGCCTAAAAATACGGGGTTCCCCTGAGCTCTAGGGATGGAAAATCTGACCTTTGCCATCCCAGCTCCCAAATCATGAAGCAGTCTTCCACTCGGTGAACCATGACCTATGTGAGGTACTTCCGCTTCATGAAGTAACTCCCCATTGTCTCGTTTTGATCCCCTCTTCCAAGAGGGATGCACTTCATGAAGTCCAAGGGATTTCGCGAAGGAAGGGGATCCCCAAGGGGACCCAGGTCATCATGGAGCATTTATGCTTCGTGAATCATCTTTCATGTACACATGATCCACATGCTAAGGTAGGGTCACTATACCTCGCGAAGCACATTGCTTCGTGGATCCATACTTCGCGATGCACCATTGCTCCATGAGGCTGTGCTCCGTGAATGCCCTTCCACTTTGCGAAGCACCTCCCGTTTGCACCTCCACTCCATGATAAGGCTAAGGTGCCATGATTCACGAAGCACACCCCTTCACAAGCGCCCTCCACCACACGGAGCAACAGATCCCCACAAGGCCGCTGCCTATGGACCCCTCTGCTTAGAAATCTCTTTTCCCGTGCAACCCTCCAGGTTTACATGATGTGAATTCAAAGTCCCCTGGATGATACCACCCATAGCGTTGCTTCACCCAATGATTCTTCCCAAAGGAATGCTAATGGCTATTTCTTATTCGCATATCCATGCTAACGTGGACCCCTTGGTGGTTCACTTTATGACACCCCCTCAGTACGGCGTTGTCGGTGCCTTCCCTCCCACAGGGAGCAAAGGGTACCGATTATGTTAGTCCTAGGAATGCGGAGAAAACCCACCTCGTTTGAGCTATAGGACGTTAAAATACCAAGAACCATCATCATCAACACATTACGTTAAACTGTGACCTGACCCTGTGACACACATGCCGGGTCCCCCCACCTTGGTCATTGTCCACACCTCTAGTCTACATAGGGAATGATATCCTCTTTCTTAGAGTGGATTTTTTCCATGGGGAAGGGAAGAAATCTTGGTGTAAGCCCCTATATTTTCTTGTAGGAGGAAGTACCCCTACTCCTCCTCACTTCCTCGGTGCCAAGGATAACATAGGGCGTGATAGGGAATGGGAATCCTCCCTTCTTCGCTCCCAAGTCCCTCTCCCACTACTCTTTGTCGCACTCGGGCCTCCATCCTGGAGTAAGCCCCAAATATCTCTCTCCCTGGGCCGCTCCATGCGTAAGCCCCACTCCACACCCCATGGACTCACCTTTTATGATGTGACTATCAGGTTTCTGCTGCCTCTTGTTTCTCACACTGATCACGACTCACGTGGGCTAAAAGTAAGCATCGACCATGACAACACCCCTGTCCCGTATGACGTTAAACAGTATTTTACCCTCTTCCCGCATGATGTTAAACTGTATTTCACCCCTGTCCTGCATGATGTTAAACTGTACACCCAAAATACGGTGAAATTGATCCATGTCAATGCATGGTACGTAGGAAGCCTCCACAAGGTTCAATCCCCAATCCACTCGAACTATGAAAACTTTGATTCATCTCAAGGCATGGTACGTAGGAAGCCTCCTTGAGGTTCAAGCCCACCACCCTGTCATTCCGACCTCCTTTACATCAGTTCACCAACACCTTGGGAAGCCTAGAGTGTAAGACCTAATCCATTATGAACTATGGGGACTTTGATCCATGTTAAGGCATGGTATGTTGGAAGCCTTCACGAGGTTCAGGCCCCAATCCATCCCGAACTACGAGGACTTTGATCCATGTCAAGGCATGGTACGTAGTAAGACTTCACGAGGTTCAATCCCACCACCCGGTTGTTCCGACCTCCTTCACGTTGGTTCACGAACACCTTGGGCAGCCTAGAGTGTAAGCCCAAATCCATCCTGAACTACGGGGACTTTGATCCAAGTTAAGGCATGGTACATAGGAAGTCTCCATGAGGTTCAAGCCCCAATCCAGCCCGAACTATGAGGACCTTGATCCTTGTCAAGGCATAGTATGTAGAAAGGCTCCACGAGGTTCAAGCCCACCACCTGGTTGTTCCGTCCTCCTTCACGTTGGTTCACCAATTCCTTGGGTAGCCTAGAGTGTAAGCCCCAATCCACCCTGAACTACGGGGACTTTCATCTATGTCAAGGCATGGTACGTAGGAAGCTTCCATGAGGTTCAAGCCCCAATCCATCCCAAACTACGGGGACTTTGATCCCTGTAAAGGAATGGTACATAGGAATTCTCCACGGGGTTCAATATCACCACCCGGTTGTTCCGACCTCCTTGACATCGGTTCACCAACACCTTAGGAAGCCTAGAGTGTAATCCCCACACTACCTGAACTACGGGGACTTTGATCCATGTCAAGGCATGGTACGTAGGAATCCTCCACGAGGTTCAAGCCCCAATCCACCCGAACTGTGAAGAATTTGATCCATGTCAAGGCATGGTACGTAGGAAGCCTCCATGAGGTTCAATCCGCCACCCACTCGTTCCGACCTCCTTCACGTCAGTTCACCAACACCTTAGGCAGCCTAAAGTGTAATCCCCACACCATTCTGAACTACGTGGACTTTGATCCATGTCAAGGCATGGTATGTAGGAAGCCTTATGAGGTTCAAGCCCATCACACATCGGACCCTCGATCCATCTTCACGTCGGTTTGCCGACACCGCCAACCGAACTACGTGGTCTTTGATTCCCTTCCACAGGGATATGTAGGAAGTCTCTTCGTGGCTCAAGACCAACACTATCATAATATTCATGACGATCCCATCTCATTACCCATCCAATCCATTTAATTCTCCATCATCCATCTTGATTCTTACCTGGGCCACCACATCCTGATGGGATCATGTCATCCACCCCCTTACTGCTCCTAGCAGTACCTATGACGCTATCCACATGTAAGCCCTAGAATGTCTCCGGGTCATTGTCCTTTGTGTACAACCCGATTAATCACCCCTTCGAACTACATGGGTTTTGATCCCTGTCCTCTGCATAGGGTACTTATGAAAACTCTATGAGGTTCAATCCCATTCAATGGTAAACTTTGGTGTCCCCCATTATGGGGTGCACTCTCCCTGACCCACCCTCAATGGTGTTTAGATCAGCCATTACTGTGTGACACCTCCCCTACCTGGGGCGCACCACCTTGGATCCATCCTCATTGGGCGTTCTGATCCATTCATCTTCCAGGTGTTCCCACCTTGGGATGTACCAATCTGGTCTGTCTCTATAGGACATCCTAATCATTCCGTCTCTGCAAGATGTTAAACTCACGACCTACCTCATGTTAACCATGAGTTGCCTGAGGAAAACCTCGGAAGACACGTCTTTGGAATAACCATCTCCACTGAACGTTAAAATTACGGCATAACCTATGTTAAACATAGGAAACTGAGAAAAACCTCAGGTACATGCCCATGGCATATAATTCCCCGCATCCAATGTGGGATACCTCGGGATTTCGTGCTATCGAGAAGCCCTATAATACGGGATAGAAAAGAGACACCAATCCCTAGAATCCAGACATGCTAGTGATGCCCAGCGTGACTAATCCCCTAATCAAAAGTTGCTTCCCTGACTGGACCCCTTGGAATGTCCTGACAGAAGAAGTGTAATTAACTGGAATCCATGAAGATATGGCGCTGTGAAGAGTTTCATGAACAACATATTAAATCTATGAGGGATACCCGGACTAGGTGACGAATTCTGAGGAGGTATCCACAGAAGGAAGAACTGACATCCCATCATCCTGTTTCAATCAAGGAGAAAACGTCCCTAAACAATGAATGGATGCCACCCGCCTTTGGAAAGCGGGAATGCGGGGTAACAAAAGCTGTGCCTGCCGCACTCAAGCATATGGACACGCGCGCCCTGGAAAAAGCGTCCGAAACATCACCATTAATCTAATGATCAATCATATATTATAAGTGATTAAATACCATGCATGTAGATGTTGTACTATGTATCTTTAGATCATAGAGAGGTAGATCATCTTCTTCCCTCAGCATGTATTCTAGTAGATATTTCCACTTTATCATTTTTTTTCTAAATAAATAAATCTTATATAAGTTTAAGAAATATATTATGAATACCTATAATAATATTAAGTATACCTGGATAATATTTCCATTTTTCATAATCCACATCTATGAAAAATATTATATATCACTAGGATATATTTTACTTTTAAAAATCCATATTCTACAACTATATATTATGTTTTTAGCATAAATATGATATGAATTACTGTGAATCACAATAATTTTCCATTTTCAACACTTCCATTAAATATTAAATATTTATGAAAACCTTCGATACTTTGTGAAATCAACATCCTAGGAGTATTTTGTGAATTATCACCTATGTTACATACTTAGGGAAACCCTATGACATTTACACTTCTAAATTTTTTGAATTTCTTACACAAACCTCCAAATATTTTACAAATTTATGAATACTTATCCCTTTTCTATTTTGGAGAGAAACCAAAAATCTTGTGTAAAAATTAAAATATATCATATATTAGTTATAAAATTCTTACTGCTATAATTTTCAATTAACTCTAGAAATAATATCTTATGTAATAACCAAGAATATTACATACCATCTAACATATGTATCAACCAAATTCTTATATATATAAAAATTATTATATATATTAGGAACCTTTCCTTTAGCACATTTTTTGCTCTACATCAAATATATTTTATATCATAAAAAATTATTACATATAAATAGAATTTTAAAACTTCAAAAAATTCTCAAACCCACACATAAAATATTTTATGCAACCTTCTAGAAGATATTACATACTCAAGGTGACCTATATCATTTTCAAAATTTGAGTGAACCCAAATTTTATAATTCTAACATCCAAAAGTCTAAGTTTGAACACATTTATAGTATCTTAAAATGATTCAACCACAAATTCTATACAATTTTATATTTCATGAACAGTTTTGTATTTCCATGGTTCTTCAAGAAATACTTCTTGGTTCTCCAAGAAAATACAAATTTGGATTAGTTTATTCCCCAAGTTCCAAAGAAATATTGGATTTCTATGAATTCTAAATAAATAAGAATATGATTCTAAAGTATATAGTAAACATCCTATATTACATAAATCAATATCACCGTATCTTTATTGTCAACATCAATTCATTGTCAATAAATCTAACTGGTATTGTCAACACTACTTTCACACATCCAATAGTTATTGTTGAAAAAATCTTGCAAAAAAACTATTAGTTACAAAAATATGTGTTTTCATGAATATATATATATATATATATATATATATTTGTATTTTAATTTCTTTTTAGTCCCTACATGAAGGGATTAGTTTAGTGGTAAAGGATTTATAGAATAACTAAGAGGTAAAATGTCGAAATATCACCCTACACATATAAATTATTAATTTTTCTCAGTGGTCATGGGTGGGTTGCGGAATGGAGGTCCTAGTGCATGTAGAGTATTGGTTGTGGTGGTCCTATGTTAGGCTAGGAAAAACTTGGTGAGGAATAATAGTTTAGGGATGGGCAATCCTGAGTTGGACCTGGTTTGGTTGAACTGAGTCGAGCTAGTATTGGGTGATCCCCAGCCAGGCCAGAGGCTGGTGCCCTTGACATCGCTATTATATATATATATATATATATATTATTTTTAAATTAACACCAGAAAAAAATAATGTGTATATTTTTAATTTTTTTATTAAAAAATTTAAATATAGAAAACCACTACGAAGCAATTTGCAACGGCTTTTTAAAGTCATAAAAAAAAATCACTGACATATGAATACATGACATTTTTAATAAAACACATCTAAACACCAAAAAAACCATAGCTAAATTTAATTATTGACAAATTGGTTGTTATATTATCTATTCACTATAAACCCACCAATTAATATGATTTTTGTGAATTTATATGTCCATGTTATATTAGAGTGCATGTGAACCCCAACATCTATTTTATATTGAATGTCATATATCAACCTCTCATGTTACATATAATATATGATGTATTTACAAAAAAATATTTTATTATGATAATAATTTACTCACATGAAATTTTATTCCTTGAGGATATTATATTCCCTTCGAAAAGGATATAATGGGAAGGTGGTTACGATGGGGATTATATAATAATTATTTTGGTTATTAGTTTACACTTATACAATAATTATTATTTTTAGGAGAGTTTGATTATAGTAAAATTGGACATAAAATTACCTTAGAATGAGCTAGATTATCTATTTTCTATTTCATTCATAGTCGTATGATTTGTCTTCATAACCATGAGGTTTTTTAGAGAGTAACCTACTAAGTATAGTGCCATATTCTGCCTTAATTTTACAATTTCTAGATTTTCTAGATTAAGTTTTAGGTTGGATTTGGACTTATTATCTAGAGTCAGATGAATTTAATTTTTTCTTTCTATATCATGTATGTTGAGTATTTCTATCTATTGTTGTTTTTTTCCAAGATTTTATTTTATTTTTTTTTCATTGTGTGACATATCATGGATTGATTCTATCACAAAACTATGATATGATGTTTGGTTTTTTTAGAGTATGGTATGTAGTTATTTTCAAATGAAAAGGGTAATTTCTCCCACAAAGTGAATTATATACCCTTGGTGGTAGTTGTAGACTTGTGTCCTATTAAAGGAAGGCTATGGGGGTTGCTATTAATCTCACATATAGCTAAAGTGGAGTCTTATTAGGGATAGTAAATGATAGAATGATATCATTGAGAGGATTAGGATAGAGCTTTGAGTATGAACTGGTGAGGATTATATTGGATTAGTAATGTAGCAGTAATATTTGATCTTCATGGTTGAATTAGATCATAGAAATCCACCATAGATGCAGTGGGGCCTTATAATTCTATGATAGTACCTTAATTGTAGCACCCTAGAAATATTCCAATAACTTTAATATTGAACTCACGAAACACTAAGTCTCTATCCAACAATAATTTGTTATAAATAAGCCAATGAACACAATTTTTCCGCCTCTGAGATTTGAATTTTGAAAAATTTAGATTAACTATTACGATCAGTAACATATATAGAGTCTGATAGGATTAACTTACATTTTTGGTGAATAGTAACTTACCCTTATAAACTGTAACATAAACTTATCAATATTAATGTACCCTTATGAATAGTAACATCACCCATGAAATTATAAATA
The DNA here is from genome assembly GCA_963277665.1 of Viscum album. Classification (NCBI taxonomy): domain Eukaryota; kingdom Viridiplantae; phylum Streptophyta; class Magnoliopsida; order Santalales; family Viscaceae; genus Viscum; species Viscum album. The sequence continues at coordinate 2,123,176,218 of OY728123.1, read as the reverse complement.
AAATTCATGGACTATATAAATGTGAGTGAGTATTCTAAAAATTAATAATTAAGTGTTGGTATTTTTGTGAGTAATAAGTATTTAATTATAATTATAAATTAATATATTAATAAAATTAGTTTTAATAAAAATTATTCTAAAATAAATATATATTTTTCATTTTATTATAGGATAACCTTATGAAACCATGGTTAATTTTTTAAAGTATTTTAAGTCACTTTTAAATTTTAAAAATGTATTTTTCAAATAATTAATGATTTTATTTAAATATAAAACTTCTCTCATTTAGAAAAATATTTTGATAAAATAAAGTACATTTTTTAATTCTACACATCGAAAACTGGTTTGGGTGAATTTTTTGGATTTTTCTGAAATACTCGATTCTTTGGTGAATAGTGAAATTCGATAATTTACAAAATATGCTAAATAAATAAATTTCTGCGTTATGCTTGAGTCATGGATGATTTAAATGACCATTTTTTCAAAATAACATTAACCTATTACTATTTTTAGTCATATGAATCAATAATAGTCATAGTTTTAAGCCAAAATAATAATATAATGATTAAAATAATGGAAAAACCCTCCTCTCCTCCACTATGAAAACTACCCCTCACTGCCTCTTCTCTTAAATTCTATAAGCCTTGATTCTCAAAGTTTTACCAAAATACTCTTCCCTAGTCCCTCCTCACTTCCATGAGTCCTTGTTCTTTCCAAAATACCAAAACCCTTTCCTTTAAGGAGGTTCTCAAAGAGGTTATTTCAAGAGGTTCATATTCTTCCTTTTTCATTTAATTTAATTTCAATTTATCTTCTTTTATTATTCTATCATAACCACCTCTATCCAATTGATGAATATAACTCCATTATAATCTATATACCAATATTATATCATGTTAATTTAATAACCATTATCAATCTCCCTACTCTCCCTCTTTTATATTTTAAATGAAATCATCATCCAAGAGGTGACAATTTACAACCATCATGGACGACAAAGTTTCATTCTTCAAATTATTCTTAAAATCTATTCATGAAACAATTTTAATGACTGAGAAATATTTTAAAATGTATAATATAAACTTTTTTATGTTTTTTAAGTAACATATTTACACAATACTAATGATAAAACCAAATGAGTTCATTATGATCAATAACCGCCATAATAATCTAAATGATTGTCACTTAATGTATTCTCTAATGATTCATCCTCATAATATGTAACCAAATGATATATATATCCATTTAAACTTAAGTATTCAAATTAAAAACATGAAATTATAATTCTATTTAATAATACCAATTTTAAATGAACTCCATTACTTACAATGAAGAGAACCGAAAAGGAAATCAAGGAAATAAACAATCCAGAACGACAAAATTCAATCGTATAACATACCAATAAAGACATAAATGAAATTAATAAAACTATAATGAATAAAATAAATATGTATAAGTTTCTGAATTAATTAATTAATGGATTTAATTTTATTATTTTTGAAGTTAAGGTCAAGTGCAGAACATGTTCGGACATAAGTTAAGGGTTTTCTACCCGAACTTCCATTTTTTCACATTACTATTATTGTGTACTTACGTCAATTAAATTATTAATTTTTCTTATTTAATCCTCATAAATTATTTTTTAATTAAATATATATTTTTACTAATAATAATAATTCTTTATTTTATTTGGAGATATATGTTTTAAAATGATATTTCAAAAATTATTTCCGATAAACAAGCCCATTTCAAAGGAACTTCTTGAATTCTTACCTATACTCAAATGAAATATATAATATATTTGTTTCCACCATTATTTCTCTAAAATCATACATTTTATTATTAAAAATATATATTATATTACATCTGGTTTTATGAAAATATTTTTCTAAAGGAAAAATTCATTTCAAAGTAAAAGATTAATTATCATTACAAGTACTCTTTGATTTTATATTAGTATTTTCATCTATTTCAAAAATATTGATGATTATTATTATTAATTGGGATTAATATTTTATTATATCATCTACCATATTTTATTTAATGGGTTATGATTAATTTGATTTTGGAAGTTCTATCTTGATACCATTCACTATATTACTCCAAATGATTAGTGTGCAAAGTTAACTATTGAGGAAAGTTATTTACATTTCATATATTTGTATCAATATGAATGTATATGATGTTTATGTTTAACCCCATTCATATTAGGAATTCATAGAAATTATTATGTGAAGGTTGGGTCCCACTATAGCCCCTCGATGCATCGGTAGGTCTCATGAGGAAAACTTGTTTGTGTTTTAACTAGTTTATGTATGGTCTTGGCATGAGGCCTTGACAAAATGATTATGATATCCAAAATTAAGAATTACATTAATATGAAATAGGAGATTGATATTCCATGTGATTATTAAACTATTGTAATATGTATGGTTTTGTTTTATGGAATTATTTAATCAGTTTTCATTCCTTCCATATTATGCTAAACTTTATTTTTAAGGGAACATGTTTTTATTTTTCATCATGACTAGTATTTGTGTTTATAATTACTTACACTATATTTTTTATCCTCACTGAGCATCTGAGATCACCCATTTATTATGTTTTATATTTCCTAAGAATGAGAATAAGTGTATTATGAATAACTTGGAGGGATAATCTAGGAGTTATGGGAGTTACTAATGGATCACCTATATTGTATTTCATTTCATGTTGTAATATTGAACATATGTATGTATCAGGTTTTACAAAAATACTAAACTAACTGGTCTTGTGGGATAATACTTTCTTATAATAATTCCAATATAATAAAATAATGTACATTATTCTAGAAACTAGGGTCCGGGTGTTATAATTAGTATCATAGGAAGCATGGTAGAAAACTTGGAAAATAGATATAGAAGTCGTAGATTAGGGAACAAATACCTAAGGTATAATTTTCGGATAAGAATACAAGAAAATCATAGTATTTTGGTAAGGAAGATATTATGAGGATCTTCCTAGAAATAAATCCCTCTGTAGATACTACATGTGGATGTGGTTCTAGAACATATGTACCTAAGAGTAACAACTCTAAAACGGTTTTCTAAGCTTGACTCGGGGTAACCTGATACATGACAATGAGCCTTACAACATACTAGGTTTGACACTCCGAGGGGATATTCTTAGGATAATTCACATCTTCATTACAAGCTATTATAAAGGATTTAAAAGTGAAATTTTCCTCAAATAAACCATGTTTATGATAATAGGATTTTCTAGGTACATGATTTCAATTTATGTTAAGTATTTTCCTAGTTGAGATCATACATTATGATTCACAACCTAATATAGTGTTTTCTATTATTCAGAAATGGAACCTAGTGGAAGGAATGTAAACCTCATGAACATGAAAGTCCCATGTAGGTATTTCCATTCTATATAGGATAATAATGTTGTGACTGGTGCTGAGAAACTTATAACTATATTATGACAATTGACTTAGGTTATGAACAATAACCTTACCTATATGAAGTATCCTGATCCACAATGTGGAAGATAAATTATATACCACTTTATTTAACAACAACCTCCATCATTTAATGGGACTACAAACCCATTCTTAGTAGAGTAGTGGATATGTTCTTTAGAAAATATATTTATCTCTTTGGTATGTAACGAAAGGGAGAAGGTTTTCATGGATGTTTATAATCTATTGGGAGATGTTGATCAATGGTTTTCATTGATTCAAAAAACAAAGGGGGTGGAAGAGACTGAAAATATGGAATGGACGGATTTTATGGAAATATTCTTAGAAAAATACTTTATCATGAACAACGAGAGGATACAGAAATGTTGTTTCTGAATATATGGAAAAAAGAGGATGAGAATATTGAAAAGTATGAAGATAACTTCAAAAGGTTAGTATGGAATGTTTTGGACTACATACAAAATCTAATGAGCAATAATGATTGATTATTTTATGATTTAAAACCATTCCTTTGAAGGGTACTATCAAGATATAAAAACAATTCTCATTAGATATAGTATCATGTGCTATCAAGATATAATATCATGTGCTATCATGTTACAAAAATAATTCTCATAGTCTTATGAATTGAAGGGAATGAAAGAGAAGAATAGTGTTTCTAAACACTATGGAAATGAAAATAAGGAAAAGGGGAAGATAGGAAGAAGTGATTTTACAACCTGTGATAATTATGGGAAGAAACACCCTGGTACTTTTCTGAAGGGCATGGGTGTTAGTTATAAGTGTGGAGGAAAATGCAACTAATACCTTGTTTTTAAGTGATAGAAAGAAACCACCAATGTTCAATGATTGAATTTATATGATATGAGACATTATGAATATTATTTTTCTAAGTGTCAAGGAAACATTCCCTAGAGAAGGCCAAGGGAGAAAGTCTAAGCTTATATGATCACAACTACTGAAATTGAAGTTCATAATGATATGGGGGTAGATATTTCAATCGTTTCCTCAAACTTTTCCAATGCTTTATTTTATTCTGAATCATCAAATATTTTTATATATTCCATGTTTTCCATGAAAATTAGACATTTAAAATTTTATTTAATAAAGTAGTTGTCTTTCAAAACTCTTAAGGGAAGTATCATTGCAACAAAGATGTATCAATCTGTCCCCCTTATGACACAAAAACATGCTTTAGTTTCTAACATTATTTTCATACCCATGATTGAATTTGATATAAATCTTGGTATGAATAGGATTTCAAACTATTATTATAGAATCTATTGCAAGAATAATTTGGTTACACTTTTTGAGAATGATGTGGAATACCTTATCTTTATAGCAAAAACCTCACTATCTAATTATTATATAGATCCACCCCCAGTAACTCTATTAAATTAAATTATTTGTGAGGATGAGAATGCTATATATATGGATGAGGAAACAAATCTTCAAATTGAGGATGTACCTATTGTGCAAGAATACATTGATTTCATTCCATAGGATTTACCTAGACATCCTCTAGAGAGGGATGTTGAGATCAATATTTCTTTAATTCATGGTTCAAGACCTATATCAAATACTCCTTATAGAATGTCCACTATGGAGTTAGTAGAACTGATGAAACAACTAGGGAAATTGATTGATAAAGGATTTATCCACCCTATTGTTTCTCCATGGTGATCCCTTGTTCTCTTCATCAAGAAAAAAGATGGATCTAGGAGGTTGTTCATTGACTATAGGGGTATCAATGATATTAAAATAAATAATAAGTATCCTATTTCTCATATTGATGATTTATTTGATCAACTTCATGGATTCCTATATTTTTTGAAGATTGAACTTCGATCTAGATATCATCAGTTTCATGTGAGGAAGGAAGATATTCTAAAAACGATATTTCGAACCAGGTATGGGCATTACGAGTTTACAGTAATGCCTTTTGGAATGATTAATGGACCCTCTATTTTCATAGATCTAATAAATAGAGTTTCATGGAATATATTAATGAATTTTTTTTGGTATTTATTGATGATATCTTGGTATAATAAAAAATCTATGATGATCATGAGAATCACATGTTCATTATTCTAAAGACTCCAAGAAGAAACGAATTATATGGGAAGTTTAGAAAGTGTGAATTCTAGCTTAAAGAAGTTTATTTTTTTGGGTCATATTGTCTCTAAGGATAGAATTTTAGTGGATCCCATAAAGATAAAGGCATTTCAATAATGGAGTACACCATTGAACATAACTGAGGTACATAGTTTTATTGGTTTAACATGTTATTATTGGTGTTTCATTCAGATCTTCACCCGATTAGCCAACCCATTAACAAAGATTACATATAAAGGGATTCATTTTGTATGTAAAAATTATTGTGAATAATGTTTTGAAGAACTGAAGATGAGATTAGTGAATGCTACGATCTGGACTCTACCATATGATAATACTGGATTTTTATCTATATTGATGCGTTAATGAAAGCAATGATGTGTGTCCTTGTGCATAATGACACAGTTATTGCATATGAATCAAGGAACCTATAAATTCATGAACAGAACTATCCAAATAATTATCATATGTTAGCAGCTGTGATCTTTTATCTGAAGATATGGAGACACTATCTTTATGGTGAAAGATGTGAGATATATACGGATCACAAGAGCTTGAAATATATCTTTTCATAGAAAGAACAAAACATAAGGAAAAGGTGATGGCTCAAGCTACTTAAAGATTACAATTGTTTTAGACACTACTACCCAAGAAAGGAAAATGAGGTAGTTGATGCATTGAGAAGGAAGGATCATGGAGTTTAAAAAAAATGAGAATTGAAAAGGATCCTATGTACATGGATCTAGCGAGGATGGATATGAGAATTATTAAAAAAGGTGAAACATTACTAAATTTTCAATCGGTCTCCCAACCATACTTATTGGAAATAAGCAAAATTTCCCAGTCTGTTGATGAGAATCTTCAAATTAAAATCAATATTTTGAATGATGAGAAGTTTTATGACTTCATGTCTGAGAATGAAATTCTGAAATTTGGGAGGAGGTCATGTGTTCCCTAGATCCATGATATAAAAAGGGAGTTATTGGACAATTACCATAGTAATAAATTCTCTATAAACCCTGGTAGCACTAATATGTATAAATATTTGAAGGAACATTTCTAGTGAGTCAACATGAAGTAGGAAATTGCTGATTATGTATTAAGATGTTTAGTATTTCAATAAGTGAAGGCCGAACTACAATATCCTAGAGGATTCATGCATCCTCTACATATTCCTACATGGAAATAGGATAACATCACCATGAATTTTGTCACCAGATTACACAAAACTAAATGAAAGTATGATGAAATATGGGTAAATATTGATCGACTTACGAAATATACATATATCCTCGCTATAAGGGAGGATTTTCCATTGGATCACCTTTTATGAATCTATATAAATGAGGTTTGAGACTTCATGGAGAACCTATATCAATTCTGTCTGATCGTGATCCATGATTCACGTAAAACTTCTGGAAAAGTATTCAAAAATATTTTGATACTGAGCTTCTATTGAGTACTACTAATCAACCTCAAACTGACGGGAAATTAGAAAGGGTAATAAAAACTTTTGAATATATGTTGAGATCAAGTTCAATTGATTTTGAAGGTATGTGGGATCAATATTTACGTTTGGCGGTGTCTTCCTACAATAATAGTTTCTGTTATATTATGCAAATGGCACTATATGAAGAATTGTATGCAAAGAGATATTGTACACCAACATGTTGGGATGAAGTTGGTCAAAGGAGTCTTTTAGGCCTAGATCTCATGGAGGAAAGAACAGAAAAGGTAAAGACTTTTCAAACCCTTATCAAAGTTTCTTAAAGTAGGAAAAGAGCTATGCTGATAATCGAAGGAGGATTTTTTAATTTCAAGAGGGAGATCACATTTTCATGAAATCATCTCCATGGAAGGGTGTTATATTATTTATAAATTAAGTGAAACTGATCCCCAGGTATACGGGACCTTTGAAAATTATAGATAGAATTGGGGTTGTCTCTTGTCATTTGGAAATTTCACCTTGCCTTTCTAAGGTACACAATGTGTTACCTATCTCATTATTTGGAAAGTACATGCCAAACCCAAAACATATCCTCACTTTTGATGGAATAGAATTAGAACCTGAATTATCTTACTATGAAGAGCCTATCTAGATTCTGTACACTAAAGACAAGGTGTTGAGGAACCATATGAATCGACTGGTAAAGGTACATTAAAAAACTCATAAAATTGAAGGGGAAACATGGGAGCCTGAGGAAATTATGATGAAGAACTACAAAAATATTTTTACACTAAAAAATGACCACCATAGAAGGGGTTATTTTTGACTTTAGAAGGGGTTATAACCCCTTCTATATACATTAGCATGAATTATGAGGAACCCCTGCTAATGTGCCTGCCTACTATTAGTATAAGTAGTTTTTAGGAAGCGCTGGTAAATGTATGATGAATTTAGAGGTGGTTAAATTAGAGGGGGTTTAAACCCCATATAATGTTGTCCAAAGTTTACCAAATATGGGTGTCATTACAGGCAGTTATAACTCCAACTGCCTCTAGCATAGGAATTAGGGGCAGTCCAAATCACCCCTAATTGTTGATTCCATTAGAGGCAGTTTTACAAAACCACCCCTAATGGTTCTCTTTTTTTAAAAGAAAAAATCCCCACTTTTCATGACCCCCGGTCTTCTCCCATGTTCCCCATTCCACCCCTCTAGTCCCCACTTCCCTCTTCAACCTTTCCTCTCTTCTGCTCCTGTCCCAACTGCCCTCTTCTGTGCATCCCCCCCGGTCGCCAGTCCCCCAGTCCCCGGACTTCTCCCTCTCCTCTCCGCCCCTTATATCCTCACTGCCATATCCTATGCGTCCCCTAGTCTCTGATATGCTATGTGTCCTATCCCCAGTCCTGGTCTCCTGTCCTTGGTCTGCTATGTGTCCAGCCCCGGTCCTGGTCTCAGTCTCCTGTCCCTGGTCTGTTGTGTCTGTCCCCCAGTCCCTCGCGTGCATGTCCTGGTCCAGCTCTGTGTGTGTGTCATCGTCCAGCCCCGAAACTTAGTCTCTTCATGGGTGTCCTGGTCTAGCCCCGCCCTGAGTTCTCCCCACATACGTGTCCCAGTCCAACACCTAGTCTACTTTTCAGGGCTTCTGAAATGCTAATCCAGGCGAGATTCAAACCTCACTTCCCCTCGGTATAAGTCTTGCGCTTAAACCACTACCCCAACTCACTTTTTGTTTATATAATACATATATTATTCTATTTATATATATTGATAAGGTTATAAAATATTTTTATAATATATTTAAATACATATAATAAGTTTATTAAAACATGCATATATATTAATAAACAAATATATTAACAAATTTACACATATAATTTATATATTATTGTATTTATATATATATAAACAAGTTTATTAAAAGAAACATTATTAATACAGTATATTTTAAAATATATAATAAGTTAATTAATATAAGCATAGATATTAATAAACATATATATATATATATATTAACAAATTTACACTTATAATTTATATATAATTATATTTATATATATTAATAATTTTATTAAGATAAACACCATTTCCATAATATATTTAAATAAATTAAATAAATAAATTTTATCTATATTTATATAAATATAAATATAAATGTATATAAATATTTTCTGCACACCTTTATAAATTATATATTTACATATATTTAAATAAAATTATGTCTGTATGTATTTATAAATACACTTATATCAAACACACACAAACACAAATGTGTATTTGTATATTTATTTGTAATTGTTTATATTTATTTGAATACATGTATATATATATATATATTATACATGTATATAAATATATAATATGTTTTACCCAAATATATTATGAAAATATATATATATACATATTATATTTACACGTACACAATTCATATATATATATATATTACATATTTATATGAATATAATATAATATACATTTAATAAATACATTCATATATGTATACAATATATACTATGTATATATTATGATTTTTTTTATAAAATAGTAGGGGTTTACAACCCCTCTGATCTCTTAAATAAGAGGGGGTTTTGAAACCCCTCTAAAGTAAGACATTAGTGGGAGTTCAAGAGGGGGTTTTGAACCACCACTAATATCTTACATTTGAGGGGGTTGTGAACCCCCACAATTTTCCTAAAAAACAAATTCCGTATATCACACACACACATATATAACACCTATAGAATCCAACTGAATATATATATATATATATACATACATACATACATATATATATATACATACATACATATATATATAGTGCCTCAAACCGAATATATAGTGCCTGTAAATAAATATATAGTGCCACTAATTATTAATGTAGTGATAATTTTAACATAACCATCTCTAAAATCAAACTACATATTAAAAAATGCTAAAAAATTTAGAGGTGGTAGTGCATAACCCCATTTAAATAACCCCCTCTAATGTACTATTTTTTTGTAGTGTTATTAGGTAACATTTTGGTAATTTTAAAGATTAAATTTTTATAAGGGGGAAGAATGTAGCACCCCAACAATTTAAAGATAAATTTAATATTGAATGAATGAAACCCCGAGTCTCTATGAAACAACACTTTATTATAACCTATCCAATGAATATTATTTTACCACCTCTATGATTTGAATTTCAAAAAACTGACATACACGGTTACAATAAGTAAGGTATTTAGAGTCTGATAGGATCAACATACATTTTTGTTGAATAGTAACTTACCATTATGAATAGTAATATACCCTTATGAATAGTAATGTACCCTTATGAATAATAACATCACCAATGTAAGTATAAATAAAATTTAGGGACCATATAAATGAGAGTGAATATTTTAAAAATTAATAATTAAGTGATTGGATTTTTGTGAGTAATTAATATGAATTTACAATTTTAAATTAATAAATTAATAAAAATCATTTACATAAAATTTGTTCCTAAATAAATATTTTGTTTTCCTATTATTTTAGGATAATTTTATGAGACCTTATTTAATTTTTTAAAGTATTATAAAATTAGTTTTAAATTTAAAATATATATTTTGCAAGTAAATAATGATTTTATTTAAAAATTAATTTCTCTTATTTAGAAATTTATTTTGATAAAATGGAGTTCACTTTTTAATTATCCATGTCAAAAAATAGTTAGGGAGAATTTTTTGGATTTTTTTGAATTACTTGATTTTTTTGGTGAATAGTGAAATTTGATAATTTACGCAATATGCTAAATAAATGAATTTATGCATCATAATTGAGTCATGAATGATTTAAATGGGAATGGGTTCGAACTAACATGCAATTATTAATGTTTTTAGTAATAATAATCAATACTATCCATAGTCTTGAGCCAAAATAATAAAATAATGATTAAAATAATGAAAACCCCCTCTTCTCCTCCACTATAAAACCACCCGTCACTCCCTCTTCTATTCAATCCTCTAAGACTTGAAGCTTCTCAAATTTATTCCCAAATACTCTTTACGAGTACCTCCCCACATCCAAGATCCATTTTGCATTCCAAAATACCAAAACACTTTCCCTTAAGGTGGTTCTCAAGGAGGTTATTTCAAAAGCTAAATCATCTTCGTTTTTAATTTAATTTAATTTTAATTTATCTCCCTTTCTTATTCCCTTCTATCATGATTTATCCAACTGATCATGAAAACTCTAGTATCATCTCTATACTTTAATTATATCATGTTAATATAATATCCATTATAAATCTCCTTACTCTCCATCTTTTATCTTATGAATGGAATCATCATCCGGGAGGTGCCAATTTACAACCTTCATGGATGATAAAGTTTTATTCTTCAAATTCTTCATCAAAGCTATTCATGATACCATTTTAATGGTTGATAAATATTGTAAAATTTATAATGTAACCCTTTTTCTGTTCATTAAGTAACATATTTACATAATTCTAAATGATAAAACAAAATAAGTTTGTTATGATCAATAACTACCGTAATAATCTAAATGATTATCAGTAAATGTATTATCTAACGATTCATCATAAAAATATGTAACCAAATAATATATATATATATATAACCACTTAAAATTATTTATTCTCATTAAAAATATAAAATTCTAATTTTGGAGAATTATACCAATTTTAAATGAAGACCATTACTTATAATCAAGCGAATTGATCCTGAAATCAAGGAAATGAATAGTCTAGAATGAGGGAATACAATAATATAACTTATAAATAAATCCATAAATGAACTTAATAAAAATATTATGAATAAAATACATGTATATAAGCTTCTTAATTAATTAATTAATGGATTTAATTTAATTTTCAGGGAATTCAAGGTCAAGTACTGAACACGTTCTGACAAAGGTAAGAGGTTTCTATATGAACCTCCATTTTATTTTGGGTTACTATTATTCTATACTTACCTCAATGAAATTATTAATTATTCTTATGTAATCATCATAAATTCTGTTTGAATGTTCTATATATATTTACCAATCATAATCCTTCTTTCTTATATGGGGAATTATATGCTTCAAAAGGATCTGTAAAAAATTATTCCTGATAAACAAGCCTGTTTCAAAGGAACTTCTCAAATTATTACCTATTTTCTAATTCACTCTATAATATATTTTTATCCAACAATATTTTTATAAAATCATTAATTTTATTAAAAAACTATGTTATTTCACTTCGGGTTTTATGAAATTTTTTTTTTCAAAAGAACTTTTATTTTCAAAGTAAAAGAGTATTTATCTTAAGATTTAATCGATGATTTTATACAAGTATTTTCATCTATTTTAACAATATTTTTTTATTCTTATGTTTAATTGGGATTAATATTTTATGATATCATCTAATTTATTTTATTTAATGTAGCTGGGTTTTGGCTTAGTGGTAAGAATCCCTTAATTATACATAAAAAATGGGGGTTCAAAACCCATTGGGTGCAGGGTACTGTAGCAGTATTGTAGCGTAATGTAGTGGTGATAGGGTACTGTATCCGCGGTGGGTACTGTGAAGTAGCATAGCAGTGTGGGTATTGTAGCAGTACGATTCACAGAATGGGCCTTGGGCAAAAAACAATTGGTCTACAGGCCATGTAATGGGATAAATGCCCCCTGGGCATTCGGGCTATGTAACAGGTCTCCCTCTACCTAGTTAAATAGGTCATTGCTTTGGTTTAATAAAAAATGAGTCTTTGGCCCCAACATTTAAAAAACTATATTTTATTTAATGGTTTATGATTAGTTTGACTTTGTATGTTTTATCTTGATACCATTCACCATATTACTCTGAATGATTTGTGTTCATATTTAATGATTGGGGAAAGTTATTTACAATTCATATGTTAGTTTCAATATGAATGTATATTTTGTTTATGTTTATCCCCATTAATATTAGTAATGCATATTAGTTATTACGTGGTGGTGGGGACCTCTATATCCCCTCGATGCATCAATAGGTATCATGAGACAAACTAGTTGGGGTTTTTATCCATTTTTGTATGGTCTTAGCATGAGGCCTTGATAGAATGAATATAATTTCTGGAATTATGAATTAACTCATTATGAAACTAGAGTTTGATAATCCATGTAATTATTCTACTAGTATAATATCCATGGTTATGTTTTATGGAATTATTTAATCAATTTTTGTTCCTGCCATATTATTCTCAAGTTTATTTTTAAAGGCATGTGTTTTTAGTTATTAATCTTCCATAGTGTTTATATTTATGATTACATTCACTGTATTATTTACCCTTACTAATAGTATGATCTCACCCCTTTATTATATTTTATCTTTCCCTAGGATGCAATTAACTGTACTATGAATAAGTTTTAGGGATAATCTAGGAGTTATAGGAGTTACTAATGGATCTGTTATAGTGTATTTCATTTCAAGTTTTAATTTTAAACTTATGTATATATCTGGTTTTCCCAAACTACTAAACTATCCAGTCCTTTGAGATTCTAATTTCTTGTAATCATTCCAATGTAATAAAATAATGGACCAAATTCATCCAACTGGGTTCAAGGTGTTACATTGATCACTTATAATATTTAATGAGTGAAGGTGTATTAACTACAGGGTATGTTTATAGTTTTAGGATTCTAGCATCTTATAGTACTTAGTCATGATGATTATATATTTTGATTTTATATTGATGTAAAGGTTGAGTTAATTAGTGAAGTTAAAACATTTTCACACCATTAGGTTTATGGATTCTTCTTATTAGTTTTAGACATGTCATTTTCCTCTTTCCCTTGACCCACCTCTAGGTGTTGTCACTCCATAAGGATAGAGATAAATGTTTAGAAAAAAATTGATGTACGTTTTAATAAAACTAATAATATGTAGTATAATAATGGAAATCCCAATTCTAAAAAACTAAGAACAATCTATGTCACAAATCCCAACCTATGGTTATACTTAATTAATGATCAAAAATTTTTAGAATTAAAAATAAATTGAAATAAATCTGAAAATAGACAGAAAAAATAAAATAAATGATGATAAGTACTACTTTATTAAACATTATAGATGATTAATTTATTTACAAGGATTTATTATGTAATGTACCCATCTTAGACTTCCTATATAGTAACTAGATGGGCTGCACCACATGAACTTATACACTCCTACCAAAGTGTGGGAATCTATCAGTTAGTATTAAGGGTCAATGTATAACTATTTGAGAGGATATAACCGATACTATATAACCATAAATAATAGAAGAAATAATTATAAATTAACCACTATAATTAATTACATAACATGGTATTTACAATGATCGGAAAAATAAAGATAAATAATCAACACATACTTTAACAAAATGTACTACATAGTAATTTCAAAGAAGCATACATCAAAACTAATATTTCTCAAAGGATGATCATGTAAAACATGGTATAAAGGATAAAAAATTATAGATACAACCAAAAACTAATGTAGGATCGTTCCTACACCTATTCCATTCTCTATTTACACCTCACTTCCCAACTCAACCATTCATAATAGGACCTTATCCTTACCTATATCCTTAATTATGAAATCTGCAGCACACTAATATTCCTGTGGTGGGTGTGGGAAAACCTTATTAGGATACCACCAATGATAACCATAAAAAATTTAGAATATATAACTTTGTACTCAATATTAAATTCTAACCAAACCAGCACAAAGATATACCCATCATGTTGAGGAATTATCATCATCCAATCCCATGAGTAGTTATACTTTTTTAATCTAATGATAGAATGATATGAAACTCTCTTACTATGAACAGAAATGGATTTTTAATGATTAGTTACCACACATATAAAAGCCCATGTGAATGAGATATCACTATGTGATATCTTGAGTGATTGATCAATCACCATTTCATTGCTCGAATTGAACGGTATATCACTATCTAATTATCTTATGTGAATAAGGTATCATTAAAAAAATCATCAAGGTGAATGTGTTTTATGGAATAAAAACACTAATGTGAAAAATAAATCAAAAATACACTTGTTTTGGTGAATGATGTTTCAACAACTCATGTTTAAGGTTGTACATGTAGTTCCACCCTTATGATAGAGTTGGATGACGAGAAACCAAAATCAATGACAATGTGAATGAGGAATAACTATAATTTTCAATGAGAGTGGATGATCCACCACCAAAGAAAAAGTAAAGGTAAACTATATATCACTAGAAAAATTAATTATGGTGGAAAATTTATGACTAACACTCCCAATAAGGGAATATGAGATACCATTATGAATAACATGGTGGTGAATGATGTATCACTATGCTCACTAATAATAGTGGATGATGCAAAACTAAATCATATCATGGGTGAATGATATAACACCATAAAAAAACCTAAGTCAAATAAGACATCACAAAAAATAATAACGGGTATGTATGATATTCCAGCAAGATCTATGATAAGTGTGGTTAAAATAACACTATAATGATCATCAAAGATAATGAATTATCCCCAATATCCAATAATCAAGAAATAATAATACATCACTATTTTAAAAATTTATGTAAACTATTTATCACTAGTCAAGAAATTTGAGTGATCTATATATTACTAAACAAATATTTAAATTGAATGATACATTACTTGTAAAATAATTATAGTTAATGATTCATTATATAATATTTATAACACATGTGAATGAGATAACACCTCTTACCTATGGATTGAGATCTTATAAAATCCCCCAACTCACACAGGTCACACCAATTTCGTCACTAAATAGCCCAACATTTTATGGATATTATAATTTACCACTATTTTAACTCATAACCATGCTTCTCTCCATCAAGGAATAATCTAGGAGACCTCACGTGGATTCACAGATCATAACATAGACAAGGACACCTCTCTCATCTCTTATTCCATATCTAATATTCTATTTTACCATGGTTCCATGACCATCAATTACCATGCAATAAGAACATTAATCATAAAAGGCCCATCATAATATAGGTAGATCATACTCATCACTTATCAAGAAAGGTAACTCGATTTGGTTTCTCTATGGGTTACAAGAAACAAAATGCACACACTGAACATGTCATGATATATGAAAAAATATATAAATTAACAGAAATGTTTGGGGACCACACACCTCATCATCAAAAGACCCCACTTATCGAATATCACAATATTAATTTAGTTAAATCAATATAAAACCTTGTATTAGTTTAAAAAACTCATTTTAGGGATATAGGGAGGATAATATTGTGTAATTATGGAAAAAATAATAAATAGAAGAGGAATCTTAGTGTTACCCATAGTAATCTAGTAGGATAGATGATGGAATGATTTGATCACAAATAGAGGGTAAAAAATGATTGGAAGTGTGGAGAGAATGAGGGAAAATGGTGGGGGTGGTGGGGATCATATGGTTGGTGGAAAAATGAGGGAGGTTTTATTTTTTTATTTTTTTGAAACATATAATTTTTAATTTAATTAAAATAAAAAGAATATAAGAGGCCACCAGGCACTCGATCCCTTGTCACTAGATATCCAGTGCCTCACTAGGTACCCGACCAAGGGTAATCAGGTGGATGATAGCCCTTTAGGGACTCCCCCTTTTTACATAGATCCACCGGGTACCCTATCTCTAGCCATTGAGTACCCAATTCCATCTATCATAACATGACTGATTTTTACTAAGTTTTCTTCCATAAATACCGACCCCCAGACTAAAAATATCCCCTCTAATAGGATAAAACCATTAAAAAGCTTATGGTTTTGGTCTGATGAATGTTTAATAAATTTTATAATTGGATTATAGTGGATGGTACAACCTCCTCACTATATTGTAAATTATTCCTGGATTTCATCATTGAGCCTCATTGGTGAAAATATCTAGCCACTGAGACCGCATATCAACCACCTTCTCCCAAGTATCGTTTTAGATACCCTCGTGATTCAACTACATATATAAAAAAAGTTCCATATTTTCATAAATGATATTATTTCTCTAATATACTATATACACGAGTTGTTCCTAAAAATACACATCAACCTATAGTATTACATTATCGAACAGATCATGTGAGAAAGATTAGGATGATATATCCGAAGTGGAGTTATTAAGATAAATTATTAATTGCATTAAATATTTGAGGAAGTGCTAACATGTATTCCACTATACTTATCCCTTCAATAACCTTAGAAAACACCAAAAACCTTGGTTACAATTTCTCTTACCTTCATATATTCTTATGTCCCAACTATGGTGACATTCTCATTAATACATTGTCGATCACATCAAACTATATAGGATAAAATTATCAATCTACATACAATTATATTTAATTAAATTTATCTAAATAAACCTAATATGTTTTGATGTCACATGCATGTTACTTTATCTGATAATAAAAGAATCACGTGCCTTTATCTAGCACAGAGGTAATCAAAATGGAATTCCATAAAAGTACTCAAAAGATATCATCTAAATAAATTCCCGATGAATATTATTATAAGTGAACTCAAAAATATTGAGATGAATATCTAATTAAAAAATAAAATATAGGATACATCCTCAAATAATGTTCTCTGGAATCCAAATAGTACACTCAGATTCTTTATTAGTTTGGGGTTGGTATACTATGCTAAAATGAACATCCGTATCCAAAGCCTTCTTCAATCCCTTACAAATGTGAGATGTTAATCAAGCATTATAATACGATACAATAATATTTTTACACCATAAAGGTAGACTACCTCCAAAATATACAATCAAAACATCTCGATAATATACTTATCTCCATGATTGGTAATAAATGCGACAATTTGATCAACTAATCAATTATAACAAAAATAAATAATTTCCTCAGGGTGACCTCTATATTCTTATCATGATATATATTTTCACATATTCTCATTTCTACTTTGGAATGTATAATAATTGAATAAAAATAGCTAGTCTCTAGTGATTTTCCACCACTTTCGTATAGGTGAGGCACCATGAAATGATCCTTATAATGTTCTTCATCATCCAATTCCACCAATACTTCCTACAGAAGTTACGATACGTCTTTGTTATCCCTTGGTGAACTGTTCATATATAGGCTTCTGATTCCCATATATGCTCCTCAAACAAGCTCATATGGTCTGAAACTCAACCTTGAACATATATAATCTCATCATTACCATTTGTATAATCTTGCGGTGTCTTCCAACCATATATACCATCCCCCATAACCCAAAAATGTACATTTTAAAACTGGAACTTCTTCAGTCTCTCAAGGAGTGAGGATGTAGTGTTGAAAAATGTAAGGGTAACCCTAACCTTATAACCAAAAACATGAAGATGCATATCTATAAAAAATTTCACTAAATTACACTTACTACTGGACTCCTGAATCAGCTGATTTTAAGATTTACTAATTAGAATACTATCCAAAACATTCCCTTTACTAAGAGTACATGTTGTCTCAAAGTTAAAGGATTGGAGATACTTGACCCATCCTCTCTAATTAATATGGAATTCTTAATAAAAATTATATTTCTAAGGATATTATGGTGAGTATACACCATTAAATTTCCACCCAACAAGTGTATATAACCATAAGAAACTACTTGAATGTCTTTCATCAATACTCATCCAAGAATAGAACATTATACATCAAACTAAAATTTATATTCCTTACCCAACTCAGGTAAGGTTGAGATTGGAATTGCTTTCAACCATCCTTTAAACTCTTGGAAGACGCTCTCATAAAGATTTGATCACTCAAAACTATCCCTCATATTGGTTTGAGCTATTATCTATACTACCAATCTAGTGAATTATTGAATAAATCTCTCGTAGTAACCTTCCAATACTAAGAAACTATATACCATGAAAACAATTATTGTATTTACCCTAAAAATCCACACCCTTTTCCATATTAAGGTCCATATATATTATAACCTTTGATATCACATTCCCCAAGAAGAAAATCTCATTAATTAGAAAATGAATCTTCAAGAGCTTAACATTTATCTAATTATCTCTCAGTGTGATCAATATAATTTTTAGATGTTAAGAATAGTCCTCTTATATCTCAGAGTATAGAATACTATCATCAATTAAAAAGAAAATTAATGAATCCAAGAATTGATGGAATACCCTAGTCATCATATCCATAAACACAACCGTTTTAGTCATCTAATCAAAAAATACGACAAAGAGATCATATAATCCATACATTCTCCCTAAGGAAGTATGAGGAACATGGAATGCCCTCACTTATAACTAATGATATCTTGATCTTACATCGATCTTAGAAAAATACTTATCTCCCATCAGTTTTTTAAATAGGTTATCTTGATGAGGAAGAAGATAATTTTTCTTGAACCTAACTTGGTTCAATCTCTAATCATCCATGCACAATTGTATGTTGCTATCACACTTCTTGGAAGAAAAAATATGAGAACCTCAATGGGATGTTATTGATCAAATGAATCCATTTTCTTATATATTATAGAGGAAAAATATTAATCTATCTAATTTCAATATGATCCATACTATATATAAGAATGGATACGAGATCCATACATAGCATCATATCTACAATAAACTTGGCCTCTCACTTAGGAGTAAACCTTGAGAATTCATCGGGAAAACATCCTCAAAATAGTCAAAAATAGGAGGAAAGATGAACTATATCATATTCATATCTTTGAAAATGTTGCTAGAAATACAGGATGTGATCACCCTAATATTATTAGTATTAGTTTCCAATTATCAATTTTATAAATCCCACCCCCCAATAAAGGTGTAATAATCACCCTTAGGAGACATGAAATATATCCATTGTTGATAAAAATTGACGTGTTATTGAAAATAAGACAAAGAATATATTATGAGGAACACAAAAAAGATATGAATATCTAGTATAATGAAATCCTAAATAATACTATACCCATTTATCACTATATCTAACTTCTGAAAAACTCTAAATACCCTCATATCACACCCTTAAGTTTATATCAATAATTATAACCCCAGATAAATACTTGATAGGACCAACATGGGTCTATATACCCTGATGAGGGGGGGGGGGGTAAATTAGGGCATGTATATTCTTTTTCAAAAATCCTTCCTGCCCCACTGGATCATGACCTCTTTATTACAAGGGTCACTTTGTTTGCACTTGTGTGTTTATTATGACCACTTCTTTTCTTCTTTATCTGATGATGATGCTTTAAATGCAATGCAGGGAAGTAAGCAGGCAGACACACAGATTTTTACTTAGTTCACCCTCACTGGGCTATGACCAAGGAGCATACAACGACGATGTGCTGTTGTACGAAATCCACTAAAGCACACTACTGTTTACAAGGTTCGTGCTAGTTCACTTATATGCCCAGTCTCACTGCCTTTACAAGGTTTAGGGTCAGCTCACCGCTTTCCCAAGGGTCACTCGCTGTTTCTCTCTCTCTGGCTCATTGTTGGTGGAGAGGATCACCTTCTTCCTCTTCCTTTGCTCACTGCTTTGGAAAGGATCCACTCACAGTTTATAGAACTATAGGTCTCTTCATTATCACTAATGAGTACATCCTTCGTTGTATGTAGATTCTCTGTTCAAGTCTAGCTTTCACCAGTAGATGAATCTCTCTTTGCACCAAAGGTATCGGGCAATCTTCCAGCTTTGACGCAGCCCTGAAAGAGTGTCGTGAATCAACCTTACTTGGCTCCTTTCTCTATGCTAGTGCACAAGTATCAGTGTTCAAGTTATAACTAGTGTGAAAGTATCCCTCAACCACTTGCGCGACACAAGCTTCCGCAACTCCAAACATGCGCGATGCACACCCTTTTACGCCCAAACCAATATTGGCGCACAACCAACAACTTTCGTGCTTCTTAAAAATCTGGCGCGCAAGTGTCACCAAACCACTTGCGTGACGCCTTCTTATACAACTCAAAACTTGCACAACTCACTTACTTTCTC
This sequence comes from Viscum album, assembly GCA_963277665.1. Taxonomy (NCBI): domain Eukaryota; kingdom Viridiplantae; phylum Streptophyta; class Magnoliopsida; order Santalales; family Viscaceae; genus Viscum; species Viscum album. The sequence goes on along the minus strand of OY728123.1, from coordinate 2,123,155,200 downwards.
ACCCAAATCATCCTAGGCGCGCAACTATCACCCGACGAGCAACTTATACTCGCGCGAACACACACCACTTGCGTGACCACCACACCTGCGCAATGGGAGCTCTGATTTTTCTAAGTGTTGAACTCTTCACAAAATGAGGATGATTATACTTGTATTTATAGGCATTTGGACACCTTGCGCGATGACGCACAATTCTCCCCTCGGCGCGCATGTTTTGGCACCCAAGGCTCTGCCGCGCAAATCACTTGTGCGACCAACTCTAAAACTTGCGTGACCCTCATACCTTTGCCATATTTTGATGTTCTGATATTGAAAAACACTAGCCGTGAAAGTTTCTTCTCCTTCAAGTACACGACGTGCAAGTCCCTTTTCCAAAAACCACTTTTCTTCTTGTGTCGATTTTTAGGCCGAATTCTTTTGGCAAACACTAGAAAATGGTGCTACTTTGTATCTGCTCTTTTTGTACCACCTCAAGATCATCCAATCCTTTTTCGACGTTATTGAATCAAACATGGATCGTTAACCACAACCCTTGAACTCGAAATGCCACAATGAAATCCTCTTTGACAAAAAATTCTTATGTCATGGTTTTCATTGTCAACAATCACAACACAGACTTCCACTTTGTCAACAAACATAATGACCTCAAAAAATGACTCAATGATACCTTGAGGGATTTTTGACCAAAAATCTCCCCCTTTGGTATTGTTGACAACTCTTCAGCCACCATTTGTCTATTGCGATTCTGATAGCAATCAAGGATTTACTCAACACATACTCTAATCCCACAAGAGAAATGCTCGGCGTGAGAAACTAGAGTAAATGAAAAGTGCATCAATTAATCACTTCAACTCTGACACCCAGTCGAGACACTAAACTAATACCAATTTTTGGAAATATTCTTACTGCATTCCCAACACCAAAATTCTTCTTTTATCACGATCCTCAGCTGTCGTGATATCTAGTCTTTGATCGATCACTTATAGAATCTTCATATTTAATACTCTCCCTATCTATTCAAAACTTTAAATCTTGCCAGCTGCAAATCCACTTCAGCACTGCTCCCTGTGTTTTCCAAGCTAAGCTCTGGCTAAGCACTTTAAACCAGCTTCAACTCCCCCAATCTAGCTGCTACACCTGTCAACTTCTCCCCGTAACTTTTATGATTTCTCTAATAGTTACACTGTCTCCCCCTTGAACAATCACTATTTTCTCCCCCTTTGTCAATGAACCCAAAGGGAACTCCTTTGCAGTCTGTAACAGAGTAGAGAACACATATTAGTAAATTATGGAAAAACACATCATACCTCGGGGAGGGGGAGGGGAGGTTCCACATCCACACTCTTTTAAGTGTGGGGAGTCGACTGAACTCCTAGAACCAATAGATGCCTTTAAAATGCTTCCTTGGGTAAGGAATTAGTCAGAATGTCTGAACCTGTAGTTCTATAGGCACATACTCCAACTTTACAATTCCTTGCTCAAACTTCTCCTTGATAAAATGATAAATTATCTCAATGTTCTTTGTCCGTGAATGATGGATTTAATTCTTTATAAGATTGATAACACTTGAGTTATCGTACTGTATTCCGATCGGAGACTTCACTTTAAATCCCATATCTTCAAGCTGCTGCTTCATCCATAATAATTGTGTGCAAGCTTGAGTGGATGAAATATACTTAGCTTCTGCAGTTCTTAATGAAATGAAATCCTACTTCTTGCTTAACCAAGCTATACATAGTCCACCAAGATAGAATGCACCTCCAGATTTTGATTTCCTGTCATCTACTGAATCGGCCCAATCAGCATTAGTATATCCCAATAACTCTGTCTCAGATTTGTCATTATATGTCAAGCCGAATTCTACCATTCCCTTGATATACCGAAGTATTCTTTTCACTGCAAGCATGTGGATTTACTTGGGATTACTCTGATATCTTGCTGCTTGGAATGTGGTGAATACAATGTCAGGCCTTATTGCGGTCGGGTATAGAAAACTTCCAATACTTTTCCTGTATTTGGTGATATTAATTTCTTTTCCATCCTCATCTTTAGTTAGTTTCATCCGGGTAGCAACCAGAGTCTTCATCTACCTATAATTTTCCATTCCAAATCTTTTCAAAACATACTTGGAATATTTGGATTGAGAAATGAATGTTCCATTCCTTCCTTGTCTCACCTGTAGAAAAACATTATCTCTCCAATAATTGAAATTTTGAACTTATGTTGCACTGCAATGGCTAGGAATAATTTGATTGTCTCCACCCTTGCAACTGGTACAAATGTCTCATCAACATCAATGCCCTCTATTTGGTAGTATCCTTTACACACTAGTCATGATTTGTTTCAAATAACTCCACCATCTTCATTAATCTTGCTGTGAAAGACCCATTTAGTCCCGATGGAATTCTTTATCTGCTGGCCTCGAAACAATCTCCCATGTCTAATTCTTTTCTGAGTCGACATCAGTCACTTATGCTCCCACTTTTTTTCTTTCCTTATCGACGCATTCATTAGGAAATTTCTCACTGTTTCATGTTCAGTGGAATCATTCCTTTCATCTACTTCTCATAGCTTCTTGGTGTCCTAAAAACAGTCAGCTGATACCACATTGTTAGATCAAAATAAATGAGCATGAGATGCATGATTATTGCTGCTTGTCCTGCAATATGTCTTCTTGATCATAAACACTCATCTTTTATATCCCATTGATATCTTTCCTCTAATTAGGAGATAGAGATCCTTACTTATGTTACACAACACTTCCTGTGGTTAGGCCCATAACCATTCATCTCCACTTGCATCATTTATACCAATCTGTTACTCAACATTGATCCATTAACAAAATCACTAAGCCTACTATGTTGGAACTCGAAGTAGGAAATAAGAGATAATGTTAATAACACAATCACTTCTTATTGTGCTCTATTGCTCCCTTTCTTCATCAAATCTGGTACCTAATTTGAGTCAATTAAAACTCTCAATCATATCACTTCTCCACTTTGCATCTTTAGATGCAAAATCCCATTGGATCATATCTCCCTAAAACCTGAAAAACATGAATCATTAGTTAATAGCATTTATATAAATAGGGAGAGGAGATATTACTGGAATCCTCAAGGTGAGGACTGTGGTTGATCCTTATGGGTCATCCCATTGATTCTTTCTTGTATATCATCACACTCCTTCCTAGCTTCTTCTAGCTTCCTTGCCAACTTCAACTGATCTGGGCATATAACTAAGTATTCGTTACCCACATACTGAGCCATTTTCTGATATGTAGATTCTGCAGGTCTGACCTTTCTCACCATTTGGGGTTTAAACCCACTAGTACACATTTACTTCTTTGGTGTTGCACCTATATGCCACTTCCCATGATTTCTTCTCTGAGTAGGAATCTATCTTCTTGTCATCTTCCCTTTATTCTTCTGTCTTTGCAGGGATCTTTTTCTTTCCTCCACTTCTCGCTGCGGAGCACAACATGTGAATTTTTTAATTTATTCTTTGTCCATATTTTTTTTATCAGATATCTGAGTCACCATGCCCTTTTGCACAGGTGGTTATTCCTCCACTGATCGTACATTCTTCTTACTCACAGCTGTAGTATTTCCTCCCTTTTTCCTCCAGTTTTGTTCAAGTTCCTTCTTAGAGAGAGGTTATGAGTATAATAGAGGAGACAACTGATACACCTTTATTTCAGCTCCATGTGATTCCCCTAAGTCTCTAAGCTTACCACTTTGTCTCCCACTGCATAATTTCTCATTATACACCACTGCAGTTGAAAATCTCTTGTCGAGTCCCTTTTCCTTTCATGCTTTCCTCTTGCTGCACTGTCTTGCCAAATGCCCGTAATCAGAACATATAAAACATTTTCCATTGAAGGAATACCTCATTTAATCATTTCTAGGTCGAGATGTTGATGCGGTTTGAGTTATTCCTCTGACATTGGGATCCTGAGCATCCTGACACTTACTTATGGTGTGTCCCATTCTTCAATAGTGATAACATCTAATGAATGTTTTCTACTGAGAGACTCTTCTTTCTGATTTCTCACGATGCTTCTTATTATTCTCATATTTAGAAAAATTTATAACTTCATAATACAAAATGTATTCCTCAGCCTCTGAACAAAAACTTGATGTGTGTCCATGAATCTCATAGAAATTGAACATGTTGTCACTAATTCTTGTAAATGTCCTCTTAGGTCTATAACCATCACCTATAGTGTTTTCTCCACTTCTGGAATTGTTCACGACTCTCTTTCTATCATCCATGGGAGGGGATTTATCAAATAAAATACCGGTTTTTCCCAAACTATATGGTCTCTGAGCTAAGAAAATATTCCGTTGTTTCTCTTCAGAAATAGCATATTTGTTCTTCATTTTATCATCACTTGTCGAAGGATAATCAAATAGTTAGCATAATGCATCCTTCATTTTAGACTTTCCTTTGGTATTGGACTTCTCCACTTCCTTCTTTACTGATTCTAGCTCTTCTTCCAGCTTTTGAATCTTCATATCCCTTGATGCAAGTTGGACATCAAGTTATCTATTGAGAAGCTTCCCTCTACTCATATAATCTTCCAATTCACGTGTCATCTTTTCAACCATGTCACTTTTCTCCTTTACTTTCAATTTTTCTTGAGAAACAGATTCAGAGACAGATACATTATCTTCCTGTAGTCTTTGATTCATCTGAAATTTTTCAGACAACTGTGTATCAAGATCATCATTTCTGGATTTCGGATTCTGAACTTTATCTGACTTTTGATTCTCTTCAAATTCATCAGCCTTTTGTTTTCCTTTAATTATAGCCATCTTTTGTAGTTCTTCACCTTGAGAATAATTTTTCTCCCTTAGGTCACTAGCCACATCAATAAGCCTTTGATTTAATCCTCTTATCTTGTTAACCTCATTTTCCAATACTTGGATCCAAATATCTTTAGATTTAACTTCTTCAGCCAATTTTCGATCCCATTTCTTTGTCATATTGACAACATCTACTAGTGGCCTCCTTCTTTAAACTTCTTCATCATCAGTTGTTTCAGTATCAATTGAAGTTCATGTACTTCACTCATTCTTACATCATTATTGAGTGAATCAATCTTTTCACTATCAGATTCATCTAGGCCTTCCTTCGGTAAGCTGTTTGATTCTTTTATTTGAATGACAGTTTTCCCGTAAACACTTCCACATTGAGGGATATCACCTGACTTCTGATTCTTCTTTGATGTTTTTCCCTTTACCATGGAAAACTAAGATAATAGTAGACTAATTCTTTAACCATACATATCAACTGAACCAAGTCAGAGAAAAAAAATCTTATAAAAGAAACCTTCCCTATGATACCAATTGATAAGAAAAATAGGGGCCTATATACCCTGGGAGGGGGGGGGGGGGTGAATCAAGGTATGGATATTCTTTTTCAAAAATTCTTCCTTCCCCACTGGATCTTAACCACTTTTTTACAAGGGTCACTTTGTTTGCACTTGTGTGTTTATTACGAACACTTCTTTATCTAATGATGATGCTTTTAATAAAATGCAGTGAAGTAAGCAGGCAGACACATTGATTTTTACTTGGTCAACCCTCACTGGTCTACGTCCAAGGAGCATACAACGACGATATGCCATTGTACCAAATCCACTAAAGCACACTGCTATTTACAAGGTTCGGGCTAGATCACTTCAATTCCCAATCTCACTATCTTTACATTGTTTAGGGTTAGCTCACTTCTTTCCCAAGGGTCACTCCCTGTTTCTCTCTCTCTGGCCCACTGCTGGTGGAGAGGATCACCTTCTTCCTCTTCCTTTGCTCACTGCTCTAGAAAGGATCCACTCACAGTTTATAGACCCGTAGGTCTCTTCATTATTACTAACAAATGCATCCTTCATTGTATGTAGATGCTCTGTTGAAGTCCAGCTTTCACCCGTAGATGAATCTCTCTTTGCACCGAAGGTATCGGGAAATTATCCAGCTGTCACACAGCCTTCAAACAGTGTCGTGAATCAACCTTACTTGGCGGAATTCTCTATGCCGACATGCAAGTATCAGTGCGCAGGTTATAACTGGCGCGCAAGTCTCCCTCTACCACTTGCACGATACAAGCTTTTGCAACTCCAAACTTGCGCGACACACACCCTTTTACCCCCAAACCAATGTTGGCGCGTAACCATGCACTTTCACGCTTCTTCAAAATCTGGCGTGCAAGTGTCACCAAACCACTTGTGCGATGCCTTATTCTACAACACAAAACTTGCACGACTCACTTCCTTTCTTTCCCAAATCACCTTAGGCGCGCAACTATCTCCTGGAGCGCAACTTATACTTGCGCGACCACACACCACTTGCACGACCACCACACATGCGCGACGGGAGATCTGATTTTTAAAAGTGTTGAACTCTTCATAGAATGAAGAAGGGTCAACCTGTATTTATAGGCATTTGGACACCCTGCGTGATGGCATGCAATCTCCCCTCGGTGTGCAAGTTTCGGCGCACAAGTCGCTGCCGCGCAAATCACCTGCGCGACCAACTCTAAAACTTGCACGAACCTTATCTGCTCTTTTTGTACTGCCTCCAGATCATCCATTCCTTTGTCGATGTTCTTGAATCAAACATGGATCATTAACCACAACCCTTTAACTCAACATGCCACCTTGAAATCCCCTTTGTCAACAAATTTGTATGTCATGGTTTTCTTTGTCAACAATCACAACACATATGTCCACTTTGTCAACAAACACAATCACCTCAAAAATGCTTCAATGATACCTTGAGGGATTTTTTCCCAACAGTACTCCACTGTGAGAACCAATTCATCTTTTACCTAAGAATATATAAATGAATGCGGAATGTCTTTATAAAATAAAATTTATTCCAATGTATATTTCATAATTATTGTGCCCATAAATTTTGACGACTCATCTCCATGATCATAAGAAGTCTTCTCTATATTATAAAGTTATCTGAATCCCTAAACCTGAGGTCCTCTGACTTGACTCCTAGGAGGGGTATCTTGTTATTGATATTTTCCCCCTACCCCTATAAACCAAATACAGATACTTATTTAAAACAACCAAGGTAACCCCAACCATTACTACATTATAGAGCTCATGGCCCACAAAGCCTTGAGTCTTCCTAGAATTACAACTTCCAACTATCCACTCTACAATATCAATTTTTTTTGTAGGTTCCCCCATATAACCACAAGAACAATAGTCCATTGATAAAATTTCATTATCGGGATGAATATTCCATATATTTCCACACTAATAGAACATGATACAAGTCTACCCTCTCAAAGGAAAAGAATAACCCCTACCCAGATCATCCTTCCAAATACTTCCCAAGAGACAAATATCATAACTTTACTTCATATTCCCTAAAAAACCATTCTATAGCCCACTAAAAGAATGAAACTATCCAAATGTTCTACCCTTGACTAGGTTCCCCTCATAAATGAGGGTTTGGTTAAAAACTATTGAAAAAGGATATTTACTTAATAATATTCACATGAGAATTATTTGAATTCCTCAAAACCAAAATATTTTCCTCTAACCCTAGTGGTATAATATCCCATCAACAATGGAAAAAATCTTAATAAATCCATAAAACAAGCAGCGAAATTACTCCACTAACCTGCCTCCCATAAATTGGTATATGAAATCTGAGTACTTATCCACCTTTAAAGTTGTGAAAATAACTTCTCATAGATATGACAATAATTGTTTTTTCAAGATAGACCCACATGTTGGTCTTCGTGGACAAATACATACCACTATTATTTAGTTGGTCAATGAAGCATATAGGCTGCAAGATTTAACCTCCTCTCTTGGGATTTCTTCAAATATTATTAGAAGAGACTCAATACTATACTCAACAGTCTATGTCCCACCCTAACACATGAGGAGCGGTCAATGTTTCAAATAGAACTCACTTTTTAAGTCTAACATGGATGATCTATCCCTTTATTCCCTATAACCCATAAACTATAAGACCTGTGGGAATTTCATGATGAGTTTCTCATCTATATGAGGTATTATTCAAATAGGATGTTATAAAACCATAACCAGTGGGGAATGATATCCCCTACCTCTTGGAACACCATGTGGTATTGATATGTAATAATACTAAAATTCTATATATATGAATCAGAACATATTTTTCATAGTATAAGAAACAAAGTAACATGAAATACACCATAATAATCTATATAAAAAACCATATCATAAGGTTCTCATATATTATAGTCATGAATCTATCCAAACCCACCCACTCCCAGTTAAGGTATCAACAAACATAGATCCACATAATAAACCATCCCATAATAGGACTGTAAACATGGTTTAGTAAAGTAGAGAGTCACTATGAAATTATATAGGATAACACTATAGAACATTTTTGACACCTGGAATAACTAGAACCTTTTTCATAAGATTTATATCAATCACATACCATGTATAAACGTTTGAGGTGAATCTGATCACCTGAATGGAATCGTTAATTCTATGAAGGATTTTTTTTTAAAAATTAATAATCTCTAACTATCAACAAATAATTTTTAATATATTCAAGTGGAGGTTGAGGTTGATCCCATAGAGACCAGTTTAATTATATAAAATGTTAATAAAATGTAAATATTAAAAATAGGTTCCATATTATTTTTGTTTTTAGATCAATGATATGAAAATACCAACCTTTTGTAAAACTGGGTTCATGCACTTAGTAAAGTAAAAGTGATATGTTTTATTTTAGACATTTCCATAATTGAACTCTAGGGAGACTGCTCTTAGTGTACTCAACCTTTATTCTATAAACCCCCTTACCTGAGTAGTTACTTGTTTTAATCCATAGATAGGTACTGAAAACCATATTTAAACATAATTACCCCAATCCATGTATTGGTCATTCCAAGGGAAGGATCAATTAGTTAATACATTCAAAGGAACACCCTCCTCAATCAGTAATGGTCATGCATGAAAGAGGAAGAATGGAATTTAGAAATTAAATAATTTATTGAATAACCCAAATTAAACCAAGAAAAATACAATATTCCACTAGGTAAACTCTTATATTACATATCTTGGTACAAAATAAAGATGAACCCCTCATAAAAGTCATGCATGGATAGGAATATAAAAAGTGACTTAAGAAGAATCGCCCCCACATTAGAAACAAAACCTATATAAGATCCGGTCAAAGGTTTAGGTCCAAGGTCTCCCAACTACCTATACAAAAATCCTCACGCTTTATTTATAGATAGAGTCATACTGAAAATATTCTCCTTCTCTTCAGTTTTGACTCTTCACATACTCCATCACCTGACTAGTTTGAATCTCCCAGTTATATTGACCATCCCCTCATTTAGTTATACACACATGTCTATGCATATTTCCCATCCACAAATATCCCTATAAAATGTGAGATATTGTCAAACCTCAAAGCATATGAATCTATAAACCTAAAAAAATCTAGCCAATACTCTTTAAAAATATTAATCCCCTGAATTACACTCATTTGTTTTGGTTTAATTCAATATCCCTTAGATCTAGGCTCCACCTACATGCATGATAATCATAAAATCTCTCTGTAAGCTATCCTATGACACATGAATTTTATAAGGATATCATGATTTTTAAATTATGAATATATCCAAACAACAGAATGAAAAAAACACTTATGAAACAACCTTCTCATGTGTTTATTTCTCCATGAATTCCTCTGTATGAATGTTGTGTTGTCATCTACCAAACATTGCAACATCTTTCCTCCTATCATACCTTAACGATTCAATTATTGGGTGCTTCATGATGTCGCTATAACCCTATGCTGTAGTATTCATCATGTTATTACCTCCAACATTTCACTATGAAAAAACTTCTTACTCTTACACTACAACATTCCTTAAGTAACCTTCATCAAAACCATCCATGATGCATTATCATAATGATGCCATTATTTATTTTTTTCTTCAACCTTAGGTTACGAAATTTTGTACATGCGATAGTGCAGCCTTCTATAATCATTTTGAGCTCCATAGGTCCCAATGACGTATATCCATAGATGTGGTTAAGATGTGTTTGGATTTATAGTGGTGTTAGATCTTACCATATTCTATCCATAGAGTTTATATTACATAGAATGTCAAAAATGGCATAGTGGTGAGTACAACGGTGATGACACATAAGAGAAGTTGGGACACCTTTTCTTCTATTATGTGTACAATACCCAAGAGAAATCTTCATCCAATATAGAATATTTTATGGACCTCACTCTACTATTTAAAAGATCACATTCCAAATAATGGTAATAAAAGATGAATGAGGGACCTAAAACCCTTATCACCACCATGTTCCATCCCATATGGGCGAGATATTCCTACCACCACCACATAGACTCTCCTCCCATATGATGGTGTTCATGATCTTATGTCCCTCCACTATTGTACCTATGTGAATAATCTCTTGGATTATTAGTTATCTGCCACTATAAGGTATAATTGGGGTTTATATCTTGGTTGATATAAAACCCTACGTATTAGATTCATTTTTATCTATAAAAAAATAAAAATTACTAATTAAAAATCCACAGAGATAACACATGGATTTCATTTCTTATTATTTATTTCTTATAAATATGGTTCAAAAATTTTGAACACCCAAAAATGTATAAAGGAACAAACATATGGGCATTAATACTTAGAAATCCATTATACTTTTCAATAAAAATTTCAAAAAAATATGCATAAATATTTCACTATCAAATCTCCCACACTTAAACCATTATTTTCCTCAATCATATTTTTAAACTTGAATTATAAAGTAAACTCCCCATGAAATAGATATTTATATTTCAATGTTTATCTTCCAAAAATTATCAATAGTGAGAATGAAATTTTAGTTTCCATATATGAAAAATTAATCCTACTCCTCACTAGTTATCAGTGTATTTGATCTTTCTCCTTGGAAATGGATGGAGCCTCTCTGTACCTCCATTTAAGCTACTCAATTTATCTTTATTAAACATGCCCTATTAGGATTTACCTTACCATGCTGTTTATTCTCATCACTCAAGGGAATAATTAAATGGTTTTTTTCTCATTCCTTAAGCCCATGTACTATAATTTTGAACCTGAATATGACCTATATTATCCACTTTATAAAGATAAAACTTACTATAAATTAGGATGAATTGCAAATTAGTATCATTTTCCCTAGTTAAATAATGGTTGGTAATGGATTTCAAAAAGATAATTATGCTCTAAAATGATATTTATATATTATGAATATTGAATGATAGTCAATGTTTAAGTCTAATGACATTATCCTCTAAAGAAAGATACGACAACCACTTCCCCAATATCAAGGAAACTCTCTGAACACTAAAAGAATATTGAATAAATTGCCATTTTTTCAATTTTTTTAAAGTAATTCTAGGATACATTTCACATCCACCATCCGAGCCCAAATGATAAGAATCATTGTTCAAGTGTTGGTGGATTTTTACTGTTCAAAACGCAAGCCAATTTTTTCATTTTTTTCATTTTATTATTTGTGGGGTAGAAATGAATATAATGAATAATGAAATGAACCTTTTGAAAAACAAAATAAACCAACCCAAAAAATATTCCTTAATAAATTACTACCCTTTCCTAGGAACTCCCTCTCTACCACACTTGAATATTGACAATCATGAAAAATACTTGTGTAAGGGTATGGATAGATAAAATTGTCTTGTAATGTGGCTCATTTGTATAAATGGTCATTAATGGCCTCTAATGGATAAATTCTGGATCAATATTAAGGTATGTGATAGATATAATTAATAAATTAATAAAATTCCACAGTAATTGTATACATGAATTTATGCAATAATAGTTTCGATATGATCAAATACAAATACTTATAGGTAACATGTCCAGAGTTCTATCAAAAACATTTCTTTTGAAAGGATAAAAAATATTGGGTCCATAAACCTCTAGATAATTTTAGAATAATATAAATATTAAATCATTCATGTAATGTTTACTAAAACAAATTATTTTACATGAGCTTCTGAAATTCAAATAATGAAAAATAGAAGGGAAACCTTCAACCACATGTGAAAAAAAGAAAACAATCATGATTAATTGAATCCAAACACCTATAATTAACCACAATCATTAAAAACTCTATTTATTTATTAAATTCTATCTACTTTAAAATTGAAAAATGGAATCGTGGGTTTTTAAAAAGTTATAAGTATATTTGATCCAAATAATATCACTAATCTATGAGTTGGTATTTAGTTTTTACCATTTAAGTGTAAAATAGATTTTGAAAATAGGGAAGTATAAATGATTGATTAAATTTAATGGTTAATCTAATTTTTCAAGAATACAAATTTTTGTTCTCCTTTATTTATCCCTTAGGAAATTGTGCCTAAAATTCTCATGGGCATCAAAATAAAATTTTAATAGTGAAATTGTAGGCCCATTCTCATGAAAGTTCAAAAAATAGGGTATTTCACTACTAAAATAGTTCCTAAATAGAATTTAAAAGAAATTAAATTCTATAGTCTTAAAGAATAAAAATTTTGGTTGCCTCCCAAAATAGATTTGGTTATGGTGGTTAAGGTTGATATTACCTCTCGATGTAAAGTTAACGAGTGTATGATAGAGGTTAACCAATCCAGATCTATGAAAGGTTGACATTTGTATTCCTCTATGTAGATGGGTCCCCTTAAATTTTCTAAAACTAACTTGACTCTTACTTTGGGTAGTTCATTATATTCCTCCATGAGACCAATCCATTGGTTATGGGTCTATTTTTCAAAATCAAAGGATAGTTCATGGACAACCCAAACTTCCTTCACTTCCTTGAAATATTTAGGGACAAAAGTCCATCATCTATATTCAGCCTTTTCTAGAAAACGTATTTCAGTACTTACCTATATTTCACCCTATTCTTACGTATATTTATTAGCTAAATCACTTTTATATCCAAGGATAACTGCATCTTCAATTCGTTGTACATTATCTTCTGTCAAATCATCTCATTTATCATCTATCTTGTTCATTAATTAATGGATACTTAACTTCACCTATTATCCACCAACTCTTAAAGTGTAAATACCCACATTAAACATATATCAATTCCATCCAAGTTTCTATAAATGGTCTTTCTAGGATTATTTGAGTAATACACTCATCCATGTCCACCACATGAAAGTCCAAAAGAAATTATAACATTCTTACCTTGACAATGAAATATTCAAGTAATCATCATGAAAATATCATTGTTGTATCCACAAGTTGAATCACAAACTGATTTGGTTTCATATCTCTAAATCCCATGATTTTTAATGTTGAGTATGAAGTTATATTTACACTCTATGTTTAATATAAAAAATCCTTTCCAACTTCATTAGAGACAAAATCAATCAGAAGAGAAAATCTACATGGAGGAATTTTCTTTTTCATTAAGCTTCTTAGTACCATATATGAACATTACCCTATCAATGGTATGGTGCCTAATTCCTATATATTAATTTTTTTTGAAACCAATTATTTCATAAAATTTTCATAGGTGTGAATATTTGTTATATATTAAAAAAATGGTTTGTTTATTTGAAATTTTTTTAATATATGAAAAACTTTTCGATCTAATCATCATATTTCCATTTCCTTTCTATCCTAGGAAAAGGTAATAGTGGTCGGTATGAGGGTGGTGATTCTTCTCTAACTAACTTCTCAGATAATTTTTATTTTTTCCCTTTATTACTTGAACTGTTTCCCTATTTTTATCATTTTTTCCCTCAATATGTCATTTAAATATTTATCACAATCTTGGGAGGTTTTTATACTCCACAAGGTGATGGATTTTAGATCTTAATTTCATGGAACTTTAGTATCTCTTAAAAAATTCCCATTTCCCTCACATTGAGTTGGGTAGTAATTAATCCCACTTGGACCTCTATATTCTTCATGAAAGATCATTGATTTTGTGATTCATTTTTAAATCCATAGATGTTAGCCACTCTGGAGTTGGCTATCAATTCCATGAGTGTGACACTTGTAGTTTCCATAAAAGTTCCTAGGGTATGCTTCAAAGTATGAATTTGACTAGTTTAAGATGGACCTTGATGATGAGGTAGAAAAACTTATTTCCTAGGTGGAAATCACTATCCTTGTAGAAATACATATCCTTGATTAAGTTTTTTTTATGGTTATGACCTCCATCCTTGTACATAATTTTGATAGTTACAATCAAGATAATTGGTAACTTCATAGTTAATACGTTGGACTTGTTGAGTGTCCATCACATATTTCAATTTCCATAACATTAGATTCATTTTATAGCTACCTAACTATTTTACACTATGTACATGAATTTTTTCTATCCTATATCAACATACCATTTGAAACTATTTATAGGAATTTCTTCTAATAATTTATAAGTCTCTTCCAGAAACATCTTCATTAGAGATCCTCCAGTGGTAACATATGATATTGATGAATTACCCAATGGTAAACCATTATAAAAATTAAAATTAGTAACCAGGTTTCTATGCCATGATGTAGAAATATTATAATAAAACTATTAAACATTTAAAATGAACTATAGATGGATTCATCAATCAAATGATAAAAATTAATAATACTCACACATAAGTCTATAGACATGGAAGGAGGGGAAAACAATTCCAAAATTTTCTTTCTAAATCCACCCACATTATGATTGAATGGGGGTATAGACTTTGGATCCACTCCTAAGACTTATAATTGTGTGGTAAATGGAAGAGGCGTAGTATTACTATGTTTTTTTTTCATGTTATTGAAATATAAAATGTCACACAAATCTAAGAAACTTCTATGGTGAGCATTTGGGACATCATGTAGTATCATTTTTATGATTACTTAATTGATCATAAACTATTCGAAGTTACCAAATGAACAATAATTCATCGATTGAACCCTAAATTAGAGGGTATTCTGTAGTTTATGAGATATTACATCCCCAAGTTCCTTTGTTGGAACTCTTGGGGTTCTCCTTATCTAGTTCATTGGCCATGTTATCTTCCATCCATAATTTATTCTTCTTTTTATTTTAACTTTTTATATTTTCAAATGTTTTTTTGATATGAAGATAAAATTCATGTTATTGTTCTTTTTTGTTTACCCTAATTCAAGTATTCATGGTTTGATGTTGTACTTTAAACTACTGCATAATAAGACCAAGCCTAAAATGGAGAAAAAGAGAAAAAAATAAAAAATTCATAAAAATACAAATCATTTATAATTATTCTTACTAGAAACAATTACATTATATAGATCTCACAAAAGGCATCATTAATTATATCATGGAAACTATTTAAAAATTTAATTACTCAAACCATCAAAAACTAATAATTAATGTAGTAAAGGGAAGTCGAGGTCAATACCATATATAACAATACAAAAAATAACATAGAATGTTTAAGAAAATAGAAGAAAGAGGATTATGAATGGTTATGATTTTAGATCTGTGAGACAGGCACACCAAGATTTTAAAAACCCATCTTTATTCACTTAGTGAAGTAAAAGTTATATGATTTTATTTAGATGTTGTTGAAATTAAACTCTAATTAGCATCCTCTTAGAGTACTTACCCTTTATTCTATTAATTATCCTTTCCCAACTTAGTTAATTGGTTTAATATATAGATAGCTATTAAAAACCATAATTAAACATAATTAATAAAGTCTATTCATTGGTCATACCATGGTAAAGACAAATTGGTGAATGCATTTAAAGGTAAACCCTTCTTAATCGGTAATGGTCATAAATGACATAGAAGGGATATACTTTTGAAATTAAATAATTGATTCCATAACCCATATTAAACCAATCATAAGAAAATATTATAATAAGTGAAATCCCCCTTCATTACAGAGTTTGTTATAAAAAATATAACCCCCACATTCTAGTCATAAGGGGATAATAAAGTAAAAAGGATACCAAGGAAACATAACCCCACAACAAAAAAACTTATTAAATTTATAGTTGACGGTTTAGGCACAAGATCTCATGTCGTCCTATATAATTTCCATAATTCTCTATTTATAGGTAGATCCAGACTTAGAAAAATAATCTTTTTCTCTTTAGTTTTCAATCTTCTTATCCCACATCTCCCAGCTAGTTTGAATATCCCATTTATATTATCCATCACCTCTTTTAGTTATGTACATTTTTTTATGTGTATTTATGATCGATAGATATCACTATAATAGCTGTGGGTTTTACCAGCCTCAGAGCATTTGAATCTGTACACCAACAAACACTACTACATAATAAGCTTTTAATAGCACTAATAAAGGGTTTCTTTTATGAGTGATTTTTTAGCATTGATAAAAGGTACTCTTTATCTGTATTTTTTAGTGCTGATAAATGGTATCCTTTTTCAGCGCTTTTTTATTTGCAATGATAGAATATATCCTTTATTAACGATTTTTTTAGCACTGATAAAGGGTACCCTTTATCAACGATTTATTTTTAGTGCTGATAATGTTCCTGAATAAAATAAATTAGTTAAATAAATAAAAATGAGTTTATTAAATAATATTAGAAGTTTTATTATTAATTAATTATTGATAATAATAAATAAATTGATTACAATATATATAAATAAATAATACAAATAAATTCTATGTATTAAATATATAGATATATGTAAAATAAAAATTAAACAAAGAAAAATTAAAAATAAGTAAATTAATAAAAATAATAATTTTTTTATTTTTTAAATAATTATTGATAATATTAATAAATAGTATATATTAAATATATAGATATATATGAATGAATATAAATATCATTTATATAATAAAGAATATTTATTCTTTATATTAAATAGTCTTATATTTTCTGAAGAATGACTTATAATTAAAAATCAAGATGAATAAAAAATACTGACTAATTGAATAGAGTAATAGAAATAATTGAATGTCATCTGCGTTTTCAATTTAGCATATATCAAAAATATGTTATATTGATTTTACATACATATACACAATTAATTAATTTTTATATGCAACCCACACGCACACACAAATATTTACGTATTTAATGAAATCATTATATAATTTATTAAAATTTTAGTATTCATTTTAGAATATCATTATAACATGATAAATTTAATATATAATGTCTTTAATTGGTAAAATTTATTTGTTTATTTTTAATTTTATTACAGTTAGGTATTAATTCATTTTTAATATTGTTTTATTTTTATTTTTTATTTTATTTAGAATTTAATCATCTTCTATTATTTATTTATATTTATTTATTTTCTATGTTTTAATATTTTGAATATGTATTCATATTTATTTTAATAAATATCCATATTTTTTTAATAATTTTATTTAATTAATATAACTTTTCAATTTTCCCAATATTGTTAAAGTGTACTCATTTTTAATTATTCAATTTGAAATATTTTTAACATGCATGCACTTAAAATTAAATATTCATTAATAATATTAAAAATATATTTATAAAGAAATATTTATAAGTAAATATATTTACAAATGTATATTTACAATATTCAGGGATTTATATGTTCATAATTATATATAAATAAATATTTTTTTTAAAAAATTATTTATATAACTATAAATAAAAAATTATATATATTTAACCAATTATAAATTTATAAATTTATTTAAACAATGAATATATTTACTATATTTATTATATATATAATTATATAAATATGTATAATGATATAAATATATAAAGTTTATTTTTTTAAAATTATTTATATAACTATAATTAAATAATGATATATTTAAATATTTATAAAATTATAATAAATATATTTAGCTAATTAATATATTTACTATATTTGTATTTAAAAATATTTATTCTATATATATATATCTGTATATAATTATATAATTATATATAATTATTTTTATTTAAAATAATTATTATAGAGACTTTATTAGTGATTATGTAATAAGCGATGATAAAAAGAATATTTATCAGTACTAAAACTTTAGTGCTAATAAATATGGATTTCATTAGCGCTTTTTTAGCACTGATAAAGATGCCTCGTATTAGCGCTTATTAATTTAGCTATGATAAAATGTAACGCCTCAACCCCAGAATCCAAGAGCTAGGACATTATTTTATTACATTGGTATGATTACAAGGAATCAAATCCTAAAGGACCGATCAATTTATCAGTCTTGGAAATCCAGATTACATACATGATACCCATAATAAATTGTGAAATAAAAAATACAAACATGATACATAATAAAATTAAATAAACAACATCCTTCAATTCTTATTGAAATATTTCTTCTTCAAAACCTCGAGAAAAGAAACATAATAAGGGCGAGATCAAATTCTCAGTATGGGTAAGTAAAGAGGAAGCAATAATGAATCAATGGAAACAAATTAACATGAAAAAGTAAAAATATGATAACACCTACCACTCAAATGACTAGATAAAGAAATATCAATTTGGAAAGGTAAGAAACTGAAACTCATTCCATCTAAATCGATAAATTGACAATGAGATGTATCCATAGATATGTTGACACAAAATCTCATGGATGGATAATAACTTAAATATTTATGAAGGAAATGTATAATTTTTAGACGTTATGTCTTAGGAACATGAGGACCTATACTATCAAGATCTATCCTCCAGATAGTTTAAAACTATTGCTACAAACTTTCTTAATTTTTCCAACTTAATCATCTCATGAGAACCTATCGATGCATTAAGGAGCTATATAAATTCCAGGCTCCACCTATCATTGCATGTCCGAAGCATTCGTCATATCGAATAATCAATTTAAATAATAGACAATATGCCTTATCAAATATATGTATTCAATAAAAGATATTGATTTATCAATAATTATTCAGTTAATAAAATAACTATCAATGTAGGCATCGTATGTAAAATGGTATACGATTTAGGAAATTATAATATCCATGATAAATTAAATGCTTAATTTATGGTAAATTTAATGTCAAATGATCATAAGAAATTGAATATTTCAACGGAATTAAAAGGAATCAAGGAAGTGAATGTGAATAAAGTCCTTGGTTAAATTAATCGTAAACCATTTAGGATAAGAATAAAGATGGAATTAATAAAATATATCCCAAGTGGAGTAAAAATGAAGGGTTTTTATCATTAATGAATAGAAATACTATAAAATGATCTTTTAAAATAATTATTTTGGAAAATATCATTTTTTTTGAAAAACCGTTTCTTTGAAAATCACTTTTAAAAACATTTTCCTTAAAAACTAAACTTTTAAGGATGAAAACGATGATTCAAAGGTATGATAGTGGGTAAATACGTACAAGTTGTATGAGGTAATTTTTTTTTTGCATGGTTAAAGGTTAGAAAAATTAATTTCTTGAAAAATGATAAGAAGATTCTTTTGAAAACATTGTTAAAAAAAGGGTGAAAATTTCATTACCAAGTCATTTTAAAAACATTTTTTAATAATTTTTAATAAAACATGGTTTTTAGAAGAAAACATTTTCTCTGACTAAAGAGAGAAATGAAGTTTGTTTTTCTTAAAAACATTTTATAAAACGCCCTGAGTACCAAAGAGAGTGAAAATGGTACAAATACACGAAAATGGTCATCATTAACCATAACATAGAAAAATTAAATGTTTTATTGGACAACGGTAATCTAATTTCCTCAAATGAAAATACCATTGATAGATCATTAATATTATTATTGAGGAAAATAATCTTTAAACATTCCAAAGTGTCCCATACCACTTTGAAACATTTTAAATCATTAAAAAATTGAAGGAATAATATTAAATAAACGTTTTAAGTACCTTTAAAACAAATTAATTCATTATATAATATATAAAAGGGGTAGTTGGTACACCACACAAAAGAAGTAAGCGGTGAAAATGTCATTTATCTCGTAGAAGTAAAAAAGTGAGATAAACATTCTTTACCTTAACGTTGCTTTTTTGTTGTGTGATGTTTATCCTTATATAAATTGGTTTAAAATATGTTACTAACTTATAAAAGAACCATAATCTTGTTTATAATATCATATATTAACTTCTTACAATAATCTATAACCTGTTTGTTAATATTATTTCATTATTTTATGTATTTCGGGTGTAAATTAACTAATGTTCTCAAATATGTTTTTACTTGTTATTTTTTAATCCTATTACTTGGATCATGATTTCATAATCTTAAAAAACTAAAACATGATTTAATTATATTATATATTCAGTACATATGTATTTATAATAATCTATAATGTTTGGAGATAAGAAATGAAATGCACTGTTCATGGAGACAGTAGGCCATACGCACACATGAACGCTACTTTCATTTCATTATCATATTAAAAGAATGAAAAGTACATTTTATGTACATACATGTATATTATAATTAAATTAACCTATTTATGAAATATATTTCATCTATTTTTATTAAAATTATACTTAATACGTTCCATGTATAGTGTGAACGAATCACACCACTTCGAGGGGCCGATAGTCCAGACTTCCTCAAATGATGTTATCGTATTAACAAAAAATGTAAAGTATTAAATATATGTTTTATAAAAGTATTAAAGAAGTATAAATAAATAATAAATATCATATATATTATATATAAATATATTTTCCATCATAATTTCCACCATGTGAGGTTGTAAAAGAAAAATGAACAATCATCGTTTTCTGAGGTGGTAGTTTTCTGTGCACGTATACTATATGTTCGTTATCCATTAGATGAAATTTTATGTAATTTTAGGTATAAAAAATCACATAATAAAATACTATTATATTTATGATTCATGTTTTTTTATATAAATGTGAAATAATTATATTTTAGGGAATGTATAATGAAAATAAAATTAAAATTATTGGGGAAGTTTGTTTCCTCTTAACCGGGTAACTCCTTTTAGTTTGTAACAAAAGGCTTCCTTGGATTGCTTCATTTTAAAACAGATGCTTCAATATTGAAGGTAGGCCTTTTGGGAAGCTGTTTTTCAGATATTTTTTGAACCTATTTTATTTTAGAGGTGTGAGTAATGGAAAAAACGGTGGCCTTTTATAGTGGAGGAGGACTAGCACTCTTGTAATATTTTGACAAGGGAATTACGACCACATTTTTCATATTCCAGGTGGATCCAATAATGGTATAATATTTTATCAAAGATATTAGAGGGTCTAAATATTTCCATCCAATAGATCTAGTACAAGTTTATAGGTCGTTTTGGGCCTTAAGGGTAAGGTTTAGTCCTTTATTAATCATAATTTATCTTTAGACGTTGTAATTAATTTTAATGACTCTCACTAATATTTTTTTTCTTGAAACAAATTTGGTATTATTATACATTATAAATTATTATTATTACAAATATATAATTAATTATTTTAAATTAAAATCATAGAATTGGTGGAAATTGATTTAAATTTAATCTCGTAGGTGGGTCGACAATGCAGGGTTTTAACGTAAAAACAACCGAATGTTTTCTATGTTTTTATAATCAATTTCAAAATGAAATTGACTCCAATGAAATAAAATGGATTAATTGATAAAAATATTACCTAATTAATCTTTATAACAAATTAAACTTATAATTTTACCTTATAAATAAATTATATGAAAAACCATTTTTGAACTAAAATTCAGTATTTTTAAATATTCATTAAAAAATGATATGTTTTCTAAAAATATAAAAAATTCAAACTAAACTAATTTGTATGCTTCTATTTAAAATATTATTTTATTTTTACATATTAAATAAAAATATTTTCAAAATTCATATTTAAAATGGGTTCTCCATTAAAAGTAGGTAAAATTTCCTTTATACAAATATAGGTTTTTATGTGTGAAATTGGGTTTGTTCTCATCTTATGCCTATAAAAACTAATTGATGAATATAAAAAATATTTTATTGAATGTATAACATATATATTTCATTAAAAATATCCACTTATTTTAATTAATTATGTTTCTTAATACAAAACTCCTTTGGATGCATAAAAATAAAAATATTTATTTTTATATCTAATTGGTTCTTATTTTTGTTTCTCATTCATTGGTAACCAATGAATTCATTTAATATTTTTGTAAACCATATATATTCATAAGTATGTTAACACTGATCATATCTACTGATTTAAAGGCTAGGTTATATTAAATAATATGTTAATAATATATATCGTTATTCGGTTACACTCAGTCTTGCGTCTAACACAAGCCATTTAAATTAAATTGTTGTTGTGTGCGACATACACTAACTCAGTATGATGTTCATTGCATGATATATCATATATATATATATATATAATTTATTTAAAATAATATAAATATATAGTAAATCCTCAGGGTATTATATCCCCTCATGCACTTGGTGATGCATGTGCCACACGTTATCAAATAAAATGTTCTTAGTTTAGGATTTCAGGGTGTTACATAAAAGGGATATCTATCAGCTCTTTTATGGAATCACTGATAAAATTTTCCTAATATACTTTAAGAACCCTATCAATTATTGAATCAATCATGATATCAGAATCATTCTACGGAACCCACCTTATGATGGGGCTCGTCCTCGTCGAAACTAAGCTTAAATCAAGTCTGGAATGAAAGATCGAAAAATTACAAGGATCGAATCCAAGGATAAAAAGATTCAAGGGTTGAAAGAATCCAATGATTGAATGATTTATAGTTTTGGATATATAACTACTTTCTCTTGGTCAATTCAATGTATTAATATAAGGTATGTTATTTTATCATCCTCTTCACTCATTTATTGGTTCTTTGGTGATATCTATTTGAGTTTTGGATCGTCATTATTTCCACACCACCCTTGATTTCCATTTCCCCTATACCCATGATTTCTATTGCCCTGTTCCCCCTAATTTTAGTAGCCAATGGTGTGACTTTACCACGTTCGGTGCTACAACTCCTCTCGAGTCAGTGTGCGAGGTGCGTGCCTTTGGCGTGTCTAGATGACGTCACACAGGTTAGGCGCACTAGGTGAGCCTCTCCTTGCCTTATGCTAAGGCACACTAAGGCATGCACCTTTGAAAAAAATTAAATAATCTAATATAGAATTATTTAATATTTATTTTGGTATCATTTGTGACTCTGATGGATATATATATTTCAAGTGTCATGTAAGTGACATTAAAAATTATCAACACCTAATACATTCCATTTCTTCTGACCATGTACCAGAAGGAATCATTCTAGGTAATGAAGATCCATGTTATAACCACATCCATAATCACCATTTATTGATTCAATATTTTTTTTCTTTCAAGAACATCCATTGTAGTGAGGACTTGAACATAACTATCTATTAGTGTGAATAAATCCAAATTTCATTTTTATGTTATTAATTTTAAATCCACCAAAACAGGAATAGAAGTTGTTGTGAAAATAAAATAAGTTTTTTTAAAATTTATTAATGTGTGTTTATAGTTAAAATAATAATGTAATTGTTTTATTAAATAGTATAATTTAATTTCTTTAAAACTAATAAATACAATTATGAAATTAAATAAAAAAATATGAATATTTTGAAAATAATAAATATATATTAATAAATTAAATAATAATAATAATATGTATTTTATGTTAATAACATCTATTATTTGTCTAATAAATATTTAATTAAAATTATAAAACACATTTTGGTATCCTAGAGCTCCCAATATTCATTAAAATGAAAAATCCCAAAATAAAAAATGGTTGAGCCTGTCAAAAAATGGTCTTGAGAGTTGTCACCACTCAATGATTTATCAACTAGAACTCTACCTTCATGTAAAAAATTAAGAGTATAAATATGTAGAAGGGGATGATAATTTTTAACGCCACTAGTATGGACCCTAAAATAATGACC
Source organism: Viscum album (assembly GCA_963277665.1). Lineage (NCBI taxonomy): Eukaryota > Viridiplantae > Streptophyta > Magnoliopsida > Santalales > Viscaceae > Viscum > Viscum album. Next base: position 2,123,131,313 of record OY728123.1, on the reverse strand, counting down.
AACCTTAATTCCAGAACCACAACCACAATAAATAAATGGACCCAAGATTAAAAGTAGATAAATAATAAAATAATTTCATGATTTAGATAATACATCTCACAAACAGTCATAAAACCTGAGGACAAAAAATTTTAATGTCTAGGAGACCATCTTCATAAACAAAATATTTTACAACACTTCAAAAATGAAATCTATAATCCCACTAATCTATATCCCTTTCTAAATCTCAGAAGATATAATCATCTTCATAACATGGGGGATGTAAATGTAAGAATGGGTTTTTCTTAGATTCTCAGTCATAGAAAAATATATTATAATGTTTCAAATCATAATCATGAATGAGAACGTGAGGAAGATATAAATATATTAAAAAAATATCAAAAGAACTCATACGGTAATCATAAAACATGTTAGAGTAACATGATACCATTAAAAATTGTTATGTACGAAAACAATTTATGACATGGATCAAAATAAAAGTCAAAAAATCATTTAACATGTGATAATGAAATAAAAGTGTTGAATAATTGACAAATATGGTGTAATCTAGATAATATTGCATTTCATTGAAATGAAATGAACAAAAAATATATAATATGAAATGATATTTCTTTTGAAAATTCTTTACTGTGACATCAATAATAAATTAATCTAACATTACATAACATTTCATATTATACATTTCTAATTATATCTCCACATTCATCTTTGTTTTCAGAAAATCTTGAAAATTATTCATACAACTATTTAATTTGTGACATGTTCAATAGAGTTCATTCAATGATTAAAATTCATCATTAAATTTTACTTATGAATATTATTCTGACTTTGAAGCTATTTTTGTAATATTGGGTCATCTCACCTTTAACTAAAAACCGTTTTATCTTTCAAAATTACTTTTATAATGTTTTATCAATAAATGTTTATCTCTTCTAGGTGGTGGAATGAGAGTTTATTATTCTTGTTTATCATATTTGGGTTTCTTATTATTCTTTAATTTCTATATTATATTTTCATTTGATTAGGGGATTTAAGAAAGGCTTGATAGATAATTTTTATAAATGTATAAATAGTCTTAGTTAGAGGATTTAAAGTATTAATATTGGGATTTATCCAATAAATATAGAATTCATAGAGGCCCCAAATATTCATATATCATATCATGTCTCCAATGATACCCCTTGAATCACATAAAAGAACATGTATGCCTCACAATATCACCTTTAATAGTCTACATGTTAATAACTAGTACCAATTCTTTAATTCCGATGAATGGGAGACCTTACCCATTTTATAGAACACAATGGAGTATAAGTTTCATCCTCTTTAGCATCATCTCCCAAAAAGTCATTATTTCAATTAGTTTCTTGTGAATCAACCCTCATCACATTTATGTTTTTGATACTACTCTGAGTAGTAGTCATCCCATTGATGAATATTACTTAGTGTATTTTAAGTAACATAGGTGCATTTCTACAAGATATGGTGGATGAGGGTAAAAAAATGAAATGATAAGTATTTAGAAGGTGAACTGATGAGGATTATAGTTGTCTATGACTTTCACCTTTGGATGAATTCATAGGATAAAACCTACCATAGGTAAATAATTATTTTCTAAAATTCAATTACTAAATTTCTTCAAAGAATACTAAAATTATTTGAAACAATCGAATTTTTGGTTTCCATTATTATAATTATCTATAAATCTCACCATTGATAATGAATATATTATGTTTATTTATTTTAGGAAATGAATATTTTATGAACCCAAAAGGATGGATATGAATCGAAAATGGATGCACTCTAATCATTTGATGAATGATTATGAATATGGAGTTAAAGTGTTCATCATGTTTTAAATTGAGCATGTATATGAACCTTCTCAAATCCCTTTTAATTGTTTATGTTATTTTTATCAAGAAAAATTACTTTGGAAGAATTGGAAGAAATTTGTGTTTGTCACGAAATAGATCAAAGCTATAAATGCAGGACTAAAAATAGAGAAAATCCGAATGCATACACTGATTGGGATGATACTATGGTTTACCGTTAATTTGATAAGAATACCATTGTAAATTATGATGGAGATCACATGAAATAAATCAAAATAGAAATTTAATATGACTTTATTGATTATCCAAAGTTGTTTGAGAAGTTAAATATTTGTGCTAAAAGACCATTGTATACTTGTTTTTCTAAATACACAACATTGTCTACTATATTGAAGTTTTATAAATTTAGATTTAGTAGGGGATGGAGTGACACCATCTTTACAAAACTAATTGGTAACTTAAATAATATCCTACTATAAGAAAATTAACTACCATGGCAAAAATATGATTTTAAATGAATTCTACGTTCAATGGGAATGATATATAAAAAAACACATGCTTGTCCAAATGATTCCATATTGTTTTAAAAGGACCATGAATCATTCATAAAATTACCTATGTGTAGTGAAGATCGATACAAGAAAAATGATTCATGTTCTTTGAAATCTGTATAGTACATTGCTATCATTCCGTGGTTTAGAAGACTATATGGATGTCAGGAAACCACGAGACAATTGACATGGTCTATAGATATAATTTTTAAATATGGTAACCTATGTCATCCATCATATTATCCTCAGTGGAAGAAAATTTATTATGACTATCCTAAATTTGGAAATGAACTGAGAAACTTTCGTCTTACGTTATCTACAGATGGAATAAACCCTTTTAGTGTACAGAGTAGTATTCATAGTAAATGGCCAGTCATATTGGTAAATTATAACATTCCACCATGGTTATGCATGAATTGAAAATACGTAATATTTTCTTTTCTTATAACTATAACAAAGCAACCTGGTAATGATATTTATGTCTATTCAGCTCCATTGATAAAAGATCTGAAATTGATGTGGGATATAGGTTTTACAATGTATAATGCTCATAGAAGTGAATAATTCACATTGACGTCCATATTCTATGGGATAATAAATGAAATACCTTCTTATGGAAGTTTAGTTTAATATATCATTAAAAGAATATTCGGGGTCCCATTTATGAAAAACATACACAATGTGTTCAGTTGAAACATTCCTCGAAGACTATATTTTCCGAACATCGATTTTTTTACTTCGATGATATAAATACCAATACTGAATAACAACATTCAATGGGAATATAAAAAAGGTACAACACCATATCTAGTAATGGGTGATAAAATATTCAATAAAGTAAAATATATTGACATTATTTTCAGTAGTCCATTTTTGAAAAACTTATGAAATTAGGTTTGAAGAAGAGGTCAATTTTCGTTAAATTACAATATTGGAATTGTTTGTATGCCATACATTTTCTTGATGTCAGGATGTATAAAAAATTAATTTTATACTGTTATTGGAATGTTATTAAATTTTCTAGTAAAATAAAAATATGGCATCAATTCTAGGTTTGACATGATTGAAATGGGAAAAGGGTAGAGTTGGAAGCAGTGAAGGGTAAAGGGTAGAATTTTCTTCCTCTAACATCTTACACTCTTTACATACGAGAAAAATTGAAATTTTATTGTTTCCTTAATAGTATAAATGTTCTTTAGGGGTATTCATAAAAAAAATCAAGAATGTCATGTCAATGAATAATTTGAACTTACATGGATTAAAATCACACGACTATCATGTTTTGATGCAAGATTTGATGCCGGTTTATTTCCATTTCATTTTGCCTCAAAATGTACAGTACAAATTAACCAGAATTTGATTATTTACCAAAGCCATATAGAGTAAAGTTATAGACCCAGTGAATTTTCCAATCATTAATAGGGAGGTTTTAGTCATGTTATATGAATTAGAAATGTTCTTCCCACCACTATTCTTTGATATAATGGTCCACCTGATGGTTCACATAGTTAGAGAGGTTCAACTATATTGACATGTCCATTATAGATGAATGTACCCCATTGAATGATATATGAGGATTTTGAAAGGGTACGTCAAGAATCAAAGTATACCCGAATGTTTTCTTGTAGAATAATAAATTATTGATGAATCTGTTGATTTACGTACCGATTACCTATCAGATATTGACAACATCAGTCTCCCAAAGTATCATTATAGAGGACGCCTTATGGGTGAAATTATTTCTGAAAGATATTTTTTAGCAATTACCATGACCGAGTGTGATAAATCAAACCTTTAAATTTTACATAAAAGTGAATATGTTGAAGCATACATTGAATCCCTCAAATAAATTCTTATATATTTGAATCCATCAAGGGATCAAGGATGGATATCGAATACATATAATCAAAAGTTTATAGGATTGGTATGAGATCAAAGTTATAAGGATATATCCAAAATTTCAAATTTAATTTATGGATGAATTTAATGTCTAGCCAAAGGAATGAATGAAAATTTTATATCTTACACCGGTATTACAGTCAGTGGTGATATATAACACCTCACAATTCTAAAGTAATAACATTATATTTAATAGCGTGTAAGATACACAACCCCAAACACGTAAGGATACATAATATCTCAATACTTTTAAATATATTTCATATTTTTATAAATATTGTATATACTATATATATTTCAACTAATGAAACATTTATTTTACCTTATTTTTCATGCAATGAGTTTCTTTAATGGCCTTTATTGCACACAAAAGCGAATTTTACTGAATACTATTAATATTATCATTTAAAATGAGAATAATTTCCTAGTAATTAAATTTATTTTATGAATATGATTAGCTAACAAATGAAAATATATAGTTGAATTCGTTGGTTACCAATTATTCATAAATGAATATAAAAACCAAATGAATATAAAGGGAATGATTATATAAAACATATTTTATGCTCCAAATGCATTTCATCTTAATAAATAAAATTAATTACTATAAGTGAATGATATTAAAAAAATATATATATTATATATTAAATAATATATTTTTCATATTCATCCAATAGATGTGATATACATAAGATAATAACAAACCCAATTTTTCACAAACACACCTATATTTATATAAAGGTTGTTTTACCGCCTTTTAATGGTACACCTATTTTAAATATGTATTTTTTCCATTTTTATGAATTTAATATGAAAAATTAAACTTTATTTTTGAAATAAAAACATTAAAATTAGGTTTGGGTTATTTTTTAATTTTTATGTGATGTTTCATTTTTTGATGAATAGTGAAAAATAAGGAATTTTAATTCAATACTACCTTTTCTTGTAATTTAAATACATTATCAAATTATATTTTTATTTTGTTTTAAAGTAAAATTATATAAATTTTATATAATGTAATATTATTTAGGTAATTGTGATCATTGTTTCATTGAAATTGGTTATAAAAATATCTTAATCTTTAAACATTTTTACTGAAAACCCCTCTTTGTTATACCATTTATGGGATTAAATTTAAATTAATTTCTTCCACTTCTATAATTGTAATTTTTAAAAATGGATTAAATATTTTAAATAAGATTAATTTATAATTTCTAATAAGGGTAACTTATTTTTTTTATCAAAAAGATTAGTGAATGTGGTTAAAATTAGTTACAACGATTATGAGAAAAATTAGCATAACAAAGAACTACACATCAAAACTTTTAGCCCAAATGACCTAAATAATTGTCCAAAATACATTTTATGGACATATTTATACTCTATACCCCCTTTTATCTGATTTGGTTTATTATGGATCCACTTTATATAGGAAACATTTTGGTAGAACTCCCAATTATTCACACATAAAGAGGCACTCACCCCTCCCAATTATTAACACATATAAAGCCCTTAGACTCACCCAAAATATGATAAAATAAATTACCAAATCCCTAAACTAATAATATAATCTTAAATTCATGTATATATACATCTAAGGAATCAATTTTCTACAAACCAAAAGAAGTTACTCAGAAAACAGGTTACATCCTTTCTTAAGCTCTTTTGTTTTATTTACATTCTCCACCCCCTAAAATAATTTTATTCCATGATTAATTAATAAAATAAGTATCATGAATACACTTATATGTTTTTATATAAATATTTTGACCTAAAAATACACACACTTCCATCAAATGGTTAATTTAAATACCATTCGTGTGTCTGGTGAACAACCGCCTCACAAAATGATGTCATTAGCTTTTCCTTTACCACATTTAATGGTTGAGAATTATATTGGAAAATTTGTTTATATATGATATATATTATATTAATAATTTCTTTATGATTGTTTAATTTTTATATTGAATATAACTTAATGATTTCCATTTTTTTGGAATACGATAACATTGGTTTTGGAAGTGTGGACTACCGCCTCCTCAAAGCAATGTGATTTGTTCACGTGATACATGGAATGTATAAAAGATGGTTTTAATTAAACATATGCAACATAAATTAAATATATATGATTTTAATGGCACAAATACCTATTTTTTAAATATAATATATCATTTTCTTTATTACCCTTTTCAAACACTAAAAAGTGATAACGTCGGTCGTGGACGTGCAGTCTATCGTCGCCTCAACACGATGTGATTAATTTTACATTAAAAATTCTTTATATATAAGTATATATGATTAAATAACATGATATTTATTATATAATGATTATTCTAGAAATATATAAGGTTATTTACCTTTTTTATATAACGATCAATGAAAAATGTGAACGTTACTCTTGCATACGTATAACCTACCGTCTCTATGATTGTTATGCTAGTTCATTTGATTCATAAACTCATTTAATGAATCATTTTAAAAGTATAATGATGTATAAGTAAGATAATTATGTCCGGATTATTATTATTTATATTTTTATATAATGACTCCTTTGACCATATTTGACCTACCAAAGTCATTTCAAACAGATGAACTAAATCTGGTCAAAACACTCGACAAAATTTTTACTATTTTAGTAGTTGTATAAAAATTGTAATAAGTTAATTAAAATTAAAAATATAATTGAATATTATATGGTGTATATAATTCCATTTGACAATAAATATGAGGAAAATACTTATTCTCATGATATTAAAAGTTTCATTTATTGTAATTTCATCATAGGTATTATGACTCAAATGTTTTAAAGTGGTATGTGACACTTTGTGATATTTCAATATTATTTTTTCTCAAGAATTTTTTAATGATATTTCAACGGTATTTCCATTAAAAAACTTCAAAAACCATTGTTTTTACTTATCCTACATTTATTAATTATTGATATATCCATATTATTTATTCAATAAAGATATTTTATGATGTATATTGATTTTTAATTAAATAGATTACTCGATATGAGGAATGATTTGGACATGAAGTGATCGGTGGTTCCCAAACTTAATATATCCCCTTGACGCATCGAAATACTATCATGGAAAAAATTAGTTTTCCAAATTAAATAATTTTCTATTTATGGTTTTAAACTATTTAGAGGACAGATCTTGATAGTAGAGGTTTTCATGTGCCTGAGATATGACATCTTATAATTAATAATTTTATTCATTTTGATTAATTTATTATTATCCATGAAATATTAACTATGGAAAAATATATGGATGAATTTAATCCTTATTATATTTATAAAATAGAATATGTTTTTAGTTTCATGCCTTTCCATATTGATTATTCCTTATCTATTTATTTAAATTTAATATGTACTCATTTATTTACCTATCCATGTGAATTTATTCTTATTGATTTATTATTGTCTTCACCTAACCACCCTTACCAAGAATTTTAACTCACACTTATTTTTGTTTCCTTTCCATAGGTTATGAAAAAGAATCCTTTGAACGGGTTTCAAGGATGTGGTTTATTATTAATTGTTATGTATTATGTTTTATTTACTATTTCCCAATGCATTATGGGAATCATTTATGTGATATGGTTTTCCAAAACTGCTAGAATATTTGGTCCCTTGGTATTTGAAGCTTGTATCTATGACAATGTAATAAATTAATGCACTGGATCAGGGCTTCTAAGGTCGGGGTGTTATATTTGGTGTTGTGGAATGTTTAGAAGTAACCTTGGAAACTAGATTTAGAAAAGATAGATCAGGTAAAAAAGACCTAAAATACTGTTTGAGGATTAGTATAGAAGAACGACCTAGAATTTTGGTATGCTATAGATTATTTTGGTATTCCTAGAAATATATCTCTATCTAGATACTACAAGTTGATGTGGTTCTGGAACAAATTTATATAGGGGTAACCACTATGACAAGGTTTAGTGAGACTAAATCTAGCGTAACCTAGTACATGATAATTATCCTTACAACACAGTTGATTTGAAACTCCGAGTGGATATACATATAATAAATTACATTTTATTTAGAAACTATTATAATAGATTTAAGTAAATATGTTACCAAAGAAAAAAACATTAAGATTCTACGATTAATGATGCATAAATTTATATCATGTGGTTGAAATTATACATTATGATTTTATGAGATAATACATAATATGAAATTATTTAGAAATGTAATATAGAAGAAGGAATGTGAACCTTTAAAATAAATGTGTTCTAAAGAGTTATAAGGATCATATCTTTTATGATACTAGAAAACTATTTCAAAAGGAAATAATCTCCAAATAATTCTCATCATATGAGGACATAGTATAATGTGATAATGAGATGGGTAAATAATTATCCAATTCTCATGGATTCTATGGAAATCAGAAAAAGAATAGGATGAAATGTCTAAAGATGCATAAAAGGAAAAAGGGAAAGAAGTATTTTCTCACATGTGATAATTGTGGAATGATACACCACAATACTTGTTTAAGGGAATGGGATTTTGTTATAAATGTGGATAAAATGCCAAAAATTTCATTATTTCAAGAGAAAGAATGAAAATTCCAATGTTCAATGATTTCACAACAATGAGACGGGACAATATTAAAATCAATGTCTCATGCCTCAAAGGAATATACCCCAAAAGTGGCTAATGGATCATGGTAAATATTATAATACTACCATAGACAAAGAGGAATTATTAATGATATTATGTTGGATTCAATAATAATGTCATCTAATAATTTTATCAATGATGTACTGGTTATAATAATTATGGAATATATGAGGATTTTACTTGAGTACTATTTTCTTAAGGATTTGAGAGCATATGCTGAATGGTACCAAGAAAAGTTATTTAGTAGAAAGTAAAACGTTTTGGAAAACACATGGTTTATATAAAGATATCCCTTAAGATGTTCATAATGTTAAGATAATGATGTTTGAATAAATAAATGATTGGTTTGGATAATGTAAATCAGATAAGTACTGACTACCTTGGAACTGATTAATGATTGTTGACAAAGTGGTTTATATTTTCATTGATGGGGTTAGAAAATTTTTTGATTTATAGAATATATCTAATAACATGTGTTTTACTTAAGGAATATGTAATAATTCATGTTCCCAATAAATTATTATGGCAATTCAATTTATTACCATATTTAGAGAGAGCACATGATGAAGGTGTTCACATACATGGTATGTCATGAATAAAGAGATACTTTCTGTTGATTGAAGGTTAATGATAATTTAATTTTTAAATTAAGTGACTTTCCATCCAAAGGGTTGGATAATTATCTTTATGAAAAGTTAACCATTTATGAAATGGTTAATATTTATTTTTGGATGATATTTTAGAGATTGATGTAGTAATTCATTCTAAGATACAAATTATACAAAGAGATGAAGTAGAAATATTTCTAGGCACAATAAAAGAAAAATATTGTGTTTATAGAGACCTATATTTTCTTATATTCATAGAAAATGAAATAAATCCCCAACTCTAAGAAAATGGTTTTGAAACAAAAATGTTGTCCTATTATCATTATTTTTATGACATCAATAACTTTTGTTCATACCTATGGTTTATGGTGTTGTGGTCAATAACTTTCTCATTAATATGTTCTCTATAACTCTTCATCAGAACATGATAGTTATATTTTTCTTTTATATCCATGTTTTCACTAATGTTCTCTTTTTTGAAAGCCTAGTTTTGTGGCAACCTTCGCATTTCATTTTACGTCTTACTATGAAGATGTGTTGTTAACCCTATTTATGATGTGGGTTTTTCAACAGTGGATTATTTTTAAATATCAATCCATTTATTATAGAGATGAAATTTAAATTTTAAGGATGCAATTTAATTAAGGTGTGGAGAATGTGGCACCTTTAAATTCTAAAGTTAGAATATTTTATTTAATATCATATAAGACAAAAAACACCAAGAGTGTAAGGGGATAAAATATCACAAGACTTTATAGTATATTTTATAATTTTAAATAGATTCTATCTATTCTATATATTTCAATGCATGCAACATCGATTTTAGCTTGCGTTGCAAGCAAAAAGTTTCTTCATTGGCTTGTGTAACACACAAGACAAAATCTTACTGAATAAAATTAATATTATTATTTGAATGATGATCACCTCATATTCATTAAATTGAGGTTATGAATACAAATAAATAACTTATGAAAATATATAGTTGAATTCATTGGTAATGAATTATATAGAAATGAATATAAAAAAAATTGAATATAATTGGTATAATCTTATAGAAAATATTGTTATGCTTAAAAGGTGTGTTATCTAAATAAATTAAATTAATTAAATTTAGTGAATGATATTAATATATATATATATATATATATTATTCAATAAAATATTTTTGAAATTCCTTCTATATCTTGATAGGAATAAGATAATGACAAACCCAATTTAACACATAAAAACCTATATTTTTAGAAAGGAAATTTTACTAGATTTTAATGGAAATCCTACTTTAAATCTGAATGATGATACATTTATGAATTTAATATTAAAAAAATAAAAATTATTCTTGAAATTGAAATTTCAAAATTAGGTTAGGGTTAATATTTTGTGTTTTTCTGTGAATTTTCATTTTTTGATGAATAGTGAAAAATATAGAATTTTAATTCAAAATTATTTTCTCATCTAATGTATTTATGTAGTTAAATTATGAATTTATTTGGTTTTAAATTATAATTATTAAAATTTTATATCATTTAATATAATATATTTCATTGGAATAAATTTCACATTGAAATTAAATATAACAACATCTCAAAATTCTAAATAGTTTTACCCTAAAACCCCACTTTATCGTTCTATATGTGGGATTAAATATAAATAAATGTATGACACTTATCTGATTGTAATTAAGAAAAATGGATTCCACGTTTTTAATAGTTATAATATATAATATATAATATTTTCATGTTAGTTTTTGAAAAAAATATCAGTGAAAGTGATTGAAATTAATTAGAGTGATTAAGAGAAAACTTAGCTTAATAAAGACTAAAGCTCACACATAAGGGCCAAAATGACCTATATAATTGTTAAAAATTATTTTTTTGGACATATTTAGACCATATATTACCTTTTATCTGACATGTTTCATTATTTGAGCCACTTTAACTAAGTATAATATGGGTGGAATTCCCTTTTCAAAAATTTACAAGAATGACACTATTTCTCCAATATAAAAATGAACTCAACCCTCAAAGTTATTCAGACCACTCAATCTATTTCCCTCACCCAAAATATAGAAATATAATCTCCTGAAACCCCTATCACCATCCTATAATCCTAACTTTAAAAATAAATTCACCCAACAAATCCCATTGGTGAAAACCAAAAGGAGTTACCCAAAGAAGAGGTAACATCCTTCCTCAAGATATTTTGTTTTATTTACATTATCGTCCCCCTAATGTCTTATTATTACAAGATTAAATTATAACCTCATAATAGTAAATATATTTATATGTTATTTTATAAATATTTACACCTAGACATATACAGACTTCCTTAAAATGGGTAATGAACTTACCGTTCATATGTACAATGAACTACCACCACAGGAAACGATGTCATTCATTTTTTCTTCACCGCCTTTCACGGTTGGGAATTATGATGGGAACAAAATTTATATATTATATATCTGATATTTTTAATTTTATTATTCCTATTTATTTTATTATATAGAACATACCTCTGTACTTTCCATTTTGTAGGAATATGATAACATCATCTGTAGAAAGGTGGACTACCGCCTCCTCAAAGTGATGTGATTCGTTCACGTGCGATACATGGAATGTATAAATGATGGTTTGAATTAAATATATATTATATTAATTATAAAATATGTAACTCCCCAACCCCAGAAGCCTAGATTCAGTGCATTATTTTAATCCATTGGCTTGATTACAAGGAATCAAGTCCCGAATGACTGACTAGTTTAACAATCATAGAAAATAGATTACATACTTGAACGTTACATTACATTATAAAATGAAAAACAACAACAAAATTGTCTCCATTGACCAAGTTTATATCCCTTATACTATCCCTGAAGGTCATTCATAATGTACTTTATCTCATCCTGGGAAAAATAAAACATAGAAAGGGGTGACCTTAGATGCTCAGTAAGGATAAAAATATAGCAGAAACATTCATAAGTAAGCATAAACATTTAAGGAAATGTTTAATATTAAAACAAAATTCTTTTAAACATAAAATTCAGAATAATATGGGAAAGATAAATCAAATAATTCCATTTAATTATTCAGATGGATATTCTACTAGTCCAATAATCACAAGTAATATCAATATCCAATTTTATAATGATGGAATGCATAATTTCAGACTTCATAACCACATAGTCAAGGCCTTGTGCCAAGGCTACAAATAAGATTTTATCAAGGCCTTGTGACAAGACACTAGTTTGTCTCATGAGACCTACCGATGCATTGAGGATCAATAGTGGGCTCCTCCCACCACTTACTAAGTCAAATGCATTCCTCATATGAAAAGTTTTAAACCTAACATAAAAATTCATATTAAAACTATCATATGAAATTTCAATACTTTATACATAAACCATGAATGGTATAAAAATAACACATCCATAGTCAAACATATCACAAAACCTTCAATAAAATATAGAACATTTGTATCATAAAAAATCAACTTCAAACAAGTTTAAAATCCATAAAAAATGTTGACAAAGATGAAAATGATTTGTAAAACTTTTTGAGAGAAATATCCATTTTTCATGAAAACATTTAAAAGTCACACAATTTAGAAAAGAATAAATTTAAAGACATTTTTGAATCAAATTTTCCCATACCACTTTGAAAATTTTCAAAGGAATTTAAATTTTAAAAAAATTCATGTTCATATAAATAAATACATAAAAATCATTTTGAAATCATTGAAATTAAACCCATCCAAATAATTTAGTGTTTGAATAACAAACGACACCACGAAGTGGAGACGGTAAGCCGTACGTTAACACGTATGGTGAATTTGTCATTTATAGGATGGATAGAATAATGAATATGGTCGTACAAATTTTATAATAACATCACAGTATGTAGGAGGTACTGGATTTATTATTTTGGTATAGAAAATAAAAAGAAATAGGAAGTGGAAAAAGAAATGAACTTGAAAGAGGGTGGTGAAATTATTACCTCTTCTTCGGGTGTTTCCTTTTGAGTTCATCAAAAGGGATCCTTAGGTTGGATTTATGATCAAATTAAAGACTCTAAGTTTATTTGAGGGAAGTTGGGAGGATATTTGGTTCGGTTTTGGCCGAGACAAAAGGCTTTGGAGGTGTTATTTTGAGAGAAGTGGAAGTGCGCTTTTATAAGAGGGGTGAGGGTTACTTTAGGAAAAGATTAAAAAATTAATTTATTATACAATCATATTCGATTTTAATGGATCCAAAGGAATTTATTTCATGACTTAGATGGTTATGGGTATAAATTCATTCATACAATAAGTTTTAGACAATTTTAGGTTACCATTTTAACCTTATCATTTAGATTTAACTCGTATTTAAATAGTTTAACGTTTACCGTGTCTTCTTGTATTATTACACTATATGGTTAATAAACTTTCCCTAAACTTCAAAGAGAACCACAAGTGGTTTATTAATGACATATCTAATATTATTTAATCCCTTTGGACAAACCATATATTTTTGGGAATATTATATCCACCAATAATATAGTATTTTTTTTTTAAAATTAATTTATGTCAATTTTGATACAATTTGGTACTTTTTTTGTGAAGGTTATAAAAACATTCTTACTCCAAAAAAAAATTATCTAATCATCCCTAACATGTCATATTAACCTATAAAATATGTGGACGACATAAAAATTTTAAATTCTATTTATTTTTAAATTTTTTATATAAACTATTTTAATATTTCATTAAGAGGGTAATTACTACATCATCATTGTGTCATAAGTACATTTAATTATTTAATATCAAGAAATTATAAATAAAATACCATTATTTAGAATTATTTTTATATTTATAATTAATATTTATATTTGAATTTATCTTATGTATAACCCTATATAAAAAATGGTTTAGTTAATAAACATTGAATTTTGTACTTTTAACTCTTCTTTAAATAAAATAATATTAAGTGTTCTAATCTAATCCAAGTGGATCTAAAGGATCATATTATATTCCTAAAGTTTTTTGGTTGAATTACACTTATCGAATAGAATTAGGACATGTGTTAGAGTATTATAATATCATTTTTACCTTTAATTACCCTATTTACTTTTAACCGTGGTAAATAAGTCAAACGTTACTATTCATAAAAAATTATTTTCATCTTATTAAATCAAATTTTTATTACTGATGTCAACCGTGTCTCTCAGATTTTTGAAATTCAACTCACAGAAGAGGTAAAATTAAGTTTTATGCAAATATGTTAATGTGCTTAGAAGGTGAGTAAAAGAGGTTAAAAAGTTCAATAAAATCACATATATATAATTTTATAATAAAATGAATCAAGTTAATTAAATTGAAATTATATAGGTATTATATATCTATTTTGACTTAAATTAAATTTAACTAAAATAAATAATCATTTAAATAAGAAGTCTTTTTTAAATAATAATGCAATGTTTTTCACTATTCATAAAAAATAGAAACTTTTCATAAAAATACCAAAAATTTACCCTAAGTTAATTTTGATATTCCAAATTCAAAAATGAAGTCTATTTTACCAATTTAAAATAATAGAAGTTGCATTTATTAATTTAAAATTAATTCTTGTTGTTAAAACCAAAAAGTGGGTTTTTAAAAACTAAAACTATCAAAAGATTGACATGTGTTTATGTTAAATTTAAATGTGAAATTACTTATAATGACCAAAATTTTATTAAATGATAAAAATAAAACTTAATTATACTTAAAAACCATTCAAATTTATAATTTAACACAATAAATTATTTCTATTAAAAAATTTGTTTTTCAATTAAAACATAGTATTTTTCACTATTTTTCAAAAAATGAAAGTTATTAGAAAAGTACCAAAAATTTATCCACACTAAATTTATATGTCCCACTTCTATATAAGAATTTAATTTCATTAAATTGTATATATAAAAGTGTCAAATATTGGTTGTAAAAAGGGTTCGCCATTAAAAGGAAATAGAATTTCATTTTTTGAAAAATAATTCTTTTATCTGAAAGAATGAATTTGTTCTTATATTATGTCTAAGAAACACATAATATGGATGTTAAAATTATATTGAGTATATAAGATTCAAAATTCAGTTAATACTATTCATAACTGCTTTTTGAATGGCTAGTTTGGTAAGTTGTGGTGCGCTCGAACTCGGTATTGTGTGTAGCGCAAGCTATTAAATTACTTTAATGAGATAATGTACTTTGAAATCTTGACATGTCAAATTCTTCCTTCCTTAAATAAATTTCCTCCTCACAATTTGAAATTGTTCTTAAAAAATAAAAGGTTAAAAATAGAAAATTACCTTTTTCAAAAACCCACATTGGAAATTGGGTTAATAAAATTTAGTCTTAATAAGAGGGTAACCGAATAAAACATTCACCACCAAATTATGATCTTGATTAGAAGAACATTGGTGGAAATTAGAGAAACATAATTGGAAGGAAGATGTATATATTTATAGATAGTGATTGAGGACATCAATCACAAACAAGTGTAAAATTGAGGGCCTCGAAACCATCAATCTATCATGATTTTAAATATCATTAGTTTAAAATAACACAAGGTATTAGGATAACACATTGTTTGTTTTAAAATCCCTTCCCTAATGTTTAATAATTAATTTATTCATAGAATAAGAGTTGAAAATATATACTTGACAAGTAGAGTTTCATCCTTCAACTAATTCCTACCAAAACTAATCTTTCACTTCAAAAGGTAATAGAATTAAAAAATATTCTATTTATCTAATTGTATAGGGTTCCAAAAATAATGAATTTATAATTCATTTGTTAGTCTATTTAAAAAAAACTGCATTGTACAAACCAGGACATGACTTATGCCAATGATAGGTGATCCACCATTGTCACCCTTGGGTTGTAGGTTCAAGTCTCGCGGCCTTGCCGGATGGGACGAGTTGTTGCCCGACCTCTAGGTTGTCCTTTTTATGGAAATCCAAAAATAATCTCAAGAAATTATTTATCCTTAAAAATAGTATCCAATGTCAAAATTAATCGATTCCAACCTTTAGACTTATCGAAAATACATCTATCCCAAATTACATTCCAAAATTTATATGGTAAACACAATGAAGATATTTTTTCCACGTAATAACATGTGAATACTTTCATCACATATTCTTTTAAAACACTATAAAACCGTGAATTACCATAAAACCTTATTGATTACATTTATTCTCCCTTATTTCTTAAAGAATACTAGATATAAACCTTCTATCCAAAAATGTTTTAAACTACAACAATGATGGAATATACAAATCATTAGTCAGTTTCAATGTAGTCAAGAATATCCAATATAATTTATCCAAATCAATCATATATTATTCTAAAATCAGTACCTCAGTATTAGAAACATATTATGGTTTATCTTTCTCTTAAACATATATTTTCCCAAAAACATTTAACTTGCTATTGAGTCACTTTTCATGGTTCCACACAATCTCAAGCCCATAATGAAATAGTAAAAAAGTACAATCCTTATATACTCTATAATTCTTATAACATGTACATCATTAATAAAATACACAAATAAAAGAATACTTTAATAAAAACATAATAATTCTAGTCATTCATATTCATCTTCGGTAGTATCATAACTTGATTATTATCCAATAACAACATTTGGGGTATACTCTGATGATTTGGACATTGATTTGTGTAGTGCCCCAACTCCTTGCATATGAGGCATGGTACATTTTAAACCTTTTTCTTACCATTGAAATCATGCACTTGGTATTCTATTTCTCCACACTTATAACAAAATCCCATTACTTTCAAGCATTTACCAAGGTGATTTTTTCCACAGTTATCACATATGGTAAAAATCCTTCTTTCCCCTCTTCACCTTATCCATATTTCTCTCTTATATCCTTTTCTTCTCTTGCTTCCCTTAAAATCCATAGGACTCACATAATTCTTTACGTATCATATTAACACAAGAAACTATTTCTTCATATGATGATAATACATTGGAGACTATTCCCCTTTTAAATGTTTGCTTAATACCATGAAAGATATAATCCTTCTTAATCTTTCAATCATGAGTATTACCAGAATTCTCATTCCTTCTATTAGGCACCATTTTTAAACAATGAGATACACTAGGTTAGTTTATGAATTACAGTGAATAATTCCAAAATTTTAAAATACCTAACGTAAATTGAACATATTATGCATATAATATATAATCATAAAATATTTTCTTTGAGAAAGTATTTTGTTGCCAAAAAATACATCAAGGTAACACTGCATCATTTTTGGGTTGATGGTGTTTGTTGATAAAGAAGGTTTAATGGTGAAGTGTCAAGTTACAATGATGTTGTTGACAATCCATGTTTATAAAGAATCATGAAAAAACAATGGATGATCTGGAGGCGGTACAAAAAAACAGATACAAAGTGGTGCCATTTTCCAGTGTTTGCCAAATTTTTGGGGTCCAAAATTTGGAGTTTGGTGAGCATCACAGAAATAGGATTTTCTTGATTATCGAATTTAAATATGGTAAAGGCATGAATTTCATGAAGATAAGCTTTATGGTTTGGATTTTGTGAAGACAAGAGGAATGTTGAAGGTGATGCTTCGCGATTACGATGAGCTTTGAGAATAGAATCGTTGAAGAACATTTTCGTGGCGAAGGGAATTGTGAGTGAAGCTTTGCAACAAATGGAATTGAGTGTGGATCTTCGAGGTGAAGGCACAAAGGTATTGACAGAACACTCCGCGATTACCATTAGCTTCGCGATATGAAAATTGGCGTGGTGCCTCGCGATTTTGAGAAAATTTCGGCGGGAACTTCAGAGCTTCACGATTTGAGATGACGTGGTGTTGACTTTGTGAGGAAGGTTCAAGGGTTGGTGAAATCGCCTAAAATAAACCTTGAACCCCTTAAGAGAAGCAGAGAGAGTTTTAAGAAAAAATATTTTTGCTCTCGGCTCGAGATGGTGTTTCGTGAAGGCAGTTTTCTTCGCGAAAGGAAGGAGTTTCAGGACAACTATTCTAGCTTCGCGAAAGTGGTGTGCTCCACGTTGGATCAGTGAGCTTCGTGAAGTGGAAGGAGATTTGCGAAGAGGCAGGAGATTCACGAAGAGGTAGGAGCTTTGCAAAGAGGCTTGAGCTTCACGAAATGGTGTGAGCTTCGCAAAAAGGTAGGAGCTCGCGAAGAATTGTTTGAGGTTCACGAAATTGGGAGCTTCACAAAGTAGGGTGATTTATGAATGTAATTACAATGGTCTTTGCCTAGTGTTCAAAGGAAATGTGGTACTCATATGGGTATGAAAGTTAGACTGTAACATAGTATCTACCAATAGTTGAGGATGCATGTATTCATGAAAATGAAAATACCTTCAGGTCTACAAACTATGAATGGATCACTTATAAGTATAGTGAGAAAATGAAGAGGAATATGGTTATCCTTTCTACCAGCAGTGGGCCAAAGAGAGAGGAATAGGGAGTGAACCTTGGGAAAGTATTGAGATATCCCTAAACATTGTAAAGGTAGTGATCTTGGGCATAAAATTGATCTAGCCCAAACATTGTTGGTAGTGAACTTTAGTGGATTTGGCACAACTTCACATCACCGTTTTATGCTCTTTGGATGTAGCCCAGTGAGGGTGAACCAAGTAAAAATCTATGTATCTACCAGGTTTCTTCCCAATATTTCATCGAAAGCATAACCATCAAATAAATATAAAAATAAGTGATCAACATAAATACATAAGATCTAACAACGTTACCCTTATAATATAGAGGTCAAGATCCAGTGGGGCAAGAAGAATTTTGAAATAGAATATCCATACCCTGATTCAACCCCTCTCAGGGTATCTAGGCCCCTTTTGGTCATAACATATTTACTTCTAAATCCTTCATAATGGATTGTAATGAAAATGTGAATTATCCTAAGCATATCCCACGGGAGTGTCATAACCAAGAGTGCAACAATGCCTGTTTTCGTGTACCAGGATACCCCGGGTCCAGCCCAAAACTCCTTGTCATAGTTTTCACTCCTAAGTACATCTGTTCCAGATCCGCCTTTACCTGCTCGTATCCAGACATGGATGTATTTATTGAAAAAATACAAAATCTATACATTACCAAAATTTTTGGAATTTCTTCTATACTAATCCTAAAATTCTATCTTAGGGTAATGTTTTCTAATCACAGTTTATCTAAATCTATTTAAAATGTTGTTACTAAACTTCCTCTAATACCAAATGTAATGACCCGGCCCCAGAATCCCAGAGTCGGTGCATTATTTTAATACATTGTCATGATTACAATGAATCAAGTCCCGAAAGACCTATTAGTTTAGAAGTCTTGGAAAATAGATTACATACACGAACGTTACATTACATTATAAAATGAAAATCAACAACGACATTGTCTATGTTTACCACATTAATATCCCTTAGAATATCTCTACAGGTCAGTCATAATATACTTCTTCTCATCATAATAAAAACTAAAACATATAAAGGGGTGAGTTCAGAAGCCCAGTAAGGATAACAATATAGCAGAGACTTTTATAAATAAGCATAAACATTTAAGGCAATGTATAAGACTAAAACAAAATCCTTTTAAACTTAAACTTCAGCCTAATATGGAAAAGATAAATCAAATAATTCCATTTACATATTCACATGGAAATTATACTAGTTGAATAATTACATGTAATATCAATATCCAATTTCATAATGGTGGAATACATTTTGCGAGACTTCATAACCACATAGTCATGGCCTCATGCAAGACTACAAATAAGATGTTTTCAAGGCCTTGTTCCAAGACACTAGTTTTTATCATGAGACCTACCAATGCATCTAGGAGATATAGGGGGCTCCACCCATCACTTACTAAGTCTAATTCATTCCTCATATGAAAAGGATTAAACATAATATAAACATTCATATTAAAACAGGCATATGAAATGTCAATACTTTATCCATAAACCACGAATGAAATAAAAATAACATATCTGTAGTCAAACATATCACCACACCTTCAATATAATATGGAATATTTGTATCATAATAAATCTACTTAAAAAAATGTTAAAATCCCCCAATGGATGTTTACATAGATGAAAATGATTTGTACGAAATTTTTGTGAGAAATATACCATTTTCATGAAAACATTTAAAAGTAACACAATTTAGAAAGCAATACATTTAAAGAAATTTTTGAATCAAAGTATACCATACCACTTTTAAAATTTTCAAAGTAATTAAAAATTTAAAAACATCCATGTCCATATAAATAAATCCTTAAAAAATATTTTGAAAACATGGACATTAATGAGAATGATTTAGAAGAATAAATATTTAAACAATTTAAAATGATGATCTAGTTAAATAGTCCCTTCCATAAAACCATAAAATAATCCTTTTGAAAATAGTTTTATGAAACATGGATGTGGATGATTAAGAGGTCACAGTAAATACTCACGTAAAAACAACCTCAAATAAGTAAAGAGATTGTAGAATTATACCATACCTTGCACTTTACTTTGGTCGAGGGTACATTTAACATTCTATATATGACCATAGTATGATATTAAATTTTACCAGAACCATTTTCATATTTATTATATCATAAATGAATAATTAATGACTTTATACTTCCCATTTAATAATTATTTCAATGTTAAATTAACATTTTGGGTAATAATTTCTTTCTTTATCACACGTGTTTTAAGTTGTTATTCTTGATCATATCATTTAGATCATGATTTAAATACTTCGAGAATATAAATCTTGATTAATATATAATATATATTTAGAATTTAAATATTTATAATAGATAGATATATGAAAAGGAAGGCAACGTTTATGGAGACGGTATGGCGTACGCACGCATAAATGGTGTTTCCGTTTTCATATCGTATTGAACAGAAGTAAGTGAATGAGATATATGTAAGTACACACACACACAAAGAGATATATATATCTCCAATATCATTATTATTTCATATATTACACACTTAATACTAATATATATTTTTATAATCATTGTTGGGTGGTGAACGTGGGAATGAATCTCATCGCGTCGTGGAGACGGTAATCCCTACGTATGCACAAGCGACAATATCATTATATTGATGATGAAATAATATGTAATTGGATGGTATGACATATATAAAGAATCATTAACATGTTATATTTATTATTTACATCAGTTATACTCATTATTATACCCATCCAAATAATGATGTGTTTGAATAACAAACGACACCACGACGTGGAGACGGTAAGCAGTACGTACGCATGTATAGTGACTTTGTCATTTATAAGATGGATAGAATAACAAATTTGGTTTTACCATATTTATAATAATAGAATAATATGTAAGAGATACTGGAGTTGTTATTTTGGAATGTAAACAGAAAACAAAGGGGAATTGGAAAAAGAAAATAACTTGAAAGAGGGTGGTGAAATTATTACCTCGTCTTTCGGTGTTTCATTTTGAGTTGATCAAAATGGATCCTTAAGTTGGATTTATGATCAATGTAAGGACTCTAGGTTTATGTGAGGGAAGTTGGTAGAATATTTGGTCATGGGTTGGTTGAGCCAAATGGCTTGGGAGGTGTGATTTTGAGAGAAGGGGAAGTGGCCTTTTATAAGAGGGGTGAGGGTTACTTTAGGAAAATATTAAAATATTAATTTATTATACAATAATATTCGGTTTATAATGGCTTAAAATGAACTTATTTAGATCCTTAGGTGGTTATGGGTTGAAATTGTATCAACAAATAGGTTTTAGACAAGTTTAGGTTACCATTTTAACCTTGTCTTTTAGATTTAACTCTTAGTTAAATAGTTTAACTTTTACCGTGTCTTCTTGAATTCTTACAATATATGGTTAATAAACATACTCTAACATTCCAAGAGAACCTAAAGTGGTTCATTAATGACATATATAAAATTATTTAATCCCTTTTTCCAAACCATATATTTTGGGTTATATTATATCAACCAATAATATAGTATTTGTTTTAAAAACTAATTTATGTAAATTTTGACACTATTTGGTATTTTGTTTTTGTGAAAGTCATAACAACCTTATTAATTCAAAAATAATATAACTAATAAACCCTAACATGTTATATTAACCTAAAAAATTCGTGGATGACATCAAAACCTTTAAATTCTATTTATTTTAATATTAATAAATAAACTATTTTAATATTTCATTAAAAAGGTAATTACTTGCATTATCATTGTGTCATAAATAAATTTAATTATTTAATCTATAAAAATTATAAATAAAATACCATTATGTAGGAAATCATTTTATATTTCTAATGGATTTTTATAGTTGAATTTATCTTATGTATAACACTATATTAAAAATGGTTTAGTTAATAAACTTTGAATTTAACACTTTTAACTCTTCTTTAAATAAAATAATAATAAATGTCCTAAACTAATACAAGTGGACCTAAAGATCATATTTTCTTTATAAAGTTGTTTTTGGTCTAATTACACTTATCCAATTGAATTAGGACATGTGTTAGGGTAATTATAATATCATTTTTATCTTTAATTGCTGAATTTACTTTTAACCGTGGTAAATAAAAGTCAAAAGTTACTATTCACCAAATATTACTTTCATCTTATAGAATCAAATTTTACATACTAATATGAACCATGTCTCTCTAATTTTTGAAATTCAACTCATAGAAGCAGTAATATTATGATTTATGCAAATTTGTTAACATGCCTAGAAGGTGTGTAAAAGAGGTTAAAATGTTCTATAAAATTTTATACATCTAATTTTATAATAAAATGACCAAAATGAATTACATTAAACTTATATAGATATTATATATCTATTTTGACTTAAAATAAATTTAAATTAAATAAATATTTATTTAAATTAAAAGTCGGTTTTAAATAACGACGCAGTGTTTTTCACTATTAATAAAAAATTGAATGTTTTAAGAAAAATACCAAAAATTCACCTGAAGCGAATTTTGATATTCTGAATTAAAAAAATAAAGATTATTTTACCAAATTAAAAACAAAGAAGTTGCATTTATTAATTTAAAAATAATTTCCGTTGTCAAAACCAAAACGCGGTTTTTTAAAAAGTAAAAACTATCAAAAGATTGATATGTGTTTATGTCAAATTTAAATGTTAAATTAGTTATAATTACATACATTTTATTAAATTATAAAAATAAAATCTCATTATATTTTAAAACCATTCATATTCATATTTTAAAACTATAAATTATTTTGATTAAAAAAGTTGTTTTCAATTAAAACATAGTATTTTTCACTATTCGTCAAAATATGAAAGTTATCAGAAAAGTATCAAACATTTATCCAAACTATTTATTTATGTCCAACTTCTAAAGAATAATTTAATGTCATTAAATTGAATATGTAAAAGTGTCAAATATTGGTTTTAAAAAAGGGTTCTCCCTTAAAAGGTGGTAAAATTGCATTTTTTGAAAAATACCTCTTTTATCTAAAAAAATGAATTTGTTCTTATATTATGTCTAAGAAATATATAATATGGATGTTAAAATTATATAGAGTATATAATATTTAAAATACAGTTAATAAAATTTATAACTGCTTTTTGAATGGCTAGTTTGGTAAGTTGTAGTGCCTTCGAACTCGGTGTTGCGTGTAGCGCAAGATATTAAATTAATTTAATGAGATAACATACTATGAAATCTTGGGTGTTACATTCTCCCCTCCTTCAATAATTTTTTTTCCTTGCAATTTGAAATTTTTATTCGGAAATCAAAGTTTAAGAATAGAAAATTACATTTGTGGAAAACCCACATTGAAAATTGGGTTAATAAAATTTAGTCTTAATAAGAGGGAAAGGGAATGAAACATTATCCACCAAATTATGATCTCGATTAATAGAAAATTGATGGAAATTAGAGACACATAATTGGAAGGAAAATGTAAATATTAATAGGGAGTGATTGAGGTCATCAATCACAAACAAGTGTAAAATTGAGGGCCTCAATGCCCTCAATCAATGATGATTTAAAATATTGTTAGTTTAAAAAAACATAAGGTATTAGGATAACACATCTTTGGTTTTAAGATCCCTTCCCTAATGTTTAAGAATTAATTTATTCATATAATAATAGGGTAAAAATATACTTGATATGTAGAGTTTCATCCTTCAACTAATTCCTACCACAAACTCATCTTTCACTCCAAAAGATAATAGAATTAAAAAATATTCTATTTATTCTAATTGTATAGGGTTCCAAAAATAATGAATTTATAATTCATTTGTCATACTATTTCAAAAAACTAAATTATAAAAACTAGGACATCATGTATTCCAGTGGTAGATGATCCACCCTTGTCACCCTTCGGTTGCAGGTTCAAGTATCAGGACCTTGCTAGACGCGATGGGTTGTCGCCTGACCTCCGAGTTGTCCATTTTATCACAATCCAAAAATAATCTCAATAAATGATTTAACCTTAAAAAGAGTATCCAATGTAAAAATTAATCAATTACAACCTTTATACTTATCCAAAATACTTCGTTCTAAACTCACAGTCAAAAACTTATAAGGATGGTAAACACAATTAAGATCCTTTTTTTCCACGTAATAACATATGAATACCTTCTTCATGTATTCTTTTAAAACTTTGTAACACCCTGAATTACCATAAAAACTTATTGACAACATTTATGCTCCCATATTCCTTATAGAATACTGGATATACTCCTTTTATCCAAATATGTTGTAAACTACAACAATGAAAGAATATACGAATCATTAATCAATTTCAAGGTAGTTAAGAATATTCAATATAATTTATCCAAATCAATCATATATTATTACAAAATCACTACCTTAGTATCAAAACCATATTATGGTTTATCTTTATCTCAACCATATATTTTCCAAAAAAACATTTAACCTACTTTTGAGTCACCTTTCATGGTTCCACACAATCTAAAGTCCTTAATGAAATAGTATTACAGTACAATCCTTATATACTCTATAACTATTATAACATGTACATCATTGATACAACACTCAAATGACACAATACTTTAATAACAACATAAGAAATCTAGTCATTCTTCTTCATCTTTGATAGTATCATAACTTGATTATTATCCAATAGCAGCATTTGGGGTATACTCTGATGATTTGGACATTGATTCGCATAGTGTCCCAACTCTTAGCAGATGAAGCATTACACATTTGAAACCTTTTTTTACCCTTTCAATCACGTACTTGGTGTCCTCTTTCTTCACAATTATAACAAACTCCCATTACCTTCAATAATTTACCAAGTAGATTCTTTCCACAGTTATCACATATGGGAAAATCCTTCTTTCCCCTCTTCCATTTATCCAACTTTTTCTCTTCCATCCTTTTCTTTCCTTGCTTCCCTTTAAATTCATAGGACTCAGATATTTATTTAATTATCTTATTAAAACATGATATTATTTCTTCATATGATGAGAATACGTGGGTGACTATCTCCCTTTTAAATATTGGCTTAATACCATGAAAGATATGATACTTTTTAATCTTTAGATAATGCATATTGCTGGAATTATGATTCCTTATACTAGGTTCCATTTCTAAACAATGGAATACCCAAGGTTAGTTTATGAATCACAATGAATAATTCCAAACATGTAAAATACATAACATAAATTGAAAAGATTATGCATATAATCTATAATCAGAAAATGTTTTCTTTGAGGAAGTATTTAGTCCTAAATCCTCCAAAATGGCTTGTAATGAAAATGTAAATTTTCCAAAGCATATCCCCCAAGAGTGTCATAACCAAGAGCGCATCAAGTCCCATTGTCGTGTACCAAGATACCCCAGATCAAGCTGAAAACTGCTCGTCGATGTTTTCACTCCTAGGTACATCTGTGCCAGAGCCGCCTCTGCCTGCTCGTATCTAGATAGGGAAGTATTTCTTGGAAGATAAAAAAAATATATGGATTACCAAAATTAGAGGAAGTTATTCTATACTAATCCTCAGATTCTATCTTAGGTCAATGTTCTCTAATCATAGTTTTTCTAAATCTATTTACAATGTTGTTGAAAAACATTCTCTGATACCAACTGTAACACCCCGACCCCAGAAGCCCAGAGTCGGTGCATTATTGTAATACATTGGCATGATTAAAAGGAATCAATTCCCGAAAGACCGATCATTTTTGAAGTCTAGGAAAATAAATTACGTACATTAATGTTACATTAAATTATAAAATAAAAACGACAATAAATGTTTTTGTACTTACCACATTCCAATCCCTTGGAATATCCTTATAGGTGATTCATAATATATTTCTTCTCATCCTGGGAAAAATAAAACATAAAAAGGGGTGAGCTCAGATGTTGAGTAAGGATAACAATATAGAGGAAACTTTCATAAATAAGCATAAACATTTAAGGAAATTTGTAAGACTAAAACCAAATCCTTTTAGACTTAAACTTCAGCATAATATGGAAAAGATAAATCAAATAGTTTCATTTACTTATTCACATGGATATTCTACTAGTCGAATAATCACATGTAATATCAATATCCATTTACAGAATTATGGAATTCATAATGCCAGACTTCATAACCACATAGTCAAGGCCTTGTTCCAAGACTACAAATAATATTTTTTCAAGGCCTATTCCAAGACAGTAGTTTGTCTCATGAGACCTACTGATGCATCAAGGAGCAATAGCGGGCTCCACCCGTCACTTACTAAGTCCAATGCATTCCTCATATGAAATGGTTTCAATATAACATAAACATTTGTATTAAAACTAGCCTACAAAATGTCAATACATTATCCATAAACTATGAATGATATGAAAATAACACATCCATAGTCAAACATTTCACAAAAACTTAAATACAATACGGAAGATTTGTATCATAATAAATCAACTTAAAACATGTATAAAATCTATCAAAGGATATTGACATTGATGAAAATGATTTCTAAAATATTTTGAGAGAAATATCCCTTTTTCATGAAAACATTTAAATGTCACACAATTTAGAAAGGGAGACATTTAAAAGACATTGTTGAATAAAAGTGTGCCATACCACTTTTAAAATTATCAAAGGAATTAACATTTTAAAAACAATCATCTCCATATAAATAAATCCTTAAAAACCATTTTGAAAACATGGACATTACTGAGAATGATTTAGAAGAATAAATATTTAAACCATTTGAAATGATGATCTAGTTAAAGAGTCCCTTCCATAAAACCTTAAAATAATATTTTTGAAAATATTGTTATGAAACAGAGATGTGGATGATAAAGAGGCCCCAATAGATACTAAAGTAAAAACAACCTCAGATAAGTAAATAGATTGTAGAATTAACCCTTACCTTGCCCTTTCCTTTGGTCTAGGGTACGTTTAACCTTCTGTATAATGACCATAGTATGTTATTAAAATATAACAGAACCATATTATTATTTATTATATCACAAATGATTCATTTATGACTTTATACTAACCATTTAATAATGATTTACATGTTAGATTAACATTTTGGGTAATAATAGCTTTCTTTATCGTACATGTTTTAACTTGTTATTCTTGATTGTATCATTTAAATCATGATTTAAATACTTCCAGAATTTAAAAATGATTTATATATCATATATTTTTAGAATATAAATATTTATAATAGATAGATATATGAAATGGAAGACACATTTTTTGGAGACGGTAGGCCATACGTACGCATAAATGTTGTTTCCGTTTTCCTACCGTATTGAATGGAAGTAAGTGAATAAGAAATATGTAAGTACATACATACAGACAGACAGACAGACACACAGAAACACACACACAGACACACATATCTCCAGTAGCATTATTATTTCATATATTACATACTTATTAATAATATATATATTTATAATCATCGTTGAGTGGTAAAGGTGGGAATGAATCTCATCGCGCTGTGGAGACGGTAATCCGTACGTATGCACGAGTGAAAATATCATTATATTGATGGTGAAATTGTATGTAATTGAATAGTATATCATATATAAAGAATCATTAACATGTTATATTTATTATTTACATCAGTTATACTCATTATTATACCCATCCAAATAATGAAGTGTTTGAATAACAAACTACACCACGACGTTGAGACGATAAGTCATATGTAAGCACGTATGGTGACATTGTCATTTATTGGATAGATAGAATAATGAATATGATTGTAACATATTTATAATAACATCATAGTTTGTATTTGGTATAGGAGTTATTATTTTAGTATGGAAACAACAAAGAAATAGGAAGTGGAATAAGAAAAGAACCTGAAAGAGGGTGATGAAATTATTATCTCTTCTTCGGGTGTTTCCTTTTGAGTTGATCAAAAGGGATCCTTAGGTTGGATTTATAATCAGAGTAATGACTATAGGCTTATGTGAGGAAAGTTGGAAGGGTATTTGGGCATGGTTTGGCTGATCTATATGGATTTGGAGGTGTGATTTTGAGAGAAGGGGAATTTCCCTTTTATAAGAGGGGTGAGGGTCACTTTAGGAAAAGATTAACATATTAATTTTTTATACAATCATATTAAATTTATAATGGATACAAATGAATTTATTTCTAGAATTAGGTGGTTTTGGGTCAAAAAACATTCATCCAATAGGTTTTATACAAGTTTAGGTTACCATTTTAACCTTATCTTTTAGATTTAACTCTTAGTTAAATAGTTTAACATTTACCGTGTCTTCTTGTATTATTACACTATATGTTTAATAAACGTACTCTAAACTTCTAAGAGAACCTAAAGTGGTTCATTAATGACATATATAATATTTTTTAAGCCCTTTGGCCGAACCATAGATTTTTGGGAATATTATATGTAACACCCCGGGTAAATAAAGAATACAACATCTTTATATTTATCCACATTTGTGAATCAAATATTAATATTACATTAAAGGGGATGCTATGCTCGATGGCGTACCCAATACGCAACAACGAGTTTCTTGGGAATCTTACATTGCACTCTAATAATAAAATAATATTATTATAAATGGTAGTTAACATGTAGACGTTTTATTGGCGGGAAAGGATAGAAATAACTAAAATATGATTATATATGTTTTTTAAATGTTTTTAAATTTATCCAAAGGCTTAAAATACGGAACGAATTCAATTTTAGGTTTTTATACCCTAATTTTCACTAAAGGTTCACTTATCGCCTTTTGATGGCGAACTGTCATTAAAAATAGTTTTGATCACTCTTATACATTTTTTTGGACCAAATAAAACTCTTCTTTAGAATTGGGACATCATATTTTACTTTGTGTAATTTTTTGGTATTTTTTCGATAAAGTTCATTTTTTAATGAATAGTGTAAAATGTTGTTTTTTTAATTCAAAACCACTTTTTAATATAATTTATTTATATTATTAGATTATCTTTTGAATTGGTTTTAAAGTGAAATTAGAAAATATTTTTACCATTAAATCCAATAGTGGTCGTTGGAATTAATTTCTCTTTGAAATCGGACTTAAACTAGTGTCAATCTTTTGATACTTATTGTTTCATAAAAACACTCTATTTGCTTTGACAGCAGGAATTAATTATTAAATTAATTAATGTGACTTATATGTTTTGAATTTTATAAAATATACTTCATTTTTGAATTCAGGATATCAAATATAGCTTTGGGTGAATTTTTGGGATTTTTCTGAAAAACTTCAATTTTTGATGAATAGGGAAACCACTAAGTGGTACTTATACAAAATTGATTTTTCCGTTTAAATGAAAATTTTTCCATCTTTGTATTTTTAATTTCAAAAATCCGACATACATGGTTGTCATTAAGAAGTAAAATGTGCTTCAATGGGATAAAAATAATTTTTTGGTGAATAGTAACTTATTAAGTTTTTAATCGCGATTAGTGGTAATTAGTGTAGTTTAAGGTAAAAATAATGCTTTAATAAAATGAGATGAGCTTTACACATGTACTACCCTCACTGGTTGTGTCATGGCCGACCAAGAAAAGCCATGGGTAAACTTGGGCACCCCATGGAGCCACTTTGTTTGGGAAATGACATAAATAAGTTTTTATTTAATGTAAAAGTAAAAATGACACAAACATCATATGTTTTAAGAAAACACTTTTTACATGGGGTTATAAAGATCAGAGTTTTGATTATAAATAGTCATTGGAAATCTAAAAAGATTTCCGACATCATAGTATTTTTTTTATAATTTTTAGACACTAAATAAATTAAATTATTTATGACATCATGATGATGCAGCGATGACCTCATTATTTAACGATTTAAATAAAATGGAAAGATAATGTAAAATATATGAACTAAACATGTCCAAAACTTATTGGATGGGTGGATTTCGAACCCTTAACACCTTATCCACGCATTATATCAATGTGGGACCTTTTAAAATAGAAACACATTTTCAAATAAAGTAATATTTTTTTACTTTCCAAAAGTGCCCCACCTCTCCTCTTATAAAAGGCCCCCACCTCTAACTCATTTCACACACTCCTAAAGCCATTCGCTTGGCCAAACCCTGCCCATTTACTCTCTCCACATCCCTCTCCTCATCCAAGAGGATTCACTTTGGGAAGAATCCTTTCAAAGGAAGCCTTTAGGCTCAAATCAAAAGGAGTTACACTTTTAAAGGTAATTCATTCTCTCATGTTCATTTGTTTTATTTTACTTCTCCAAACCCCTAAACTCTTTTTATTTACTTATTTTGTAACAACACAAGTATCTTCAATATACTAGGATGTTGTTATAAGATTTATTCGAGCTACACTCTCACACAACTACATCAAATGGTTAAAGAACATACGGTTTTCGTGGATGGTGAAATTCTGCCTCCCAAAACGATGATTGTTCAATACTCATTTAACACCTTCAAAGGTGGCCATTATGATGTCACTATTTTTATATATGATATATAATATGTTTATGTTTTCCTTAAGCTTCTGTTTTTTTTCATTTTGGGCATACCTTTATGGTTTCCATTATGGGTAAACGCGATATCTTCATTTAAGGAAGTGCGGACTACCGCTCCCTCAAAGTGATTTGATTCGTTAAATACCATATGTGGGACGTATAAAGGATGGATATATGATATTATATATGATATTATACTGGAATTATAATATACCTTTATATCATTATGATTCCATTCTATAAAATACGAAATAGAAATGAAAGTAGCGTTCATGCGTACGTACGGCTTACCGTCTCCATGAACGGTGCATTTAATTTCTTACCTCTAAATGATTATGTAATATTATAAATGCATGAATGTACTAGATATATATGACATATATTATATCTACATAATGAATACCATTCTGGATATAATTTATACATGAACAACATATAATTATAA
This sequence comes from Viscum album, assembly GCA_963277665.1. NCBI lineage: Eukaryota > Viridiplantae > Streptophyta > Magnoliopsida > Santalales > Viscaceae > Viscum > Viscum album. The sequence continues at coordinate 2,123,099,384 of OY728123.1, read as the reverse complement.
AGGGCTTATTTTTGACTCAAGTACCAATGATCGTTAAAACGACCGTTATTAACTTAAATAATTACATAGTGTTCATGACATGGTAATAAGTGATCTAAAAGGAATAATGAACTTTAAAAAGGGTTCTTAAGCAAGTATAAATTAACTCAAGTTTATTATTCAGGACATTAAATAACGATCGAGTCAAGTCGGACCCGAGGTAAGGGATCTTACTCCTCTCTTTCTTTTTTTAAGTACACTCTTTTATGTCATTCCCTCTAAAGATCATCTTTCTTGTTATTGGGATGTTATTATATTTTAAACTTACTGTAGTTTTTATGTTCATGTGATGAGAGACCCTATTCTCTCTCATCAATCCATTTTGGAAGTTTTGAGTGGCGCCGTTAGGCTGCCGAATTTTCGTAAGAGATCTAACCTCTCTCTTTCTTTTTAAGTACTCCCCTTTATGTCACTTCTTTTAAGCTCTTATTTTTTATGATGGGGGATTTTATTTCATATTCCTCTTGCTGTAAATTTTGTTGTAATGTGATGAGATACCCTATTCTATCTCATCAATCCATTTTTGGAAGTTTTAAGTGGCGTCGTTAGGCTGCCGAGTTTTCGTAAGTGATTTTTCATCTCACTTTTATTCCCATGAGATTTATGCTACATTTGCCACAATTTCCTTTGAGTGGTGTATGCACTGACCATTATTTTACTCGTTTTGTAATATTCCTTCATTTCTGAGTATTTACATAAATGATGTATTGTCCTTCTTTCACAGGTCGTATGTTTCGAAAGATACCCAAGTCGGTAAGGGAACCTTTCACCCTCTTTTTAAAAGACTTATTTTGTTGGGTATTTTAATTTACATATTATTATGTTGGTATTTGTTCTCAAATATCCTTATTAATGTAAATTTTATGTCCAAGTGATGAGATACACTTTTTATCTCTCATCAACTCATTTTGATGTGACGTTGTTAGGCTGTCAAGGGAACTTCTTAACCCAATTTCGATTTCTTTCGGTTCGACACGTAGTTATTGAATATGTCATCCTTTGAATATGTGTGAATGACCTTTGATTATTTTACACTTAATATCTACTTATATTTGGTTTATTCGTTTGTCACACATAATTATGTAATTGATTTATCCTTAAACCAAGGATACCATCTTTGTAATGGACTTCGTCTCAATATCCTTTCATTGAGGCATATTTCATTTTATACACAACTTTCTTTTATACCGTGAATAAACCCCTTTGACTTTTACTTTTATACAAAAGGAATCTTTTTCTATGAAGCGTTTTACAAAATGACAAAAAGGAATGTTTCTTTTAACGTACGCGGTGACAACGACCTTTTCTGCCGCCGCAAGTATTATTTGGTCTTTGGCTTCCTCAACAAGCCGTAATGTTTTTAAAATAAAATAAATACCATATACTCTTTTATGTATTTTGGTATTTAAAATGGTTTTGATAAAGGATTCTATTATGTCAATATATTTATGATATATTGTGATTAAAATGTGGAAATGTTATCATTCCATTATATTGGTTTTATGTTTTATGATTTTATATTGGTACTTGGACATTTTAACGGGTGGTTACGTTATAAACCATATGACGGGTGGTGCCGTGAATACCAGGACGGGTGGTTACGTTATAACCTCCAATGCATTGGGTATGGAAGTCGGCCGTATGGCTATTCCATTAAGTATGTATGGAAATTGGCCGTATGTCTATTCCATTAAGTGATATGTGTGGGAGTCGACCGTATGGTTATTCCACTTAAGTATGTTTATGTCCCAAGTTACCTTTATATATGTTATGTGTTCTTTATATGTGTTTTATGGTAATCCTTTGGTTACAAAAAGGTAAGTAATGATATTTTATTCAGGGAAGAGTTTTTACTACTTCATAAAGGTGAAAAGTATTACTTTGATAAAGTATACATGGTTTACTTTTTGTTTTGATAAACTAACAGTTTTTATTCTTTGTGTATCCCTTACTGAGTTTTTATGCTCATCCCAAGTTTTTGAAATGTTTTTCACAGGAATTAGCATGGAATAGGGTCAAGGATGGGATCAAGGGAAATTCATGCTACCTAAAACATGAAAATAGACATGTTTCTTTTTAAGAGTTTTTTTATTTTATGGAAATTTAGTAGAAGAGACTACTTTGTAATCTTTTGATATGTAATAGTTATGTCCTAATTCTCTAAAACTCTAAACCTGAAAAGATCCTCAATGTGAATTATTCATTTAATTCAATTTTAAGTAAGGATTAAGGCTGGGGCCTTATATTTGGTATCAAAGGTCGGTTTAGATAACTTTAGAGGTTAGGGTCTTCTTTGAGCATAAGTGACATTACCATAATGGTTAGAATTTCAGAAAGAGTCCTAGTTTTAGATAAAGTGATTGAGTAAGTATATCTTAGTGTTTACCTTCCTCATCAGTACATTATGGTTTTGTTGATATACTTACACTGACATTTCTGTTTTTAGTGAATGGATGGATCTAGCAGGCACCAAAGAGATAACAAGTTTGAAGGAAACTGTGGTGGTTCTCTGATTAAGATACTAGATAAAATGGGGGATTCAATGAGGAAACTCGTGGTTGTTCTAAACCAACTATCATGGAGTCATGATAAACCACTTGAACCTTGGTATTATCTTTTAATGCATCATATACGAGATGACCAATTGATATGGAAGTTCAGGTAATAATTATAAAGGTAACCATTAGAGTTTATATGATCCTTACTTTTGAGGTAATTGTGGGTTATTATATGATATGATGGAAAATGAAAGGCATGAGATAAACTTGAGGTTAAAATATGTTATGATTATTTTTGAAGATTTTATCTCATTTTGGGGAATGTTTTAAGAATTATATAGTTTTGGAAAAAGGACAACACGCAGACCGTGTGACAACCCGTCGCGTCGGACAAAGCTGCGGGAATCGAACCCACAACCAAAGTGCGACTAGTATTTATCGCCTACCACTGGACTACGTGAAGTCCCTGGTTAGTTTGACTGATTCGTTTTAGTTATATGATTTTATTAATTAAGAGTAAGTTGATTTTGGTTTATTTATGAAAATGATTAACCTATCATGGAGGATATGTGATTAGGTTAATTACTTTTCAATACGAGACTTTAGGAGCAACTGATGTTGTTTGGAGATAAATGTTACGATTTAACTTGGAAGACTATGTGACTAAATCCTTCAAATATTTGGGTTTCAATCTTAGATTGGTTTACTTTGAAGAATTTTATGGACAAATTGATTATAGAATTGTTCTTGTTGATCTTTGGGTTTGGTTGGACAAAATTTTGGAGATTAAGAATAGATTTTCTTTTTATAAAGGGTTATCCTTTTCTAGATTATCTGACCTTGTACTAACCTTTCTGGTTTTGGTTTTGGTTAAAGCCTAAAGACATGGGATGTATATAGTTCTATTTGGTGGATTAGGTGATTCTCTAGAAGTTGATTATAGTACTCTTAATGTGAACAAGTCTTCCTAAATAATCGTCTTTTGGAAAATATGAGTTTGTGTAAGGAATCTAATAAAAGTTGAAAGTCAACATGATAAGTGATTATGTTTCCTTATGAATAAATTCCTCAATAAAAAGTAACTTAAAACAAAAATGTTGTCTATTAACATTTCCTACTGGGGAATCGAATACCGTTTAACCCATCACAAGTTTGTGATTTTCTCGTGGTTAACTTTCTCCTAAACATGTTTTCTATCACTCTCCATCAGAACATGACCCTTTGCTTTTTATTCCATTTCCATGTTTTCCTACACGGAATCCTATTATGGGTTAACTTGGGTGACCTTTGTACTTATCTTTCTCTATTTTAAAGTGATTGTTTTACCGACTCTTGTTCCGATGTGGGACTTTCAAGGATGTTTCCAAGCGCTATTTTAAAATTGCGAGGACGCAATTCCCAAAAGGGGGGAAGGATGTAACACCCCGGGTAAATAAAGAATATAACATCTTTATATTTATCCACAATATTGAATCAAATATTAATATTACTTTAAAGGGGATTCTATGCTCGATGGCGTACCCAATACGCAACAACGAGTTTCTTGGGAATCTTACGTTTCACTCTAATAATAAAATAATATTATTATAAATGGTAGTTAACAAGTAGATGTTGTATTGGCGGGAATGGATATAAATAACTAAAATATGATTATATATGTTTTTTAAATGTTTTTACATTTATCCAAAGGCTTAAAATACGGAAAGAATTCAATTTTAGGCTTGTATACCCTAATTTTCACTAAAGGTTCACTTATCGCCTTTTGATGGCGAACTGTCATTAAAAATAGTTTTGATCACTCTTATACATTCTTTTGGACCAAATAAAACTCTTCTTTAGAATCGGGACATCAGATTTTACTTTGTGTAAATTTTTGGTATTTTTCCGATAAAGTTCATTTTTTAATGAATAGTTTAAAATGTTGTTTTTTAATTCAAAACCTCTTTTTAATATAATTTATTTATATTATTAGATTATCATTTGAATTGGTTTTAAAGTGAAATTAGAAAATATTTTTACCATTAAATCCAATAGTGGTCATTGGAATTAATTTCACTTTGAAATCGGACTTAAAGTAGTGTCAATCTTTTGATACTTATTGTTTCATAAAAACACGCTATTCGCTTTGACAGCGGGAATTAATTATTAAATTAATTAATGTGACTTATATGTTTTGAATTTTGTAAAATATAATTCATTTTTGAATTCAGGATATCAAATATATCTTAGGGTGAATTTTTGGGATTTTTCTGAAAAACATCAATTTTTGATGAATAGTGAAACCACTAAGTGGTACTTATAAAAAACTGATTTTTCCGTTTAAATGAAAATTTTCCATCTTTGTGTTTTGAATTTCAAAAATCTGACATACATGGTTGTCATTAAGAAGTAAAATTTTGTTCAATGGGATAAAAATAATTTTTTGGTGAATAGTAACTTATTAAGTTTTTAATCACGATTAGTGGTAATTAGTGTAGTTTAAGGTAAAAATAATGCTTTAATAAAATGGGATGAGCTTGAAACATGTCCTACCCTCATTGGTTGTGTCATGGCCGACCAAGAAAAGCCATGAGTCAACTTTGGGACCCCATGGATCCACTTTGGTTGGGAAATGACATAAATAACTTTTTATTTAATGTAAAAGTGAAAATGACACAATCATCATATGTTTTACGAAAACAATTGTTACATGGGGTTATAAATATCGGCTTTTTGATTATAAATAGTAATTGGAAAGCTAAAATGATTTCCTACATCATAGTATTTTTTTTATAATTTTTAGACACTAAATAAATTAAATTATTTATGACATCATGATGATGCAGCGATGACCTCATTATTTAACGATTTAAATAAAATGGAAAGATAATGTAAAATCTATGAACTACACATGTCCAAAAATTATTGGATGGGTGGATTTATAACCCTTAACACCATATCCACGAATTATATCAATGTGGGACCTTTTAAAACTGAAACACATTTTCAAATAAAGTAATATTTCTTTACTTTCCAAAAGTGCCCCTCCTCTCCTCTTATTAAAGGCCCCCACCTCTACCTCATTTCACACACTTCTCATGCCTTTGGATCGGCAAAACCCTGACCATTTACTCTCTCAACATCCCTCTCCTCATCCTAGAGGATTCCCTTTGGTCAGAATCCTTTCAAAGGAATCCTTTAGGCTCAAATCAAAAGGAGTTACACTTTTAAAGGTAATTCATTCTCTCATGTTCATTTGTTTTATTTTGCTTCTCCAACCCCATAAACTCTTTTTATTTTATTCTTTTGTAACAAAACCAGTATCTTAAATATACTAGGATGTTGTTATAATATTTATTCGAGCTACACTCTCACACAACTACATCAAATGGTTAAAGAACATACGGTTTCCATGGATGGCGAAATTTTGCCTCCCGAAACGATGATTGTTCAATACTCATTTAACACCTTAAAGGTGGCCATTATGATGTCACTATTTTTATATATGATATATAATATGTTTATGTTTTCCTTAATCTTCTGTTTTTTTTATTTTGGGCATACCTTTATAGTTTCCATTATGGGTAAACGCGATATCTTCATTTATGGAAGTGCGGACTACCGCCCCCTCAAAGTGATTTGATTCGTTAAATACCATATGCGGGACATATAAAGGATGGAGCTATGATATTATATATGATATTATACTCGAATTATAATATACCTTTATATCAATATGATTCCATTCTATAAAATACGAAATAGAAATGAAAGTAGCGTTCATGCGTACGTACGGCTTACCGTCTCCATGAACGGTGCATTTCATTTCTTACCTCTAAATGATTATGTAATATTATAAATGCATGAATGTACTGGATATATATGACATATATTATATCTAAATCTTGAATACCATTATGGATGTAATGGATACATGAACAACATATAATTATAAAGGGCTTATTTTTGACTCTAGTACCAATGATCGTTAAAACGACCGTTATTAACTTAAATAATTACATAGTGTTCATGACATGGTAATAAGTGATGTAAAAGGAATAATGACCTTCAAAAAGGGTTCTTAAGCATGTATAAATTAACTCATGTTTATTATTCAGGACATTAAAGAACAATCGAGTCAAGTCGGACCCGAGGTAAGGGATCTTACTCCTCTCTTTCTTTTTTTAAGTACACTCTTTTATGTCATTCCCTCTAAAGACCATATTTCTTGTTATTAGGATGTTATTATATTTTAAACTTACTGTAGTTTTTACGTTCATGTGTTTAGAGACCCTATTCTCTCTCATCAATCCATTTTGGATGTTTTGAGTGGCGCCGTTAGGCTGCCGAATTTTCGTAAGAGATCTAACCTCTCTCTTTCTTTTTATGTACTCCCCTTTATGTCACTTATTTTAAGCTTCTATTTGTTATTATGGGGATGTAATTTCATATTCCACTTGCTTTAAATTTTGTTGTAATGTGATGAGATACCCTATTTGATCTCATCAATCCATTTTTGGAAGTTTTAAGTGGCGCCGTTAGGCTGCCAAGTTTTCGTAAGTGATTTTTCATCTCACTTTTATTCCCATGAGATTTATGCTACATTTGCCACAATTTCCTTTGAGTGGTGTATGTACTGACCATTATTTTACTCATTGTGTAATATTCCTTCATTTATGAGTATTTACATCAATGATTTATTGTCCTTCTTTCACGGGTCGTATGCTTCGAAAGATACCCAAGTCGGTAAGGGAACCTTTCGCCCTCCTTTTTTTTAAAAGACTTCTTTTGTTGGGTCTTTTAATTTACATATTATTATGTTGGGATTTGTTCTAATATATCCTTATTGATGTAAATTTTATGTCCAAGTGATGAGATACACTTTTTATCTCTCATCAACTCATTTTGATGTGACGCCGTTAGGCTGTCAAGGGAACTTCTTAACCCAATTTCGATTTCTTTGGGTTCGACACGTAGTTATTGAATATGTCATCCTTTGAATATGTGTGAATGACCTTTGATTATTTTACACTTAATATCCACTTATATTTGGTGTATTCGTTTGTCACACATAATTATGTAATTGATTTATCCTTAAACCAAGGATACCGTCTTGGTAAGGGACTTCATCTCAATCTCCTTTCATTGAGGCATATTTCGTTTTATACACAACTTTCTTTTATACGGTGAATAAACCCCTTTGAATTTTACTTTTATACAAAAGGAATCTTTTTCTATAAAGTTTTTTACAAAACGACAAAAAGGAATGTTTCTTTTAACGTACGCGGTGACAACAACCTTTTCCGCCGCCGCGAGTATTATTTGGTCTTTGGCTTCCTCAACAAGCCGTAATGTTTTTAAAATAAAATAAATACCATATACTCTTTTATGTATTTTGGTATTGAAAATGGTTTTGATAAAGGATTCTTTTATTTCAATATATTTATGATATATTGTGATTGAAATGTGGAAATGTTATCATTCCTTTATATTGGTTTTATTTTTTATGATTTTATATTGGTACTTGGACATTTTAACGGGTGGTTACGTTATAAACCATATGACGGGTGGTGCCGTGAATACTAGGATGGGTGGTTATGTTATAACCTCCAATTCATTGGGTATGGAAGTCGGCTGTATGGCTATTCCATTAAGTATGTTTGGAAATTGGCCGTATGGCTATTCCATTAAGTGATATGTGTGGGAGTCGACCGTATCTTTATTCCACTTAAGTATGTTTATGTCCCAAGTTACCTTTATATATGTTATGTGTTCTTTATATGGGTTTTATGGTAATCCTTTGGTTACAAAAAGGTAAGTAATGATATTTTATTCAGGGAAGAGTTTTTACTACTTCATAAATGTGAAAAGTATTACTTTGATAATGTATACATGGTTTAATTTTTGTTTTGATAAACTAACAGTTTTTATTCTTTGTGTATCCCTTACTGAGTTTTTATGCTCATCCCAAGTTTTTGAAATGTTTTTCACAGGAATTAGCGTGGAATAGTGTCAAGGATGGGATCAAGGGAAAGTCATGCTACCTAAAACATGAAACTAGACATGTTTCTTTTTAAGAGTTTTTTTATTTTATGGAAATTTAGTAGAAGAGACTACTTTGTAATCTTCTGAGATGTAATAGTTATGTCCTAATTCTTTAAAACTCTAAACCTGAAAAGATCCTCAATGTGAATTATTCATTTAATTCAATTTCAAGTAAGCTTTAAGGCTGGGGCCTTATATTATATCAAACAATAATATAGTATTTGTTTTAAAGATTAATTTATGTCAATTTTGACACTATTTGTTACTTTGTTTTTATGAAAGTCATAACAACCTTATTACTTTGAAAAAAATTTATCTAATCAACTCTAACATGTCCTATTAAACTATAATGTTATTTTATGTCATAAAAATGTTTAAATTACATTTATTTTAATATTTATAAAATAAACTATTTTAATATTTCATTAAGATGGTAATTACTCCATCATCATTGTGTCATAAATAAATTTAAATATTTAATCTCTAAAAATTATAAATAAAATACCATTATGTATTAAATATTCTTATATTTCTAATGAATATTTATAGTCAAATTTATCTTATGAATAACCCTATATTAAAAATGGTTTAGTTAATCAACGTTGAATTTAACACTTTTAACTCTTCTTTAAATAAAATAATAATAAATGTTTGAATCTAATCCAAGTGAACCTAAAGGATCATATTTTATTCATAAGGTTGTTTTTGGTTGAATTACACTTATCCAATAAAATCAGGACATGTGTTAGGGTAATTATAATATTATTTTTACCTTTAATTTCCCTATTGACTTTTAAGCGTGATAACTAAAAGTCAAAAGTTAATATTCACCAAAAATTATTTTTAATCTTATTGAATCACATTTTACTTACTAATTTCAACCGTGTCTCTCGTAGTTTTTAAATTGAACCCATAGAAGTGGTAAAATTATGTTTTATGCAAATTTGATAATGGGCCTAGAAGGTGTGTAAAAGAGGTTAAAAAGTTCAATAAAATTTTAAACATATAATTTTATTATAAAATGAATTAAATTGGACATATACAGGTATTATATATCTATTTTGAGTTAAAATAAATTTAAATAAAATAAATAATTATTTAAATTAAAGGTCGGTTTTAAATAATAACGTAGTGTTTTTCACAATTCATCAAAAATTAAAAGTTTTCAGAAAAATACCAAAAGTTCTAACTAAGATAATTTTTATATTCCGAATTCAGAAATGAACTCTATTTTACCAAATTCAAAACATAGTAGTTTCATTTATAAATTTAAAATTAATTCCCATTGTCAAAACCAAAAAACAGGCTTTTAAAAATTAAAAACTATCAAAAGATTGACATGTGTTTATGTAAACATTAAATGTGAAATTACTTATAATGACCTAAATTGTATTAAATGATGAAAATAAAATCTAATTATACTTAAAAACCATTAAAATTCATAATTTAACACTATAAATTATTTCGATTAAAAAAGTTGTTTTAAATTAAAACATAGTATTTTTCACTATTCGTCAAAATATGAAAGTAATAAGAAAAGTACCAAAAAATTATCCAAACTAAATTTTTATGTCCCACTTCTAAAAAAGAATTTAATTTCATTAAATTGAATATATAAAAGTTCCAAATATTGGTTTTAAAAAGGGTTCTCCATTAAAAGGCGGTAAAATTTCATTTTTAAAAAAATACTTTTTTTATCTGAAGAAATGAATTTGTTCTTATATTATGTCTAAGAAACAAATAATATGGATGTTAAAATTATATAGAGTACATAAGATTCAAAATGAAGTTAATACTATTCATAACCGATTTTTGAACAACTAGTTTGGTATGTTCTGGTGCGCTCAAACTCGGGGTTGCGTGTAGTGCAAGCTATTCAATTACTTTAATGAGATAATGTACTATGAAATATTGGGGTGTTACATTCTCCACTCCTTCTATAAATTTCGTCCTCACAATTTGAAATTATTCTTCAAAAATAAAAAGTTAAAAATAGAAAATTACCTTTGTGGAAACCCCACATCGGAGATTGGGTTAATAAAATTTAGTCTTAATAAGAGGGAAAGGGAATGAAAAATTCACTACCAAATTATGATCTCGATTATGAGAACATTGGTGGAAATTAGAGACACTTAATTGAAGTGAAAAAGTAAATATTTACAGGGAGTTATTGCGGTCATCAATCATAGACAAGTGTAATATTGAAGGCCCCAAAGCCATCAACCTATGAGGATTTAAAATATCATTAGTTCAACAAAACATAAGGTATTAGGATAACACATTTTTGGTTTTAAGATCCCTTCCCTAAAGTTTAAGAATTAATTTATTCATAGAATAAGAGGGTAAAAAATATATTTGACAAGTAGAGTTTCATCATTCAACTAATTCCTACCACAAACTCATCTTTTACTTCTAAAGATAATAGAATTAAAAAATATTCTATTTATCCTAATCGTATAGGGTTCTAAAAATAATGAATTTATTATTCATTTGTCAGAATATTTAAAAAAACTACATTATACAGATCAGGACATCACGTATGCCAGTGGTAGGTGATCCACCTTTGTCGCCCTTCGATTGCGGGTTCAAGTCTCCCGGCCTTACCGGATGCGACGGGTTGTCGCCTGACCTCCAGGTTGTCCTTTTTATGACTATCCAAAAATAATCTCAAGAAATTATTTAACCTTAAAAATAGTATCCAATGTCAAACATAATCGATTCCAACCTTTAGAATTATCCAAAATATTTCGGTCCAAACTCATAGTCCAAAACTTATAAAGAAGGTAAACACAATAAAGGTCATTTTTTCCATGTAATAACATGTGAATACCTTCATCGTGTATTCTTATAAAAAATTTGAACACCCTGAATTACCATAAACAATTATTGATTACATTCATGCTCCCTTATTTCTTATAGAATACTAGATATAATCCTTCTATCCAAAAATGTTGTAAACTCCAACAATGATGGAATATTCAAATCATTAATCAATTTAAAGGTAGTCAAGAATATACAATATAATTTATCCAAATCAATCATATATTATTCAAAAAACACCACTGCAGTATCAGAACCATATTTGGTTTATCTTTCTGTCAAACATATATTTTCCAAAAAAAATTAATCTACTATTGAGTCACTTTTCACGTTTCCACACAATCTCAGGTCCTTAATGAAATAGTAATACAGTACAATCCTTATATACTATATAATTATTATAACATGTACATTATTAATACAATACTCAAATGACACAATACTTTAATAAAAACATAATAAATCTAGTCATTCCTCTTCATAATTGGTATTATCATAACTTGATTATTATCCAATAGCAGCATTTTGGGTATACTCTGATGATTTAGACATTAATTCGGGTAGTGTCCCAACTCCTTGAAGATGAAGTATTGTACATTTGAAACCTTTTTCTTACCCTTGCATTCATGTACTTGGTGTCCTCTTTCTCTACATTTATAACAAAATCTAATTCCCTTCAATAATTTACCAAGGTTATTCTTTCCACAGTTATCACATATGTGAAAATCATTCTTTCCACACTTCCTTTTATCCATCGTTCTCTCTTACATCCTTTTCTTCTCTAGCTTCCCTTTAAATCCATCGGACTCAAATAATTATTTACCTATCTTTTTAACATATGATACAATTTCTTCATATGATGAGAATACGTGGGAGACTATTTACCTTTTAAATTTTGTCTTAAAACCATGAAATATATGATCCTTCTTAATCTTTCGATCATGAGTATTGCTGGAATTCTCATTCCTTCTACTAGGTGGCATTTTTAAAAAATGGCATACACTAGGTTAGTTTATGAATCACAATGAATAATATCAAACTTGTAAAATACATAACGTAAATTGAAAATATTTTTCATATAATCTATAATCATAAAATCTTTTCTTTGAGGAAGTATGTACTCTTAAATCCTTCATAATGGCCTATCATAAAAATGTGATTTATCCTAAGCAGATCCCCTTGGAGTGCCACAACCAAGAGTGCATCAGGGCCCTTTGTCGTGTACGAAGATATCTCGGGTCAAGCCCGAAACTCCTTGTCGGATTTTTCACTCCTAGGTACATCTATGCCAGAGCCGCCTCTACCTGCTCGTATCCAGACAGGGAGGTATTGTTTGGAATATACACAAAAAATATACATTACCAAAATTATAGGAAGTTCTTTTATACTAATCCTTAAAGTCTATCTTAGGGTATTGTTCTATAATCAGAGTTTATCTAAATATATTTCCAAGGTTATTGCTAAACATCCTCTAATACCAACTGTAACACACCAACCCCAGAAGCCTAGAGTCGGTGAATTATTTTAATACATTGTAATGATTACAAGGAATTAAGTCCCAAAAGACCGATCAGTTTAGTAGTCTTGGAAAATAAATTACATACATGAACATTACATTACATTATAAAATGAAAAACAATAACAATATTGTCTCCATTGACCACATTAATATTACTTATACTATCCCTACATGTCAGTCATAATTTACTTCTTCTCATCCTGGGAAAAATAAAACATATAAAGGGGTGAGCTCATATGCTTAGTAAGGATAAATATATAGCAGAAACTTCGTAAATAAGCAAATATATTTAAGGAAATGTATAAGACTAAAACAAAATCCGTTTAAACATAAACTTAAACATAATATGGCAAAGATAAATCAAATAATAACATTTAATTATTCACATTGATATTCTACTAGTCGAATAATCACATGTAATATCAATATCCATTTTCATAATGAGGGAATTCATAATTCCATATTTCATAACCACACAGTCAAGGCCTCATGCCAAGACTACAAATAATATTTTGTCAAGGACCTGTGCCAAGACACTAGTTTTTCTTATGAGACCTACCGATGCATCAAAGAGCTATAGAGGGCTCCAACCATCAGTTACTAAGTCTAATTAATTCCTCATATGAAATGGTTTAATCATAACATAAACATCCGTATTAAAACTAGCATACGAAATGTCAATACTTTATCCATAAACCGTGAATGGTAGAAAAATAACACATCCATACTCAAACATATCACAAAACCTTCAATATAATATGGAATATTTTTATCATAATAAATCAAATTCAAAAAATTTTAAAATTCATCAAAGTATGTTTACATAGATAAAAATGATTTGAAAAACATTTTGAGAGAAGTATCCCTTTTTCATGATTTTTTTTAAAATTCACACATTTTAGAAAGGAAGAAATTTAAAGACAATTTTGAATCAAATTTTCCTATACCACTTTGAAACATTTCAAAGTAATTAAAATTTTAAAAACATTCATGTCTATAGAAATAAATCCTTAAAAACCATTTTGAAAACATGGACATTAATGAGAATGATTTAGAAGAATAAATATTTAAAACATTTAAAAAGATGATCTAGTTAAAGAGTCCATTCCATAAAACCGTAAAATAATATTTTTGAAAATATTTTTACGAAAAATAGATGTGGATGATAAAGAGGTCCAAGTAGATAATCATGTAAAAATAACCTCAGATAAGTAAAGAAATTGTAGAATTAACCCTTACCTTGTACTTTCCTTGGGTCGAGGGTACGTTTAACCTCTTGTAGAATGACCATAGTATGTTATTAAATTATTACAGAACCATATTAATATTTATTATAACATACATGGTTCATTTATGAGTTTATAATACCCATTTAATAGTTATTTCCATGTTAAATTAACATTTTGGGTAATAATCGCTTTCTTTATCGTACGTGTTTTAACTTGTTATTCTTGATCATATCATTTAGGTCATGACTTAAATAATTCCAGGATATAAACCTTGATTTATATATCATATATATTTAGAATATAAATATTTATAATAGATAGATATATGAAATGGAAGGCACCATTTATGGATACAGTAGGCCATACATACGCATAAACACTGTTTCCGTTTTCATATTGTATTGAATGGAAGTAAGTTAATAAGATATATGTAAGTACAGAAATATATATATATATATATAGTAGAATTATGATGTCATATATTACATACTTATTAATAATATATATTTTTATAATCATCATTGAGTGGTGAACGTGAGAATAAATCTAATCACGTCATGGAGACGGTAATCCGTACGTACGCACGGGCGACAATATCATTATATTGATGGTAAAATCATATGTAATTGGATGTTATATCATATATAAAGTATCATTAACATGTTATATTTATTATTTAAATTAGTTATACTCATTATTATACCCATCCAAATAATTAAGTGTTTGAATAACAAATGACACCACGATGTGGAGACGGTAAACCGTACGTACTCCCGTATTGTGACTTTGTCATTTATAGGATGGATAGAGTAACGAATACGGTTATACAATATTTATAATAACATCACAGTATGTAGGAGGTACTAGAGTTATTATTTTGGTATAGAAACAAAAATAAAGTGGAAGTGAAAGAAGAAAAGAAATTGAAAGAGAATGGTGAAATTATTACCTCTTCTTTGGGTGTTTCCATTTGAGTTGATAAAAAGGGCATCATAGGCTGGCTTTCTGATCAATGTAAGGACTCTAGATGGTTTTGAGGGAAGTTGGGAGGATATTTGGGTAGGGTTTGGCTGATCAAAATCGCTTTGGTGGTGTGATTTTGAGAGAGGGGGAAGTCCCATTTTATAAGAGGGGTGAGGGTCACTTTAAGAAATGATTAAAATATTAATTTATTATACAATAATATTCGATATATAATGGATCCAAAGGAATTTAAATCGCGCCTTAGGTGGTTATGGGTCTAAATAATCTCAACCAGTAGGTTTTATATAAGTTTAGGTTACGATTTTAACCTTATATTTTAGATTTAACACTTAGTTAAATAGTTTAACGTTTACCGTGTCTTCTTGTATTCTTACACAACATGGTTAATAAAATTTCTTTAAAATTAAAAGAGAACCTCAAGTGGTCCATTAATGAAAAATATATTGTTATTTAATCTCTATGGATGAACATTAGATTTTTGGGAATATTATATCAACCAATAATATAGTATTTGTTTTAAAAAATAATTTATGTCAATTTTGACACTATTTGGTATTCTTATTTTGTGAAAGTCATAAAAACCTTATTACATTGAAAACAATTTATCTAATCAACCCTAAAATGTCATATTAACCTATAAAATTCGTGGATGGTATCAAAACATTTAAATTCTATTTATTTTAATATTTATAATATAAACTATTTTAATATTTCATTAAAAAGGTAATTACTGCATCATCATTATGTCATAAATAAATTTATTTATTTAATCTCTAAATATTATAAATAAAATACCATTATGTAATAAATATATTTATATTTCTAATGAATATTTATATTTGAATTTATCTTACGTGTAATCTTATATTAAAAATTGTTTAGTTAATAAACATTGAATTTAAAACTTTTAACTCTTCTTTAAATAAAATAATAATAAATGTTATAATCTATCCATGTGGACCTAAAGAATCATATTTTATTCCTAAGTTTGTTTTTGTTCTAATTACACTTATATAATGGAATTAGGACATGTGTTAGAGTAATTATAATATCATTTTTACCTTTAATTACCCTAATTACTTTTAAACGTGGTAAGTCTAAAGTTACTATTCACAAAAAATTATTTTCATATTATTTAATCACATTCTACTTACTGATGTCAAAAGTTTCTCTCGGATTTTTTAAATTCAACTCACAGAAGCGGTAAAATTATGTTTTATGCAAATTTGCTAACGTGCCTAGAAGGTGGGTAAAAGAGGCTAAAAAGTTCAATAAAATTTTATACATATATTTTTATAATAAAATGACAAATTGAATTATATTGAAATTATATTGGTATTATATATCATTTTTGACTTAAAATAAATTTAAATAAAATAAATAATTATTTAAATAAAAAGTCGGTTTTAAATTATAACGGAGTGTTTTTCACTATTCATCAAAAATTGAAAGTTTTCAGAAAAATACCAAAAATTTATCCTAAGATTATTTTGATATTCCGAAATCAAAAATGAAGTTTATTTTATGAAATTCAAAAAATATAATTTTCATTTATTAATTTAAAATTAATTGCTGTTGTCAAAACCAAAAAGCGTGTTTTTAAAAAGTAAAAACTATCAAAATATTGACATGTGTTTATGTCAAATTTTAATGTGAAATTACTTATAATGACCTCAATTTTATTAAATGATAAAAATAAAATATAATTATACTTCAAAACCATTAAAAATTATAATTTAACACTAAATTATTTTGATTAAAAAAGTTGTTTTTAATTAAAACATTGTATTTTTCACAATTGGTCAAAATATGAAAGTTATCAAAAAAATACCCAAAATTTATCCAAACTAAATTTTTATGTTCCTCTTATAAAGAATAATTTAATTTCATTAAATTTAATATATAATATTTTCAAATATTGGTTTTAAGAAGGGTTCGCCATTAAAAGGCTATAAAATTGCATTTTCTGAAAAATAATTCTTTTATCTGAAAAAATGAATTTGTTCTTATATTATGTCGAATAAACACATAATATGGATGTTAAAATTATATAGAGTATATAAGATTCAAAATTCAGTTAATACTATTCATAGACGCTTTTTGAATGGCTAGTTTGGTAAGTTGTGGTGCGCTCGAACTTAGTGTTGCGTATAACGCAAGATATTAAATTACATTAATGTGATAACGTACTATGAAATCATGGGGTGTTACATAATTAACTTTATGTAAATATAACATATCATTTTATTTATTACCCTTTTCACAAACTAATAAGTGATAACGTCGGTCGTGGATGTGTGGACTACTACCTCATCGACATGATGTGATTAATTTTATATCACAAGAATTTTAGATATATATAAGTATATAATATTGAATAAAATTTTATTTATGATATAATGATAATTATATAATGATATAATGTTATTTACCTTCTTCAAAGAACGATCATTAAAAAATGGGAATGTTACTAATGCGTATGTACGACCTACCATCTCCGTGATTGTAACGTTAGTTCATTTTTTTCATATCCATATTTCATGAATGGATTTAGAAGTATATTTATGTATAAATATGATATTTATGTAATTATTATTATTCTAGATCTTTTTATATAACCATTCCTTTGAGAATAATTGGCTTACCAAATTCATTTTAAACACAGGAACCAAATTTCGTAAAAAATAACTGATGTAGATTTAATTATTTAAGTACTTCTATACCACATTGTAATAAGTAAATTAAATGTAATAATAAAGTTGAAAGAGGTTATGAAGATATTAAATAATTAACATATTTTTATTATTCGAGAATATAAAGACACACATGACTAGTCAGACTCAAGGTAAGTGATTTTATCACAATTTACATTCAATTGAGACTTATTTGTTGTTATGCACCAACTCAAATTTATATGGTGTATATAAAACCCTTTGACATGTTATATCATGAAAATAATTATTATCATGATATTATAAGTTTCATTTAATGTTATTCCTTCATTAGGATTATGATTCAAATGTTTCAAATAGGTATGTGACACTTTGGAGTGTTTAAGGATTATTTTTTCTCAAGAATATTTTGATGATATTATAATGGTATTTCCATTAAAAACATTAAAAACCCTTCTTGTTACTTTACCTTAAATGAGAAATTATTGATAAATTAATATTAATTATTCAAAATAGATATTTTATAAGGTATATTGTTTATTAATTAAATCGATTACTCAATATAGGGAATTATTTCGACATGCAGTGATGAGTGGGGCCTATAATTTTTATAGAATCTCAATGCATTGACATGTTCTCATGAGAAAAATTAGTAGGCCAAATTAAACAGGTTTCTACCCATTATTTTAAATTTTCTGTAGGATATATCTTAACAATAGAGGTTTTCATCTGGCTAAGACATGACGTCCCATAATTAAGCATTTCCTTCATTTTGATTTAGTTATTCTTATTCAAGATATTTTCACTATGAAAAAAATCTATGGATGAATTTAATTCTTAGTTTATTGATTAAATGAAATTTTTTTTCAATTTTATACCTTTCCATATTGATTATTCATTATTGATTTATTTAAATGGAATGTGTACTAAGTTATTTACCATTCCATGTTGATTTCTTTTTGATTCATTATTGATTCCACCTTACTTTCCCTTAATGAGAATTTTTTCACACCCTTATTTTTGTTCCCTTTCACCAGGTTATGAATACGAATCCTATGAATGAGTTTCAAGGATTCCATTTGTTAGTATTTGTTATATATTATGTTATATTTTCTATTTCCCAATGTATTATTGGTTTCAAGTATGTAATTTGGTTTTAAAAAACTGCTAAACTATTCATTCACTTGGGATTTGAAACTTATATATATTCTAATGTAATAAAGTAATTCACTAGCTCTAAGATTTTGGGGTTGGGGCGATACATTATATGTTCTATACAAAATAACATGATAACTAAAGTATGATGAAAACATGGTGTTACTCTTGTGGCAGAATTGATGCACATATCTGGTTCTAAGGATAGAAATCCAATTTATAAAAATGTGTCATATTTTTGAATTATCAAATAGATATATGAGTTGGATTATAAAAAATTTCAAGTGTCTATTTTCCATTGTAAATGGGTTGACAATATGAGTGTAGTTAAAGCTAAAGAAATGAGATTCATGATGGTGAATTTTAGTGTGTATGGGGGAAAAGAAGAGCAGTTCATAATAGAATCACAAGCAGTGAAAGTATTTCATGTCTCAGATCCAGAAAAAATGAATTAGTTGATTTTATTTCTGGTGAATAAAAATAATTTCGGGTCAGATAAAAATTAAATAGAGGATGGTGCTTTTATTGGGAGATCATAATCTATTTCAGTAGGTCCAAATGTATACAATGTCTTTTATGTTAGAGAGAAACAAAAATAGGCGATTTAAATTTTCTATAGAGGAACCAAATAACTATTTTTTTTTTAAAATAATGATAGTTCAATTAAAATGTAAAACCGGTTTTTAATATACTATATTTTTTCTCATAATTTTATCTGTTCTCTACTGTATTAAAATAATCTAAATTAAATGTTTGTATACTTATGTAGACAATGTCTTCTGTACATAACGACTTTACCAATCCTGTGAAAGATCAAACTATAATGAACAAAACACTTTTTGAAGATGTACTGGTAATTATATGATATACATTATCTATTTTACCAAAAAATTATATAATGAAAAATTGATTTAATTTTAATTATTCCTTATAGATTTCATTTATTTTAGAATATTTCTATCCATCTTTCATACATTTCTACACCAAAACTTCTAAATACATATTCTCCCTCAAACCCTTTTCACCTCTATAGTGTTGGAATATATCACATTTTTTCATTTTCTCTCTACTTCTCAAACAAAAAGGTAATATTTATATTTGAAAATTAAAATCATTTTCCATAGAATTTGTGCAATGTTTCATATTTATTTCTAATTTATTTCTTTTAGTATTACTCACATAAGAATTTTTTTCTTATACATATATATTATTTTGTTCGTGTTGAGGTAGTTTGCTCGAAGCATCTCATACTCATGATATATTGGACTTTGAGGCTTCAACTAAGATAACTAAAACAAGGAAATGGGTCAAGAATGTATACAACCAACATGAAAAGGTGAATTCTTACTATTTATTTGATTAATTTTTCATCATTTTATCTAGTATTTATAAGTTAATTTCTTTATAATTTTTATCAAATAATGATTTCTTTTCACAGATCTTTTGGAAATTCAAATTTTCACATTTCCTTTATTTTTGAATATTTATGTCTATATTTCACACATTTATTCACCAAAACATCCAAAGATATATTCTTTATAAAACCCTTTTTACCCCTGTTGTGTTGGAATTTATCACTTTTCTTCATGTTCCATCCATTGTGTAATCACAGAGGTA
This sequence comes from Viscum album, assembly GCA_963277665.1. Lineage (NCBI taxonomy): Eukaryota > Viridiplantae > Streptophyta > Magnoliopsida > Santalales > Viscaceae > Viscum > Viscum album. The sequence continues at coordinate 2,123,078,827 of OY728123.1, read as the reverse complement.
ATATTGATTTTTTTCATAGAAAAATCATTTTCCATAGAATTAATGTATTTTTTCATATTTATGTTTAATTTATTTCTTTGTAGTATTACTAATATAATAATTGTATCATAATATAGGTGGATTATTTTGTTGATGTTGGGGTGGTTTGTTCGAACCTGCTCATGTTCATCAGATATTGGACTTTAATCCTTAAACTGAGATAATAAAAATAAGGAAATGTCTCAGGAATGCATATTACCATCTTGAAAAGGAGAATTTCTAATACTTATTTAATTAATTTGATCATAATTTTATCTATTATATTTAGGCTAATTTATATATCATTTTTACCTAATACTTGTTTAGTGATTTTAAAGATGTTTTGGGAAGTCATATTTTTCTTTAAACTATCTTCCACAAGACACAAAAGAGATAAAATGTCCCTTTCTGTGAGTGTTACCATTATTTCCATTTCCATTACTTTTCGAACTGCTAAACTTCATATTGATTTGATGTTCTTATCCAAATAAGGTTTTTTAACTAAGAACATATAGTCAATATGAAGTGTTTTTAGATTTAAAAATAAATCCAATGGAATGTATGTTAAAAGTTGTAGTTTAGGATTTTGTTTATACATTGGGACTTATAGTAATCATCAGTACCTTAATCTAACACACGGTTTGACCAATATGACTCAAAGTGTTTTTTTATAATTTAAATTAATTTTAGTAAAAAAGACAACTAAAAAACATAAAATCGAGGGAAAATATCCATATTTTTTTGATACTTTAGGATAACCATCCATAATTCATTTGTAAAATGTAGGAATCAACAACACCTCAATCTGATACACGATGTTCTAAGTATGACTCAAAGTGATTGTTATATGTTCATAATCTAAATTTTAGTTCAAATAGTTTTACATACTGAAATAGGAAAAAATATTCATTATCTTGATAATTTAGGATAAGAACTCAAAAATAATTTGTGATGTGGAAGAATCGGTCTCATTTTAAACCAATACAAGATGTGACTAGTATGATTCAAAGTGCATGTTTCCTGTTTAAAATGAAATTTTATTAAAAAAGAAATGTGACATAATCAAAACCAATAGAATTCATTCATATTGTTTTGATACTTAAGTAAAACTATATAGATGTCATATGGGATGTGTAGGAATAATTATAACCTCAATACGATGCACGATGTGCTTGGTATGACTCCAAGTACATCTTCTTATTTAAAATTGACATCAATTTTAGTAAAAAGCAAAATGGCCTACTCAAAACCAAGATAATAAATTTGTATTGTTTTGATAATTTATTAAAATTATACAGAAGTCATTTTGACGTGAAATAATCATACTCAACTCAATCTGATACATGATGTACCCGATATGACTCAAAGTATCCGTTAAGAGTTTAAAATCGATATTTTAGTTCAAAAATATCCATTCACTAAAAACAAAGAATAGAAAAATATATTTCATGATAATCTATGAAAATGATTCATAAATCATTTTTGATAGGTTAGAATCAGTGTCACATAAAAATGATACATGATGTGACTAATATGATTCAAAACGCGTGTTTCAAAATTAAAATGTAATTTTTCAAAAAAAGAAAAGTAACATACTCAAAACCAAGAAAAATTTTTTTTATTGTTTTTAAACTCTGTCAAAATTATCCATAAATAATTTGGGACATGTTGGAATCATTTAAAACTCAATATGACTCATATTGAGACCGATATGACTCCAAGTGTGTGTTTTTATTTAAAATAAACAACAATTTTAGTTAAACGACAATTGGAAAACTAAAAAAATGATAAAACACATTATAATTGTTTTGATACATTATTAAGATGATCCATAAGTAATTTTTGATTTCTAGGAATTATCCTCACCTCAATATCATACATGATGTGACCGACATGACTCAATGTTTCAGTTATCAGTTTAAAATCAACATTTTAGTTTAAAAAGTGTCACTCATTAAAAATCAAGAAAACACACTCGAATTGTGTTTATAATTTAGTAAAATTATTCATAAATTATTTTTGATGTGTATGAATCTATCTTATATTAAACTGATTCATGGTGTGATAGGTATGTCCCAATATGCATCTTTTTATTTAAAATTGACATAAAATTTAGTAAATAGGACAACTGACCTTCTCAAAACTGAGAAAACACATTAATATTGTTTTGAAAATTTAGAAAAATGATTCATAAGTTATTTTTAATTTTTTGTAGTTAACCACACATAAATATTATATACGATGTGCTCGGTATGACTCAAAGTGTCTGTTATCAGTTTAAAATTCATATTTTAGTTCAAAAAGTATTACTCATTGGAATCTAAGAAAAAACACTCAGACTATATTGATCATTTTGGAAAAAGATTCCAAAATAATATTTGAAAAATAAGAATAAGTCTCACATAAAACAAATACACGATGCGACCAGTAAGTGTCAAAGTGCATGTTTCTAGTTTAAAATCACATTTAAAAAAAAGAAAATTATTATACTCAAAACCAAGAAAACACATTTTTATTTTTTTGATACTTTAGTAAAATAATAAATAATCCATTTGATATGTGTATATATCATATAAAACCACAATACGATGCACAATGTGACTGGTATGACTCTATGTGTGTCTTTTTATTTTAAATCGACATCAATTTTAGTAAAAAGGACAACTGACCTCCTCAAAACCAAGAAAACACATTCAGATTGTTTTAATACTATAGGAAAATAATACATAAGTCAAGGTTTAGGGATTATACTAAATTCAATAAAATACATTATTTTCCTACTCATAGTGTCTGTTATCAGTTTAAAATAAGCATTTTAGTTCAAAAAGTGTCACTCATTGAAAACTGATCAAACGCACTCAGATTATCTTGATAATTCTGGAAAATTATCTATAAATCATTTGAGACGTGTTGGAATGAATCTAATGTCATATAGAAACTCAATGTGACTAGTTTCAGTCAAAGTGTGTGTTTCTAGTTTAAAATGACATGTTAGTAAAAAAGAAAAGTGATGTACTCAAAACCGAGAAAAGACATTAAGATTATTTTGATACTTTACAAAAATAGTCCACAAGTGATTTAAGACAAGTAATAATTATCCACACTTCAATATGATGCATGGTGTGAATAATATGACTCCAAGGGTGTCTTTTTATTTAAAATTGACATCAATTTTAGTAAAAACACTAACTGAACTACTCAAAACAGAGAAAACAAATTCAGATTAAATGTTTAATTTTGGAAAAATATCCATAAGTTATTTTTTCTGAATAGTAATTTTCATAACATTAATTTGATACATGATGTTCCTAATTTGAAACAAAGTGTCCATTATCAGTTTAAAATTGACATTTTAGTCAAGAAGTGTCACTCCCTGAAAAATGATAAAACATGCTCGTATTGTCATGATAATTTAGGAAAAATATTAATAATTAATTTTTGGCATTTAGGAATTATTCCCAGATAAAACTGACACATGATGTGACTGGTATGAGTCAAAGTGTGTATTTCCATTTTAAAATGACATTTTATTAAAAAGGACAAGTGATGTACTAAAAACTGGGAAAACACATTTGGATTGTTTTGATACTTTAGAAGAACAATCCATAATTCATTTGAGATATATAAAAATATGATGCACCTCAATACGAAACACAGTGTGACCGGTATTACTCCATGCACATATTTTTAATATATAAATATCATTTTAGTTTAAAATGTGCATCACATTTCCAAAACTGAGCAAACAATCCAAGATTGTTTTCTTATAATTATATATATTATTACTTAATTTATTTCATTGTTATTTTTAACTTATACATATTTAATTAAGTTTAAAATAGATAGTCCCTGAAGATGAACAAGAAATGGAACGACATGAAAGAATCAACCACAACTCAATCCAACATACAGTGTTCCTGGTATGACTCTAAGTTTAGTTTAAAATTAACACTTTATGTTAATTTCTTTCTTTATATTATTACTTACATAAGAATATTTTTCTTATAAAGGTGTGTTCTTTTTCTCGATTAGGGGTGGTTTATTCGACAATAGCATGAGTCGGTGTTAGGATCGAAAGACAAAGGAACATTGATGTTTTTGAATGTTTGTAATAATTTTAACTTATGTAATTGTACAAACCAATGTTTTAGATATCAATAACAGAATTTTTTTTAATTTCATATCATTTAAATTTGGTATTGTAACTTGATCTTGTTAATATCTGGTTGGGTTTTTGGTGATGCGATGTGCTGTTATAGTGCACAAAAAAATACTCTTTTACTAGTGATTTTACAAGGGTTGAGAGGGGTTTCGTTTATCCATGACTAATAAAATAACTGTTAAATATTTTTCTGTATCAATCGTTTTTAGTGCTTATAAAGTCCTAGGTCTTTTAATCTCACTCCGGTAGTCATTGCTTCTCTAGTGCTGATAAAATCCATTTTTAGCACTGTTAATGACCTATTTTATAGTAGTGAAATATCTAGATGATATTCTTTAAAAATTTAAATCTATGTCCATATCCACATTTTTTTTGTTTTATTTTATCTCCTTAGATGTAGGCACCACCCACATGCATGATCATCTTCAAATATCCCAAAAACCTAGCATGTATCACTTAAATGACCCAAAGTTATCAATATTTTGAAATTTTGGATAAATTCACACTTCAACGTTAGTAAAACACTTGAAGTGTATCCATATCATGTTTTTATTACTCCATTAATGCCTCTATATGGTTATGGTGTATCCTTCTATAAAAGGTTGTATCCTCTTTGCTTATCTCATACCTTGACACTGCCATTATTGGGTGCTCCATGAATTTTATGAAACCCTACACCAAATTTTTCATTATGTTATTATCCCTAATATTCCCCTATACAGATAATTATTACTCATAAACCACAGCCTTACATGAGTATCCTTTTCCAAAACATGTCTTGGTGAAACCATAAGATGACACCTCAGCTTTTTCTTCTTCAACCTTAAGCTATGACTGAGTTCACAGGCAATGGCGTAGCCTCCCTCAAACATTTCCATCTTTATGGGACCCCATGATGCATATCCATGGATATGGAATGGATGTTCTTGGATTTACAATGCTGCACATGCTTCCACATTCTAATCATGGATGTTCTATGGTGTATTAAGTTATTAAGGGAATAACACCGAGTAAGGGGGAGGTAACACACGAGTGAAGAAAGAAATACATTGTTTTTATTAATTGAGTGATACTCAAGAAAAATTCCTATCCCACACATATTTGTTCATTGGATTCAATCCAATTTTTAATATATATTGTTCCATATTTCATGAATGAATGCAATATTGGGGTTAGGGGACCCCTACCACAATTTCATGCCACCTCGCACCTATGAGAGCTTCCTCCCACGACCATATAGACTCTCCTCCCATGTACCAGTGTACATGATACCATGACCCTCCACTTCTATGACTTTGGTAAGTCTCCCGTTTCTACTTATCAGTCCACACCTATTGGGTTTCCATGTCTTTTATGGCCTGGTTGGGGGCTAACCCCAGGCGTTGGACCCTTTTCTTTTCTCTACAAATATACAAATTACATAGTAAAAATTCAAAAAGATAAAAAATTAATTCAAATTATTTATTTATTTTTTATAATACTGATTATAAAATATAGAATACCAATAATTTACTAAAACAAAAAAAAATATTTGCGTGAAATACTTAGAAATCATTATAATTTAACAATTAAAATTAAAAAAAATATAGAAAAGTATACTATCAGAATCCAACATGTTGAATATGATGCTTTTACGCATTCAATTTTTATACTCTAGGAAAAGATTAAAATAATAAACCATAAGTCACACACCATATTTATTAAAATAATGAAATATTAACATCTAAAATCTAATAACAACAATACCATACTTGTTAACTCAGACATTCCCTATATAGGGGTTGGATATAACTTGGTATAAGGTATATACCAAGTTATAAACACATCATATCTCCAACAACCATATAAAAAATTGTAAAATAATTAAAATAAGAATCATATAACACTTTTTATCAACCCTAACATAGTTGACCAAAATAAACATTTAACTGGTGGTGCTATAAAACTTCAAGCATGCCTTCTCATACATAAGAGGATACTGACTAGAAGTGATGGCTGATATAAAACAATTAGGGATACTATAACCTTTATTATATAACCATAAATAAAATTGGAAATACTAATAAATAACAAGTCATAATAAATGACATAAAATGGACATTACACTGATAAGATGGCCATATATAAATTATTAACACATTCTCTAACAAAATATACTATACAGTAATTTCATGCAAGAATACATCAAATGTAATATTTCTCATGGAGTTAATAAGTAAAGCATAGTCTAATTGATATAAAATTATAGATACAAATAAAATATAAACTATAATCTAGTCACCATCCTTTCCTGTCTCCTAACCCCCCTCACCTCCAAGCTTTACCATCACCGATGAGGCTATTTCCCGTACCCACATTCCTAATCATGAAATATGAAGGCACTCTAATATGTATATATAGGGTGTGAGTATGACTCAATAGGGCACCAAAAAAGGTTTCCCTAAACAAATTCAAAATATATAAGTGCAATTTGATATAAAATAATGACTAGTCAAGATCAATGGTATATAGGAATAAAGACATTCTCATCATCAAATCCCATGAGAAACCATGACTACTTTAGAACGTTATAGAATGGGAAAATACTCCCATATATTGAAAAAACTATTGGGTGAACGATATATCACCATTTATATAAAAAATATAGGTGGATGAGAAAGCGTGATGAAAGATATTCAGTGAACAATAAATTACAATTTCATCACTTAAGGAAACAGATATATCACGGTTTAATCAATTATGGTAAATAACGTATCAGCAAACACAACACCATATTGACAGATATATCACTGAATCAAAACACCATATTAAATTATATATCACCAATATACTAGTTTAGCTGATCGATGTATCATCAACACCTATCTAATGTTGTCAAAGTATCACCATCCAAACAATCCAAGGTGAATGATGCATCGTTATATGCATGTCTAAAGAGAAGATAATGTACCATAGAAACGAATTAAAAAATGAACAGTGTATCACTATACTCATTAATGAAGGTGGATTATGTACCCAAAAAAACGTTTTTCACGTAGAATGATATATCACCAAAATAAATAATTAGGGAGAATTCTTTATCACCTATAATCATAATATTAGTATATAAGATATCATAAAGACTAATATAGAATTTAATAACATATCACCATTCTTACTAACAAAGGTGGATGATGTACCACCAAACAATTCTAGGGGTGGATGATATACCAATGTAAAAAATCCTCAAGATGAATGATTCATCAATTAAAATCAAAATTATAGTTGATGGTTTAACACCATGATTGATAATAATGGGGTAGAAAATACCATTATAAATATTATCAAGGAAAATGACTTATCACTGGCAATCAATAAGTGATAAAGAAAGATGTGTCACTAATTAAACAGTTTAAGAGAATGATATGTCATTAATCAATGGATTTGAGTGATAAATATATCAGTTACAAAATATTTAAAGTGAATGATACATCCCTACTTAAAAAATTTAAATAGAATGATTCATTATATGACAATAACAACATATTTTAACAAGTTTACACCTCTAAACCATGTTTTAGGATCTTATAAGACTACTAATCTGAAAAGAGTTTTTGATGATGTTGAAACTAAATTTCCAAAAGTTCTATGAAAAGGATAATACATTCCTTGCATAATTTGTACCAAATATTATTTCTCTTAGGGAACACTCTAGGATACCTCATATGGATAATTAGTTTATATCATAATCAATTACACCCTTCCTAGATCATATTCTTTATCTAATATTTAACTTTTCCACAATATAATTGACATCAACAATCATTTACTCGAAGAACCAAGATTAAAATACATCTCTCAAGTTAGGTAAAGCATAATCCTCACTTACTATGAATGTTAAATTGATTAGTTTTATTCTGGGTCATGTGTAGAAACTTTAACACCCCAAAAATCACACAATACAATAAAAATCATATAAATTGATTTGAAAGTTTATAGGCCACCCACTTTATATTCAGAAGACCATACTCATAAAATATATCAAGATTAATTGAGCTCAATTAACAAAAATACCCAAACCAGATGATAATTGTCATTTTAGGAATTTAGAGTGGATCATAAAACAACAATGAATGATAAAAAAAATATAAATAAGAGGAATATTTGATTTACCCATATCAACCCACATGGATAGTGAAAATGTTGATCCAATGAAAAATGGAGGATAACCATGTTTGTAAGGGAGAGATACTGAGGGATAATAATGGGCGTGGGGAGGGTGGGTGTTGTGTGGCTGTTGAAAAAATGAACAGAGGGTTTACCTTTTTATATGTTTTAAGAAATTCATTTCAATTTTAATTAAAATAAAAAACAAAAAAAAATCCATAGAGTACCTTGTCAGCTATCCTTGAGTACCCAACACCTCATCTGGTACCCACCCAAGGTCCACTAGAGGTGACTAGTGGACCTTTATAGACTCCACCTTTCGTCCTGGAGTCATCAAGTACCTAGTCTCAGTCCACCATGTAACTTGTTCCATATTCCATCACTTAATAGATTATGTATAGAAATTTCTTCCTTAAAAAGCAAGCATAACCTCTACCAAGTTCTCTAATATACTAAAACCATTAAAATACAAATGGTTCAATGGAAATTTAATCAATTTTAAACCTCAGAATATATAGAATGTGAGAATATTTCCAAAATATTATTTTCAGCCTTGAGTTATACATAGAACCTCAATGGTGAAAAGAACTAACTTCTAAGCTCGCATATCATTATCCCACTCCCAATTTCTTTTATAGATATGATTATGATAGAACCAAAAATGTATAGTGGTACCATATTTCTAGGAATAATCTACATGATCTAATATACAATATAAATGAGTCATTCTTTAAATAATGCATCATCCTCCAGCTCGACATCATCGACATTGATCATGTAAGAAGGATCCATTTGATATATATGAAGCATATTTATATGTAATACACTGATAATGACATGGAATATCAAATTATGTGTTAAATAATAATTCCTTATACCAAAACTCTTAAAAAACAAAAAATGGATCCACAAACCTATGCTAATTTCCCATACATATGGATCCATTTGTGTCTCAACTGAGGTGATACTGTCAAATATATCTCATCGCCCAACTAAAAATCTAGTGGATGGTATCATCAGTTTTCATATGATCACTTCCTATCCTAGTAGTCTCTAACCAATTTGTAACCAACAAAACAAGTTCTGATGCATCACGCATGAGACTTAGTCTAATAATAGAAAACTATCCTTCCTCTAGCCAGCATAAATATGATCATCACAACCTTATAAAAAATTCCATGAAAGGTGATATATAAATTGATGTTTGATAAATATTTTAATAGGTTAACATGGAAAGAATAAGATGGATCTCCCATTAACGTCAAAAAATATGACACATTCTCAATGAATTTCCCCCAAAATCTGAACGGTATGCTAAAAATTGTTATTAGTTTGAGGATGAAATGTTGTTCTCATATGCACCAAATTATACAAAGCCTTATACAATACCAACAAGAGATGAGGTGTAAATCAAGCATCCCAATCCAAGATGATACTCTTTGACACACCATGGATATACACTACCTCTAGAATATATAATCAGCTAAAATATTGAATAAACTATATGAAAAACTGACCCAAGATGTTACCCAATAGTGGTCGGTCCAGTGTCATGAAATCGCCTCATGTGTTCCTCCCTGTATGACATAGGCTATTGATATTTAGTGATAGTATATAAATAACATGGTGAGACTATACTGAATATCATAACACCCAAAAATAAAACCACTATAGAGTCATCATAAATAAAATTAGATTATGCATAAGGTTTTATAGTTAAAATAAAACCATCAATAACAATAAACCACAACATATTACAACAGTAATGGAACCCATGATAAACACACACACACACACACAAATAAGAGTGATCTCCCATTGAAAAAATCTAATCAGGGTGAGGTTTCATAAATAAATCACACTAACCATCACATTTGGTATATCACACACCCTCTGGTCTAGCCACAAACTAAGACCTTATACATATTTCCCAAGGTATCTATGTCATAGACTCAAAAATAGACATAAAAATGGTAAAGATATAACAAAAAGTAATACAGGGAAAACATATCCCATACCCTCGCTCTCAAACAGCCACCAATCCATACCTAGCACTCAGTAAAGGGATAAAAAATAACTTGAAATAAACCACCCTTATGATCCCAATCCCTTAGGCTATACTTAAACCATTAGACTAACCCTTAGGCCATACTTGGACACATGAATTAACTATACCCCTCTCAGGACATGCACTACACTATAATGATTCAATAAGACACATATCAATATGTACTCCCTTAAATATAATTTCACTAGTACCCAACAATATCATAAGAAGACTCGCAAAGTGCTCCTAGTACCCTTCCCATGTCCTCCCTTACACCAAGTATACTCATAGACTAATGAATACACCACTCAAGAATAACCCCATGTGATAAACAAAAAATACTCAACCAATCACCCATATGCATCACCTTTCCAATACTATTCAATCCTTTTAAGAACTATCATTAGTCTTCCATACTTAACCCAAACTTCAATATTACTTCCAAGGATCTTCATGAACTATAGATCCCATCCAACACTTTATTTTTACAAATATTAATTTTGTACCCTCTAAGAGAGTGATTACTCTCTTACAAAACCTAAGGACATAGATGCATTATGCCCAAAACATTATCATGGTTCACTGAACAATGTTCCATCATTTTACTCCTCCAAATCTAATAGTATCAATGTTTCAATTACATTCACCTATCCTCCACCAAATAACCCCTAATACTCAACACTAATTAGTATGTCCTCATAGGATAACCACTCGAAAGCACTTAAAATGGATTAATAAGAATCATACGTTTCAAAACACTACTCATATACACTTCCAAGACCATATAGCAGTCCAAAAAGTGATACTAGAATCCATTAACATTGGTGGTGTAACCAATAATCTTCTAAGAAATATTTATTCCAAGAATGACACACCCTTATAACTCCTAGAATAAATTAACCAAGGCTGTTGCACAATTTATAACTCACCCAACCCCTTCCTGAAATCCTCCACAATAGACCCCAAGGGAAGAAACATGAAATGAAAATACATACACATGAACATAATTAATTATTAAAGGTATCACATTCCTTGAGCTAATATTTTCAAAATCATCTTATATAACATCTTGATTTGACCTCGTTCACCTTAAATCAAGAAATAATATAAAAAAACTAAAATTATGTTTACACTAAAATAATGGTGAAATGGATGAAACAGTGAGAGTGCTCTTAAATCTCACCTTATCCTTACCAAGTGAAACCTCCTGCTTCAGATGGAATATTAATTAGATAATAGATATCCCTCCAGGATCTTAAATATTGAAGTGGTCAAAGTATAAAATGAGATGTAGAGGGATATTGGGGTTATATTTTGTATATTCCAAGGGAGGGTAGAGGATTTTATGTTTTAATCATTTAAAATTTTTAATTAAATTTGAAATTTTTTCCTTGATGACCCATTAAAATTTAGTTATGAAAGCCATAATGAAATTCCTTAATCTAGTGGGAACATTATGGCATCACCATATTGCCCACAATGTAATAAATACCACCAATAAACACCAATAAATAACATCACACCTTCTAAGTGTGATCTAATGATCAATGACACAACACCCATGTTCTTTGGGAGGGAACTTCTCATAAATCACCCTTAAAGGTTCAACCCATATATTATGGCATGAAACCCCCCCATTTATAGATATTAATCACACACGACCCACATACCACACCGAAAGGCCCCTTGTTTTGGTATATTCTTCTACCTATATTAGAATTTCCCTACACCAAGATTAAATCTACCAACATTCACCCGATACCTCATAATATCAATAAAACACCCAAAAACGCATAAAAACCTCTTATATTCATCCCAATTCTTATAATTTATCCAATGAAATTGATAAAAACCACATCTATAGAACTCCAAAATAAGCACTGTCTTAATTTTTCTTCCCTTAACAATTTGAGTCATTAAAAACTCTACACTATAGAGATTCTTGTCCCCAATTATCATCTAAAATGATTCTAAACATTTTATTTGACCACTGAGATCTGATTTCACAACTCATTTCTGTCTCTGATTAGATATGGATCTATTTCGTATTTTTCTAACCTGGATAACATACATTTTCACTTAAAAATTATATTCAAATACCTTGTAAACATATATCTTCATCAAAAAGATTAAATTGATGATATAACTACTTTTCCACACCCAATTATGTGCAATAGGTTATTTTTTAATCTCCCATGCACATAATTCCTCAAAACAAACACTAACCCGCTATGATACCAACTCCCGAGTCACAATATCCACTTACATTATTCACCAAAATATCCCCCCTATTAGATAATGTACTTACTAACAGTACCTATTACTTTATATGAATCTTAAAATATAGAATGGTCTCAAAACTAGATTTGTTTCACTATACATATATCTAAACTATCAAGGAATTCATCATCTTTCTTGATGTACTTGATATTCTAAAAATCATAACATTGATGAATAAACACCTAGAATTTGGGTCACTAACTAAAGGATCGACATGACACTTCCAACCATAGGGTTATCTATACTATCATACCAAAATACCACATATATTAAACACCAATATCCCACTGATAAATTCTTTAATATGTTAATTACTCATTAAACTCCATAAACCCCAATCCACAAGTCATAATTTCCGGACCTGTGATGTCAACTGCTAGAATAACACTTTATTAATCTAGCCAACCTCGATTCATCTACACCAACCTATGAAACATTTTAACCCCACGATCATGGAAAAGTGAACATAAAAAACTGATCCAAACTTTTCCAATAAAAAATCATCTACTACATCACATTTTTATAAGAACACTCATTTTTATACCACATTTTTTTCACAGAGAGTTTAGTAATATTTTCCAATGTCTCCAATTAATCCAACTGAGGCATTAGCATTATCATTATAAACTAGAAACAATTTACACAACGAAGTATCCCTTGCTTATTGTAATTAACCCCCATGAAAATCACTTTCCAAATAATAAAATCCAATTCACTATGGATTTACTAAACAAACATTCATAGATATCCCACAATACTCTTAGGACATTGTAGATTATCTTAGTGGGAAACTAACCAATACTGAATACCACCTATCTCAACATGCACCCATAACTGAGAGTTTTGAAAATTCATGACATGCCCACTCCCAAGGTAATTTCATGGGGTAAATATTTATTGGAGGCATTATCTAAGGGACTATATACCAAAAACCACTTTCCAATTTCATGTTTTTGAACATATGGTCATTTGCTAATGGAACATCCATATCTTTAAGATTCATCAAACCCTTATTATCAAGAACACATTCAAATTATAAAATATAGATTCTGATTCAAAACCAAAAGATAAATCTAAAAAAATCACCACTACTTGAAAATTAAAATATATCTCACAAAGAACTAACTGTGTTATCATCTCAATCAAAACCATAGAAAATATGAAATAGAATTGGACATCTAATTCACCACTGATCGAGAATCACTATAACAACTAAAGCATCAAACCATGATCCTCTCAACTTAGGTCACACCATCCTATGAACATATTACCCCACTTTATAACCACATGATTGCCTTCATAAAAAGGAGAAACAACCAACTCACTCAACCATTAGGCATTTGAGATTCAACCATCAACCGTTACAATGTACTAACAAAAAAACACTATTATCATATCCATAATCCCCCCAATTAAATCCACCTAAGTAACATCAAATAATTCCCTGAAAACACTGTAAACATATATACCCACTTGAGGGTCTCTAACTAACCAAATAATATCACACTAGAATAACACCATTTCTATGAACTCAACTCTTGAACTCAATTTAAGGCACCACAAACTCTGACCTACCTTTTATAGGGTTATCATAAACCATCATTATAACTTTAATCATATATCAATGGGAATATATGAAATCAACCCAACATATTTGATTCATTAAGGTGACGAAAATATGTTATTTGGTAGAATTATGAATAACTTGATATTTATAATGTAATTAATTGAAACCTAATTCCCAAAGTATTTCATTAAAAAATTTCTTTCTAGAAAAAATATTTTTAAAACCCAATTTTCCTATTTTGAAAATTATTTAACATTCACAAGCAGTCTTGTACTTATAAAAAATAATTATGTTTCCATAAAGGAGGAAGAAACACTTGTTCTCTTCCCAACTCAATCAAATAGTATAACCATAAATAAAAATACTACACTAGAACATTATTCTTCGATAAACAAATAAACCATAACAACAACAAAAACAGAAAGAATCCAATCCCTGAAAATTTGGTCTTTCTATATACAAGGGTTAGCCATGAACAATATAAGGTATTTTAAAAGTCATGATTACATCATACCTCCAACTAAAATACAAAAAAGTTACTCCAAAAAAACAATTCTATGATTCCATTTTTAATTACTTATCCAGGGCCTTTTCTAAAGGACGAACAGACTGATGAGATTACATCACCTCAGGTGCACTTGCCATATGCCAACAACTACTAACTAGCGTTGAGAGTCTATACAAACCATTAGGACTCTATAATAACTATTTTAAAATACATAATAAGAATACAATAATAGAATCATCATATAAAACATCATAGTAAGAAATAGTTTTTATATCAAAAGGACAACCATAAAAAAAATAAACCACAACATGCTATTATAGTAATCGGATCCATGATTAACATAAACAAATACATCAGAAAGATCACCCATGAGGTTGGTGAACATAAAAATAAATTAAAAATAAAGGGGGTGACAAAAATTGAAGGAAACTAAGTCCCCCTTAGACAAGTATTCCAATATCCATCCAACTACTCTTTCCATATCCCTCACACAACACGTGACATTAAAGATAGACATGAAAGTATGCACACACACACAAGGGATGCCATGCAGGTTATGATGCTATAACTCAATAAATCACTCCCAACACATACCTTATATATGAAATTATAGACAATTCAAGTATGTATAAGAAAATAAAAGCACACTATATAAGAAATCGTATCTGATCACTATGTATTTACCAGGGAACCATGATACCTGAACCACCACCTTTGACCCTATTCCATAAGGGAGTGTCATCTCATATCATTAATCTATATCAGAAAACAGTGTAAGTGTTTCTGAGGTTGGAACATCATTTCCAACCTCCCATACTAATAGTACAATACCCTATCACTCATGGTATAACACAATTACCAATTCCCATACAAATATTTCATCACTGAAAGTGAGGTATCATAATCATGTATCATAAAAAACCTAATTACTTCAGTTGAGGTCTTGTAACTATGTCTTGTACCAACACCCCAACACTTAGGGTGAGGTTTCATAACCATGTCGCATACTAACACTCTATCACTTAGTGTGAGGTCTCATAATATTTTCTTATACCAATACACTATCACTTGAGGTGAGGAAACATTACTAAATGTAGACTTATTAATACACTCTAACCACACACTAATACCCAAAACCTTGATCCTTAGGTATAATGAATGTAGACTCATTAATAAGGTCACAAAATAGTGAGGGTATTATAGAAAAAATATATTGAAAACATAACCTATACCATAACTATCAAATAGCCACAAATACTTACCTATCACTCAACTAGAGTATAAAACAACAACTTGGGATAAACTTCCCTAAAAAATAACATTGTATATATTTTTCTAACATAAATTGTAGCTATAAAACACCCTCGAGGGTCCCAATTCCTTCTGTTATTCTCATACCAATAGTGAAACCCTCTGGTTATACTTTTCCATATGAACTCACTATGCCTCCCTTAGGCTATTCACTATCCCATAGGGATGTAATAAGACACGTATCAAAACATAACCTCTTCACCAGAACCACACTACTATTAAAAAATACTCTAAGGAGCCTCACACAATGCTTTTGGTTCCTTTCCAACACTACCCATGAAAAAAGTATACTCATGGACTAATGAATACTCCTCTCATATCTATAACAAAGTATCACACACCAAATACTAAACCAACCACTCATGTGTTTATCTTTTCCCATACCAACCATGTTTTTTAAGGCCTCCCAGTAGTGATCCATAACCATCCCATACTCTAATTTTTCTTCCATGGAGTTCCATGCTCTAGAGAGTCCATCCCCCACCCACTTTATTGTTAAAAATGGCTACTGGGAACCCCTTAAGAGTGTGATTAATCTCTTACCCAAAAATATTAAAAACAATTATCAAGTTTAATGACTTATCATGGTTCACTAGAACCATTTACAATCATTCTTATCCTATATCTATCTCTTTCTAGGAGTTTCGAGACCATTCTCATAGCCTCCCCCTCACAATCCTCTAGAATCAACACTAACTGATCCATCCTCAAGGGATAACCACTTAGAATCCCTTCAATAAACCCATAAAGGCCTATAACAAGACAAATAAAACTCATATTAGATGTTAGGACCACATAGGAAATTATAAAAATGAAACAATAGATTTGCAGTTTTATTTTAGAGGGGGCTGTAAAAATACCCCTCTAAATTAATTTTCCATATAAATTAGTGGTAGTTTTCTAAAAACTACTTTCAAATATAAATTTAGAAAAGTGTTTTCAGCATTACTTTACCTAAATTTTAAGAATTATAGGGGTTATAAATGACCACTAAAATAAACAATTATCGACGATTTTAAACCCCCTCTATTTTTTTAATTTTTTTATGTAATATAATTTAAAAAATTAAAGGGGTTCAAAATTACTACTAATGGATAAAATTATCTTTATTATATACCAGTCTCTAATTTTATTAGATTTTTTATAAAATTAATTTTATAATAACTATATTAATAACCCTAATTAATAATAATTAAAATTTAATTTTCCATTTTTTATTAATTTAAATGTATAAAAATAATAATATTAATTTTTTTTAAAGAATTATGTATTATATAGATATATTATATAAAAATATAATACAAAAATGTTTTTAATATATATCATATATATATATATTATAAATTCATTTAATTCCATGTATATTATATACATATATAAATTTAGAAATATATAATATATATATTTATATAAATGTTTATTTACAATAATTTTATTTAATATAATATAAATATATTTAATATCATATAAGTGTAAAATATAATTTTATTATATTAATATACATATATATATTTAAAAATTACACACACAAATATATAAAACCCATAAGATTTAAAAAATTTAAATTTAAATTTATATGAAAATCTATATTAATATGTATATTTATGTTTAATTTTTTATTTATATTTAAATATAATTATATATATATATCTGTATTTTACATTTCTGTTTATATTTATATTTAAGTCAATATTTATATTTATATTTATATGTGTAACATCCTGCCTTTTACAGGTATATCCCTCTTCGAGTTTTTCATTTTAGTCTTGGTGGATTAGTCTTGTTCAGAGATAGAGATCCTTTATTGGGGAAAATAACATATAGTTTGGGGGTGTCAGTTTATTTTTATTAAAGGTGTTTAGGTATAAACTTGTTAAATGGGATTACATAGGGTTTTTCGTTAGTTTGAAAGGCTTTGGAGGTCGTTTAAATCCTTATGTATAAACTGGGACAGTTTTCTAGAAAATTACACACCGTGTACATGTTACATGACATGTAACTATCACAAGACATAGGACATTAATTGGTTCATGATGTGAAGTGGTTAAAAATCCTAAACCTAATTCACGCTATGTAAATTTCAATCGAGATAAATATTAGCTCGAGGTGATGAGTTTTTTGGTATAACTTGAAAGCGAGGAACTGCACGATTTGAAGGGGTTACATGCCATGTAATACTCTACATCCATTGGTTTTACATGTTCTATGAATTTTATTCACATCATTATTTTAGTGCAGTTCTTCTGCTTCTTGAGAGCTAAGATAGTCCAATCAATTTTCCCCCTTCCCTATATTCTTGATGTTCTATTTACACATCTGATCCCTGGTGAGTTTCTTTTCTTAGGGTTTGCTCTTATATCATATAGTTAGATGTTTATTATGGTATCATATTTTGAACATGGGTTGTTTTGGGGTTTTAATCTTGACCTATCTTGATTTAGTCCATTCTTGCATTCTATTAACCCACTTTCCTTTTTGGTATTTTCCATTTGAAGCACTGTGTTTATCATCGTTTAAAGGTAGGGGGTCTAAACCTAACCCTATGTTCTATTTACGAGTGAATTATATGACATTTTTCATTGCACTAATGTAACATTCATTTTAATTAATTAAATTATTTATGGTAAATCATAGATGTAATTATTAGTTTAATTTTCTTATGGTTCAGATGTTAATGAAGTCAATATTTTGGCTGCCTGTTGGGTGATAATCCCTTTAAATAATAAGAACATGGATAATTTTTTAAAGTGTGTTCAATATGATAGGATACCATAGGTGATTTCTTGATATATAATCCATAGGTAAGGGATTATTTCTTATTTATATGATTATTGGTCATTTGATATTTAAATGAAAGAGTAATTAAATGAAAATGGTACTTTTCATTATTAACCATTTAGGCTTATGATGTGATATTGTGATACCCCTGATGTTATGGTTTTTTATTTTATCATGCTATCGTGATTATATTTTTTGAGATAGTCTTTACCCCTTCTATAATGCTTATATTGAGAAGGCTCCACAGATTCCCATGGTGTAATGCTTATATTGAGAGGGCTCTATGCAGTGCCATGCTATAATAACTATTTTGAGAGGGATCTGCCTAGTCATATGTTGTAATGATTATATTAAGTAGGATATACCCATTCCTAGGGTGAAATGTTTATATAAAAGGATTCTCCCAGATTTGTTTGTCTTTTTCCACTTTTTGTTGGCATGATTGTGCTACAAGCTCGGAGATATTCCGACATGGTGCGGAAGTAGGTTGATTGTTATATTATATTAATTGATTAATTAATACCCAACTTATTTTTTTATTGTATACATTTATTATCAAACTGGGTTTTTTTAAAAATGGTGGTGTTGACCACTAATTTTTACTCACGCCCTATTTAGGAATTCATTTGATACCCAAGTAGATTACATGGATGCAAGTTAGGAAAAGGGAAAGATACCATGTTTCTGATTCTTTTGTGCTTATTGGATTGGCTAGAGTATGGAGATGGATCCGACATGGGTTTGAGATTGGGCTATTTGGGAATATTTTTTGTAATATAGTTCATTTTTTTATTTTACATTTATATACATCTCATCTTGTCACCACATTATTCTTCATTATTGGTTATTGGTTTCTTTTTTATTTCCCAGTTTTATGATACATAATTTCTTATTTTTTTCTATTACTATGATATTTGTGATTACATATTCATTTTTTTGTATTGTAATCTATACAAGGGGGTATATTATCCCTACTATACATATCACACCCCCCAATTATAGTTAGTAGCCTTTGATTTAAGGGGAGGCATGCTTGAGGTCTAGTAACTAACCAATTTTGGCCATGTGATAGAGTGCCAAACTGGGAGACATTAAAAAGTTTTATTAAGGGATTAGGTTTTTATTTTTCATTTCTTTACTACATTGGAAATGTATAAAGGATACTAGTATGTTCGAGGACTTTCTAATAAGACTTTGCATGGGAGTAGCTAACCCATGTATGGGGGAAAATTCGAGTACCGAGTGATGGGATTGTTGTTTATGATATTCACTGGTTACAGTTAATGTTATTTCACCTTGGGTGATTCACATGTTGTGTAATGTTGTTATTTCTTGATGATATTGTTTCTTTATATTTATACTTGTGGCTCGGTATTTCATGAGATGAGTATACATGCACCATGATAGTTGCATATGAATATATATTGAGATGAATTTTTCATGGAAGGGATATATTTACTGCACTTTTTAAATTCATTCTTATATGAACTGTGGTATGATATACCTATCATATCTAATAAATTAAAGGAAATAACTATTATGTCATGATAAAACACTAGTAATCCATGTTAAGAGTGACCTGAAGTAGTGGTTCTTTATTGTTGTCACATGTTGAGGTTGACCTTATTGTAGTATCCAACATTCTACGGAGTGTCTTTGTCTTGTAGATAAAATGCATACTCATAATCATTGAGTTTATCAATAATAAATTAGAAATAAAGATGCTCTTAACATATCTAATCATGATATTCTAGTATCCCTTGAGGATCAGCAAGATTTTCAGCTTCATGAATGCTTATTGAGGGTCATGTGATCCATGAAAAGGGAGATTGTTTTCACCATTCCATTGATGTTTGGGATGAAAAGAGAGTTATAGATGAAGCATCTGCCTATGTTTACTAGGGAGTCCCTAGGAATCCATGTTCTGGATTGAGTTTTTCTATATGATCTTAAAGCATCTAAAGACACCAACAAATATGAGGGTGAAACTTGCTATATATATTCTCTGTGGACCTGCTAGGCATTGGTGGGATATTCTAGACAAGGTTGGGTAGTAGGAGGAGTTATCTTGAAATTACTTAAATGTAAAGTTATTGATCCATTTCTATCTAGATATGTTGATGGATGAGAAGTTAAAAACATTCAAGAATTTTACCTAGGAGGGAATATCAGTGATGGACTACACTGAACACTTCACCAAACTGTAGTGTTTTCACCATCTTTAGATAATGATGAGATATCTAGGGTGATGCATTTTTAGGAGGAATTTACTATTATAGTAGGTAATAAGTGAATTGGGAGCTCTTCTTCTAGTCGAAAGAAGCTCCTCTATGATATTTCCCACCAATGAATCACTACAGAGACAATTAAGTGTAGTGGGAAGG
This sequence comes from Viscum album, assembly GCA_963277665.1. Classification (NCBI taxonomy): domain Eukaryota; kingdom Viridiplantae; phylum Streptophyta; class Magnoliopsida; order Santalales; family Viscaceae; genus Viscum; species Viscum album. The sequence continues at coordinate 2,123,057,626 of OY728123.1, read as the reverse complement.
AATCTAAGGGCCATGTTCCATTACATTTCTTTCATTGTGGAAAGTTGGACCAAAAGAGGCCTCAGTGCCCATAACACTCTTTAGATTTTTATGGTTGTGAAATATTGGACCACATAAAATGGTTTTGTAGGGGCATAAAATAGTAGAGAAGTGGTAGGGGGCCAAGAAAGGGACCATAGTTTCAAATGGACTAAGCTACTACTCAGAATACAAGTAGGCGGAGTTCCATAGGACATTAATGTTAAAGAAGGGGATGTGGTACCCCAGTACAAGAATAACAATACCAGGTGGAGGGAATAACTCAGTGGATTAGGCTGGATAACATGGAAGAGGGTCTGGTTAGCTACACATCATGCAGACTACTCTGACTATTGTGAATGGAGAACCTTGTACTATCATGGGTATGATTCTTGTATCATCTACCCTTTCTTGTGTTTTGTTTGATAAAGGTGCATCACATTACTTTTTTATCTTCTCTTTTATTTTTTTCTTGGTTGTGTAAATCTCGGAAGGTTCTTTGACCATCAATACACTATTGGAAGTGCGGTCAGAGAATATAAAACATTGCAAGACATGTTCTCTAGATATCGTTAGTTAAGGTTTCTTGTGGGAACCGTTTGTGATGGAAATGATAGGTTTTGATTTTATTCTTGGTATGGATTGGTTAGTACTATACCATACTCTTATTGACTATTTCAAGAGTAAATTTACCTTTATATATCCATAATGAGGTAGCTATTGTCACCAGGGTTAGTGGGATCTTTAGGTTGATCATGCCGGACCAATTCAGTACATATTGGATTTTCTCATGGATTAGATAGAAGGTATTATTATGAATGATGGTGTAATGGAGTATGATTATTTTCCTATAGTAGTAGAATGTTTTTAGAATTTATTTCTTGAATAGTTTTTTGTCTTACCACCCAAGCGGGAGATCAATTTCACGATCAAGTTGGTGTTGTGAGAAGATCTAATTTCAATCCTACCCTATATAATTGAACCATTACAGCTTTAGAAGTTAAAAGTTCAACATGAATATTTTGAAGAAAAAGGTTTCCTATGGACTAGTAATTATCCTAGGATTTATTTAGTTTTTTTTTCATGAAGGATAATGGTATATTGCGCATGTGTTTGGATTATCGAAGGTTGAACTGGATGATGGTCAAGAATCAGCTTCCTGTTTTGCGCATTGATGATATCTTCGATCAGCTAAGAGGTTCTAAGATATTCTCCAAGATCGATCTGAGATCAAGATACTACTAGTTGGGGGTAATAAATTTGGACATACCTTGGTATAATTTTAGGAAACGTCATGGATTGTATGAATTAATTGTGATAACATTTTCTTTGACCAACGTACCGGTGGTATTCACGGGTTTGATGAATCAAATATTTCATCCTTTTATGGATCAGTTTTGGTCATTTGTTTGATGAAATATTATTAAACGACTTGTCATAAGATGATATGGAAAAATATATTGACATATTCTAATGTACTTTGAGAGAGATTTAGCTTTACACCAAGGTTATCAAATATAGTTTATATATAGATAAAGTTCACTTCTTAGGGTATGTCATCTCAGAATAAGGATTACCAGTGGACACATATAAATTTACTACCATGGTATGTTGAGAGTGAACAATGAATTTATTTGAGATAGATGGGTTTTTGGGTTTAGTATAATTTTATTATTGCTTTATTTAGAAAAGTTTCCATTTGGAAGAACAAATTTATGGGATTTTCCATAAGGAGTGAAGTTTGTTTGGTCGGTCTCTTATGAAGGATATTTTCAAGAGATAAAATGTAGGATAACCTCATCACCCATCCTGACTTTTCCTATGTCAGGTTAATCATATATCGTGAACTATGATGCATATATAGTTAGAATTCAATAATTTTTTATGCAAGAGGATTAAGTGGTTTCTTATGGATATAGAAAACTGAGTCCACATAAGAGGAATTACCCTACTCACGATCTGGAATTAGAAACATTAGTACATTCATAAAAATTTATAGAAACTATATTTTGGGTGAGATATTTGTGATACAAAAATAACAAAAGAGCCTCAGGTAAGTCTTTTCTTAGTAAGACCGGAGCCTTTGAAAGAGTAGGATGGTCGAGTATTTAAAGTATTCTAACTTCGAGTTGAAATATACAATGGTAAGGGGAAACTTTATTGAAAACTATCTGAGCTAGAGGATTTAGAAATAGGTATTTAGGGAGTATTGTGAGGAGTAGAAGATTATGGAACTCTTTCTAGACATGTATCTAGATCTTCAGGAGTCTCAGGGATTAGTATCTATGACTTCAACATCTATTATACATACGATTTTGGACTGGATCAAGACATATAATTTGTATTATTTAGAGGTATTAGTTATGAGATATAGATTATGTGATGGTCAGATGATATCAGGATGGTCTACTGGTAGTGTAAATTCTCATATATTTTTTGGAAAAGTATGGGTACTTATGGGATTGTGCAAGGAGCTGATGAGAGAGTTTTAGGTTTCTATATGGGAGGTATATCCTGGTTTGAAAAATATATATCATGATATATTTATATGGTACTGGTGGTCAGTAATTAATAAATAGGTAGCATTATTTTTGGTGAGATGTTTCATCTTTTAGCAGTTGAAAGATGATCATTAGAGGACAACTGGACTGTTGTATCCTCTGTCCATTCCTAAGTGGAAATGGGATGATGTCATTATAGATTTTTTGATATAATTCCCTAGGAAACTCTATAAGGATGATTTAGTATAGGTGATTATGGATCTACTTATGAAGTTATACCACTTTTTACTTATCAAAGAGACCTTCATGGTTGACGATTTTGGTAGCCTCTTTGTGCATAAGATAGTTCGGTTGCACGATGTTCCGAGGAGTTTCATTTTAGATAGAGATCTCAAATTCACATTGTTGTTTTGGAAGGGTCTTTAGAAGGGTCTGGGATCATAGGTTATTTTGAGAACAACCTGTCATCCTCATACAGATGTCCAATCAGAATTGACTATCTAGGTTTTATAGTACATGTTATGATATTGTTTTTTTGGATTTAAATGGTTCATCAGAGAATCATATAAAACTCATGGAGTTTTCATATAATAACAGATTTCCAAGAATCAATCCATATGGAAACATTCAAGGATTTTATAGAAGACCATTTTGTTCTCCTCTTTGTTGGTTAGAAGTAGGGGATGGCTGGGACTACTCTAATGAGAGAGACATCTGAGTGGGTTTAGTTGGTTAGGAAGTGGTTATTGACTACACAGAGTAGACATAAATTGTACGCTGACCATTGTAAATGACATCAGGAGTTTTTGGATGGTCATTGTGTTTTTCTTTGGGTGTTACCGAGGTTGGGTCAACATCGTATCAGAAAAAACAAGGAAAGCCATCTCCCAGGTTTTGTTGAACAATTTGAGATAGTGGATAGGGTCGGTCCAGTAGTGTACTGATTATAACTTATACAACACTACAGTTCAATGAATGATGTTTATTACATGTAACATCTTTAGAGATATTATCTTGACAGTTCTCATGTGGTATATTCCAAGTACTTCTTTCTTTATGTCGAGGTGTCCTTTGAGGAGCTTTTGAAATAGTTGGGGGTCGTAGTGAGAAGTATCTTCACAGCATGACTATACCTCTGGTTTGAGTTCATTGGAAAAATGTTAATGTTTAGGAGGATACCTAGGAGAGGGAGTATGATATGTGATTACAGTGGCTAGAATCGTTCACCAAGACTGCACAATGATTCTTGGAGTGGCTCAGTGATGATCTGTTGTATGGTGGGGAGGTTGTAAGATCCATATTTTTTTCCTGACATGCCCATATTTTATTTTTCTTCATTTAAACCCTGGTTTCCAAGTCTTGAGGTAGGATAGGCCACCATTAGAGGTTTTGTAGGGGCATATAACTGTATATTAGTGTCAGAAGACCAGGATAGGTACCCAAGTCTGGGGAGGATTCAACTACTCCTCAACAGAAAGGTAGATGGAGTTCACCATTAAGTTAGGCTCAAAGAAAGAGACATTGTATCCTAGTAAAGAAATGGTAGTACCAGGTAGAGAGTGTTGGTTCCAGGAACAGTGGAAGTGCGTTGGTGTACCCAACTTTAAATTTTCTGTTAACAACAATAAATATGAGATCCTTCACAATAATAAAACACTGGATCATCAGAATAGAATGGAGAATTAATGAAAGGAAGGGAGTCTAAAAATCATAGAGAGAATCATCATATGTTGGTTATAATTAATTTAATTAAATGTTGAGAATTACCTTGATGAAATTCTCTCCCTGTTGATGTTTTTCTGGCCACGATCTTATGTGATCCATAATTGCATCCTATAATCCAAGTGTAGGATTCCTCTAGCGATGATCCACATGTGCTCCACATATCTTTGGACGTCGCTGAAGGTATCTTCTAGTGCTAGCACAGAATAGCCTTATCTTGGAATTTCCTCCTTTGATCACGCTGAGATTTTCTTCCAAAGAGATCTCCATGATCCTATGAAAGAGGATCTCTCTCATAACTTGAGAGTGTTCTTGGTGGAAAAAGTATTCTCTCTTGGCTTCTGAGATTTTCAGATCTATTGTGCACAACCACCAAAAAAGTCTAGGCTAGTGAGAATTATATAGTTGGGATTTTAATTACATAGAATAAGAAAATGAATTAATTACCCGAAATCATTTATTCATTTCATTTAATTCTTAGTAAGACATCATATCTAATAATAGTAGTTAACAATTATTATTACTTTACATGTTCCCATAGAATTACACCTAATATTATTTAATTAAATAAATAATATTATTTCTAAAAAATCCCCATAAAAACTACACAGTGTGTATATTAATATACCCAATGGGAACTTTTGTTTTTCATTTTTTTATTTCCTCCTCCACATATATTAGACCTTGAATAATGGATCTTTATTTATCAAATAAATATCACTGCATTACTATCTAATAAATATATTATTTTTCCCACAGTATATTCTCTCGAATAACTAGTGTCGAAATAAATACGATCATGAATCCTTGAATAATTATTAAACCACAATCATAAATAATCTTTATTAAACTTGTTAAATAAATTTATAACTAAGGTACTTGGACACACTTAGTGTGTGACCCTCTAGGCCTATTTCTTAGTGTCATTAGGCAGAGCATGCCTAACGTCCAAGGTTATCGTCTAGTAACACGCCCAGGCACCCATAGAGAAAGAAGTTAAGGCTGCAATGACGTATCACCTCCCATAAACGATTACCATGTAAAGTAATCCCTTTATATTGATATCTCAAATCAAGCGGGGTTGATGCTAGTGCCATCAACCCATGTGCACAATTATTCTTTATTTGACTTTTTGGAATTGAAGTCGCTCATTCCTTACCATGTCCATGGATTTATTAAGGCTATATAAATTCCACAAAATGGCTTGAGATATCTACTTCTATTATGGAACAGGATAGAAAAATCCTTTCTCACATTATCTATTAATGAAGTATTACTCATGACGCACCCAACATATCCTGCCTCCCTGCAAATAGTGTGTCATCATAGTTTTTGTTAATATATCAAAGAACACAAGTTGTAATACCCATTAATAATAATCTTAAAGTCTAATGACCAATACACACGTCTGTATATAGGAACATCCAATGAAATCATGAAATGTGGATTTCCTACTAGTGTGTCTCATTGTCATAATATCCTTCCAGAAATTACCAAGGGCCACACAATGATAAGGTGACTCAAATATTTATGAGTCCTCACCCTTAATGTGCTGTATTATTTGTGTCCCTCAAATAACATCATCTGACCATAGAACATATATTCCAGAATAGTGTTATGAAACTTCTAGTTTCTCATCATAGTAGGGATCCAATATGACTCCTTAATGCAATATATTCCTTATGAAATGATCACACTCCTTGTCACATAGAAGAAAAATCAAGATGTGATAAGTTTTCTATTAATAAATAAAGTACAAAGTAGTTGGTTCTAGGCCACCAACTCCAACAGACGCCCACTTGGACTAGAGAAAACTTCTAACAACCTTAAACACGCTAGATCTCACATGATATTCATGTTTCTACTAAGATTGGACTTTAGTCATGGGGTCCTCCATGTTCCCTTCCATGGACACTCTTCTCACTGAACCTTCACCCCTTTTATAGAAATCACTTAAGATGTGACACTTTTAAAGAATGTTATTTGTACGTTCATGTGACCTTGGTTCTTTTGAAAGATCCACCGCTATAGTATTATCACAATACAATGTGATAGGATATTTACTACTAGGAACCACATCAAGGTCCTGGACAAAGTTACAAATTTAGAAGGCTTCATTGGCTCTATCAGAAGTCACTATATATTCAGACTCAAAAGTAGAATCGGCAAAAACTGGATGCTTTGAACTCTTCCAGCTCAAAACACCTTCATTGAGACAAAAAAACATATCCTGATTGTGACTTCAAGTTGTTCTGATCAGTCTAAAAATAATCATCAGCACACCCTCTGATGACAAGATCCTCATCTCCTCCATACACCAGGAACATATCATTAGTTTTTCATAGATACTTAACAATAGTCTTAAAAACAGTCTAATGATGTTCTCCTGGATCTTCTTGATGTCTTCCTACCATGCTCAGTGCATATTCAACATCATGCCTGGTACAAAACATGGAATACATGAAAGATCCTATTGCAGAATCATATGGGATCTTACTCATTTTTTTCTCTCTCCTATTGTGTATAAGGAGACAACCACTTAGAAAGATGTAGGCCATGTGACACTAGAAGTAATACCCTCTTGGATTGTTCCATAATAAATCTCTTTAGTATATGGTCAATGTATATACCCTGACTTAGTCCAACCAACCTCTTGGATCTATCATGAATAATCTTATTCCCTAAAATGTTGGCTGCTCCACCTATGTCCTTCATGAAGAAACACTTGTTCAACTACTCCTTATTTGACTGTAAGATTGGTACATCGTTTCCAATAAGTAATATGTCGTTAACATGTACTACTTGGATAACGAACCCATTCTCATTAAACCACTTATTAATACATGGTTCACATTCCTTCTTAATGAATCAAAATTCTTTTATGTGTTTATAAAATCGAATTTTCCATGACCTAGATGCTTTATTTAATCCATAAATGGATTTATGAAACTTAAAAGCCGGTTTGGCTTCACCTGGGGTCATAAAACATTTTGGCTGTGTCATATAGAAATCTTTTTGGATGTTACCATTAAGGAATGCTATTTTGAAATCCATATGTCAAATCTCGTAGTAATGGTAAGCTTCTATGGATAGTATGATTCTTATGGATTTAAACATGGAAACTGGTGAGAAGGCTTCATCATAGTCAATTCCATGACACTGTCAGAATCCTTTAGCCACTATCCTTTCTTTATAGGTGCTAACACAACCTTCTATGTACAACTTTTTCTTTAATACCCATTTGCATCCAATATTCTTTACATCAACTGACTCATCGACCAGAACCCCGACATGGTTATGATACATGGAATCTATGTTATATTTAATATATTCTAGCCATCTTGTAGATTCTAAGATCTCTACTGCTTCCTTGTAGTAGAGAGGTTCATCATTGTCCAATAATAACGATTCACCATTCTCTGTGACTAGGAAACCAAATATTTCTGGTTCCCTTAACTCTCTTGATATCCTATGCAGTATTTTTGTGGCTTGAACCTCTTCCATAGGGACCTGTGGAACTTGTTCATATACCAACCCCTGTGTATCATTACCATTAACTATGTCTAAGTCAATCTTTCTCACACAATCCTTTTTGAGGACGTGCTCCCTCTCAAAACAGACGACTTGTCTAGCGACAATGAATTTCTTGTCTGAAGGGTTATGTAGGTAATATACTTTAGTTTCCTTGGGAAATACTATAAAGATACACTTTGTTCCCCTGTGTGTAGGTTTGTTTCTCTAGGCCTTAACTAATTCCTTGCATCCCCATACACGTGTGTGCGATATAATGGGTTTCTTTCCATTCCATATCATGGAGGGAATTCCATTTTCCGCTTTTGTTGGTACTCAGTTTAATGTGCATGCTGTAGTTTGTAATGCATATCCCCCAAAGGATAATGAAAGATATATATGACTCATCATTGTACTCGTCCAACAAGGTGCAGTTTATCCTTTCAATAACAACATTCCACTGTGGTTTATAAGGAGGAGTGAGTTGAGGGAAAATCCCTGACTCCCGTAAAATGACAATGATCTCTTGGTTCAGACATTCTCCACCTCGATCCAATCTTATTTTCTTTATATTATTACCAAGATGATTCTCTACTTCATTCTTGAATTCCTGAAATGTCTCTAAAGAGTTTTACTTATACCTCATTAAGTAGACATATCAATATCTACTCAAATCATCAGTAAATGTATTGAAGTAATAATATCCAACTCTAACTTCTACTAGAAATGGTCCACACACATTAGTGTGAACCAATCCTTGAATCTCTATGGATCTTTCACCCTATCCACTAAAAGGAATCTTGTTCATTTTACCAGGTAAACAAGCATGACATCTATCAAGTGGTCTTATCTCAGTAGAGTCTAAATAACCATCTTGGCATAGCTTTGTCAAGTGATTCTTGTTTAGATGACCGAGATAGTGAGGCCAAAATTGGGTGATGTATGAGTCATGTCAGTTTGTTTCATATTGATTTACAACACATGGTTTTATTTATTTAATATATAAAAATCATTATTTAAATGTTCCATACCATAATATGAATTTATCTTATAAAATAAACAACCCTTATTTCCAAATATAAAAATAAATCCATCCATATCCAAACATGATACAGAAATTATGTTCTTAGTAACACTATGCACATAATAAGAGTTATGTAAAACCAAAATCATTCCAATTGGAAATGAGAGATGGTAATCACCAATGGCCAATGCAGCTAGCCTTAGGACATTGGCAGCTCAAAGATCCACCTCTCATCTGGAAATCTTTCTAAATCTACTTGGTTCCTATATTTGAATTCATGTGTGATCCCCACAAGATGTATCTAATACCCAATGTGTAGAAATGGAAATATTACACTCGATAACGAATTCACCTTTAGCATCCCCACAATTCTTGGTGAAGTTCCTCTTCTAGTGGCTTACCATGCCACATAAAAATCATACCACCTCCCATTCCTTTCCCTTCCTTTGGATCTTCCTGTTCTTGGGGGGATGGTTCTCAAGGGCTTCAGATGGTTTATAAGTCCTTGGCCCCTTTGCCTTGTCCTTCCTTTTCTTGTTCACCATAATGATTTCTGGTTTTTCATGCCCCATGTCCTTTTCTATCTATCGAATTAAGGAGAGAAGTTCTAAGAGACTCTGCTCATTGGTTCTCATGTTATAGTTGACAACAAAACTAGAGAAGGCCTTGGGAAGTGATGATAGGATGTGATCAGTATGAAACTCATCTGGGGACATAATCCCGAAGATGTCTAGGCATTCAATGTAGTCAATAAGTTTTGCAATATGAGGCCCAACTGGAACAGACCCTCCAAGCTTAGTTTTAAACAAAGGTTTGGAGGTCTCATATCTCTCTTGTCTCACCTTCTCTTGATAGAGATCCTTAAGGTGATATATCATGCTATACACGTCCATGTTTTCAAGTTGCTCCAAAATCTCATTAGACAAAGATGATAGCAGGAAACATTTAACATCTGTAGAATCATACATATGTTTCATATAGAGAGATAGTTCCTCATCACTGGAGTCTTTTCCAGGCACAACTGGAATATGATTCTCTTGTACATAAAATTTCCTCCCTTGGTGAAGGATGATGCGTAAACACCTTTTCCATTCTAGGAAATTGGTGTTAGTGAGAAGGTTTTCCTTCTTGAGTATAGTTCACAATGATATGTTTGAAATGATTTTTTAATTACTAAAAACTAATATGATCTAGGATTTTAGTACTTTATCATGATAATACTGAGAAAAATAAATAAATTAATACTTATTATTCTCACATTATTTTATCAAAATTCAACAGCCCTCACCATTAGAATAGGAATATTTTGTTTCCTTGATATTCTAGTGTAAAATATCTATATTGCCCTTCGTGTTACCCCAACTAGGGTTGTTCAAGCAACTTGATGGTTTTTAGGTATGCATTTAAAATTCCACCTGTATTAACTTGTAGTTCCTTAATCCATTGAGTGGACTCCCCAATCCCAAGACCCTTTTATTTTGGATTTCCATAACTTTTTCCTCTTGGTCACACTATGTCCTGCTATGGAATTTAACCCATGATGTGAAACAAGTCAAGTCAACAAAAAAACATGAATTATAATTCCCCGATAATTGAAATCACCTCAACTAGGGTTGGTTAGGAACTTTGAACTATAGTTCGATTCTAACCAAGATTATAGAAGGCTATACCAACTTAATATTTCCCTGAGGGATTTTATCCTTATATGAAAATTTCCTTATTATTATCTTTTATTACATGTTTTTTAATATTAAGTGGGCTATACTTAAGTGATTAACCATTTAGTTCCATTTTACATGCTTGTTTAATTCATTAATTGTGTGATTGTGAAAACAAACCCACAATAAATAAACCATGAAACAGAAAAAATAAATAAAATAAATGGTATGATCATGAGCTTGTTCTACTATTTATCTTATCTAGTAGTTGATAAACAAAACCAAGACCAAAGGTAGAAAAAACATGATCCTTTTGGGTTTGTGTTTACATCTTTCCACTAGTCCACCTTTGTATCTCCTTGGATTGGTTTCACATTGGCTCCTAACATGAGACACCTCTACTAGATTGGGAGGTATGTCTATTACATATACATTTATATCACTCGTAAGTGAGGGGTAAAATAGGGTTTTACATAAAAGAAACCTTGGGCACACAGACCCTACATATTAAAGAGGACAAGGCTCTCAAGCCAATGAATTTAATTTAACTAAATTAATTAAAAGAAACCATCCACATATAAAGGTCCAGGTCTATCTCTGGATCATCCATACATGAAATGATATTTATATATAAATAAAAATAGAATTCCATTATTAAATCATTCTTGTTTAAGATAAATCACGCTCGAATCAATTAATTATCTTTAATTAATCAATCATTTTATCTTAAACCCTTTTTTGAATTTTCATGAGATTCTCATCCATCATAATTTTAAACAAATAAATTCATTTAAAATTATCTTTGTACATAACTTGTACCTTAGAGGCAATGTGGTGAATTCCAGTTCATAACTACCCATTTAGTAGAAATAAACATTACGGAGATGAAAAATTAAACACACATATATAAAAAACCTATCATGTGTGGTGCTTATGCTTTACACCCGCACTGTGGTACACGTCTCATGGGTTTGTATAATATAATAATAAATTTAAATAAATCTACTTAATTTGGATGAGTACACGACATGTAAGTCTGACTACATGGTGTGTAATATCATTCACCATCCATCTGAAGTGCACACATGGGGATATGGAAATTAGATGTAGTTTGGTAATCTTCGAAGTACATGATGTGTTCAGTGGGAAATATGTTGTGTAGTATCTATGTTACACGGTTTCTGGCCGGGAAATCCGTGTACGAGGTACACAATCCAACCCAAACCCGAAGGGACTATACATCATGTCCAGTTGACTACATTCCATTTAATGTGGAAACCACACGCCACCTGTTCATGGTCAACACATAGAGTCATTTAATACTTAGAAAGACTCCAATAGGTGACTTGGTTTGGTAGACCGGTCTGATGCATTGAATCCTGACTACACGGAGTGTACTGCTGAATACACGCTATTTTCTGGTGTTGTATGTCCAAGAAGCTTTGGAACCTCAGAATGATATGCTCTCTTTTAGTTAAATCAAAATTAATAGAAAAGACTGTTTCTGTATGTTAAACGAGAAACGAAAGAGGAGGAATAGATCTCGAGATTCAGATTTTCAGAATGATTAACATGAATTGAAATGACTAAATTATTAAATGCATAAATCATCCAAGAAAAACCAAATGATTATAATATATGATATGACCACTCTGATACCACTTGTAGGTTCCAGGCCTAATATAAGCACATGCGTGGGTGTACACACCTTTAATTTTTCTATTAACAATGATCAATCCGAGATCTATCACGATAATAAAATGACGGATATTTGGAATAGAAAAAATAATGAAAGAAAGAAAGGGTGTCCCAAAACCATAGAGAGGATCATTATATGCTGGTTATAAATAATTTAATTAAAATATGAGAATTACATTGATCTAATTATATCTCCATTGATGTTTCTAATCACGATATGATGTGATCCGTCGTTGCATCGTAGAATCCAAGTGTAGGATTTCTATAGCGGTGATACATAAGTGCTCCACGTATCTCTGTACACCGTCGAAGGGATATCCAGGTGCTATCATGGGAGATCATTCACTTGTGATTTCCTCCTTCGATCGTCCTCAGATCTACCTCCAAAGAACTCTTCTTGATCGGGTGGAGGAGGATCTCTCTCGTAACTTGAGAGAGTTCTTGGTGGAAATATAATTCTCTATTGTCTTGAAAACTTTTCATATTCATTATACACAACCACACAAAAGGATAGGATAATAAGGATTATATAATTGGAATTTTAATTACTTAGAATAATAAATTGAATTAATTACCTGAAAGCATTTATTCATTATATTTAATTCTTAGCAAGACACTATGTCTACTGACAGTAGTTGACTATTATAATTACTTGAAATGCTCCCAGAAAATTACACATAATATTATTTATCAATATAAATAATATTATTTCTCACAAATCCCCATAAAAACTACACAGCATGTATATTAATATACACGTTGTTTACTTTTGTTTTTCATTTTCTTTATTTCCTCCACCACATTTATTATATCTTACATAATGGCTATTTATTTACCAAATAACTATCATTGTATTACTTTCTAATAAATATATTATTTCACCCACAATATATTCATTCGAATAACTAGTGTCAAAATAAATACGATCAGGCATCCTTGAATAATTATTAAACCAAAATCGGTAATAATCTTTATTCAACTTGTTAAATTAATATTTAATAGAGATACTTGGACACACTTAGTGTGTGGACCTCTAGGGCTTTTTCTGAGTGAAATTTGGCGGAGCCTGCCTAAAGTCCATGGTTAGCGTATAGAAACATGCCAAGGCACCCATAGATAAATAAGTTAATGCCACAATGACATGTCACCTCCTACGAATTCTTACTGTGTAATGTAATCCATTTGTTTCAATATCTTGAATCAAGCGGGATTCATGCTAGTTTCATCAACCCATGTGCTTGATTATTCTTTCTTTGACTTTCTGGAATTGAACTCGCCCATTCCTTACCATGGTCATAGATTTGTTTAGGCTATATTAATTCCATCAAAGGGCCCGAGATATCTACTTCTATTATGGAGCATAAGGGACAAATCCTTTCTCGCATGATATATTAATGGAGTATTACTCATGACACACCCAACATGTTCTACCTCACTACGAAAATTGTTTCATCACAGTTTTCATCAGTACATATAAGTGCAAAAGTTGTAATACCCATTAATAATAATCTTAAAGTCTATGGAACGATACACACATCCATGGAAAAGAACATCGAATGACACTAAGAAATGTGGATTTATTGATAGCCGGTCTCATTCTCATAATTTACTTCTGGATATTACCAAGGGCACACACCATGAGAAGGTGCCTCAAAGTTTTATGAGTCCACTCCCCTAACAACCTATATTATTGGTGTCCCTCAAATAACATCATCTGGACATAGAACATATATTCAAGAAAAGTGTTATGGAACGTCCAGGTTCTCATCATAGTAGTTATCCACTATGACTTTTTAATGAAACAACTATCTTTAAGACATTATCAAATGCATTATCATGAAAAAGAACAATAAAGATGTTCTAAGGTATTTATTAATGAATAAAGTACAAAGTAGTTGGTTTTAGGAAACCAACTCCAACAGAGAGAATAAATCAGGGTAGTCTAGATGGAGCCTAGGGTAGGTAGGCTTGTCTAGTTCACATCATAGAGACTACTCCAACTATTTTGGATGCATGCCCTTCTATAGTTAGAGGTAGAAAATTTTTAGGATGTCTTTAAAAAACATTTATATGACTTATCACGCGAGCAAGATATTTTGTTCATGATCAAGTTAGTGTTAAGTGTAGAACCAATTTATATCCCACTTTATAGAATAAACCCATTAGGGAACTGAGTGTTAAAATTTCAATTGGAAGATATGGAAGTAAAAAATTTCATATAGCCTAGTACAAGTCAATTGGGTTCTCTAGTTCTTTTCTCCCAGAAGGTTGATAGTTCCTTGCACCTATGTGTATATTATCAGAGATTAAACCAGATGTCAGTTAGGAATTGATAACCTATTCCATGCATTAACAATCTCTTCAATCATATGAGAGGTGATAAGATATTCTCTAATATCGATATGAGATCAAGATACCACTATTTGAGGGTGATAACTTTAGGCATACCTCAGTCTGCTATTAAGATAAGGTGTAGATTGTTGGAATTAGTAGTGATGCCTTTTGGTTTGACCAACACATCAGTGGTATTCAATGATTTGATGAATCAGATCTTTCAACCTTTCTTGGATCAGTTTTTTTTGTGTTTTTTCAATGAAATATTATTGTACTCCCATTCAAAAGAGGATCATTCCAATCATCTTGACATCAACCAAACTACGTTGAGATATCATCTGCTTTATTCCAAGCTAACCAAATGAACATTCTCAACTAATAAAGTGCACTTCTTGGGCCATGTCATCTCATAGATAGGAGTGTCAGAAGACCTTGATAAAGTTTCAACTATGGTATATTGGGAGAAACCCAAGAATTAAATTGAGATATATAGTTTTTTAGGTTTAGTGGGTTATTATTCTCACTTTATCAATGAAGTTTACCATATGAAAAAACCAATTTACAAGATGACCATGAAGGGGGTGATGTTTATTTGGTCAGATGCTTATGAAGAAGCTTTTAAAGAGACAAAAGGTAGGATAAAATTATAAAATATCCACACTTTACCTATACTGGGTAAAAAATATACCATGTACTGTGACGCATTCAGAGTTGGACTTGGAGTAGTTCTGATATTGGAGGATCCAGTTGATGCTTATAGATCATGATAAATGAAACCACGTGAGGGTAATTATCCTACACATGATCTAGATTTAATAGTGGTGGTACCTTCTAGGAGATGTTCGAGACACTATCTTCTAGGTTATAGGTTTGTGGTATACACACACAATAAGTGCCTTAGGTTCATTTTTTCTCAGCAAGACCTGCACCTTTAGAAGAGGATGTGGGTCATGTATTTTTAGTCTTTAGACTTCGAGTTGGATTATAAAACAGAAAAAGGAATTGTCTTTGATGAAAATAAAGTCTAGAATATGTAGATAGAGGTGGTGTGGGAGTCTTGCGATGAGTGGAAGATGATATAACTTTTTGTATACATGCATCTAGATGTTTAGAAGTCTCAGGGATGAGTTTATCTAACTTTGACATATTTTATATGAATGATATTGGACTAGACCAAGATATAAAAATTGTCTATTTTAGAATGATTCATTTTGATAGATATCTTTTATGGTGGGGAGACAAAATAAGGTTGGTCTCTTGGTAGTGATAATTTTATTCTTCTCCATGGCCGACTATGTGTTCCTACGGGCTTTCGTGAGGAGCTAATTAGATAATTTCATGATTATAGAATGGTGGTACATCCTAGATTGATAAATATTTATCATGATCTCCATAGGTATCTCTGGTAGTCAGGAATGAAAAATGATATACCAGTCTTTGTGGTGAGATGTTTCATCTATCATCAGGTGAATGCCAAGCATTAGGGACTAGCTAAACTGTTGCGGCATCTTCCCATTCCTAAGTGAAAATGTGATAACGTCGCTATTTATTTTCTATAGGATTAACTAGGAATCCCCATAAAAATGTTGCAGTATGGGTGATCATGGATCAACTAACAATGGTATCCCACTTCTTACCTATCATAGAGAGATTCACAGTTGACAATTTGGGTAGTCTCTATAGGTACAAGATAGTTAGGTTTCATAGTGTTCCAAGGAGTATCATTTTAGACAGAGATCCTCATTTCACATCAAGGTTATGGTAGGGTCTTCAAAAGTATATGTGATCATGAGTTCTTTAGGGAATATCCTATCATCCTTATACTCATGGTCAATCAGAGTGGACTATTTAGGTTCTGAAGGATATGTTATCATATTTTGTCATAGACTTTGGGGGTTCATGGGAGAAACATATAGAAATCATGTGGTTTTTATATAATAACATCTTCTAAGTATAGATTCATATGTCAAATTACATGGATTTTTATGTAAGGTTGTGTCATTATCATCTTTTTTGGCTGGAGGTTGGAGAGTCATCACTTTTTGGGCCTTGTATCAAATGCAAGACATATGAGCATGTTCAATTGATCTAGAAGCGATTGGTGACCATGTAGATTAGACAAAAATCATACATTGAACATTTGAGATGACCTATTCTGTTTGAGGTATGTCATAGTTTCTTCCTTTAAGTGTTTCCTAGGTTGGGGAAATTACGTGTCAAGAAATAGGGAAATATAACGCCCAAGTTTTTCGATCCATTTAATATAGTGGATAGGGTTGGTCCAGTAGAACATTTATTAGCCCTTCTACAACACTAAAGTTCCATTCATGATGTGTTTCACATGTCATAGATTTAGAGATATTATTTTTACCCTTCTCATATGGTAGACATTGTGGACATCAAGCTTTGTGATGATGCTTCTTTTAAGGAGTATATGATACAAATTATGAACTAGAGTGAGAAGTATCTCTGGGGTATGACTATAACTTTAGTTCAAGTGTAGTGGAAGCATAATCATGTTCCGTAGGAGACCTAATAGATAGAGATTGATATGAAAAAAAACGGAAAAAACTGTTCTCTGAGACCCCACAGTGATTTTTGGAGCAGCTCAGAGACAAGCTATTGTGTAGAGGAGAGGTTTTAAGATCCCATCTTTTTTATAGAAACATCCCTCTTTGAGTTTTTTGTTTGAGCTATAATGGGTAATTATTTTATTGAAATGGAGAGAATTTATTTCAGGGGTCACTATATACCTTAGGAATGCGTCCCTATATGCCAAAAACTATTAATAAGTGGTGGGGTTTTGATAATAATATGGGGAGACTATATCCCCTATATCAAGTGACCATAAATAATAGCGGAAGAAATTATCATCAGTATCCATCACAACATAAAGTAGATATAAAAGAGATACTACAACTAAATACTAATAAATAAATATAGAAACCCAAGCTATAATAATATGAACAACCAAACATTTCATATATAGAACTTGACATAACAAGGACCCCCAAGGTCGGGTCATATACATTATGTCCCATAACAAACAAAAAGTAAAAAAAACTAGAGATAACCATAAAACTTGTCCTGATTCATTTCTATGTCCCATCTCCCAAGCTCTGACCCAACTAACCAGATCAACTGTCAAACATGGGGAACTTTTCATTTTCCCAACCTACAAACATAATGTCTTATTAGGTACCTGTTATGCAAGAACAATGTGTGATGAAAACTCTGCAGGACACCACAAATAGTGTCAAAATATATATGTAATTTAAACAGTGTGAAAGATAATTTTCTGTAATATACAACTGAAAAAATAATAAAATTAATCACCATTGATCCCAGCGTACCATAATGACACATGATATCGACCATACCTACTTCAACCAGGGAAGGTTTTTCTTTGAAAGTGGTATATAACCAAACTAGTGAGCAAATTTGTTCCTACTCATAATATCACTAACCTCAATCCCCATAGTCGAATACGAATTTTCCACAGATACCATCATATATCAACATCAACCTCCAGGGCTAGATTTGTTCCCAATAATGGATAACATCACATATTTATAACACCCTGATACATTATGATATATTTATCTTTAAATAAATTCAATATCTTTGATAGCTTGAGACAAACACAACCTTGAATCTAAATGAACAGTAATATAGTATACCATTATAAAATAGATGTTAAATTGGTGGGTATAAAAGAGACTAAATATATTATTAAAATTATATATTTTACACATGTATTAAATAAATTCGTAGGTTGTTAATTGATTTGAAATGAAAATAAAAAATATTTTAAAGTAAAATAAATCTTTTTTTTAAAAAAAATTTATGCATATAATGTGTTATTATCTTAATAAATTTAATTAATCACTATTTGTGAATGATTTTAATGAATTATATATATTATTTAAATAATTAAGTTCTTTATCATTCATCTTATATTTTTTCTAGTCATGAGATAAAATTAAATCCATTTTTATTCTTAAGAACATTATTCTTCTAAAAATCATTTTCATCATGTTTTTTGTACCTATTTTAAATTACGTTTTTCTAATTTTTTGAATAGTTATGTGAAAAAATGAAAATCATTATTAAAACCAACATGTCAACATTATCATATAGTTATTTTTTTATAATTTTTTAAAAGGTTAATTTTTCAATGAAAATTGTAAAAATTGATTTTTATTGAAAACATCCTTTTTGTTTAAAGAATTTATAAAGTTATATTTTAGTTTAAAATGGTTTTAAAAGTAATAAAATTTCAATAATAATATTATCAATATAATTTAGTTATTTTTTAATCGATTTTATATTTAATTTTTATATTAAAACCTTTTTTTATCCGAGAAAAACTTTTTATTAAGAAATCACATTTTCATGATGTTTGTGAGTTTAATTTTAAATTAAAATTTTCTCATTATGTGAATTAAATTTAGTAAAATAGATTAAATAATTTTAATAATAATAATTAATAATATTTAATAAGTGTACCTTAATTTTGTTTCATAATTAGTAGATAAAATAGTAAAAATTAATTACTACAATGAAGGTTAAAAGTGATTTTCAACATTACATACTCTTATGTTAAATTTAATTTTCCAGACTCATAGGTTTTATATTTCATAAATTTTTTCATATTTATAATCAGTGGGTAAAAATTATCTAATTTTTTTGATTTATTTTTAGGCTTAAAGGATAAATTACCCAAGTAAATAAAAAAATAAGTTAAGTTGGTAAAAACTGAAATGGTAAAAGGGTAAACCCTTAAAGGTTAAGGGAATAACATTTTAAAAAAACATTTCTTTATTATGTGTTGCAGGTATTTATTGACTTTAATTTTCATCCAATTTATTATTTTTTAATAAAATAAAGAATTTGGGTTGAGAGTGTCTTCCTATTATTGAATAGTTTTGGGTATTTAGAAAAACATCACTCATCCTCAATTATAAACGAGAACATCCTCTCCTCACTTATTAACACCTCTTAAACCGTTAATATCAACCAAACCCTATTAAAATATCTCACAAAAATCCTTATCAATGATCTAGAGCTTTTAGTATTCCCAAAAGTTTCCTTGGGACCTTGATAAGAGATCCAGAGGAGTTTTTTGTTATGTGAAGGTAATTGTCTTCACTAAGCTCTTTCCTTCTTACATACTCCATTACCACATTATTTAATATAATAATGATTAAAATATAATAAAAATGTATCTAAAATATAATTATTTATTTAATTATGTAATAACCTATATATGTCTTCTCTTCAATCAAATTGAAAACAAAACCGTCAATCGTGTGTACAGCGCACTACCATGCCACGAACAAATATAATTTGTTATCAATCACAACTATCATGGATAGATATTATGATATATTTAATATATATATATATATATATATATGATATTGATGAAATAATTAAACTTATATAATTATAATATCACATATACATTTTTTACTTCCAATATGTTGGAAAATGATCACGTCACTCTTGCATATATGTGGATTACCGCCTCCACGAAGCAATGTGATTAATTTTTCATTATACTTTTAAATGGAATGAAATAAGGATGTATTTGATGAAAATATTATATATATATATATAAAATATAATAATGAATATTTAATGTATAATTATTATTTAAATTTCTTTCATTCTATACATCAAAAAAAATAGTGTTCATGCATACGTACGGTCGACTATCTCCATGAATGCTGTAACTCATTTTTGTGTCCCTAATTTATATAGAATATTATAAACACTTATATAATGAATATATATGATATTAATATCATGGTTAAAATTATATATATAATGTATCCATTATCAAATAATAAGGATCAAAACCACCAAACCAAAACATTCCTTAAAAAACGAATCAAATATTTCCTCAAACAATGATTTTAACAAACAATTGTTGATAAATGAGTTATAAAATATTATAAGTAAATAAAATATGATATGATATATTTTATTATGGTTCTATAATATATTTATAATAAATATATATTTTTTAGGAGGTTTAATCATATATGAAGGAAGTCAACCCTGAGGTAAGATTTTATTTCATAATTTCATAATTATTCAAGATTGTTTAATATTATGAAACTAGTGGAGAAATTATTTTATATTTACATCAAAAATAAAATATAATTTATTATTATATATTTATTTTTATAAATAAAAAGTTTTACTTTCAATTTCAAATCATTAAAAACTCAAGATACTGGGATAATTATTTTAAAGAAAAGAGACTTCATTTCTCCCTTCAATCGAAAATCATTTCTTTTACATGTCTATTTTTTCTAAAAATGTTTATATTTTTTTTATTCTCCTATGATTGTTAAATTTCATTTTTACCAATATTTTATTTTTAAAATTTTTTAAGGTAATTTTTATTTCATATTCCAAACGAGGTGCGTTTTAACATTTTTACAGGAGTGTGAAAGGAATAATTATTTTAATGTAATATATGAAATTACTTGCCATTTTGAACCCTCATTTATTTTATTATTATTTTAAAAAAATTAAGGTTTCTTTTAAAATAAAATTCTTCACATTAAATAAGTTATTCCAAATTCAAAAGGGTATATTCCTAAATAAATTTTATAGTTAAGTTTTTAAATTATTTTTCAACATTCTTTGGTGAATATTATGTTTCATTTGAGAAATAATATTTCTATATCATAATTAATATTAATCTATATATATGATGACTATGATTACTAATTGGGGTAATTATTAAAATTTCATATCCTAGTTTTTCATAAAAAATGTTTACAATGATTATAATTCACTCCGTTCATATGAGGAATGCGTCAGACTTAGTAAGTGATGAGAAATTCCCAGTATAATCCCTTTATGCATTGGTAAGTTTTATGAGACTAACTAGTTTTGGTATTAGGATGATGCATTTCCCATTTATGTTATATGTATTGGCACGAGGCCTTGATACTATGTTTATGATGTATGTAATTAGGAGTTTATTCATTATGAGATTACTTATTGATGTCCGTGTGATTATTTTATTTTTTATGTTATCCATAGATAAGTTTCGAGGTCATGTAATTATTTATATGGAATTATTTTATCATTATTCATTCCTACGATATTATTCTTCATTCTCAAGTTATTAATTTAATGGAACATGTTTTCATATATTTACCATACCATTTTAATTATACCTTATTTATTCATGATAGATTCCCCTTTACTCATACCCTTACCAAGTAACTAAGATCACCCATTTTTTATATTTTCTCTCCCTAGGATCCTGAGAAGTGTATTATGATTCATATAAAGGGACATCATAAAGGGAATAGTTGTGTTTTTTAAAAAATACTACGGTTTATTTTATGTTTTCAATTATATCTTGAGATTCAAGTATGTATCTTATTTTCCAATACTAAAAACTATTTTTTACCTCTTGATGGATTTTTTTATATCTAGTGCCACTGTAATAAAGTTACTACTGACTTTGGGCTCCTTTGGTTTGGGACTTTATAGTTTCTATCATAAAATGTTTAGTATAATCCTTGGGAACTTGATTTAGGAAAACATAGATTCGGGAACATAATCATATGACTAACTTTGAGGACAAGTCTAAGTATATGGTAACATAAAAACAATTCATTACATAGATATTATATGGGTTTCCTAAAAATATATACCTATCAGGATACTACAAGTGGATTTGGATCGATCATAATTTTATCAAGGTGAAATAAAGTCTAAAATGGCCATTGGGATTGGACTCAATCATCAATTGGGGCATGAAAATGTCCTTGATGCACACATGGTTTGACACTCATAGGGGATATGCTAAGGTTAATTAAAATTTCCAATATAAACCATTATAAAGGGTTTGAAAATATTTTTATGACTTGAGAATATTCACAAAGAAACCATGATTATGATTAAGAGATTAGATATGTATAATTTCTCTAATTTATGTTAAGTATTTCAAAAGTCTTGAAATTATATGTTATGATTCACAATGTTATGATGAAATATAGTATATTCTATTATTTAGAAATGATTTCGTGTAGAGGGAATATAAACCATACAACTGTGTATAATCCATGTAGGTATTTCCTTGAGGGGAAAGATAATTAAGTTGGAATTAGATCTACAACTGGAGATGACCAATTATAACTATATTGGGGCACCCAAATCTCATTATGTCTAATAAACTTATTTGTATTTTGAATCATACTGATCCACAACATAGTGTAGCAATGTTATACTACTTCATGCATCTGAACCCTTCATTATTTATTTGGACTACAAATCCATTTATAGTGCAGAAATGGATAAGTTCCTCAGAGAATATATTTCATTATTTTGAATGTAATTAAAGGGATAAGTTTATAATGGTAGTTTATCGTATCTCAAGGGATGAAAATCAAGGGTTCTCATTGATTCAAAACACTAAGGATGAGGATGAAATATTGGAATGGAAGGATTTTGAGGAACGTTTCTAGGAAAAATATCTTCCTCATGAACAATGAGAAAATAAAGAGATATAACTATTGATTATTAGATTAAAGGAAGAGGAAAATGTTCATATCTATGATTTTACATCACAAGGTTATCAAGATATTATATAGACCATGTGCATAATATAATGTGTAAGATTTAAAATTTATTTGATGGGATAATTCCAGTCCTTAAAAATGAACTAGTCTCCCAAACCTTCTCATCAGACTAGGACATTATATCATGAACTATCAAGCAAGAAAATGAATTATCCTAGTCTGATGACTTTGAAGAAAATAAAGATAAGAAGAGGGTGTATGAGAACTCTATAAAATGAAATATTGAAAAAGTTAAGAAGGTAAGTTTGTAATTTCCAACATGTAATAAATATGGAAAGAAACACCATGTAACATGATTTCTATGAATACGAGTTTTCCATAAGTGGGGATAGAAATTCCACCAAACTCACGATTAAAAGGGAAAGAAAGAACCTTCCAATGTGAAATGCTTCAACTATAAGGATATTGTGAACAAAATAAAATATTTTTATATGCATCAATTAAGTTTTCTGCTAAAATGGACAAGGGATAAGGGAAAAGACCATAAAGAGGACAAGGGAGTGATGAAAAGCTTATGTGATCACAAAAACTGAGGTTTAATTTCTTAAAGATGTGGTGGAATTTAATTTAACCATGTCATCAAATTTTGGTAATGATTTATTTTATTATTGATATTCAAACTCTTTAATACCATCCAAGTATTCCAAGAAATTTAGATACATCACTAGAACCTTAAGAAGTTAGTTATCAGTCAAGAATCATAGTGGAAGTATCACCACAACAAGGACGTGTTTTTCAGTTCTTATTATAAAACATAAACATTCCCTATTTTCTGACCTCATTATTATACCTATGGTTGATTTTGATATAATATTTATTATATACTGGATTTCAAAATACGATGGAAAAAATTATTACAAAGAGGAGGAAATTGGAATTTTTGATGAAAATATGGAATTTATTATCATTAATGGAAAGAATTCATCATCTATATTATGTCTAGGTCTACCTATATTAGACAATGTCAATGATATTTTTGGGGAATAATGGTAGAAACTATTTACATATGGGAAAGTAAATCATCAAATTGAGGATGTACCTATTTTATAGAAATACATTTATATATTTAATAAGTAATTACATGGACATCCACCAGAGCATGAAGTTGAGTTTTCCATTGATTTAATCCTCGATTGAAGAACTATATTAAAGAATACCTATAGAGTGAATAGTTTGGAATTAGTGAAGTTGAATAAAAAACTATAATAGTTTTTTGATAAGGTATTTATACATCCTAGTGTTCTACCTTGGGGAGTACCTATTGTTTTCATTATGGAGAAAAATAGATCTATGTGGTTGTGAATTGATTATAGAGAAATAAATGATATTAGGATAAAGAAAAAGTACCATTTACCTCACATTGATGACTTACATGATCAACTACATAGAGCTAAATATTTTTCAAAGATTGACCTTCATTCTGGGTATAATCAATTATGATTTAAAAAAGATGATATTCTCAAGAAAACATTACATACTAGGTCTGTACATCATGAGTTTACAGTAATTTATTTTGTATTGACTAATGAAACCATTGTTTTTATGGATATAATGAAAAGAGTATTAAATGAATATCTTTAAGATTTTTTGGTATTTGTTAATGATATCTTTGGGTATTCAAAAAAATATTAGGACCCTGAGAATCAATTGAAGATCATTATTGATACTCTTGAAAGAAAAGATTTATATGGGAGATTATAAAAGTGTGAATTTTGGATTTATAAAGTTTATTTTATTACCCAAATTCATTATAAGTATGGAATCTCAATTGATCATAAAAAAGAAAAAGGAAGTCCAAGAATGACATACATGTATGAGCATTACTATAATTTGTAGTTTCATTGGTTTGGAAAGTCACTACCAGTTATTTGTTCCAAATATTTTCTGATTGGATAACCCATTAACCAAGCATACATGTAATGGGGTTATGTTTATATGGAAAAATTAATGTGAATAATGATTTAAATAATTCAAGAATATATTAGGAAAAGATCATATTTTGTATCTACAATCATAAAATGACATCTTTTGAAATAAATTGATGTATTGAAGAAGTGACATTTTCGTATCCATATGAAAAATGATTATTTTATTACATTTAAATCAAGGAAGTTAAAGATTCTTGAAAAAAACTATCCTACCTATGATCTTGAGTCGGTAGACATAAGATTTTCTTTGAATTTATTGAGACATTATCTTTATAGAGAAATATTTTAGATATATATAGATCCTAAGAGTCTGAAATACATATTTTCATGAAAATATATCAACATGAAAAAAATTATATTAGCTTTAGATACTCAAGGATTATGATTCTAAATACACTATAACCCAAGGAAAAAAATAAGGTAGCAGATTCATTGAATATGAAATATCATAGAGTTTTGACCAAGAAGGGGACTAACATGGATCATATGTTCATAGATCTTGTAAAGATAGATATGGGAATTATTAAGGAAGGGGATACATCACTCATTTCTCAAATTATTACTAAACCATTTTTTTTGTAAATGATAAAAATTTCTCAACCTAATGATGAGAACTATCATAAGAAAATTAGAGAAATTAATGATGGGAAATTGGAAGACTTTGTATATGAAGGTCACACTCTGAAATTTTGAAAGAGGTTATGTTTTCCATCTATACCTGTGAGAAGAGAAAACTATTTGATAATTCACATAACTATAATTTCCCTATATGTCCTATTAGCACCAAGATGTATATAAATTTAAAGGAACACTTTTGGTGTGACAATCTGAAATGAGAAATTACCGATTATGTAGAAATATTATTGGGTTTTCAACAAGTGAGGGATAAAAGGAAAAATTTTATAGTAGTCATGTAACCTATACCTATTCCAATGTCGAAATAGGATGAAATTACTTTGGAATTTGTAATTTTATTACCAAGGGCCCCTAAAATGAGTGATGAAATATGGGTTGTTGTTGATTTCCTCACCAAATTGGAACATCTCCTATCTATAAGAGAAGATTTAAATAGTAAGAACCTTGCACGACTCTATATTAATTTATTTTTAAGACATCAACATAGAACCTATTTCAATTGTGTCTAATCTTTACCCATAATTTACATCAAAATTATAGAAAAGTATTTAAAAAGATCTTGATACCACACTTCATTTTATAATTTATTATCACCCTCAAACTGATTGACAATCGGAAAAGACTATTCAGACATTATAATACATGTAGTTTTTATACTCTATTGACTTCCAAGGTATGTGAGGTCATCATTTACCCTTGGTAGAGTTAATATATAATAATAGATTCCATTCCAGAATTAAAATGGTGATGTATAAACCATTATATGGAAAGTGATATCGTACTCCAATTTGTTTGGATGAAGTTGGTGAAAGGAAGCTTATTGTCCAAAAACATGTAGAGGATGTAAGGATAATGGTAAAGTCAATTCAACCCCATATCAAAGACTATCAATGTTGGAAGAAAGTTATATGATGATAACTAGAGGAAATATTTAATATTTCAAGTGGGAGATCATGTTTTCATGAAATTAACTCCATGTAAGTGTGTTATAAAATTTGATAAGAAAGGGAAACTAAGACCCAAGTAAGTAATACCTATTGAAATCCTTAAAAGAATTAGAGCTATGGATTACCATTTGGAAATGACACCAAGTCTCTATTAAGGTCAAGATGTGTTCCATATTTCAATGTTAATGAAGTACCTTCCAAAACCATTTCATGTGTTCACCTATGAAGAGATAAAATTGGAACCTAAATTATCTTACTGTGAATATCCAATGAATCTGGAAACTAGAGAATAAGTGCTGAGAAGTCAGATGAATCAGCTAGTAAAGGTACGATGGAAAAATCATAATATGGAAGAGGGGACATGGGAACCTGGAGAAATTATAATGAATAACTACCCAAATCTATCCATATGGTGAAATTATGAAAAATTATAGGATAATTTTTTTTGGAGGGATGAATGTAATACCAATATAATTTATTATATATATATATTTTTAAATAAATTGAATCTCTTTTTATATCTTGCGACACACACAACCCTAAGTCCATATGAATTGTAATTTAGTATACCATTATAACCTAGCCACTAAATTGTTGGGTATTAATTGGAGAAAATAAATTATGAAAATATATGGTTTAAACATGATTTAATAAATTCATTGGTTACAATTTAATAGAAATGAAAATAAAAATCATTGGAAAGTGTAAGAAATATTTTTATACAAATATAATTTTTATGCGTGCAATGTATTTTTATATCAATAAATTAAATTAAACACAATTGGTGAATTATTTTAATAAAATTTATATATTATATATTCAATACAATTTTCTACCATTTATTTTATATTATTTTTTAGGTATTAGGTAATAATAAATATAGTTTTTATTAAGGAATATTATTCTTAAAATCATTTCCAATGTGTTTTGAGAATTTATTTTAAATTATTAATTCCAATTTTATAAAATTTATTTTGAAAAATTTACTTCATTTTTTATATAAATATTTCAAATTTACCCTTGGGTGAATGTTTGATAATTTTATGAAAAGATGAATTTTTCAATGAATACTGAAAAATACTGATTTTTATTTAAAACTGCCTTTTAATTAATTTTTTTTAAAAAAGTTTAATTTTTCTTTAAAAAAGTTTTAAAGAAAAAATTGGTTCAATTATAATATAATTAATCTAATTTAGTTCATTTTAATTAATTTTATGTCAATTTTTTATTGAAAAATGTTTTGTATTTGAGAAAACATTTTCCTTGGAAAACCCCACTTTTATCACGCTTGTGGGTTTATTTTTAAATTAGATTACTCCAATTACTTGAATTGTATTTGAAAATATATATTCAATATTTCTAATTAGAATAATTAATATTATTTAATAGGTTGAACTTAATTTCTGGTCATAATGAAGAATAAAAATAGTAAAATTTAATTGCTAAAGTTAAGGTTAAAATAGGGTTTTCTGCGTTACATATTCTTATTTTAGATTTAATTTTCCATAAACATGTGATTTTTATATGATAAATTTTATTTAATATTTAAAATCAGTTAGTATAAATTATCTAATTATTTTTATTTAATTTTTTTCTGAAATGATAAATTTCTTAGGTAAATAAAAAATGTTGTTAAGGTGTTGGAAACTAAAATGGTAAAAATGTAAAACAATAGAGGTTAAAGGAATATAATGTTTAATAATGTTTTTTATTTAATGTCTGGATTGACCTTATTTTACCTCATATAAATTATTTAATTTTTTTTATGCACTTGGGTTGAGAGTGACTTTTATTTTTGAATTGTATTTGGTGTTTACAAATATGAACTCCTCATCAATTAGAAAAGGGAACCTCCCACCAAGACATATTCACACCTATTAAAACATTTATCTCAACTAAAAACTAGAAAATATCTCACCAAAATAATTATACAAGTTCTATATCTTATTTAATTCCCAAATTACCAACCCTAGTGTCATTAATTAGAGACCCAAATTAGGTTTTTAAAAGAAACTTTAATTTTCTTCACTAAACTCTTTTTTCATCTTCTTTTAGCACCTTCATTAATGTTTTAATAATTAAAATATAATAACAAAATTATATCCCATATACTTATATTTTATCATGTTAATGAAATAAACTATATCTAATACCTCTTCCATCAAATATGAAAGAAAATTGTCGATCGTGTGTACGGCAGATTACCACATTATGAACAAATGTAATTCAATTTCCACCACCACCTCTCATAGTTAGATAAAATGATAGATTCAATATATGGATATATATATATATATATGTATATGTGATATATATAACATAAATATAATTAATTAATTATAATATTTAATTTAACTTCCTACATTCCAATGTATTGGAAAACGATAACGCCGCTCGCACGTAAGTGTGGACTACCGCCTCAACGAAGAAATGTGATTCGTTTTTCATTTTATTTTAAAATGGTTGGTAATAAATAAAAATTTTATAAAAATATATGATATATATAATATAATAATTATTCTTCAAATGTGAATTATTTTTTATGTTTATTTCATTCCATCCATCAAAAAATGAAAAAAACATTCATGAATTTGTACGACCTACCATCCCCTTGAACAATGTAACTACTTTTTCTATATATAACTTTTATAGAATATTATAAATAATTATATAATAAATAAATATGATATTTATATCATGGTTAAAAATATATGGATAATAGAACCATGATCAATGTACAAGGATCAAAACTAGAAAACCAAAACTTACATGAAAAGGCAGTTATTACATAAAACAACAATTTTAGGAAAGAATTACTGATAAATAAGTAATAAAATATCATAAGTAATTAATATATGGTATTATATATAATGAAATAGTTCTATAGTAAATTTATATAAATTTAATTTATTATATAGGATTTTTGGACACATTTTTTGGAATTCAAACTTGAGGTAAGGGTTTATTTCACAGTCTCATCATTATTCAAGATAGTTTATTTTTATGTCTCCACAGGGGAAATTATTTTATATTTCTATCCTAAACCCAATATAGTTTTACATATTTTTTTATTTATATAAATTAAAATTTTTCCTATCTATTTCCCATATTTAATAACTCAAGAGACTGAGATACTGTTTTTAAGGAAAAACATCACCATCCCTTTCTTTGGTCCAAAATACATTATCATCCATGTACATGTTTTATAAAAATATTTTAATTTTTTATTATTATCCTTTGATTTATATTAATCATTTTACCCATATTTTAATTCATTTACAAAATAGTTAGAATCGAATCTTCTTTTTTACTTTCGAATGAGGTGCTTTTTGACATTTTCAAAATAGTGTGAAAGGAATGTTTATTATAACGGAATGTAGAAACTTCAGGACTCTATGAACACTAATTTATTTGAAGATTACATTCCATGTGCCCTATTTTATTTTAAAATTAAATTATTTCCTCAATATTTGGCAATTTTATTGACTTTAAATAATTGATTTAAAAAAGAAAGGGTATTTTCTTAAATAAAGTTTAGAGTTACTGTTTTAAAGTATATGTCAACATAATTTGGTGAATATCATTTTTTACCAGGGATGTGCTATTTTGATACCATTCTACATATTATTCTAGATGAATTATTATTATTTTAATTTATTAGGGATGTTATTAACATTTCGTATGCTAGTTTTATAAGATGAATGTTTATGTTGATTTTGATTCACCCCTTCCATATGAGGAATTAATTAGACTTATTAAGTGGTAGGTGGCTATCACTATAGCCCCTAGATGAAATATTATGTCTCATGAGGCAGATTAGTTTACTTATTTTTCTAAGGCCTTACCCATTTATAAAATATCTATTGGCATGAGGCACATACTCTATGTTTATGATGTCTGAAGTTATTCAATTTTCTCATTATAGGATTATTTATTGATGTTTATGTAATTATTTAATTAGTTTATATATATATGAGTACGTTTAGAGGTCATGTGATAATTTATATTTCATTATTTGATCATCATTTATTTTTTCCATATTATTCTTTGTGATTATGTTATTAATTAAATGAAATGTGTCCTTAGATATTTAGATTTCCATTTTAATTATGAATTATTTATTCATGATTGCTTATGATATATGCATACCCTTAAAAAAACATCTGATATCAGACCTTTATTACGTTTATATTCCCTCAGATTCCCATAATTGTATTATGATTGATACATATAGATAATATAAAGGGAATAATAGTGTTTTTGAATAATCTCCCATGTTTTTTAGGTTTTTAATTATAATGTGATATTCATGTATGTATGTAGTTTTAAAAGACTACTAAAATATTCAGCCCTTCAATATGAAATGACTTATATATAGTGAAAATGTAATAAATTAACAACTGACCCTAGGATACTCAGGTCTTGGTATTTTCAACATTAACATCAACCTTGAGGCTTGGATAAGAACTAATATTATATACCATAATATATTATTATAAATCCCCAGGGTCTAATTGAATCCCACCCCTGATACCATCTATAATCATTCACTCCATGGGATAGATAAGAATCAACCTTGGATATAAACTCTCATCATCAAACCCATGGTTCAGATAAGTACTAACCCATGATTTATCACATTTTATCAATCCAAGGGTTGAAACATTTTCCTCCCCCCTTTTTCATCTCAAACTACAAAATTTTTGAATAGCGCCCACCCCTGATACTATATCATATCATTCAAACATAAGGTTCAGAATGGATTCTACCCCATGTAAAATCTTATATCATCCACACATATGGGTTGGAATGGAACATTAATCTAGTATCATTTCATAACATCACATATTACCCAAACCAAGGGTCATAACCATTATATGTTAACATTTTTGATATCGACTTTGGTTGGGTAAACACCCAACCTAAAAATTAATCATAACTATAACAACCCATACTTTAAATACATTGTTATTGCTTCATGATTTAAGCACACTTATTACGACATATAACAAAACCATGAAAGGACTGTATAGGTATAGTGACTTTAGAAACTGGGAAACATAAACAACTGGTTCATAAATCAACTAAACTTTCTCACTTTTATTTTATCATATCTAGAGTCCCTTTTTGGCATATCTTACTTAATACTCTTCTTCCTGAACTGGGGAAAAAACATACAAAAGGGTGAGCTCAAATGCTCAGTATGGGTAAACAAAAGAAATATCAATCACATCATATTCATATGAACATATCATTTTGGAAATCTTAACCTGAAAAAGAGATCATAATTTCATAACATTGGATAAATCATAGTAGTGAAATGTAATCCCAAAAATCATAACATAATACATGAAACTTTGTGGAATACACACATAATAATAGAAAATCATTTCTTATTAGTCAAGACTCATTGCCAAGACTATCTTAGCGGACAAAGTCCATTTCTAAAATGAGTTCACTCCACGTTCCAGTCCTGTATCACTAAACCGGTTTAACATGCCGTTCCAACCATGTCTATCTCGTAAGATATAAATCATTACCCAATGAATTGGAGGGAGATATAGGTCCCACCCATATCATAATGATACCATTATTTTGTGTTCCAAAAGATCATAAATCATACATCATAGCATAACTCATGTAATAAAAATTGGATTCTTAAACATCACGCTATCATAAAATATATCATATAAGATAAAAGGAAATCATAAAAATAATTCCATCATAACATAATCAGATCAATGTAAAAATAGGGATAAAAATAGAACCCTATATTGTATTAGATGGAAAATAATTTTGATAAAACTCTTGAACTCCATTCTTGAAGAAAATATCTTTTATACTTCAAAAAAACATTTTACTTTCTTAATATGTCATACAATTTTAAACTAAAAGAATTTAATTAAAAAAAATAAACATGAAAACTTGTAAAGGAAGATTAATGGAAATAATGTTCTATGAAATCATAAAAATCCATTCTTGTCGTATATGTTAAATAAAACATTCTTCTCGTACTTTGGCTGGAAAAGTCAAAAAGTACCTCATACTAAAAACAACAAAAGATTCCTTTCATATATTTTACTAAAAACTCACCATTGACAAATATTGGATTTAAAAAATTGTAGGAGGATAGAAATATTATTAAATATTGATGAAACATGGATGTGGATAACAAATATTCCCCAGTAATTACCGAGGTATAAACAATCTCAGATAAAAATTGAAATTGTGAGATTTTCCCTTACCTTAGGTCCGATATTCTTTATACGTGTCCGAACCTCCTATATAATGATTTAAATAATGTCATTGAATTATTCTAGAATCATACTCATTGTTATGATATCATATATGGTCATATTCTTAGTTTCTTATTAGTAATATTTCATTGCTACTTGTTATTCGGGTGTTTATTGCTTTATGTTCTTATGTGTGTTTTGTCGAATAAATTATTATTCTTCTTTTTTGGTTATAGATAAATCATTTAAATAATGGTATTAGAATAATATATATCATATTTACTCATTCAATTCATTTATATAATCATTATTCAATGAAGATCATGTATAACGAGTTGCATCACATCGTGGAGACGGTAGGCCGTACGTTCGCACGAGCGATGATATCATTCCCATGATCGTGGAATTGTATTCAACTATATGTATACTATTTAAGAATCAACATGACTTTACAATAATCATATATAGTTATTCTTTACACAATTATACTCATCCAAGTAAGTTGGTGGTGGAAAATAGATTACACCACGGCGTGGAGATGATATTCCGTACGTACGCACGCGCGGTGATTCCATTTTCAGTAGGATGGATAGAAGGTGAAATAGGGTTGCTTAATATTTATAATAACATATCATTATATGAGTGATACTGCTGTTATTACTTCACAATTAAATAACTAGATAAGAATAAGTAGAAGAATAAATAAATTTGAAAGAATTGGTAACAGATATTACCTCTTCTTCGACACGCCTCTTTGACACCTCCTCTTAGGGAACTATGATTGGTCATTGAAGAAGACCAGGACCTATAGGATGTTTCTAGGAAAGTGGAGAAGAGAAATTTTCAGGGTTTGGCCGATCATGAAGGCTCAAAGTCATGTGAGGAGGAGAGGGAGGAGGTGCCCTTTTATAAGGGAGGAGAGAGGCACTTTAGAAAAAACTTAAAATATTATTTTATAATAAAGTAATATTCGGTTTTCAATTTCTCCAAATTAATTTATTTAGAAGCTAAGGTGGGGATGGGTCTAAATCCTCTCAACCAATATATTTTAGACAAGTTTAGGTTACTATTTTAACCTTATCATTTAGATTTAACTTTTACCATGTCTTCATGTTTTCTTACACTATATGGTAAATGAACTTACTATAACCATACAAAATAACCCCATGTTGTTCATTATTAATATATATAACCTTATCTAAGTAATTTGGCCGAACCTTAGATTTTTAGGAATAAAATAACAATTAATAATATAATATTTGTTTTAAAAACTATTTTATGTCACTTTTTGACACTATTTGGTATTTGATTTTTGTGAAAATCATAACAGCATGATTAGTTCGAAAAATGTTAATTAAATCAATAATAACATGTCATATTAAACAATAAAATTATTTTAATTCATAAAAAGTCTCAAATTACATTTATTTGGGTAATTAAAATATCAATTATGTTAATATTTAATTAATAAGGTAATTACTGCATCATCATTGTGTCATAAATAAATTAAATTATTTAATGTCTAAAAATTATAAATAAAATACCATTATGTATGAATTCTTTTTAGGTTGATAAGGAGTATTTATAGTAGAAATTATCTTATGTATAACCCTATATTAAATATGTTTTAGTTGTTAAACATTAATTTTAACTTTTTTTAACTCTTCTTTAAATAAAATAATAATAAATGTCCTAATCTAATCCAAGTGGACCTAAATGGTCATATTGTATTCCAAAATTTGTTTTTGGTCGAATTAAACTTATCCAATAGAATTAAGACATGTGTTAGGGCAATAATAAAATCATTTTTACCCTTAATTAACCTATTTACTTTTAACCGTGGTAAAAAAAAGTAAAAAGTTACTATTCACCAAAAATTATTTTTCTCTTATTGAACCACATTTTACTCCTTGATATTAACCGTGTCTCTCAGATTTTTGAAATTCCACTTATAGAAGTGGTAAAATTAAGTTTTATGTAAATTTTCAAATTCTCCTAGGAGGTGGGTAAAAGACAGTGAAAAGTTCAATAAAATTTTTATATATCTAAAATTATTATAAAATGACTCCAGTGAATTAATTTGAACTTATATAGGTATTATGTATCAATTTTTACCTAAAAACAATTTAAATAAAATAAATAAATATTAAAATAAAAAGTCGGTTTTTTAAATAGTAACCCATTGTTTTCACTATTTATCAAAAATTGAAAGTTTTCAAAAAAATACCAAAAATTCACCCTAGGCTAATTTCGATATTCTGAATCCAAAAATGAAGTCCATTTTGAAAGATGAAAGTTATAAAATTTCAAAAATTGGGTATTACTATTCATAATAGGTAGTTTTCATAATATTTTAATAGCATATCGTTGTTTTGTGAAACTCGGTATTGCGTACAACACAAGCAATCGAGGAAGGTCACGATTGTGTGTAAAGAAAGTCAGGATAGTGTTGTGTGTAGTGAAATATTCCTTTGATGATGTATATAACATAAAAAAAATATTTCTCATAAAAATCTCGGGTGTTACATTCTACCCCCCTTAAAATAAATTTCTCCCTCGAAATTCGTCACTTTGTAACAAACAGATGAGGATACCTCTCCCTAATCATATCCTCAAGCTCCCATGTAGTTTCTTCTAATTAGTGGTTACTCCATAAAACTTTCACCAAGCGAGTGGTCTTGTTCCACATGACTTTTTCACTACAATCCAGAATCTCTATCGGTTGTTCTTCCTAAGAAAGATCTTGCTCCAGCGATACAACTTCTGAGCTGAGTACATGTGAAGGATCGGGTATGTAATTTCTTAGGAGAGATACATGGAACACATCATGAACTTGAGAGAGATTCAGTGGAAGTGACTATCGGTAAGATACCATCCCAACACGATCCAGTATATCAAAAGGATCAATATACATAGGGCTCAGTTTTCCCTTATTTCCAAATCTCCTTACTCTCTTCCAAGAAGATATTCGTAAGAACACTTTATCACCCACTTCAAAATCTAGGTCTTTTCTTCAGTTATCGACATAACTTTTTTGACGACTCCGAGCTGCTCTTATGTGTTGTTGAATAGATCAGACCTTTTCTGCCATCTCATCATCAAGATCAGGTCCTAATAGCTTTCTTTCTCCAACTTTATCCCAACAAGTTGGAGTTCTGCATTTCTTTCCATAGAGATCTTTATAAGGAGCCATCTGAATACTAGAGTGAAATCTATTATTGTAAGAAAATTCCACCAAAGGTAGGTGTTGATCCCAACCACCTTCGAAATCCATAGAGCAAGCTCTTAACATATCTTCTAGAGTTTGAATTGTCCTCTTAGACTGACCGTCTGTCTGAGGATGATAAGAAGTGATGAAACTCAACTCTGTATCCAGAGTATGCTGAAGACTTCGCCAAAACTTTGAGGTAAACCTCAGATCCTGATAAGATATAATGGAAAGTGGTACTCAATCCATTCTTTCCACTTCCTTTACATATATCCTAGCAATCTGATCCAGAGAGAAATCTTCTCTAATAGCAATAAAGTGTGCCGACTTTGTAAGATGATCAACTATGACCCAGATAGCATTATTTCCTTTGTATGTTTTAGGAAGTCCGGTGACAAAGTCCATAGTGTTATTTCCCCATTTCCATTCAGGTATGGGTAATGGTTGTAACATCCCCTTAGACTTCTGTCTCTCAGCATTAACTTTCTGACAAACCAAGCATCGGGAGACATATTCAACAACATCTCTTTTCATGCCATCCCACCTGAAGTACTCTTTTAGGTCCCTATACATCTTCGTGCTTCCAGGATGAATAGAAAATGAAGAACTATGAGCCTCATCCAGCAGCCCCTTCTTTAATTCTGGGATGGGAGGAACACAAACCAAATTCTTGAACCTTATTATCCCATCACAATCAAGGTTGAATTCAGTAACATTTCTCACCTTCTTTTTTAACTCTACATCTTCTTTTTGTGCGTCTTTAATCTTCACATGCATAGATGGATGAACATTCATTTGAGAAAGATATGATTTTTCCCATTCCATTATAATTCCAAGATGTATCCTTTGTAAATACATATATATTGGATCCTTTGAGATCCTCATCATGGATAAGCTATCATGGTCTTGTCGACTCAATGCATCTTCCACCTTGTTTGCTTTCCCAGGGTGATAATGAATTGAGAATTTGTAATCCTTAATCAGCTCCAACCATCTTATTTGGCGCATATTCAACACCTTTTGTGTGAAAATATACTTTAAGCTTTTATGATCAGTATAAATATCACACCTTTCACCATAAAGATAATGCCTCCAAATCTTTAATGCAAAGATTACCGCAACTAACTCCAAATCATGAGTTGGGTAATTTGGCTCATGGATTTTCAACTATCATGAGGAATAATCTATCACCATATCATTTTTCATGAGAACACACCCATATCCCTTTTTGGATGGATCACTGTAGATCACAAAACTTTCTCCACTACAAGGCAGTGTGAGCACAGGTGCACTGGATAACCTTCTTTTTAACTCCTTGAATTTCTCTTCACATTCCTCCGTCCACACGAACTTAACTCCTTTTCAAGCCAACCTAGTGAGTGGATTAGATAATCGTGAAAAATATTTCACAAAACGTTGATAATATCGAGCCAAACCAAGAAAACTTCAGATCTCAGTTACTGTTGTTGGTCTCGACCATCTTTCAATAACCTCTGTTTTTGCTGGATCTACATATATCCCCTCTTTGGAGATTTTGTGACCAAAAAATGAAACCTTTTGAAGCCAAAATTCACACTTGTTAAATTTGGCATAATACTTCCCCTTTATTAGGGTCTTCAACAAAATTCTCAAGTGATCTTCATGTTCATCCTTGCTCTTTGAATAGACAAGAATATCGTCTATAAATACTACCACAAACTGATCAAGATAGTCTCTAAAGACTCTATTCATTAGATCCATGAAGATATAAGGGGCATTAGTAAGACCAAATGGAATCACTATAAATTCATAGTGTCCATACCTTGTACGAAAAGTCTTCTTTGGTATATCCTCCCTTTTGACCCTTAATTGATGATAACCTGAACGAAGATCATTCTTGGAAAAGTATTGAGCTCAGTGTAGTTAGTCAACTAAGTCATCAATGCGTGGGAGATGATATTTGTTCTTGATAGTGATCTTGTTATGTTCTCGACAATCAATGAAGAGTCTCATTGATCCATCTTTCTTCTTAACAAACAGAACAGGTGCTCCCCAAGGTGATGCACTAGGGAGTATGAATCCATTATCAAGATTCTCTGGGATTTGCTTCTTCAATTCCTGCAACTCAATTGGGGCCATTCTATAAGGTGTCATTGAAATAGGCAGAGCACCCGGTACAAGTTATATTGAAAACTCAACTTCACGATTTGGTGGAAGACCAGTCAATTCCTCCAGAAAGACATCATCACACTCCCATACAATGGGAATATTCTTAATTGTGAGTTTCTCACCAACCATTTCAGATAAATAACCTTCATTTAGTGGAATCAAGACCAATAATATGGAAGAAATTTCCACTGGAAGGTTATATTCATCCTTGCATCAGCAGACGATCATAGATTGATCTGGAATATGAAATGCGACTTCCCTTCTTTGGAAATTGATATGATCTCCATATAATGAATGCCAATCCATGCCAATAATCACATCAAATTCCACTATAGGAAGGATCACAAGATTTTCAGGAACCACTTTCCCACAAACTTCAATTGGAGAAGAATTGTAAACTTTTTATGTGACTATTGTGCCATTAGGGGTTGTCACAGCTAACTCAACATCTAATTGTTGAGGTAATAAGGTGATACCCTTAGAAAATTCTTCAGAAATAAAAGAGTGGGTGGATCCAGAATCAAATAAAACATTTTCTACTTTAGAGTGGATGGTAAGTGTACCTTTCACCACTTCGTTATCGTACTCCACATCACTGATAGATATTGCATGTGAATTTCCTTTGTCTTTGGCCTTAAGAGTTTGTTGACATAGATCATCGTAAAAAACCCATGGATTAGGGCATTGATTGGCATAATGACCCATTTCCTTGCACTTGTATCATTGATGTGTAGGAGGTTCACTGTGTGTAGCCTCTTCTTTGTTCGTATAACTAGACATCTTCTTCCCATCATTGCGGCATTCAAATGCCCGATGAACTTCTTTTTCCACATTTGAAACATTTAATTGTCCCTTTAAGACAACTCCCTCTATATTTCTTTCCGCACTTTGAGCATAAGGGAAAACTCATCTTCTTTTCAGTGTGCTCTTTATATTTCCCTTTAAATTCCATTTTCCTCTTCTTATCAAACCAATATAACTGATGGGTTACTCCAATCACCATCTCAACCTTTAGAGCACATTGAATGATTTCCTCATAGCTATTGAAGTCCCCTATGGCTAACTCCCTTCAAAGACTTGGTTTTAAGCCACTAAAGAATCGATCGATCTTACTCTCAGGTTGGATAATAATCCCAGAAGCGTACCATGCAAGTCTTGTAAAATTTTCTTCGTAGGTAACAACAGATTCATCATCCTTTTGCTTTAGTTCAAGAAACTCCTTCTGCATATTTGTTCGAAGAATATGATGGAAGTACTTATTGAAAAATAAGTTCTTGAACTCATCCCATTCCATGGACTCAATTTCATCCCTTTGCCTTGTATTCTTAATAAGATTCCACCATTGATCAGCTTCACCTTCCAAACGATATACTACTATGATGACTTTATCATGTTCAGAACATTGATAAACTGGAAATATCTTTTCAGTAGTACTGATCCATTGTTCCGCAACTAATGGATCAACAGAACCGCTGAATGAGGGTGGACGCTGCCTCATGAAGGATTCAACAGAATATTGCTACTTCCTTTGCTCATTTGGAAGTCCTGCATGATTCATAGCTTGAGTATGTTGTGTTAACATGGATTCAATATTTTTTATTCCAGATCCCATTATGTTTGGTTTCTCAGGGGGACAATCATTGCATTTCCCGTCACATTTAGCATTAACACGGTTCCTTCAGGTTCCATCCATTGACTAAAACCAATAAGAATAGTGTGAGAAACACTAATCATAATAGTAAAACCACATAATCAAGAATAAAATTTCACACTTAATGTATTATCATAGGTTATTCATGGCCATTTCTAAAACACTAATATTGTGTTCTATGCTTAGACATATCCTTATGGTTCTTACTAAGGCTTTCACATCCTAGTTTCCAAAGGTTGACTATACCCTTCCTCGGATACCAATCATAATGACCCATACTTTACATACATTGTTATTGATTCAAAATTTAAGCACACTTATTACAACATATAATAAAACCATTAAAGGACCGTATAGGTATAGTGTCCTTAGAAACTGGGAAACAAAAAAACTGGTTCATAAATCATCTACACTATCTCCCTTTTATGTTATCATATCTAAAGTCCTTTTTTGGCATATCTTACTTAATACTCTTCTTCCTAACCTAGGGAAAAGAAAACATACAAAAAGGTGAGATCAAATTCCCAGTAAGGGTGAACAAAAGAAATATCAATGACATCATATTCATAAGAACATATCATTTTGGAAATCTTAACCTGCAAAAGTGATCATAATTTCATAACATGGGATAAAATCATAGTAGTGAAATGTAATCCCAAAAACCATAACACAAGACTTGAAACTTTGTGGAATACACACATAATAATAGAAAATCATTTCTTAACAGTCAAGACTCATTGCCAAGACTATCTTAGCAGACAAAGTCCATTTCTGAACCTAGTTCACTCCTCGTTCCAGTCCTGTATCATTGAACCGGTTTAACTTGCCATTCCAGCAATGTCTCTCTCATGAGATATAAATCATTACCCAATTAATTGGAGGGAGATATAGGTCCGACCCATCTCATAATTATACCATTCTTTTGTGTGCCACAAGATTATAAATCATACATCATAGCATAACCCATGTAATAAAAATGGGATTCTTAAACATCATGCCATCATAACATAAATCATATAAGATAAAAGGACATAATAAAAATAATTCAATAATAACATAATCAAATCAATGTAAAAATAGGGATATAAATATAAACTTATATTATATTAGATGGAAAATAATTTTGATAAAATGATTGAACTCCGTTCTTGAGAAAAATATCCTTTATACTTCAAAAAAACATTTTACTTTCTTAACATGTCATACAATTTAAAACTAAAAGAAGTTGATTAAAAAAAATAAACTCAAAAACTTGTAAAGTAAGCTTAATGAAAATAATGTTCTATGAAATCATGAAAATCCATTCATGTCGTATAAGTTGAAAAAAACAATCTTCTCGTACTTTGGCCAGAAAAGTCAAAAAGTACCTCATACTAAAAACGATAGAAGATTCCTTTCATATCTTTTATTAAAAACTCACCATTGAGTAATATTGGATTTAAACAATTGTAGGAGGATAGAAATTATATTACATATTGACTAAACATGTATGTGGATGATAAATATGCCCCAGTAATTACTGAATTATAAACAATCTCAGATAAAAATTGAGATTGCGAGATTTTCCCTCACCTTAGGTCCGATATGCTTTGTACGTGTCCGAACCTCCTGTATAATTATTTAAATAATGTCATTGACTTATTCCAGAATCATACTCATATTCATGATATCATATATGGTCACATTCTTAGATTCTTATTAGTAATATTTCATTGCTACATGTTATTCGGGTGTTTATTGCTTTATATTCTTAAGTGTGTTTTGTGAAATAAATTCTTATTCTTCTTTTTCGGTTATAGATACCTCATTTCCAGAATGGTATTAGTGTAATATATATCATATTTACTCATTCAATTCATTTATATAATAATTATTAAATAAAGATCATGTAGAACAAGTCGCATCACATCGTGGAGACGATAGGCCGTACGTACGCACGAGCGATGATATCATTACCATGATCGTGGAATTGTATTGAAGTGTATGTATACTTTTTCAGAATCAATATAACTTTAAAATAATCATATATAGTTATTATTTACACAATTATACCCATCCAAGTAAGGTCGTGGTGGAAAATAGATTACACCACGGCGTGGAGATGGTATTCTGTACGCACGCACGCGCGGTGATTTCATTTTCCGTAGGATGGATAGAAGGTTAAATAGGGTTACTTCATATTTATAATAACATATCAGTATATGAGTTATACTGATGGTATTAATTCATAATGAAACAACTAGAGAATATGAAGTATAAGAAGAAGAAATAAATTTGAAAGAATTGGTAACAGATATTACCTCTTCTTCAACACGCCTCTTTGAATCCTCCTCTTAGGGCACTAAGATTGGTCTTTGAAAAAAACCAATACCTCTATGATGTTTATAGGAAAGTGGAAAAGATAAATTGGCAGGGTTTGGCTGAGCTTGAAGGCTCAAAGTGGTGTGAGGAGGAGAGGGAGGAGGTGCCCTTTTATAAGGGAGGAGAGGGCACTTTAGAAAAAACTTAAAATATTATTTTATAATAAAGTCATATTCGGTTTTTAATAGCTCCAAATTGATTTATTTAGAAGCTAAGGTGGGGATGGGTCGAAATCCGCTAAACCAATAGATTTTAGAGAAGTTTATTTTAGTATTTTAACCTTATCATTTAGATTTAACTCTAAGTTAAATAATTTAACTTTTACCGTGTCTTTTTGTTTTCTAACACTATATGGTTAATAAACTTACTATAACAAGCAAAAAATAACCCCAAGTTGATTTTTATTAATATATATAACCTTATATAAGTAATGTGGCCGAACCTTATATTTTTAGGAATAAAATAACAATTAATAATATAATATTTGTTCAAAAACTATTTTATGACACTTTTTGAAACTTTTGGGTATTTGATTTTTGTGAAAATCATAACAGCATGATTGGTTTGAAAAACGTTAATTAAATAAATAATAACATGTCATATTAACCTATAAAATTAGTTTAATTCATTAAAAGTCTCAAATCACATTTATTTGCGTACATATAATATCAATTATATTAATATTTCATTAATAAGGTAATTACTGCATCATCATTGTGTCATAAATAAATTAAATTATTTAATGTCTAAAAATTATAAATAAAATACCATTATGTAGGAAATATTTTTATCTTTCTACTTAATATTTATAGTCGAAATTATCTTATGTATAACCCTCTATCAAAAATGTTTTAGTTATTAAACATTGATTTTAACTTTTTTTAACTCTTCTTTAAATAAAATAATAATAAATGTCATAATCTAATCCAAGTGGACCTAAATGGTCATATTTCATTCCTATGTTTTTTTCTCAAATTAAACATATCCAATAGAATTAATACATGTGTTAGGGTTATAATAATATCATTTTTACCCTTAATTACCCTATTTACTTTTA
Organism: Viscum album; assembly: GCA_963277665.1. NCBI lineage: Eukaryota > Viridiplantae > Streptophyta > Magnoliopsida > Santalales > Viscaceae > Viscum > Viscum album. The sequence goes on along the minus strand of OY728123.1, from coordinate 2,123,014,374 downwards.
ACCGTGGTAAAAAAGTAAAAAGTTACTATTCAGCAAAAATTATTTTTATCTTATTGAACCACATTTTACTCCTTGATATTAACCGTGTCACTCGGATTTTCAAAATTACACTCATAAAAGCGTTAAAATTATGTTTTATGTAAATTTTCGAACTCTCCTAGGAGGTGGGTATAAGACAGTGAAATGTTAAATAAAATTTTTATATATCTAAAATTATTATAAAATGACTCCAATTAATTAATTTGAAATTATATAGGTATTATGTATCAATTTTGACCTAATGTAAATTTAAATAAAATAAATAATTATTTAAATTAAAATTCAGTTTTTTAAATAGTAACCCAGTGTTTTCATTATTCATCAAAAATTGAATGTTTTCAGAAAAATACCAAAAATTCATCCTATGCTAATTTCGATATTCCGAATCCAAAAATGAAGTCCATTTTGAATGTTGAAATTTATAAAATTTCAAAAAGTGGGTATTACTATTCATAATGGCTAGTTTTAATAATATTTTAATAGCATATCATTGTTTTGTGCAACTCGGTACTGCGTACAATGCAAGCTATCGAGGAAGGTTGTGATTGCGTGTAAAGCAAGCCAAGCTAGTGTTGTGTGTAGTGAAATATTTCTCTGATGATGTATATAACATAAAAAAATATATTTCTCATAAAAATCTCAGGTGTTACAATAAAAATTTACCCAGTCTCTATAATTTGATATGAGATACCAATCTCATTACAAAACATAAACATAACCACGTTATATTCCTTTTAATTTTTACCATCAATGAAAATAATATCAACTTTCAATCATAACATTATAGTTTTAAGGGTTTAGAACTTTATAAACCTAAACACATGGATGGGTTTAAATAAATTGGTTATTTTATAAACCATATTTCAAATTTATATTCACCTATTTTTTCTACCATGATAACCCATAGTTTCTACACATTCCCAACCCAGGGACAATCATAAGAAATCTACATTGTACAAACCAGGTCACAATTACCTATAAGAGGGACCCTTGTTTTATTAAGAATTTTTTCGATTCAATTTTCTAAATTCTCACCTCATTTTTATCCATAATTTTAGACTATACAAATTTTCAACTAATTTCTTATAACTTGAACAAGGTAATTATATCATGAAACAAATGAGAAGGCCTTTTAATTTTTTTTCAGTCAAAAATTTAATAGGTTGGTTTGATGATGATTCATACATACATTAAAAAAAATCTCAGACTATAGGGATTTATTAGAGACCACATACCTTATACATATAATAATTTTTTCTATTTTATATCTTCATTCGATTTGATCCAAAATTTCCAAATTGAAGAAATCAATGGAAATTCCTAAAAATTGTCACAAATTTAGATAAGAGATGTAATTTTTGAAAATGGTTTATGAAATGAAGAAATACCACAAGAATATAGGTATACTTATGATAGGTGATTCAACATAACTTACACCATGGGAAACTAATGAGGAATAAATGAGATCTCATTTGAAGAAGAGAGAGAAAAAACAGGTTCCATAGACATGCATTGAGTCAAAATAGGAAAAATCACATACATAATCTTTATAATATCAACCATATTTAATTCATTAACCTTATTTTAAAAATAATATTCCTGATAATGTGTTGTAGACTAACCACTCTTTTCAATGTGGAAAGACCCTCTAGGAGGTACCTTTATAGTGTGGCCCTCCAGATCATGATGTGAAACCTGAACTCTTGGAATAATAAAATATTGAGCCCAGGTTATCATGGTATGTCCACCGCACTCAAGGATAATAATAAATCACTTTCATAGCTTCACACTTCCAATCTTTTCATTTTGGCACACTCACTTTCTAACCTTCATAAAGAAACATAGTGGTTTGTAGTGTGATCAACTGTATGAATAATATTGTTAATATGTTTTATATATAACTTTACAAGTCATAATAATATATATTGTATCATCGTTTTTATTAAAGAAACCCAATAGTTAATCCCACAAATCCCCATCATGTTACACGTACTACTTTTACTATGTGATCCTCAAACCCCAATAGAAAGTTAATCACAACCTGTTGTATTAATTTTTATGAAAGAACCACCACATTGAAAATCCATTTTATATGGTGTGGTCCTTGACATGCTAAAACAATAATCTAGAATATCCCCTTAGTACACTACAATGCTACATACTGTATTGTGTCCTAACCTATGTCTATGAATGTTTACTATCACACAATTTATAACCCCAAATAAGATATATTCTTCCACTATCACTCATCACAGTGATACCTTATGATATTATTGATTAAATATAATGGAACAATAATTTTATTTATAAATATTAAACCATAATATATGATATTTCATTATGTAACACAATAATACATGCCATAATCATACAGTTCTAGTGAATTTGAAAGTTGGATACATAAAAAAATGGTTTATAGGTGAACTACATCATCTCCTACTGAATTATATATAAACATCACTTTTATTAGACATATCATAAATAATTGGACTCTTCATAACCTAGGGAAAATAAAAATAATTAATTTTGAGCTCATATTCTCAGTAAGGGTAAACTAGGAGGATATAACAGAACATGATGATATGGGTATGAGAACTGGAGAGTAACATTTGAAAATCATACCAATAGTTTTCAAGATCATAAACATGAGTAATGACATAATTTTCGACATTTCATAAGAAATGAATAAAAAAGGAATAAATGTACATGATCTATGAGAAAATAATATTGTCATAATACATAGATTTATAGAATAAAATTAAGCATAGAAAATCATTTCCTTGATAGTCAAGGCTCATTTCCGAAACTATCATAGTAGAATGACTTCACTCCTAAAACGATCATAATAATCATGGTTCACTCGCAATACTATCATAGTGTATAAAGTCCCCTACTATAATGGGTTCATTCCATATTCCATTCCTATTTATATCATGATATACCAATATTTACCTAATGTTTTTGGGGAATATATATATCCCACACTTCCTTGGTTATAACATTACCACCATCATTGGTTATAATGTAACCAACATACATGGTTATAACGTAACTATCACCACTTAATGGACAATGTATATATGTGTGCAACAAGATAATAAAACATTCAAAATATTAGGTCCCATTAAAATAATTTTTTTATAACATTTCATCATATCATAACGTAGGGAAAAGAAACTAATTTCATAAAATTTCATCATAACATAACCCATAAAAATGGAATGGGTTCTATAAAAATCTTTTCACCATAAACATAAAATATATAAACAATGAATAAGGATGAAATCATTAGATTATATCCCTAGTAAATCTTATGTAACATCCAAGGATGTCATCTTAGATGGAAAATGATTTTGAAATATCACTTGGAATGTTTCTCGAGGAAAATAACCATTCCACATTGAAAATTAACTTTTAAAACTATACTTTCACATGAAAATTTGGAAAAAAAATTCATTAAAAATATGCTTAGAAAGTTATTTAGGATTATATAAAACATTCATGGGTCATGATGGTGAAAAATAAAATTCATGTCATACATATTAAAATAAATATTCCTATCATATTTTTGGTAAAATTATAAAGTATCTCCTTTATAAAATGAAAAGAATATTATTTTAAAACCAATTTTGGAAATTTAAATCATGGGTAAAAATATATTTAATAAATAATTTTATAGTATTAAAAAAAATTCTTTATGATTTTTTTTAAAAACAAGGACATGGATAAAAAGAATTTTTATATGAAGAGAGAAATAAAATTGGTTTTCCTTAAAAATATTCAGTTGGAATTATAAGTATGTAAAAAGTGTAAAATGAAAGGAAACAATGTAATTTCATGAAAAAACATAGTAAAATAAAATTAATTATTTTATTGATAGATTGATCTTATGATATCATCATCTGAAACATAATCATAAACAATCATGATAAACAATGAGATTATAACAAAAAACCTTTAACAATTTTGTACATTTTGAATTATACTCCACATGAATGAATGAAAATTATATGGATATATAAATCTCATAATTTAATGATAATAATTATAAAATACATTCATGGGTAGTGTATACAACAGAAAAAATAAACAAGTGGTGAATATGGAATTTGTCCCATGAAAATAAAAGTGAGACAAAGATCTCTTACTATAAGTATTGACTTACTTCATAAATGTTAAATGATTCTAGACAATAAATATAGTTTTATTACACATATATTAAAAAATGTACACATATTTATGATACCATATATGATTTCCCTATAACATTTTATTAATCATTTATTAACAACTCAATGTTAAAATTTTATTTTGGGTAATAAATGATTTGTTTTTCAGGAATGTTTTAATGTTATTTTTTGGTCTTTTAATTTGATAATTGTTACATAATAAAAATAATTTTAATCATTATATAAATATAATATATATTCATTACTTATTAATTTATATTAATCCATAAAATTTGAGAAAGAACATGAATTACACCGTTTATGGAGATGGTAAGCCGTACGTATGCACAGATGCTGATCCATATTCTTGATAGAAGGAAAAAAGAAAGGAAAATGATATCTCAAATTTATTGAATCATTATTATTTTATATATGTCACATATATTCATTAAATATATCTTTATTACTTTCTATGTAAATCCAATGTGAAAGGAAAAACTCATCGCTTCATGAGTCTGTAGTTCGCCGTAAAAAAAAGAAACATTATCATATTCCAACAAAATAGAAAGTAAGAAGTAAAAATGATATTATAAATTTATATGTATAATTATGTTACGAATATAATATATATTATTAAACCTATCATTATATCTACCCATGATAGGCAGTGATTGAAAACGAATTACTTCAGTTTGAGAGATGGTGGTCCACCGTACCCAAGATCGATGGTTTTGTTTCCCATTTGATGGAAGTGGAGATAGATCTAGGAAATTCCATTAACATAAAAACATCCAAGTATATGATATTTATATTTGTTATTATATCATCATATTTTAATTTTATTTTAATGGGTGGTCATGTTAATAACATGACCTCCTCTTCAGATAACCTCGCTAGGTTAACACCAAAATCATTCCTATATTGGTTTCCTAATAAAAATTATTCTAAGATATGGGGATGGATGTAAGGAAGATATTTGGGAATAAATTGGTAAAACAATTTTTTTTTTGAAGTTTTAATTGAATAAGATAGTGGGTGTCATTTTATAAGTATTGGAGAGGGCACACATGGAATTTTGGAAAAGAAAAAAGTGTACCCACAGCCCAAAATTTCAAAAAGTATCCAAAATGGTTCATTATCAAACCTTTAAATGATATATTGTAAAAATATGTCCATAAAATAGTAATTTTATAAGTTTTTAATTAATTTTAACCCTTATCGTTTTAGTTTTTCCCTCAGGTAAATCTGTTTTAACCTTAACCCTAGAAAATAATTTTTACTGTTTTACTATTCATTTTGACTAGAAAATAATTTGAGATTATTATACTATATTAATTATTCTGATTCCAAAAAATGAAACGTTTTTTCATATTATATTAAAATTAGTGGGAAAATTTAATTTAAAATAGATCCTATAGACGTGATGAAAAAGCGATTTTTGAATGAGATCGTTTTTATAACCATAGAATATTTTAACATAAAAAGTTAATATGAATTTGATTACAATGACATAAATTTATTAAATCATACAATTATCGATTTTTTTTTTCATTTAAAACCTTTTTAAACAAGTATTATATTTTTAAATTCATTAAACAAAAGGTAAATTGTTAATAAAAATTAGTATATTTTATTATCCATTGAAAAATTAATCCTTCCAGAAATATCTCAAAAAGTCACTATAAGTTAATATTGAAATGTTATTTAAAAAATAATTTTAATTTTTTCAAATAATTTTTCTAAATTATAAAAATAAATTTTAATATTTTTTTCACTAAAAGAAATAAATTATTTTTTAGAAAATAGTATTTTTGAAACAAATAAAGACTGTTTTAAAAAATTAATAGTATTTTTTCTCTATATTTTCTTTATGAAAATCCATTATAATTAATTTTTAAAATATTTTGATTAAAATTCATGTCACCAAGTTTAACATCTTATATATGACAATTATGTTCAAATAATAATATAAAATTATATATCATGGTTCGATAAAACTCGGAGTTGGGTGTGAAGAAAGAATTCTAAGAAATTAATTTTATTTTAAACAATATTCATAAAATTTCAATGTGTTACATTATACCTCCTCTAAAATTAATTTCATATTCTAAATTTTTCACTTTTATAAAAAACTTAAGATAATTCCACCCTACCATATCTTCTGGTTTCCATATAGCTTCCTCAAGTTATTGGTTTCACCAAAAAACATTGACCCGGTGAGTGGTCTTATTTCATAGAACTTTTTCTATAAGTTACATGATCAATAACGATTTTTTCCTCATATTAAAGGTAATTTCGACACCAAAAACTTAATAATATATTTCTTTAAGAAAAAATTTAATTTCTTTGATAGCTTGCGATGAACACAATACTTTGTTCAAATGAAAAATGATATTGTACTAAAATATTATTTGAAAATGACCACTATAACCTTGCCATTAAATTGGAGGGTCTAAATATGTGTAATTTTTTTAAAAAATATATAGTTTATACATTTTCATTTTTATATATTTATTATAAATTAATGTAAGAATCATTTGAATGGAAAATAAATGATTTTTGAAAAATGGTTTTTTTCAAAGATAACAGTTTCGTCGCTTCTTACGCACTTATGATAAAATTAATTTTTGAAACATTAATAAAATTTATTTGATAAAATTGAATTTATTTTTGAAATCATTATTTCATAATTTTCTTAGGGTGTTGTTTTTCTATTTTTCTTAGAAGTTTCATTTTACGATGAATAGTGAAAATGCCAACTTTTACAAAAACTGCCATTTCATTTAAATAATTTGGAATGTTAGATTATATTTTAAATTCGTTTTCAAGAATAATTAGATCAATTATATAAAAATTATAATAATTTAGGTCACTAAAATGGACTTTATGTTGAAATTTGATATTAAAACCTTATATACTTATGAAAATAGTCATCATGAGAACCCTCTTTTTCATTACATCTGTGGGTTTTATTTTAAATTTCGTTTTTCCACATATATGAATTGAATTTTTAAAAGGGATTATAAATTTAGAATCATAATAATTTATATTTTATAATAACATCAATTTAATTTTTTACAATTAGAAATAGAGAAATAATAAAAATTAATCACAACGGTAAGGTAAAAATGGGTTTACCAGAGGTTAATCTAAAAATATAAGGGTTAAAATTACCTAAAAACATGTATAAAATAAATTTTATTCCCAAATTTAGATATTATCATGTATAAGTCTTGGTAATACTCTATTTGGACCTTTGTGTCTTGTAAAAAAATTGGGTACACCTTTTTATTCTAAAAAAATGTGCCACTCACCATACTTATAAAAACCCACCTCTCTCATCTCTTATTCGCAACGTCAATACATTTTGGTTTGAACAATAACTACTAAAATATATTTAAAAATTAAATACCCTCATTCTATATTCCTTGGTTTATTTAGAAATATATTTTTGTAATACATTAGTTATAATCCTAATGAGGCAGTCTGAGAAGAGGTAAAATCCCTAACTATCTGTTTTTGTTTTATTTCTTCTTCCACCTAAAAATATTCTTGATTTATAATTATTAAAAAAAATATCCCACATAATGAGATTTTATTATGTTTTGTTAAAAACCTATATCCATCTCCTATTCCAAAAAATGGGAAATGGTAACATGACTCGTGTGTATAGAGGACTACGGCCTCACAAACCGTTATGAAAGTTTTCCATCAACACCTATCACGGTTGGGTTTGATAATGGATGTAAAGTATATATTTGTTATCAATTAAAAATATTATACCTATTTTGTAACAACCCGAGATTTTATGAGAAGTATCATTTTTAATTTATTTGATGTCTTGTGTTGTATGATACCCCAATATTATCTTGTGCTATACGCAACACAATATTAGCTTGCGGTATATGCAACACTAATCTTGGATCGTGTTACACACAATTTCAAGTTTGTTTGATAGTAGTTATTCTACGCAACATTGACTATATATATATATATATATATATATTCAATTTATTAATGAAATATGGTTTGATTTTGTTATACTCAACAACAAAGGAGTCGTTCACTACATGCAACCCTGACTTGGCTTGCATTACGCACAATCACGACATTCCTCGATAGTGTGTGTTGTACGCAATACCGGGTTTCACGAAACAACGATATATTATTATAATATTATTATGAACTAGCCTTTATGAATATTATTAACTAAATTTTTAATTTTAGAACATTATTATTCCTCTTACACATTTTCTAGAACATGGTATAAGAACAAAATAAATTTTTCGGGTAAAATAAGTATTCTTCAAAAAATGCAGTTTTTCCGCCTTTTGATGGCGCACCCACATTAAATCTAGTTTTTACATGTTTATAAGTTCAATTTGACAAAATAAAATTCTTATTTGGAATCAGGATATTAAAATTAACTTTGGATAAATTTTTCATATTATTCTGATAACATTCATATTTTAATGAATAGTAAAAACACGCTATATTTTAATTGAAAACAACTTTTTTCATCGTAATAATTTATATGGTTAAATTATAATATTGATTAATTTTGAAGTATAAATAGAATATATTTTTACCATTTAATATAATTTATGTCATTAGAATTTATTTTACATTTAATTCATAGGTAAAATCATTTTAATCTTTTGTAATTTTTTAGCTTTTAAAACACGTTTTCTTAATAGCAGGATTAATTTTAAATTAATTACTGAAACTTTTGTGTTTTGAATTTTGAAAAATGGATTCCATATTTAGAATCATTAGGTCCAAAATATTTTAATAGGATACTTTTTTATTTTTGGGCACTATGAATAGTAACTACGGTAATTTTTATTTATTTCAGTTAAAGATAAATCGGGTAATTAAGGGTAAACCTAAGATTATAAAATTACCCTAACACATGACAAAATTATATTGGATGAATAAAAGTCTAACCATATCACCTAAGGGTCGGGTTAGATTCATTTTATGGACTTTTTACCATGAAAATAATTTAATTATTTTTAAAACCAAAGAAAGTGACAACATGTCACTCTCTTAAAGCTTATAAGTATAATAATTTTAATTTAGTGATAAACTTCATGAAACATCGAACATGAATAGTCTCTAGAAATCTAAAAAATTTATCTACATCATGATAATTTATTTAGAATTTTTAGGGATTAAATAATTATCATTATGGGTGACACAATAGTGATACAGAAATTGTTTATTTAGTGAAAAATAAATAATATAGTTTTTATTAAAATAACAATACCTATAAAAAGGACCTGAAACTTGACCAAAGACTATTGGTAGAGTATATCTATACCCTAATCATACAAGGGTATATTTTTGGACCATTTTGAGCCTTATAAAATCGATTATGACATTTATATTTTATTATTTTAAATGATGTCCAAGATGTCCCCTTCGTAATTTAATAAATACAACAATTTAAATGTTGATATTTTCAGATGATAAATTCAAGTAAAAATATTATTATGAAATTTATTATATTTATATTCATCATAGGAATTTATTTTAAATTTTAATGCAACAAATAAGTATATTTAATAATTATACAAAAATGTTGTAGTAATTATTTTATTAAGAGATATACCAAATTAATGGCTTTGAAAATATTTAAATAAATATTATATGAACTATTTAATGTGATATACGAATTTTATAGATAAATATGACATGTTATTAATCTATTAATTCTTTTAGTTCTAACATATATTCTATGAGTATTTAATTTAAATTAAAATAAATGAATTGTGTCAAAATTGACACTATTGTTATTTTATAAAAATAACATAATATGAAATTGTTTAAAAATTACAAATTTTTTTAAAAATTATAAATTATTATTTATATGGTCCATAATGTAATATATTATCCAATTAAGAACAATTCACAATACATAAGAAATTATTTATATCAATTTAAAATTTAGAATCTTATTACTACAAATAAAATTAGATTGATTAAATAAGGATAAATCAAATTGATAATGTTTAAAATAAATTCAAAACATGTCTAAATTTTATTTATTGATTCTATTAAAACCTTTTCTCATATAATATTCGGATTTGAGTCATTTAGGAGGTATTTAAGTGGGGTTGGAATTTATTATAAATTAATATTTCTTATAATTCCAAAGGTACCCCTCTCCTCCCTTATAAAAGGGAACCTACTCCCTCTCCTCCTCACACAATTTTGAGCCTTTAATATCGGCCAGACTCTTCCCATTTCACTCCCCACTTCCCTAGAAACCTTATAGAGGTATTGGTCTTCTCCAAAGACCAACTCTAGTGCCCTAAGAGGAAGTTCAAATGAGGCACTTCGAGAAAGAGGTAATACCTTCTACCGATTCATTCAAGTTTCATTCTTCTTATACATCCTCTTATTTAGTGGCTTAATTATGAAGTAATAACATCAGTATAACTCATATACTGATATGTTATTATAAATATGAAACAACCTCATTTCACCTTCTATCCATCCTACGGATAATGAAATCACCACGCGTGCGTATGTACGGAATACCGTCTCCACTGCGTGGTGTAATCTGTTTTTCCACCACCACCTTACTTGGATTGGTATAATGGTGTAGAGAATAACTAAATATGACTATTATAACATCAGACGGATTCTACAATATTATATCATTCACTCTAATTCCATTCAATAAATATGGGAATGATTTCATTGCTCGTGCGTACGTACGGATTACCGTCTCCACGACGCGATTAGATTCACCTTCCATGTTAACAATTCAAGAATGATTATAAAGTATATATAATAAGTAATCATGAAATATATGACATAATAATGCTACATTATTTATGTATATATATATATATATATTTCATCTACTTAATTCCATTCAATTCAATAAGGAAACGAAAACAGCGTTCATGCGTACGTACGACCTATCGTCTCCATGAACACTGTATTTATTTCCACTTATCGATATATTATATATATGTATATTATGAATATATATTATATATAAATCATGTTATATATTCTGGAATTAATTAATCATTATCTAATTAATCATATGAATAATTACAAGTCAAAACACGGACAACAAATGAAATGATTTTACCCAAAACGCTCTTTAACATGGAATTTACAAAAGAACGGGTAATATAAAGTCATAAGTGAACCATATATGATATCATAACAATGAATATGATTCTGTAATAAGTCAATTACATTATTTAAATCAATATACAGGAGGTTAAGATATGTACAAAGCATATCAGACCTAAGGTAAGGGAAACTCTCGCAATCTTAATTTTTATCCGAGATTGTTTATACTTCAGAATTTACTGGGGAATATTTATCATCCACATCCATATTTCCTAAATATGTAATATTATTTCTATCCTCCTAAAATTTCTTAAATCCAATTTTACCCATTGATAAGTTTTTTGTAAAAGATATGAAAGGAATCTTCTGTCGTTTTTAGTACGAGGTACTTTTTCGACTTATCCGGTGAAAATACGAGAAGAATGTTTTTTTAACTTATACGACATGAATGGATTTTTATGATTTCATAGACAATTATTTCCTTGAATATTATTTTACAAGTTTTCAATATTATTTTCAATCAAATTTTTTTAGATTAAAATTGTAAGACATGTTAAGAAAGGAAAAATGTTTTTGAAGTAGAAAGGATATTTTCCTCAACAATGGAGTCCAAGTGTTTTATCAAAATTATTTTCCATCTAAGATAATATAGGGTTATGTTTATATCCCTATTTTTACATTTATTTGATTATGTTATGATTGAATTAATTTTATGATGTCCTTTTATGTTATATGGATTATGTTATTATGGCATGATGTCGAAGAATCACATTTTTATTACATGGGTTTTGCTATGATGTTTGATTTATGATTTTGTGGCACACATAAGAATTGTTTCATTATGAGATGGGTGGGACCTATATCTCCCTCAAATGCATTGGGTAAAGATTTATATCTCATGAGATAGACATGGCTGAAACGGAAAGTAAATCTGGTTAAGTAATACAGGACTGGAACGACAAGTAAACCCGGTTCAGTAAGGGAATTTGTCCACTAAGATGGTCTTGGCAGCAATGCCTTGGCTATTATGGAAATCAAATCATGTGCTTAATGTTTTTCCATAATTAGAAGTTTTATTTCCAAGCTATTTTATCATGATTCATATTCCATTATGATCTATGCCTTAGGCACTACCATGTTTTATGTCACTGTTCAAGATTTAGATGTTTAACATTATGTTCATGTTTTTATGTTCAAATGTATATGGTTTGTTTTATTTTCTCTATGATTACCCTTACTGAGCAATTCAGCTCACCCTTTATATGTTTTCTTTTCTCCATGATATAAAGAAAGGTTTTAGGTATGGAAACAAAAAGGGAAGATCTTTATGGGAGATATTGAAGATCCATCACCATGATAAGAAGATTATATTCCAAGTTTTCAAAGACACTAAACTATTACGGTCCTTATGTGTATGTTTTTGTTATGTATTATTTATTCCGTAAAAATAATGTAATGTCCATGTACGTCAAGCTTTGGGTCTCTACAGTTGGTATCAGAGGAAAGGTTTAGTCAACCTTTGGAAACTAGGATGTGAGAACTTTAGTGAGATCCCTAGAGATATTTCTAAGGTATATCTAGGGATGTCCCTAAGGTTAAGTATAAGTATAGGTTATAGTTATAGAATTATGGTTACGATATTAGAATTAAACCTAGGATGTTAGATATGGAACGTAATCCTCCTTTATTATGTTGTTTTCCCTATCATGGTGTTTGCCTCACACTATTCTTTTTTGGATTTAGATGATGGTTGGAACCCGAAAGAACCGTGTTTATCAATGTAATTGAAGATGGAATGATTTTACTCGTGAACAAATCAATGTTATGGGAGATGGAGTGCACAATTTTATTTCTATACTTACACAAGCTATGAATCATTCTGGACTTCCAAATGGGATGAGAAAGGAGCAACATTCTGTTGAATCCTTCATGCGGCAGCGTCCACCTTCATTCAGCGGGTCTTCTGATCTATTAGTGGCTGAACAATGGATCTATACCACCAAAAAGATATTTTCAGTTCTAAAATGTTCTGAGCATGATAAATTCATCTTAGCAGTATATCATTTGGAAGGTGATGCTGATCAATGGTGGAATCTTATGAAGAATACAAGGCAAGAGAAGAAATTGAGTCCATGGAATGGGACGAGTTGAAGAACATATTTTTCAATAAGTACTCCCCTCGTATTCTTTGAACAAATATGGAGAAGGAGTTTCTTCAACATAAGCAAAAGGATGAAGAATATGTTGGTATATATGAGGTGAATTTTACAACGCTTGCAAGGTATGCATCTGGATTTATCATTCAAACTGAAAGTAATGTTTATCGATTCTTTAGTGGATTAAAACCATGTATTCGAAGGGCATTAGCTATAAAAGACTTCAGCAGCTATGAAAAAATTGTGCGTTGTGCTATCAAGGTAGAACTGGAAATTGGTGTTACATATCCATCTCATGGTTTTGACAAGAAAAAAAAGACGGTGTTCAAGGAAAAATCTCAGAACAACGGTGAAAAGAAGATGAATGTTACTTTATTCTCAATGTGTGGAAAGAAGCATGGTGAAGATTTTCTAAAAGGCACTAGAAAATGTTTCAAGTGTGAAAAAGAAGGTCATCGAGCAGTGGAGTGACAAAGTAAGGGAAAAGGGTTTATAATGATATGAATGAAGAAAAGACTACAGAGAACACACCACCAACACTTCAATGTTTCAAGTGCAAGGAAATGGGGAATTATGCTAATCAATGCCCTAATCCAAGGGTGAATGATGATCAACGTGAGAAACCACATAAGGCAAAGGATAAAGGGAAGTCACATGTGATCACTATTGGAAATTTTGAGTATGAAAACGATGTAGTGGAATGATTATGTGTTTATTTAAGGAGATTCCAAAATAATGTTGTGAAATCTAATTTATAGTACTGTGGAATGTTGGAATATCTATGTATTAGTTTATTATTGTTTTCAATAATTATATGGTACCGGTAACCATGAAAAGTGATTCAAATAATTTGGAATGTAGATGATATATGAATAATAAAGGGATAAGGAGAAAATAAATTGTTTGATAGTCTTCATGAGCTCGAGATTGATATATGGACTAAGTGATATCACGGTTAGAGTATATAGAATTTTTGTGATTTTGGTATGTGGAATGATTTAACTTTTGACAGTACTCATGTTTTCACTAAGGTTCTATGGTAATTCGTGTTTCAAAAGAATACATGATTAAGGTATTCGCATGTTTGGAATGTGACCAACAAGATATATCTTATGATATATGGGGGATAAATGATGGTATTCACATGCTCGGTAGATGACATTTCTGGTAATCTTTTTTTATACTATGAGATTGGACATATGTACAAGCCTAAAGATTGGAATGGATTATGTTGGACATAAGATAGTATTGTTTAAGGATATAATTTTTTCGATATTATTTCTGGAATGTTATAATAGTATAGTTTTAGAAAAGGGACAATCTACAGGACGGGCAACAACCCGTCGCATCAGACAAGGTTGAGGGAATGGAACCCACAACCGAAGTGCGGCAGGCCTTTATCGCCTACCACTGGCCTATAGGAAGTCCCTGGCTAGTAGAAACTATTTTTATTATTCAGTATGATAGATGAAGTATAAGTCCATTTTTGGAATCATATATGATTAACCTCACCATAGGTGGACTTATTTATATTTGATAACTTTTGATAACCTTTTTTTTTTGAGACATATGGAATGACCCGTCATTCTATCACATGATCTGCTAACACATCACGAATGACAAATTCAATTTCATTTCCTTAACTGATGAAGTGGAAATTGTTCAATTCAAGAACAAAGGTGAGATTATACCGAAATAAAGTAAGTATTTCTTCTATTTCAAAATTTTCAACTTTAGGAAAATGATCTTGAAAACCAAAAATGTTTTCCTAGTGCCCTTATATAAGATGAATCAGATGGTACCTTAGATCATCAAAAATTTATAGGTTTGTGATTATTGGATTTTTTATAGCCATGTTCTTTACCACTCTCCATCAGAACATGATGTTTATATTTTTCTTCTATATCCATATATTCACCTATGTTCTCTTATGTGGAAACCCATTGATTGTTTAATTTAGGTAACCGTTACATTTCATAATTTAGTTTTTAAATTTCAGTTTTGGTATTCCTTTTTACGATGTGGGTTTCTATGAAAGAAACTTTTAAGTAGTAAACCATTTATAACCCGGAAGAATTTCGAGGGTGAAATTAATTTTAAGGGGGGTAGAATGTAACAACCCGAGATTTTAGGATAAGGATTATTTTTAATTTATTTGATATCTTGTGTTGTATGATACCCCAAGATTATATTGCGCTATACGCAAAACCGTATTTGCTTGCAGAATATGCAACACTAATCTTGGATCGTGTTACACACAATTTCAAGTTTGTTTAATAGTAGTTATTCTACGCAACATTGAATATATATATATATATATATATATATTCAATGTATTAATGAAATTTGGTTGCATTTTTTTATACGTAACAATAAATGAGTCATTCACTACATGCAACTGTGACTTGGCTTGCATTACATGCAATCACAACCTTTCTCGATAGCGTGTGTTGTATGCAGTACCGGGTTTCACTAAACAACGATATATTATTATAATATTATTATGAACTTGCCGTTATGAATAGTATTAACAATATTTTTAATTTTATAACACTATTATTAATCTTACACATTTTTTAGAACATGATATAAGTACAAAATAAATTTTTCAGGTAAAATAAGTATTTATCAAAAAATACAGTTTTTCCGCCTTTTGATGGCACACCCACTTTAAATTTAGTTTTGACATGTTTATAAGTTAAATTTAACAAAATAAAATTCTTATTTGGAATCAGGATATTAAATTTTACTTTGGATAAATTTTTCATATTATTCCAATAACTTTCATATTTTAATGAATAGTAAAAACACGCAATATTTTAATTAAAAACAAATTTTTTCATCGTAATAATTTATATGGGTAAATTATAATATTGAATGATTTTAAATTATAAATAGAATATATTTTTACCATTTAATATAATGTATGTCATTAGCATTTATTTTTCATTGAATTCATAGGTTAAATCATTTCAATCTTTTGCAATGTTTTAACTTTTAAAACTCATTTTCCTAATAGCGGGATTAACATTAAATTAATTACCGAAACTTATATGTTTTTAATTTTGAAAAATCGATTCCATATTTTGAATCAGTAGGTCCAAATTATGTTAATATGCTACTTTTTAATTTTTGGGCACTATGAATAGTAATTACGGTAATTTTTATTTACTTCAGTTAAAGATAAATCTGGTAATTAATGGTAAACCTAAGATTATAAAATTACCCTAACATATGCCAAAATTATATTGTATGAGTAAAAGTTAACCCATATCACCTAAGGGTCGGGTTAGATTCATTTTATGGACTTTTGACCATGAAAATAATTTAATTATTATTAAAACCAAAGAAAGTGACAACATGTCACTCTCTTAAATCTTATAAGTATAATAATTTTAATTTAGTGATAAACGTAATGAAACTTAGAACATGAATAGTATCCAGAAATCGAACAAAATTATCTACATCATTAGAATTTATTTATAATTTTTAGGGATTAAATAATTGTCATTAATGGGGACACAATAGTGATGCATGAATTTTTTATTTAGTGAAAACTTAATAATATAGTTTTTTATAAAAATAACAATACCTATCAAAAGGACCAGAAACTTGACCAAACATTATTTCTCGAGTATATCTATACCCTAAGAATTCGAGGGCAGATTTGTGGACCATTTGGAGCCTTATAAAACCGATTATGACATTTATATTATTTTATTTTAAATGATGTCAAAGATGTCACCATTATAATTTAATAAATATTAAAATTTAAATGTTGTGATTTTAAGATGATAAATTCATGTAAGAATATTATTATAAAATTTATTATATTTATCTTCATCATTGGATCTTATTTTAAATTTTTATTCAACAAATAAGTATATTAAATTATTATACAACAATGTTGTAGTAATTATTTTATTAAGATATATACCAAATAAACGGTTTTAAAAATATTTAAATACATATTATATGAACTATTTAATGTGATCCACTAATTTTCTAGATAAATATGACATGTTATGAATGTATTAAAACTTATAGTTCGAACATATATTCTGTGAGGATTTTATTAAAATTCAAATAAATGAATAGTGTCAAAATTGACAGTATTTTTATTTTATAAAAATAACATAATATAAAATTGTTTAAAAATTAAAAAAATATTTAAAAATTATAAATTAAAATTTATATGGTCCAAAATTTCATAAATTATCCAATTATGGAAAATTCACAACACATAATAAATTATTTATAACAATTTAAAACATAGAACTTTATTACCACAAATAAAAATAAATAGATTAAATAAGGATAAATGTAGTTGATAATGTTTAAAATAAATTCAAAACATAACTAATTTTTATTGGTTGATGATATTCAAACCCTATCTCATCTAATATTTTGATTTTAGTCATTTTGGTGGTTTTTATGTGGGATTGGAATTTATTATAAATTAATATTTCTTATAATTCCAAAGGTGCCCCTATCCTCCCTTATAAAAGGGCACCTCCTCCCTCTCCTCCTCACACAATTTTGAGCCTTGAATCTCGGCCATAATCTACCCATTTCACTTCCCAAATTCCCTAGATAACTTATAGAGGTACTGGTCTTCTCAAAAGACCAACTCTAGTGCCCTAAGAGGAAGTTCAAAGGAGGCACTTCGAGAAAGAGGTAATACCTTCTGCCGATTCAATCAAGTTTATTTCTTCTTATACTTCCGCTTATTTAGTGGTTTAATTATGAAGTAATATCATAAGTATACCTCATATACTGATATGTTATTATAAATATGAAACAACCTAATTTCACCTTCTATCCATCCTATGTATAATGACATCACCGCGCGTGCGTACGTACAGAATACCGTCTCCACAGCGTGGTGTAATCTGTTTTTCCACCACCACCTTACTTGGATTGGTATAATGGTGTAAAGAATAACTAAATATGACTATTATAATATCATAATGATTCTATGATATTATATCATTCACTCCAATTCCATTCAATAAATATGGGAATGATATCATCGCTCGTGCGTACGTACGGATTACCGTCTCCACGACGCGATGAGATTCATTTTCCTTGTTAACAGTTCAAGAATGATTATAAAGTATATATAATAAGTAATCATGAAATATATGACATAATAATGCTACTGGATTTATGCATATCTATTTATTCCATCTACTTAATTCCATTCAATTCAATAAGGAAACGAAAACATCGTTCATGCGTACGTACGACCTACCGTCTCCATGAACAGTGTATTTCTTTCCATTTATCGATCTATTATATATAAGTATATTCTGAATATATATTATATATAAATTATATTATATATTCAGTAATTAAGTAATCATGATATAATTAATCATATTAATAATTACAAGTCAAAACACGGACGACAAATGAATTGATTTTTCCCTAAACGCTCTTTAACATGGAATTTACAAAAGAACGGGTAATATAAATTCATAAGTGAACCATATATGATATCATATCAATGAATATGATTATGTATAAAGTCAATGAAATTATCTAAATCATTATACAGGAGGTTCGGATATGTACTAAGCATATCAGACCTAAGGTAAGGGAAAATTTCACAATCTCAATTTTTATCCGAGATTGTTTATACTTCAGAATTTACTGGGGAATATTTATCATCCACATCCATGTTTCCACAATATGTAATATTATTTCTATCCTCCTACAATTTTTTAAATACAATTTTACTAATTGTAAAGTTTTTAGTAAAAGATATGAAAGGAATCTTTTGTCGTTTTTAGTACGAGGTACTTTTTTGACTTATCCGGCCAAAGTACAACAAGAATGTTTTCTTAACTTATATGGCATGAATAAATTTTTATGATTTCATAGAAAATTTTTTCCATGAAGATTATTTTACAAGTTTTAAAGCTTATTTTTAATCAAATTCTTTTAGATTAAAATTGTAAGACATGTTAAGAAAGGAAAAATGTTTTTGATGTAGAGAGGATATTTTTCTCAAGAATGGAGTCCAAGTGTTTTATCAAAATTATTTCCATCTAAGATAATATAGGGTTCTGTTTATATCCCTATTTTTACATTTATTTGATTATGTTATGATGGAATTAATTTTATGATGTCCTTTTATCTTATATGGATTATTTTATGATGGCATGATGTTTAAGAATCCCATTTTTATTACATGGGTTTTGTTATGATGTATGATTTATGATTTTGTGGCACACATAAGAATGGTTTCATTATGAGATGGGTGGGACCTATATCTCCCTCCAATTCATTGGGTAAATATTTATATCTCATTAGATAGACATGGATGAAACTAAAAGTAAATCTGGTTCAGTAATACAGGGCTGGAACGGAATGTAAACCCGGTTTAGTAAGGGACTTTGTCCACTAAGATGGTCTTGGCAGCAATGCCTTGGCTACTATAGAAATCATATCATGTGCTTAATGTTTTTCCACAATTATAAGTTTTATTTCCAAGATATTTTATCATGATTGATATTCCATTATGATATATTCACTACGTACTGCCATGTTTTGTGTCACTGCTCAAGATTTCGATGTTTAACATTATGTTCATGTTTTTATGTTCAAATGTATATGGTTTGTTTTATTTTCTCCATGATTACCCTTACTGAGCATTTAAGCTCACCCTTTATATGTTTTCTTTCCCCAGGATATAAAGAAAGGTTTTAGGTAAGGAAACAAAAGGGGATGATCTTTATGGGAGATATTGAAGATCTTTCACCATGATTAGAAGATTATATTCAAAGTTTGCAAAGACACTAAACTATTATGGTCCTTGTGTGTCTGTTTTTGTTATGTATTAAGTATTCCGCAAAATTAATGTAATTTCCATGTACGTCAAGCTTTGGGTCTCTACATATTTATTCAATATATCTTATAATACTTTTTTACTTTCCATTTTTATAGGATACGATAACGTCAGTCTTGTGTACAATGGACAACCATGTCATGAAGTGATGTGATTCATTTTTCATTAATTATTTACATGGAAGGTAATAAGGATAATGTTGAGTAATATATGTTATATACAATAAATAATTATAATATAAAGGACATATTTATAATTTTTAAAAGATAATATATCATTTTATTTCTTACATTTTCAATCACTGAAAGATGATAACATCATTCGTGTACGTGTGAACTACCTCGTCCATGAAGCTATGTGGCTCTGTTTTCATCCCCACACCACATAGACGATATATATAAGTATATTTAAAGATAAAATATTTTATTTAATATATTACTATAATTTTTGAATGATAAAATATTTCTTACCTCCTTTCCATAATGATCTTTGAAAAATGGAAACATCAATCACGTGTACATACAACCTACCATCTCCATGATTATAACATACATCATTCCTAAATTTTTTTTTCCAGATTTGTATTTAAATTATAATTGATGAATAAATATTATAATTATTTCATGACTACTATTCTCGATATTTTTAATTAATAACCCGTTAGACCAATAGTTAACCTAAAAATGTTATTTTTGACATATAAATCAAATGTCGTCTAAAAAGCCATTGTAAAAATAATTGATTAATTTTTTTCATAGAACATGATAAAAAGTAAAAAAATGAATAATAGACTTAAAAAATTGATTAATAAATTTAATAATTAATATAAGATTATCATTTAGGAAGATAAATAATGTACGTGATGAATCAGACTCAAGGTAAAGGACTCCATATCAATTTCTGTGTATTGAGGTATATTCTAATTTTATAAATATAATTTTTTTATTTGGTGTATATACTGATACTTTTAAAAGTAATATCATGATTATTTAATAATTCATGGTATTTTAACATTCAATTTGAATTATTTCATCCAATGAGTTTTGAAATGAATGTTACCAAGTGGTAAATAATGTCATAACTCAATTTATTTTCATTGGGTTACATTAATTCTCCATTTTTCATTGATATTATAAGATTATGTGTTTAATGAAATTAGATTATGTCATGATTTATTTCCAATTTTTTATGTGTATTTACATTTGATACACTTAATCAATTCATTGATTAATTCTCACTTCAATGTTATGATCATTTTAAGGGATTTTATCTCAATTTCCCTTCATTGATGCATATTGTAATTTTATGCACCTAATTTAGTTTATAAGGTGTATATACTACCCATTTTACATGTAATATACTTATTCCTTAATAATTCATTATATTTTATGTTTTATTTTTATTTTTTTAATCCATGGGGGGTTTTACTTGGAAATTAAAAAGTGGTAAAAGCTTTTTTTAATAATCTCACTTTCTTTGGTGATTGTTAACTTTATCTTAAAACAATAACTTTCTTAGGATAATTTTTTGGCTTTTAAATTTTCCTTTAATATACATATTCTCATATTATGGATATAATTATTTCCTAAAACATATAACATTTTTTACATATGATGTTTTGTTTGAAAGTTATTTTATTAACCATGGAAATATTGATAAATATGTATCCTTTAATGAATACAAATATTTTATAATAATGAATATTGATTTTTAAATTAAATATATTATTTTATATATAAGGAATGCATTGGAAATGTAGTTATAGGCAGGAATTTGAAATATATATTCCCTCGATGAATCAATAGGTCTCATGAAAAAATCAGCTGGCCAAATTGAATGGGTTTCTACCTATAGTTTTTAATCATCTTGTGAAATTTTTTTATGGTAAAAGTATCATGTACATGACATCATGAAATCTCATAATTCATCATTTCCTTTATTAATCATTCAGTTATTAAAATCCTTGATATTTTTTCTATGATATTATCTATAAATGTATTTCATTATCAGTTTATTTATTAAATGACATGTGTTTTCATTTATTTACCTTTCCATATTGATAATGATTTATTGATTCATGATATATTACATTTTACATAACCCTTACTAGTAATTTGAGTTCACCCTTATTTTTTTCCTTTCTCTAAGATATGAAGATGAATTTATAGAATGAGTTCATGGATGAATAATATTTTCCATTATGTTGGTTTTATTTTATTTCCCTATATAAAATGTGTATATGTATGTATCTAATTCTCTAAAACTAAAAATCTGGCGATTCCTTCAACATTTATCCCCTTGTATCTATTACAATATAACAATTTAGGCATTGGCTCTAGGTTACTGGGGTCGTGGTCATTAAATTTATTATAAAGGGATTTTTGATAGAAACCTTAGGAAATATATTAAGGAAAACGTAGACTATAGAATGTAACCCTATGATATACTTTGATGATAAGTATATAAGAGCATCCAATAATTTTGGTAAGGAATGTATTATGTTATTATTTCTATAAATATATCATTTTATGGATTTCATAAGTAGATTTAGTTTTGGAATAGAGGTATCTAGGGGTAATAACATTGAAATGGTAATATTTAGAATGACCCAATTGTCACCTACTAAAAAAACCGGCCTTAATATTCACCTAGTTTGTAACTCTTGGGGGATATTCATAGGATAATTCCGATTTTATTCACAACCCATTATGAATTATTTGAAAATAATTATATCCCTAAAGAAACAAATTTTATGATTCTGAGACTAAAAATGGGTAAATGTTATTTTATGTTAATTGTTAAAACATATTTATAATTATTGATTATGAATTAAGATTATTACTTTTATGAGATAATCTATTATAATTAATTGTTTAGAAATAGATCCATGAAGGAATATGGGTGTCAATATTCATGTTCATTATAGATATTACCATCCTATGTAATACAATATTGGTAGTATTCGAAATGAGAAGATCATGGATATATTAGGGAAGCTTAGTAAGGTAATGAAAAATAAAATTTCCTATATGGGGAAACTTATTGTCCCAAAATGTGATTCTCCTATTTCAGATAGCATCATGAAATGACATCACCCATAATTTATTTAGACTTCTAATCTAATAGTAGTTGAGAAATGGAATAAGTCTTTGGAGAAGATATTTATGGCCTTGAGATGCAATGAAAAGAAAAAGGTTACACATAAATTATATTGTATCATAGGTGACATTGATCAATGGTGGTCATTGAACCAAGATACTTGACAGTAAGTTGAAATAATAATCTTGTAATGTAATTCTTTTAAGAATTCATTATTCGACAAGTATGTACACCGTGAGAAAAAACTATAATGATGAGAAGTAGTCTCAGGTTAATGAAAAATTAATGAGAATGTGTCTCTCAGTATAAGGATTCCTTGATAAGGTTAAATAGGTATGCTACAGATTGTATATGTATCATGGAGTGAAATATTTATAATTTATTTTAAGGGATTCTGTCGATTATTCAAAGGACACTAGACTCTCAAAATTTTTCCATATTATGAAATAGTTTTATATACCAAAAAATAGAGAAGTAATTATCTAAGTCCTACATTTCCAAGGTGAATCAATAAAATAATATGTTGAATGAGATCCATGAAAAAGGGAATGTGTCCAAGAAGAATCAGAGAACAGTGAAATTGCCACCTTGTGAAAACTGTATAAAGAATCATCCTGGTAAATGCTTGAAAGGAATGATATTTTTTATAATTATAGAGATATGGTTCATATAGAACACGAATATAAGTGGAAGAAACAAATAAATGATGTATAGTTCTTCAGTTTTAATTAAATAGGGCATTATTCACACCAATGTTCTAAGAAAAAAGGGAATCTTCTATAAAAGAGGCTAAGGTGATAAGGCTAGGCTTACACAATCAATACAATAGAGGTGGAAGTTCCTAATGATGTGGTGGTATATACTTTAATAAAATATTAAAATATAGATAATTATTTATTTGATTCTAGATCCATGCAACTTTTATATCCATGATGCTTTCAAAGAAAATTAAACATTTCACTTTTGATTTAAGAAGGTATTTACCAGTCAAAACACATATAGGAAGTCTCAATATAATAAACATGTTTTAGGAATTCCCCCTTATGAAACATAGAAATTCTCTATTTTATGACCTTATTATCAAACCTATGGTTTCCTGGGATATAATTCTTTTTACATACTAAGTTTCAATGTATGATGAATTTTTTTTTTCAAATAAAAATAAAATTATAGTCTGTGATGAAGATGTATAATTATGTATATTTAGAGTGGATACATATTCACCAGAGACATATCTAGATCCATCCCCAGTTTCTCTACTAAATTATATACTTAGGTAAGAAGATAAAAAAAATATTAGGATGCGGAAGGTAATCTTCAAACTGAGGATGTACCTATGTACATGAATACATTAATGTATTTTCAAAGGAATTTCCTGGACATCCCACACAGCATGAAGTTGAGCTTACCATTGAATTAATCCTTGATGAAATAATAATATCAAATAATCCTTATATAGTAGACACTATGTAATTGGAATAGTTGAAGAAATAACTAGAGGATATGTATAATAAGGGATTTATTCTCCCTTGTGGTTTTCCATGGGGATACCCTGCAATCTTGTTTAGAAGAAGCAGGGATCCATCAGACAATGAATTTCATATAATAAAACAAATGCTATTAGAAAAATGAAAAAGTATCCACTACCTCGTATTGATGACTTATTCGATCAATTTCATAGAGCCCCATATTTTTCAATGTTTGACCTTTGTTCTGGGTATTGTTAATTACTAATAAATGAGAAGACATTTAAAATATAGATTTATGAATTATGTATAGAAATTATGAGTTTATAGTAACTCTATATGGACTGACTAATACACCCTATATTTTTATAGATCTAATGAACAAGGTATTGAAATAATATTTTTATGTTTTTTTGGTATTCACTGATTATATTTGGTGTATTCAAAAATCTATGAGGCCCATGAGAATCCGTTTTGGATTATTCTTGTGACACTTAGTAGGAAAAATTTATATGGTATAGTTTTTAAGTGTGATTTTGTATTCAAGAAGATTTTTTTCTATTCCATATTGTCTCCAATGAGGAAATATCAGTAAATATTTTGTATAAAAACTCATCTAGGGAATTTCCTATAGCAACGAACATAATCAAGGTACTTAGTTTTTTTAGCATTAAAGGTTACTATCATTGATTCATTTATACTTTTTCCAGATTGTATAACCCAGAAACCAAATTAAATGTAAATGGGCTAAGAATATCTTTATAATTAATGTGAATAGTTTTTTGATGAACTAAATATGATATTGGTCGATTCTCATAATTTGACTCTACTATCTAGAAATAATCAGTTTTTGATATATAGAGATGCATTAAACAAAAGAATTGGGTTTTCCCTAATAAAAAATCTTAATTTTATTGCATATACATCAAATAAATTGATGACTTCCAAATAAAAAAAATAAACCATGATTTTGAGTTGTAAGCTGTAATATTTTTTTAAGATATAGATACATTATCTCTATGGTAAAATGTATGAGATATACATAGTTGATAAGATATTAAAATAAATCTTTTTATTGATAGGTCTCAACATGAGGAACATCATATATCTCGATCTACTCAAGGATTATGATTTCTCAATAAACTACGACCTAGGGAAATTAAATAAGGTAGTAGATTCATTTCATATGAAAAAAATGGAGTTCTGACCCAAATTAGGATTGAGTGAGATCCCATGTTCATTGATATGGTAAATATGGATATCAGAATAAATTAAAAATTAGATACATTAATCAATTTTTAAATTATTGCAAAACTATATTTATTATAAAAAAGTTCTCAATATAACGAGGAGAAATTTTAAAAGAAAATAAAATATGTGAATGATGAGAAATTAGCAGAATTAGTTTGTGAAGATGGTACTCATAAATTTTTAATGATATTATGTGTTCCATCTATAAATTAACTAAAAAGGGAATTTTTGGATGATGATCATAAATATAATTTATCTACACACCGTAGTAGCACAAATATGTATACATAATTTGAGAGAACACTTTTGGTGGGATAACATGAAGTGCGAAACTAATGATTATGGGTCTATATGTTTAGTTTTTAAAAAATTTAAATATGTGATACAATATCATAGAGGAGTCATGAAATATCTTCTTATTCCTAGGTGGAAATGATATGATATTACTTTAGACTTTGTCAAAAGACTATAAAAGAATCTTACAAAGAATGATGCATTATGATTTACTATTGATCACCTAAGAAAATATACATATTTCCCCACTAAAAGATAATATTTATATCTTGAGAACCTCTCAAGGATATATATTAATAAAGTTGTAAGAATTTGTGGAAATCCTCTTTCAACTGTGTCTGATCATGATCCCCATTTTACATTGAAATTCTGTAAGATTATTCATATGTATCTTGATACTATGATTCATTTAAGTACCACTTACCATCCTCAAACTGATGGATAGTATGAAAATACTATTAAAATAATGGAATAAATGTTGACGTAATTCTCACTTGACATTAAAGGTATGTGGGAGTAGTATTTAATTTTTTTATAGTTTTCCTATAATAATAGTTTTCTTTCAAGTATTAAAATGGTTCCATTAGATGAATTATATTGAAAAATAAGTCATACTTAAATTTTTTGGAATGAATTTGGTGAAAGGAAACTTATAGTCGCAAAACATTTATAAGAGACAATAAAAATGGTAAATAATATTTAGGTGTATATTAAAACAGCTAAATTTAAGCAAAAATGTTATGCTTGTAACCAGGGGAAGGATTTTTAATTCAATGTTGAAGACCATGTTTTCTTAAAAGTATATATATATATGGGTGTTATTAGGTTAGGAAATAAAGGAAAACTAAGTACCTTGTGCATCATACCCTTTCAGACTCTTTAATTAATTGGAGTTTTTTCTTATTGTTAGGAAATGACACCAAATCTCTCAAAAGTACATGACGTGTTCTATATATAATTTTTAAGTACATGCCATACCCAACACATTTTCTTACCTATGATGTAATAGAGTTGAAACATGATATTTATTACTATTAATAATCTATCCATATCTTTGATACTAGAGAGAAATTGTTATGGAATCCAAAAAATCAATTTGTAAAGATAATTTGAATTTCCATGCATGAATAGTAATTACTATGTTATAAAAATATATATATTACAAAAATTCACTTGTTATCTATTAATTTTAAATAAAAATAATAATCTTTAAAATGTAAGAGAAATGTTTTTATCAAAATAGTCTTATTAAAAGAAAACAATTACATTGCTTCTTGAACACTTATAATAATATTACTTTTTGAAAGAATTTGAATTTTTATATTATAAAAGTAAATAAATTATTTAAATCATAATATTAAAATTATTTTAGGGTGAATATTAGGGATTTTTCAAAGAGTTTTTATTTATCGACGAATAATGAGAAATACTCACTTTTAATTAAAACAATTTTTTCATTTAAATATTTTAAATGGTAAAATTATATTTTTTTAATTATTTTATAAAATAAAATTAGTTAAATTATATTAAAATATAACTAATTTAGTCATTGGAATCAATTTAATATTGAATTTTTGTATTACAACATTCCATACTTATCATAATTTTCACCTTGAAAACACACATTTTCATCACGTCTGAGGTTTTTGTTTTAAATTAGACTTTGTCACTTATTTGAATTTAAATTGGTTAAATGGATTAAATATTTTTAATCATAATAATTTATATTTTCTGATAATTTCAACTAAATGTTTGACCATAATAAATAGTGAACAAACTGAAAATTAATCACCATGGTTATGTTAAAAATAGGTTTTCCTGGGGTTAAACTAAAACGATAAGTGCTATAATGACCTAAAAACTTGTTTTAAGTCTATTTTATATATAACATTTGACCTAATATTGTACTATTATTGGTTATATTACATTTTTTACCCTTATGGAATTTGAAAAACATTCATACACCCTTGTATTTTTAAACATTACAAGTGTGTCACTCACCTCACTTATAAACGGCCACCCTCTATTCTAACATCATGACACATTCAAACCCCTTATGTTTAGAAAATAACTAAACAAATTACTTCCCATATTACAAAACACAATTCTATGATCTTTGGTTTTCTCCAAAATCCATTCTAGGAAAATTTTAGGTATAATCCTAAAGAGGTGGTTCGAGAAGAGGTAAAATTATTAACTATGAGTTTTTATTTTATTTGTTCTTTATCCTACATAAAATATTATTCATTTATGATTATATAATAACAAAAAATATCCCACATAACTATAGGTTATTATTTTATGTTCGTGACCTATATCCATATCCTTTTCCCTCAAATGGGAAGTGATAACATCTCTTGTGTGTAAGGCAGACTATTGCCTCACAAACCGATGTAACATGTTTTCCATAAAAAACTCCCATGGTTTGGTATGAATATGGATATAAATTATATATATGATATTTATAACATAATTATATCTTTGGAGTCATTATATCATATATATATTTTTTACTTTCCATTCCATAGGGGATATAATAATGTTTGTTGTGTGTATGTCGGACTACCACCTTCACGAAGGGGTGTGAATCTCTTTTCATCACCACACCACATGAATAATATATATAAGTCTATTTTAATAAATAATATTTTTATTATATTTTTATAATTATTTAAATATAAAATATTACATACCTCGTTTCCATAATTATTTTTGAAAACTTGAAATGTTACTCATGCGTCTGTACGACCCACCATATTTAAGATCATGACATAATTCATTTCTCAAAACCACATTTCATGATTGGTAATAAAATTATAATTAATTTTGAAATATTATAATATTTTTTGGATTAATATTCTAGAGATTTTGAAATAATGACCTCTTGGATCAATAGTTAACCTATTGAAGTCTTTTTTAACACAGTAGTGAAATATCATTGAAACAACTAACATAAACCTAATTAATCAAGTAATTGTATATAACATGGAAATAATTTGAATAAAAAGAATAATAAAATTGAATAAGGTTCTTAATAAAGTTAATACCTAGAATAAGTTTATTATTTAAGAATATAAAGAACATACGTGACGATTCAGACTCAAAGTAAGGGACTCCATCTCAATTTCTCATCTCAGAGGAATATTGTAATGTTATGCACCTAATTTCATTAATATGGTGTATATAATGCCCATTTGTTATTTAATATCATGATTAATCAATAATTCCTGGTATTTTAATTCACAATTTGAATTATTTCATCCAAGTGGATTTTCTATGAAATTTACCAAGTAGTAAAGATCTTCATAAATAAATTTCTTTTTATTGTGTTATATAAGTTATTTGTTTTCATTTTTATATTCTAAGATTATGTGTATAATTATTTTTTCTTATCACATTTTCAATTTACACTTTTTTATGTGGATTTACTTTTGATACACATAATATATTCATTGATGAATTCTAATTTCAATGTTATGATCATTATAATAGATTTCATCTTAATTTCCATTCATTGAGGGTAATTCACATAATTATGTTTATGGGGTGTATATAATTACCCTTTTAAGTGTAATATCATGATTCCTTAATGATTCATGGTATTTTAAGTTTCAATTTTAATTATTTCATCCAATTATATTGGACTAGAAAAATACCCTGTTGTAAAAGTTGTTGTTCAATTTCACTTTCTTTTGTTATTGTTAAATTTATATTGAAACAATATTTTTATTGTGATCATTTTTTTTGGAAATTAAATTAATATTAAATATCCATATTAAATATCCATAAATCTATAAAATATAATTAATACAAATATTTTTAAATAGATCATATTGATTCATGAATAAAATTGATTATTCAATATATAAGGAGTTAGTTGGAAATGTTGTAAAGGGTGAGGGCCTGAATTATATTACTTCGTGATACATCAACATGTCCCATGAGACAAATTAGTTTTCCAAATTAAACAAGTTTTTAGATTTATTTTTAAATTTTCTTGTAAAAGGTCATAAAGGTGGAGGTATCTTGTGCCCAGGAACACAATATCCAATAATTAATCATTTCCTTAATTAAGAATTCAGTCACTATTATCCATGATATTTTTTGAATGATATTATCTCGGTATTAATTTCAATCTTAGTTTATTGATTAAATGGAATTTGTTTTATTTAATTTACCTTTAAATATTAATTATGTGTTATCTAATTATGATAGTCAAGCTATTAACTAAATTTAGTGTGTGTTCATTTATTTTCCTTTTCATATTGACAATGATTTATTGATTCATGATATTTTCTTCTATATGTAACCCTTACTGAGTATTTGAGCTGACCATTATTTTGTTTTTTCCCTAAGATATGAAGAAAAATTCTTGGAATGAGTTCATGGATGAAAAATGATTTAAATTAATCAGATATGTATTTTATTTCCCTATGTAAAAACGGTATTATTTATATATATGCTTCTCCAAAACCACTAAACTGTGTAGTCCTTTGGGATTTTACCTCAGTACCTATTCCAATGTAAAAAATTGGGCACCTACTATAGGCTACTAGAGTTGGGGTCATTATAGTTACACTCTTATGATAAGAAATTTAAGTTTAGTACATGTTATTGATTAGGTATTTACATCATCAACAGGAATACATGGAACACATCATGAAACCGAGAGTGATTTGGTGGATGTGACAAGAGGTATGCGACAGTCCTGATATGACCAAGAATCTAAAAGGGGATAGTATACATGGGTATTAGTTTTACGTTATTTTCAAATCTCATAACCTTATTCTATACAGAAATTACTAGAAACCCATTTTCACCAACTTCAAATTCCATATCATTCCAATTATTTCACCATAATGTTTCAATCGACATTATGCTTCCCTTATGTGCTGTTTAATGGATCAAATTTTCTCCATTATTTTTTCAGATAGCTCAGGTCCCAGTAGTGTTTTTTATCCAAATACATCCTAGTGTATCATAGTTCTACACTTATTTCCACAGATGGATTCATAAGAAGTCATTTGAATGATTGAATGAAATGTATTGTCTTATGGAAACTTAGCTAGAGGAAGGTGTTGACCCCAACCACCTTTGAAATCCATAGAACAAGATCCCAGTATATCCTCTATGGTATGAATTGTTCTAAAAAAAAATACAACTATATAAGGATTATATGTAGTGATGAAACTCATCTCTTCATAAAGATATTTCATACGAATTTACCAAAACATTGAGGTAAACCATATATACCGATAAGATACAATCGAATGTGGAACTCCATTCAACCTTACCACTTAATGTATATCCTGGAAAGTCGATCAAGAGAGAAATATTTTCTTTTTGTAGAGATGAACTGTGCTGAATTTATAAGGAGGTCAACTACAAACCATGTAGAATTATTTCAATTAGATGTTTTGGGTATTCCAATGACAAAATCAAATGCGATGCTTTCCCATTTCAATTCTAGAATGGGTAATGGATATAACACCCCTTTGAATTTTTTCTTTTAGACTCAAATTTCTGAAATTCCATGTAGTGAGACAAAAACTCTACAATATAACTCCTCATTCCATTCCACAAGAAATAATATTTCTAATTCCATACATCTTTATACTTCTTGAATAAATAGAGAATGAATATATATGAGTACCCACTAATAGCTCTTTCTTAAAATATGATATGGATGGTACACATATACAGTTCTTGAACCTTATCATTACATCATTATCAAGGTTAATATCAGGAACATTTATCACCTTCTTTTTTAGGTACATATCATCCTTACGTGCTTCTTTAATCTTTAATTCTATAGATGACTTAAAACTCATTTGAGAAAAATAAAATTTCTCTACTTCCATAACGATTTATAGATACATCGTTTGTAAATGTAGAAATATTATATTTTTCTGATCTTCATCAAAAATAATTTAGCATGATGATTTCAAGTCAAATCATTTTCCATATTGTTCGCTTTCCTATGGTGGTAACATATTGTGTAGTATAAATCTTTAATCAGCTCCGACCATCTTGTTTAGTGACTATTCAACTCCTTTTTATTTTAATGTATACATTAAACTTTTGTGATCAATATATATTTCATAATTTTCACCATAAAGATAATACATCCATATATTTAATGTAAAAAAGTACCATAGATTACTATATATAATGAGTTGGGTAATTTTAATCATGATCATTCAAATTTCATGAGGCTTAAGCTACAACCATTACATTCTGAATGGGAACGCATCCTAATCCATTATTGGATGCATCACTATAGATTAAAATCCCTTCTCTAGTGTAGGGAAATGTATGCACCTATGAAAAGAATAATATTCTCATCAATTATTTTAAAGCTTCCACACATTTATTTATCTAGAAGAACATGGATCCGTTTAAAGTTTACATAATGAGTGGATTAGATATTAATGATAAATTATCCACAATCGGTAGATAATATTCAACAAAACCAAGCAAATACCATATCTTAGATACCTTGGTTCATCCAACCCAATGTTCAATAGATTATTTCTGTGATAGTCCGATCGAAATAACTACACATGAGATTATGTGACCCAAAAATGACACTTTTTATCCAAAATTCTCACTTTGTAATTTTTTCATATAGTTTCTCCTTCCTTAGGGTTGGCAGTAAAATTTTCAAGTGATCTATATACTCTTCCTTTATCCTTGAATATATATAAAATTTAATCTACAAATATTACTTCAAACTAATAAAGGTAACATATAAAGACTTTATTCACTAAATACGTAGAGATAGTAGTGGCATTGGTAAGACTGAACGATATCAGAATATAATCATAGTGTCTATAGATTTTACAGAATTATATATTGGGTATATTTTCTTTGATACTATTTTTTAATAGGTGATGCCTTGGTCAAAGACTAAGGCACAATTTTTTTCAAAAAAATAAGGAAAATACAAAATCATGAAGGAAGGAATTTTATTACAATCTCTATCATAGAGTGTAAGAAGCTCATCCGGGAGGTCCTTGCACCAAGTAACACATTGGTTGATTCCCTTATTGGAAATCCCATCAGCCACCATATTCGCTTCACAATATGTATGAGTGGCAATGAATCTGATCTCACGATGCGAGTCTAGACAGTTCATCCATCGGGAAGTAAGTGGCCAGGCAAGGTGGACCACTCCATTCCAAATGGCTTGAACAATGGTGGTTGAGTCACTTTCAATCCATATATCATTCCAACCACTGATTTTGACAAAGTCAATAGCCTGGATCACTGTAACACCCTGAGATTTTATGAGAAATATTTTTTTTATGTCTTATGTTATACACAACACCAAAGGAATCTTTCACAACACACAATACTGACTTGGCTTGCATTACATGCAATCACGACCTTCCTCGATAGCGTGTGTAGTACGCAATACATGGTTTCACTAAACAACGATATATTATTATGGACTAGCCGTTATGGTTAGTATTAACTACTTTTTTAATTTTATAACATTATTATTCATCTTACACATTTTCTAGAACATGGTAAGAGAACAAAATAAATTTTTCAGGTAAAATAAGTATTATTCAAAAAATGCAGTTTTGCCGCCTTTTGATGGCGCACCCACATTAAATATAGTTTTTGACATGTTTATATGTTTAATTTGACAAAATAAAATTCTTCTTTTCAATCAGGATATAAAAATTTACTTTGGATAAATTTTTGATATTTTTCTGATAACTTTCATATTTTGATGAATAGTAAAAATACGCTAATTTTTAATTAAAAATGACTTTTTTCATTGAGATAATTTATATGATTAAATTATAATATTGAATAGTTTTAAATTAAAAAATACAATATATTTTTACCATTTAATATAATTTATGTCATTTTCATTAATTTCACATTGAATTCATAGGTAAAAACATTTCAATCTTTTGCAATGTTTTAACTTCTAAAACCCATTTTCTAAACAAATGGATTAATTTTAAATTAATTACTGAAACTTATATGTTTTGAATTTTGAAAAATGGATTCCATATTTGGAATCAGGGGGTCCAAATTATGTTAATCAGATACTTTTTATTTTTGGGCATTATGAATAGTAACTACGGTAAATTTTATTTACCATAGTTACAGGTAAATCGGGTAATTAAGGGTAAATATAAGATTATAAAATTAGCTTAACACCTGAAAAAATCCTATTGGATGACTAAAGGTCGACCCATATAACCTAAGGGTTGGATTAGATTAATTTAATGGACTTTGTTCCAGGAAAATAATTTAATTATTATTAAAACCAGAGAAAGTGACAACATGTCACTTTCTTAAATCTTATAAGTATAATAATTTTAATTTAGTGATAAACATTATGAAACTTCAAAAATGAATAGTCTCCAGAAATATAATACAATTATATATATCATAGGAATTTATTTAGGATTTTTAGGGATTAAATAATTATCATTAAGTATGACACAATAGTGATTTTGAAATTATTTTATTAATTAAAATATAAAATAAATGGTTTTAAAAATATTAAAATAAATATTATATGAACTATTTAATGTTCTCCACTAATTTTCTAGATACATATGATATTTTATGAATCTATTAAAGCTTTTAGTTCGAACATAGCTTATGTATATATTTTATTTAAATTCAAATAAATGAATAGTGTCAAAATTGACACTATTGTTTTTTTATAAAAATAACATATTATAATATTGTTTAAAAATTACAAAAATATTTAAAAATTATAAATTAAAATTTATATGGTCTAAAAGGTCATAAATTCTCAAATTATGGAAAATTCACAACACATATGTAATTATTTATAATAATTTAAAATTTAGAATATTATTACCACAAATAAAATTAAATTGATAAATAAGGATAAATCAAGTTGATAATGTTTAAAATAAATTCCTAAAAAGTCTAAATTTTATTTTTTGATGAGATTACAACCCTATCTAATTTAACATTCAGATATGAGTCATTGTGGAAGTTTTTATGTGGGGTTGTGATTTAATATAAACTAATATTTCTTATATTTCCAAAGGTGCCCCTCTCATCCCTTATAAAAGGCACCTCCTCCCTCTCCTACTCACACCAATTTGAGCCTTAAATCTTGTCCAACCCCTTACTATTTAACTTCCCCACTTCCCTAGAAACATACTAGAGATCCTGGTCTTCTTCAAAGAACAATTTTAGTGCCCTAAGAGGAGGTCTCAAAGAGGCGCTTCAAAGAAGAGGTATTGTCCGTTACCGATTATTTCAACTTTATTTATTCTTCTACTTCTTCTTCTTTAGTTTTTTCATTATGAAGTAATAACATCAGTATCAATAATATAATGATATGTTATTATAATTATGAAACAAACCTATTTCACCACCTATCCATCCTACGGAAAATGAAATCACCGCGCGTGCGTACGTACGGAATACCGTCTCCACACCTTGGTGCAATCTACTTTCCACCACCACCTTACTTGGATGGGTATAATGGTGTAAATAATGAATATATATGATTATTTTAATGTGATATTGATTCTTAAATAGTATACATACACTCCAATACAATTCCACAATCATGGGAACGATATCATCGCTCGTGCGTACGTACAGAATACTGTCTCCACGATATGATGCGACTCGATCTACATGATCTTCATTGAATAATGATTATATAAATGAATTTAATGAATAAATATGATATATATTACACTAATACCATCCTGTAAATGAGGTGTCTATAACCTAAAAAGAGGAATAAGAATTTATTCGACAAAACACACATACGAACATAAAGAAATAAACACCCGAATAACAAGTAGCAATGAAATATTACTAATAAGAAGCTAATAATATAATAATATATGATATCATAAAAATAATTATGATTTTTGAATAAGTCAATGACATTATTTAAATCATTATACAGGAGGTTCGGATACTTACGTAGCAAATCAGACCTAAGGTAAGGGAAAATCTCACAATCTCATTTTTATGCGAGATTGTTTATACTTCAGAATTTAGTAGGGAATATTTATCATCCACATACATGTTTAATCAATTTTTAATATTATTTCCATCCACCTACAAATTTTTAAATCCAATTTTACCCATTGGTGAGTTTTTAGTAAAAGATATGAAATGAATCTATTGTCGTTTTTAGTACGAGGTACTTTTTGACTTTTCTGACCAAAGTACGAGAAGAATGTTTTTTTAACTTATAAGACATGAATGGATTCATAGAACATTATTTCCATGAAGCTTCCATTACAAGTTTTCAAGTTTATTTTTAATCAAATTATTTTAGTATAAAATTGTATGACATGTTAAGAAAGGAAAAATGTTTTTGAGGTAGAAAGGATATTTTCCTCAAGAATGGAGTTCAAGTGTTTTATCAAAATTATTTTCCATCTAAGATAATATAGTGTTCTGTTTCTATCCCTATTTTTACATTGATTTGATTATGTTATGATGGAATTATTTTTATTATGTCCTTTTATCTTATATGGATTATGTTATGATGGCATGATGTTTAAGATTCCCATTTTTGTTACATGGGTTATGCTATGATGTATGATTTATGATTTTGTGGAACACATAAGAATGGTATCATTATGTGATGGGTGAGACCTATATCTCCCTCCAATGCATTGGGAAAAGATTTATATCTCATGAGATAGACATGGCTGGAATGGCAGGGTAAACCGGTTCAGTGAAATAGGACTGAAACGAGGACTAAACTCGGTTCAGAAAAGGAATTTGTCTGCTAAGATAGTCTTGGCAATGCTTCTTGACTAATAAGAAATTATTTTCTATGATTATGTGTGTATTCCACAAAGCATTATGTTTTATGTTATGATTATTGTGATTACATTTCACTTCTATGATTTATCCCGTGTTATGATCTCTTTTGCAGGATAAGATTTTCAAAATGTTATGTTCTTATAAATATGATATGTTTGATATTTCTTTTGTTTACCCTTACTGAGAATTTGAGCTCACCCTTTTGTATGTTTTCTTTTCCCCAGGTTAGGAAGAAGTATATTAAGTAGGATATGCCAAAAAGGGACTCTAGATATGATGAAATAAATGGGAGACAACGTAGATGATTTATGAACTAGTTGTTTATGTTTCCCAGTTTCTAAAGACACTATACCTATACGATCCTTTCATGGTTTTGTTATATGTTTTAATAAGTATGCTTCAATTTTGAATTAATAACCATGTATGTAAATTATGGGTCATTATAGTTGGTATCAGAGGAAAGGTATGGTCAACCTTTGGAAACAAAGATGTGAAAGCCTTAGTAAAAAAACCTAAGGATGTGTCTAAGCATAGAACACAATGTTAGTGTTTTAGAAATGGCCATGAAAAACCTATGATAAGACCTTAAGTGTGAATTTTTATTCTTGATTATGTGGTTATCCTATTATAATTAGTGTTGCTCACACTATTCTTCTTGGTTTTAGTCAATGGCTGGAACCTGAAGGAACCATGTTAATGCGGAATGCGACGGGCAATGCAATGATTGTACCCCTGAGCAACCAAACGTTATGGGAGCTGGAATGAAAAATCTTATAGCCATGATCACACAAATTTCTCATGCTATGAATTATGCAGGACTTCCAAACGAGCAAAGGAAGGAGAAAAATTCTGTTGAATCCTTCATGACGCAGCGTCCACCTTCATTCAGCGGGTCTTCTGATCCATTAGTGGCTGAACAATGGATTAGTACCACTGAAAAGATATGTTCAGTTATTCAATATTCTGAACATGATAAAGTCATCTTAGTAGTATATCGTTTGAAAGGTGATGCTGATCAATGGTGGAATATTATTAAGAATACGAGGAAAAGAGATGAAATTGAGTCCATGGAATGTTACGCGTTCAAGAACTTATTTTTCAATAAGTATTTCCCTCTTATTCTTCGAACAAAGACGGAGAAGGAGTTTCTTGAACTGAAGCAAAAGGATGATGAATCTGTTGGTACCTATGAAACAAATTTTATAAGACTTGCAAAGTACGCTTCCAGAATAATTATCCAACTTGAGATTAATATCGATCGATTTATTAGTGGTTTAAAACCAAGTCTTCAAAGGTCGTCATCCATAAGGGACTTCAATAGCTACGAGGAAATTGTTCGATGTGCTCTCAAGGTTGAGATGGAGATTTGTGTAACCCATCGGTCACATGGGTTTGATAAGAAGAGGAAAATGGAATTCAAAGTAAAATCTAATGACCACACTGAAAAGAAGATGAGTTTTCCCTTATGCTCAAAGTGTGAAAAGAAACATGGAGGAAATTTTCTTAAGGGGACAAGCAAATGTTATAAGTGTGGAAAAGAAGGTCATCGGGTAATTGAATGTCGAAATAATGGGAAGAAGATGTCTAATGATGCAAACAAAGGAAGAGATACACAGAATGAACCTACTACACTTCAATGTTTCATGTGAAAAGAGATGGGGAATTATTCCAATAATGCCCAAATCCAAGGGTTGATGATGATGATCGACGTCAACAAACTCTTAAGGCCAAAGACAAAGGAAAGTCACATGCAATTACTATCGGCGATGTAGAGTATGACAACGAAGTGGTGAGAGGTACACTTACCATCCACTCTAATGTAGAAAATATTTTATTTGATTCTAGATCCACCCACTCTTTTATTTCGGAAGAATTTTCTTGGGTATCACCGTATTACCTCAATAATTAGACGTTGAGTTGGCTGTGACAACTCCAAATGGCACAATGGTTGCATTAAAAGTTTACAATTCATCTCCGATTGAAGTTTGTGGGAAAGTGGTTCCTACAAATCTTGTGATCCTTTCTATAGTGGAATTTGATGTGATTCTTGGAAAGGATTGGATTTCTTTATATGGAGCTCACATCAACTTCCAAAGAAGGGAAGTCACATTTCATATTCCAGATCAATCTATGATCATCTATCGATGCAAGGATGAACATAACCTTCCAGTGGAAATTTCTTCCATATTATGGGTCTTGATTCCACTAAATGAAGGTTTTTTTATCTCAAACGGCTGGAGAGAAACTCATGATTAATAATATGCCCATTTTATGGGAATTTGATTATGTCTTTTCGGAGGAATTTCCAGGTCTTCCACCAAATCGTGAAGTTGAGTTTTCAATAGAACTCGTACCGGGTGCTTTACCTATTTCAATGACACCTTATAGAATGGCCCCGATTTAGTTGCAGGAATTGAAGAAGAAACTCCAAGAGAATCTTGATAAAGGATTCATATGCCCTAGTGCATCACCTTGGGGAGCACCAGTTCTGTTTGTTAAGAAGAAAGATGGATCAATGAGACTCTGCATTGATTATCAGGAAATTAACAAGATCACTATCAAGAAAAAATATCCTCTCCCACACATTGATGACCTATTTGACCAACTACGCGGAGCTCAATACTTTTACAAGATTGATCTTCATTCAGGGTATCATCAATTAAGGGTCAAATGGAAGGATATACCAAAGACGACTTTCCGTACAAGGTATGGACACGATGAATTTATAGTGATGCCATTTGGTCTTACTAATGCCCCTGCTATCTTCATGGATATGATGAATAGAGTCTTTAGAGACTATCTTGATCAGTTTGTGGTAGTCTTTATAGATGATATTCTTGACTATTCAAAGAACAAGGATGAACATGAAGATCACTTGATAATTGTATTAAAGACCCTATGAAAGGAAAATCTCTTTGCCAAATTTACCAAGTGTGAATTTTGGATTAAAAAAGTTTCATTTTTGGGTCACATAATCTCAAAAGAGGGGATATCTATGGATCCATAAAAACAGAGGTTATTTAAAGATGGTGGAGACCAAAAACAGAAACTGAGATCAGAAGTTTTCTTGGTTTGGCTGGATATTACCGACATTTTGTGAAAGATTTTTCATGGTTATCTAAACCACTCACCAAGTTGACTCGAAAATGAGTTAAGTTTTCATGGAAAGAGGAATGTGAAGAGAATTTCAAAGAGATAAAAATAAGGTTAGCCAATACACCTGTATTCACACTACCTTGTAGTGGAGAAAGGTTTGTGATCTACAGTGCTTAATACAAGAGGTTACTGGGGTGTGTTCTCATGAAAAATGATATGGTGATAGCTTATGCCACACGACAGTTGAAAATCCATGAGAAAAATTACCCAACACATGATTTTGAGTTAGCTGCGGTAATATTTGCATTAAAGATTTAGAGGCATTACCATTATGGTGAAAGGTGTGATATTTATACTGATCATAAAAGTTTAAAGTATATTTTCACCCAAAAGGAGCTGAATATGAGTCAAAGAAGATGGTTGGTGCTGATTAAGGATTACAACTTCCCAATTCATTACCACCCTGGGAAAGAAAACAAGGTAGCAGACGCGTTAAGCCGACAAGACCATGCTAGCTTATCCATGATGGGGATCACAAAAGATCCAATATTTATGGATTTACAAAAGATGGATCTTGGAATTATAATGGAAGGGGTAAAATCTTATCTTTCTCAAATGAATGTTCAACCATATATACATGTGAAGATTAAAGAGACACAGAAAGAAGATGTAGAGTTAAAAAAGAAGGTGAAAAATATTCCTAAATTCAACCTTGATTATGATGGGAAAATAAGATTCAGAAATCAGGTTTGTGTTTCTCCCATCCCAGAATTAAAGAAGGAGCTACTGGATGAGGCTCATAGTTCTTCATTTTCTATTCATCCTAGAAGTACAAAGATGTATAGGGACATGAAAGAGTACTTCTAGTGGGATGGCATGAAAAGAGATGTTACTGAATATGTCTCTCGACGCTTGGTTTGTCAGTAAGTTAAATTTGAGAGACAAAAGTCTAAGGGGATGTTACAACCATTACCCATACCATAATGGAAATTGGAAAACATCACTATGGACTTTGTCACTGGACTTCCTAAAACATCCAAAGGCAATAATGCTATCTGGGTTATAGTTGATCGTCTTACGAAGTCGGCACACTTCATTGCTATTAGAGAAGATTTTTCTCTTGATCAGCTTTCCAGGATATATGTAAAGGAAGTGGTAAGAATGCATGAAGTAGCACTTCCCATTATATCTGATCAGGATCCGAGGTTTACCTTGAAATTCAGGCTAAGTCTTCAGCATGCTCTAGATACAGAGTTGAGTTTCAGCACTGCTTACCATCCCCAGACAGATGGTCAGTCTGAGAGGACAATTCAAACTCTAGAAGACATGTTGATAGCTTTCTCTATGGATTTAAAACGTATTCGTGATCAACACCCATCTTTGGTGGAATTTTATTATAATAATAGCTTTCACTCCAGTATTCAGATAGATCCTTATAAAGATCTATATGGAAAGAAATGCAGGACTCCAACTTGCTGGGATGAAGTTGGGGAAAGAAAGCTATTTGGACATGATCTTTTTGATGAGATGGCAGAAAAGGTCAGATCTATTCAACAACACATGAGAGCTTCTCAGAGTCGACAAAAAAGTTATGCCAACAACTGAAGAAAGGATCTAGAGTTTTAAGTGGGTGATAAAGTGTTCTTACGAATATCTCCTTGGAAGAGAGTAATGAGATTTGTAAAGAAGTGAAAGCTGAGCCCTAGGTATATCAGTCCTTTCGAAATACTGGATCGTGTTGGGAAGGTAGATTACCGATTGTCGCTTCCATCGAATATCCCTCAAGTTCACGATGTGTTCCATGTATCTCTCTTGAAAAAGTACATACCCGATCCTTCACATGTACTCAGCTCAAAAGTTGTACCGCTGGAGCAAGATCTTTCTAATGAAGAACAACCGATAGAGATTCCGGATCGTAGCAAAAAATTCCTACGGAACAAGAACACTCGCTTGGTGAAAGTTTTATGGAGGAACCACCAATTATAAGAAGCTACATGGGAACTTGAGGATATGATGAGGGAGAGGTATCCTCATCTGTTTGTAATGAAGTGACGAATTT
The DNA here is from genome assembly GCA_963277665.1 of Viscum album. NCBI lineage: Eukaryota > Viridiplantae > Streptophyta > Magnoliopsida > Santalales > Viscaceae > Viscum > Viscum album. The sequence goes on along the minus strand of OY728123.1, from coordinate 2,122,971,985 downwards.
CGAGGTCGAAATTTATTTTAAGGGGGGTAGAATGTAACACTATGAAATTTTATAAGAAATATTTTTTTTATGCCTTATGTTATACGCAACACCAAATGAATCTTTCACAGCACACAATACTGACTTGGCTTGCATTACACGCAATCACGACCTTCCTCGATAGCGTGTGTAGTACGCAATACCGGGTTTCACTAAACAATGATATATTATTATGGACTAGCTATTATGAATAGTATTAACTAAATTTTTAATTTTATAACATTATTATTCATCTTACACATTCTCTAGAACATGGTAAGAGAACAAAATAAATTTTTCGGGTAAAATAAGTATTTTTAAAAATATGCAGTTTTGCCGCCTTGTGATGGCACACCCACATTAAATCTAGTTTTTGAAATGTTTATAAGTTCAATTTGACAAAATAAAATTCTTCTTTTGAATCAGGATATAAAAATTTACTTTGGATAAATTTTTTGTATTTTTCTGATAACTTTCATATTTTGATTAATAGTAAAAATACGCTAATTTTTAATTAAAAATAACTTTTTTCATTGAGATAATTTATATGGTTAAATTATAATATTTAATAGTTTTAAAGTATAAATAGAATATATTTTTACCATTAAATATAATGTAAGTCATTAGGATTAATTCCATATTTAATTCATAGGTAACAACATTTCAATCTTTGGCAATGTTTTAACTTCTAAAACCCATTTTCTTAACAACGTGATTAATTTTAAATTAATTAATGCAACTTATGTGTTTTTAATTTTGAAAAATGGATTCCATATTTGGAATCATTGGGTCCAAATTATGTTAATAGACTATTTCTTATTTTTGGGCATTATGAATAGTAACTACGGTAAATTTTATTTACGATAGTTAAAGGTAAATCGGGTAATTAAGGGTAAATAATAGATTATAAAATTACCATAACACCTGGAAAAATCATATTGGATGACTAAAAGTTGACAAATATCATCTAAGGGTCGGATTATATTCATTTAATGGACTTTTGTCCATGAAAATAATTTAATTATTAATAAAACCAAAGAAAGTGACAACATGTCACTTTCTTAAATCTTATAAGTATAATAAATTCAATTTAGTGATAAACTAAATGAAAATTAGAACATGAATAGTCTCCAGAAATATAATACAAATATCTACATAATTTTAATTTATTTATAATTTTTATGGATTAAATAATTTTCATTAAGTATGACACAATAGTGATGTTGAAATTATTTTATTAATTAAAATATCAAATAAATGGTTTTAAAAATATTAAAATAAATATTATATGAACTATTTAATGTGCTCCACTAATTTTCTAGATACATATGACATTTTATGAATCTAATAAATCTTTTATTTTGAACATATCTTCTGTATATATTTTATTTAAATTCAAATAAATGAATAGTGTCAAAATTGACACAATTGTTATTCTATAAAAATAACATATTATAAAATTGTTTAAAAATCACAAAAATATTTAAAAATTATAAATTAAAATTTATATGGTCTAAAATTTCATAAAGTGTCAAATTATGGAAAATTTACAACACATATGTAATTATTTATAATAATTTAAATTTTAGAATATTATTACCAAAAATAAAATTAAATTGATAAATAAGGATAAATCAAGTTGATAATGTTTAAAATAAATTCATAAATTTTTTAAATATTATTGTTTGATGAGATTACAGCCCTATATCATCTAATATTCAAATATGAGTCATTTTTTGAAGTTTTTAAGTGGGGTTGGGATTTAATATAAACTAATATTTCTTATATTTCCAGAGGTGCCCCTCTCCTCCCATATAAAAGGCACCTCCTCCCTCTCCTCCTCACACCAATTTGAGCCTTCAAGATCGGACAAACCTTGACCATTTCACTTCCCCACTTCCCTAGAACCATCCTCGGGATCCTGGTCTTCTTAAAAGACCAATTTTAGTGCCCTAAGAGGAGGTCTCAAAGAGGCGCTTCAAAGAAGAGGTAATGTCTGTTACTGATTCTTTCAACTTTATTTCTTCTTCTACTTCTTATTAATTAGTTTTTTTATTATGAAGTAATAACATCAGTATCACTCATATACTTATATGTTATTTTAAGTATGAAAAAAACCCTATTTCACCATCTATCCATCCTACGAAAAATGAAATCACCGCACGTGAGTACGTACGGAATACCGTCTCCACGCCGTGGTGTAATCTATTTTCCACCACCATCTTACTTGGATGGGTATAATGGTGTAAATAATGACTATATATGATTATTGTAAAGTTATATTGATTCTGGGATAGTATACATACACTCCAATACAATTGCACAATCATGGGAATGATATCATCGCTCATGCGTACGTACGGAATACCGTCTCCACGAAGTGATGCGACTCGTTCTACATGATCTTCATTTCATAATGATTATATAAATGAATTGAATGAATAAATATGACATATATTACACTAATACCATTCTGTAAATGAGTTTTCTATAACCTAAAAATAGGAATAATAATTTATTCGACAAAACACACATACGAACATAAAGCAATAAACACCCGAATTAACAATTAGCAATGGAATATTACTAATAATAACCTAAGAATACGACGATATATGATATTTTAAAAATAAGTATGATTCTGGAATAAGTCAATGACATTATTTAAATCATTATATAGGAGTTTCGGACACTTACGAAGGAAATCGGACCTAAGGTAAGGGAAAATCTCACAATCTCATTTTTATCCGAGATTTTATATACTTCAGAATTTACTGGGGAATATTTATCACCCACATCCATGTTTACTAAATATTTATTACTATTTCCATCCACATACAATTGTTTAAATCCAATTTTACCCACTGATGAGTTTTTAGTAAAAGATATGAAAGGAATCTTTTGTCGTTTTTAGTAAGAGGTGCTTTTTGACTTTTCCGACCAAAGCACGAGAAGAATGTTTTTTTAACTTATACGACATGAATGGATTCATAGAACATTATTTGCATGAAGGTTCCTTTACAATTTTTCAAGTTTATTTTTAATCAAATTCTTTTAGTTTAAAATTTTATGACATGTTAAGAAAGGAAAAATGTTTTTGAGGTAGAAAGGATATTTTCCTCAAGAATGGAGTTCAAGTGTTTTATCAAAATTATTTTCCATCTAAGATAATATAGGGTTCTGTTTCTATCCCTATTTTTACATTGATTTGATTATGTTCGGATGGAATTATTTTTATTATGTCTTTTTATCTTATATGGATTATGTTATGATGGCATGATGTTTAAGATTCCCATTTTTATTACATGGGTTATGCTATGATGTATGATTTATGATTTTGTGGAACACATAATAATGGTATCATTATGAGACGGGTGGGACCTATATCTCCCTCCAATGCGTTGGTTAAAGATTTATATCTCATGAGATAGACATGGCGGGAATGACAGGTTAAACCGGTTCAGTGATACAGGACTGAAACGAGGAGTGAACTTGGTTCAGAAAAGGACTTTGTCAACTATGATAGTCTTGGAAATGAGTCTTGACTAATAAGAAATTATTTTCTATGATTATGTGTGTATTCCACAAAGCTTCATGTTTTATGTTATGATTATTGGGATTACATTTCACTTCTATGATTTATCTCATGTTATGATCTCTTCTACAGGATAAGATTTTCAAAATGTTATGTTCCTATAAATATGATTTGTTTGATATTTCTTTTGTTTACCCTTACTGAGCAATTGAGATCACCCTGTTGTATGTTTTCTTTTCCCTAGGTCAGGAAGAAGTATATTAAGTAGGATATTCCAAAAAGGGACTCTAGATATGATGAAATAAATGGGAGACAATGTAGATGATTTATGAACCAGTTGTTTATGTTTCCCAGTTTCTAAAGACACTATACCTATACGGTCATTTCATGGTTTTGTTCTATGTTGTAATAAGTATGCTTCAATTTTAAAGTAATAACCATGTATGTAAAGTATGGGTTGTTATAATCACAACCATCATTTATGCTTCTAGTGAAGAGGCGTTACCGTAACTTCTATAGAAACATCCATGACAGTGACCTAGAAAATCTCTGAAAACAGCTCCAAAACCTGCTGGACCCAGATTTCCTTTGGAAGCGCCATCCACATTGACCATGATACAACCAAGAATGGGAGCCTACCAAAACTCTTCAATTGAATGCATCAGATTTTTGTATATGCCTTCAATTCTGAGACGCTAAAGGATCACAAAATCCCTAATGGAGTTGTCGCAATGAGCTTTTTGAATCAAGGCGGCATCCTAGATAGCAATGATAATTCTCATCCGACCTGCATTAAGATTTAATGAGTGTTTATTATGAATGAAATTATATATATCATACTAGATAATGTGGAGGAACTCAGCCACAGTGAAAAGAAAGATATTCATGATTTGTCACGAGTAATCAAACTCCACACACCACTTTAGTTGAGAAAGAATGGAGTCAGAATTAAGCCATATGCAATCAAAAAGTCCAGTCATATAATTCCAAAGAGCAGAAGATATAGCATAAGATAAGAAAAGATGGTTAGTATCTTTTCTATTTTGATGAAACATATGACATTGAGATCAGATTTGGATACCAAAATACTGAAGGGAGACTTCAGTAAGAATACTATTATGCACAATGATCTAGATAAGGTTTAATCTAGAGGGTTTGATCCAAGAATTTAAAAGTGTTTCAAAAAATTAAAAGAAGGATCAGAGTTAGAGAAGATATGATTTTATAAACTTTTATAATAACGGTTAATCATTGAAGAGTATTGACCTCCACATAGTTTATTAAACAAGATATCAATATGTGGTAAAGGAGACTTATTATTGTGATATTGTTCAGTTCCCTATAATGAATTTAGAGTTTCATCAATCCATAATTCTTGTTAATAAATTGAACTAGTTCAACCTATGAGTGATGCACCTGTCCAAATAAATTCTTTATCAAGATTATCATGGATTTTATTGTTCAAATCATGAAACTCAATCAAGACCATTCTATAGAGAGTATTTGAGATAGATGTTACACTAGATATGAGTTCCATTGAGTAATAAATTTTATGTTTTAGTGGAAGAATATGCAATTATTATATACAGAAATCAACCCCCCAATATAATCATATCATCGATTATGAATTTCTCCCCAACCATATTAGATAAAAATCCAATTTGAATGGGAATAAAAACATATAATATAACAACCTTTCTTTTTATTACACACTTAAACTTTTTTTATAACATAAAACTAAATTGATACAACATATAAGATTGAGGGGTCTACTGTCTTTGGGGCATAGGAACATTACATAATAACTTATAACAAAAAACAAAAAACATATTTACTGAAAACATCCTTTACATGACCACTACATTCCCTCGTACTTAGCATTGCATGGGATATCTTGAGGACATGCATAAGAAAATGGTGAGCTATAAAGCCCAGTAAGGGAGTAAAGAATGAATAACATGAAAAATAAAATACATGTTAGGCAATAGGAATATCAATAGAGCATAAAAGGACATTAACATAAAGGCATGATATAGCATGATTATCATAACATGGAAATGTGGCAATAACACTTAACATGGAATTAGCATGAGCCAAGGCTCATTGCACATAGAGCATGAGTAAACCCTCATTGCACATGGAGCACAAGTAAACCCTCATTGCACTTAAATTATCATGATTCAACACTAATTTCACATGACGTATCATGATACTATACTTTACCCAATGCATTAGAGCGCTCTTAGGGAACACCCTTCTTAAACATTTCATTTCATATATAAGTGTGCCACATGGATCATACAACATTGAATAAATCATGATCATTTGTTCGATGATAAATGGATGTGGAATACATATATGAAGATATATAATCAATAAGTTAATTTTCATGAAGTTCAATAGCCTTGACAGAGAAATGGGCATGGTATTCACTACACAATGGCATTGTCTTGGAAAATCAGTACAATTTCGGCAGCGTAACAACGTGACGTAGGAATTCATAAAAAATGGTTGATGAGAGAGAAATGGGTATCTCATCATAAATAAATGAACTTTAACGTAATGGGGTCATATAGATACATTTTCCATCATATTTATGGAATTTAGATTCATAATACAAGAGAGTTTCTTGAATGTAAATGGGGAGAGAGAAATTTCTTATGGAATTTAGGCATAGTAACATGTGTAAATGAAAGACATTAATGAGAGATAAAGGGGTCTCCCATCATTAAAAAATAAATAGGGAAGTATGGGGTATGTGAAAAATCATACCCCAATATTTTTAATTGAATGTTATAGGCTATAACAACATAATGAAATTGAGACAAAAACGAAAAGGAAAAAATCCTTTACTTGGAAGTGTGATCCCAAAGGCTTCGGAGGGGCTTGAGAGAGGATTTTTGGGAGATTGGGGAACCTTTGTAGGATTCTATAGAGATTAGAGTAGAGGTTAGATGAACTCCAAAGGATTTTAGTGAAGAGGAAGTGGGATATTGGGCAAGTTTATATAAGAATGAAGAGGGAATTCTTTATTATTTAGGTTTGGGACACCTCACATTAAACTAATCAAAACCACAAACCAGACCATGGATTTTGCCCATGTTTTTTCCCAAGGGGAGTAGAAAATAATATTCTATAAGGAAACTTTCCTAACTTCTTAAAATAATAGGGTTTATTTTGTGCTTGTGAGTCACATTTTGAAGGAAAATAATTTAAAAATCAGAAATATTTTATAAGACTTGGAGGGTCCACTAAAGATTTGTAAAATAAATAAAACAAACGTAAAATCACATTATTTTAATGGAAAAACATATATTTTCTGAACATAATGTTAAAGAATTTTATTACATTACTATTGGGTCATTATGATGTCACAAAACACTTTATATATTTAAACTGTATTTAATTTTTACCCAAAAATTTGGATGTCTAAAAACATTATGAAAAATTCACCGTTGGATAATTTCAAAATCCCGATTCAAAAAATAATATTCATTTTATCCAAATAATTTTCTTAAATATGGGAATTTTTATTTTTAAAATTTAAACATATATTTATTGAAAATTGATGGCTTTTGAAAAAAATATCTTCCAAACCTTAATAAAAATTACACTTTTATTCATAAAAATTTTATGATCATTTATACATAATAAAAATTAATTTTATAATAATAATATTTTATAAAAATATTATTTAATTCAAAAAACCATTAATTTATCAAAATTTATTCGTTAGTTGAATATTAACTAAAAAATACTATTTTTGCTTTAAAACCTATTTACAATGTAAAAATAATAAAATTATATTATATTATTTATTATATAAAAAAATAATGTACATAATCACAATGATAGGTTCTTGATACATAACCCCTTAAAACACCCGCATATGACCTTATGGAAAGGTGTGTGATGGTGAGAAACTCTTGGTGTGGATTAGATAACATCGCTCTAGTGGTAATCTCAATCAACTTCTACATCTCTCATAGGTGATTCATCTCATGCTTAATGTATTCAAGATTGGCTTAAGATTGGTCAAGAGTGAATCCCAATAAGGCCACCTCCTTTATGAGCTCCGAAAAATGGGCTTTGTACAAGGAAAGTCTACTAGATGAGGCCATCACTTCCTTTGTCTGAGTAAATTGGATTTGTTAATGCCCCATATTTATACTAATCATGTGATCACTATTCAATGGCTATATTAGCAATGGTCACAATTCTTAATATTTTTTAAAATCCGAAACATAAAACAAAATAAGTTTATATTTTTTACAAAACCATAAGAAGACATTTAAATAGACTAAAATTAATTTTCATTAATGAATTTTTGGGTCATTACAATCTTCTCCCCTTAAGAAATTTCTCCCTCAAAATTTCCTTTTCCCACACTAAAACAGATGTGGGTAACTCTACTTTATCACTTCTTTAGATTCCCACGTTGCTTCTTCAAACTTGTTATTTTTCTAAAACACCTTGATGAGGGGCATTGCATTATTTCATAGAAATTTTTCTCTATGATCTAAGATCTTCACTGGATGATCCTCATAAGAAATATCATCCTCTAAATGTACTACCTCTGAAGAGAGTACATGTGATGATTATGGTATGTACTTACTTAATAGGGATACATGAAAGACATCATGTACTTTGGCCATGTTTAGTGGAAGTGCTAGTCGATAGGCCACAGCCCCGACATGATCAAGAATATCAAAGGGGTTGATGTACCTAGGACTTAACTTCCCTTCCTTTCCAAATCTCATGACCTTCTTCCATGAAGAAATGCATAGAAATACCATGTGTAAAACTTTGAACTCAAGGTATAATCATCGGTTATCTACATAAATCATTTGCTGACTTTGGGATTCCTTGATATGATGCTCAATGGTTTTAGCCTTCTCCACCATTTCTTCTATCATTTCAGGTCCTTGCATCTTACACTCACTGAATTCATCCCAACACACCGGTGTTCGAAACCATTTCCCATAAAGGGATTCATAAGGATCTATTTGGATGCTTGCGTAGAAATTGTTATTGTATGATAACTCAACAAGAGGAATATGTTGATCCCATCCTCCTTTGAAGTCCATAAAACAGGATCTTAACATATCTTTCAGTGTCTAAATAGTTCGTTTAGATTGGCCATAATTTTGATAATTATATGTGGTACTGAAGTTTAGTTTAGTGCTTAGAGCATGTTGGATACTTTTCCAGAACTTCAAGGTGAATCTCATATCATAATGAGATACAATAGATAGTGGTACTCCATGTAGCATTTCCACTTATTTTATGTAAATATGTTCATGTTTATCCAATGAGAAGTCCTATCAAATCATGATAAATTTAGTTTTCTTCAGAAGATGATCCAAAACTACCCATATAGTGTAGTTTCCTTTGGATGTCCTTGGAAGTCCAGTGACAATGTCCAGGGTAATTTTTTCCCACTTCAATGTTGGTATGGGTAGTGGTTGCATCATCCCCTTATACTTCTACCTCTCGGCCTTCACTTGCAGACATGCCAAACACTTTGATGTATATTCAACAATTTACCTTTTCATATTGTCCCACAAAAGGTTTTATTGGAGATATTGATACATCTTTGAGCTCCTTGGGTGAATAAAGAAGGTTGATCTATGTGCTTCATTCAGAAGCTACTTCTTTATCTCTAGATCGTATGGTACAGATAATTGTGACCCAAATGTCACAATTCCATCCTTATCAACTCTGAACTCTGAGGATTTCCCATTTATGATAGATTTCACCTTTTTCAAAATTTCCACATCCTTTCTTTGAGTAACCTTTATTTTTTCCTAGAAGGATGGTTGAGAAATCAATTGAGAAAGGATTGATGATGTTCCTACCTTAACGATTCCCATGTCCATCCTCTAAAAATCAAATAAGATTGGTTCCTTCTCAATTATCATCAATAATAGAATTACTGAATCCTTTCTATATAGAGCGTCTTCCATCTTGTTCGCTTTCCCAGGGTGGTAATGGATTGAGCAGTCATAATCCTTGATGAGTTATATCCATCATTGTTGGCACATATTTAGCTCTTTCGATGTGAATATATATTTAAGGGTCTTGTGATCAGTAAATATCTCCCACTTCTCCCCATAGAGATAATGATGCCAGATCTTCAATGCAAATATCACAGCCGTAAACTCCAGATCATGCGTGGGATAGTTTTTCTCATGGATTTTCAGCTGCCTTGAGGTGTAGGCTATCACTTTATCATTCTGCATCAACACACAACCCATGCCCTTCTTTGAAGCATCACTGAATACTACAAAAAGTTCTCCACTCAAGGGTAATGTGAGCACGGGTATAATGATAAACCTATTTTTCAACTCCTTGAAGCTATATTCACATTCATCACTCTAAGAAAACTTTACTCCCTTCTGAGTTTTTTTGGTAAGAGGGTTGGAAAATAGTGAGAAATTTCTCAGAAATCGGCGAATATATCCAAGTAACCATAAGAAGCTACAGATATCCATTACAATTGTTGGCCACGTATATCCCTCAATTTTGGCTGTCTTAGATGGATCCACTGATATCCCATTATTTGTGATGATATGAACTAAGAATGAGACCACCTTAAACTAGATCTCACACTTTATGTACTTTTCATAGAGCTTCTACTTTTTTATGGTCTCTAGTATAGTTCTTAGATTCTCCTCTTAATCCTCCTTGGTTTTGGAGTATATTAGAATATCAACTATAAAGACTACCAAAAATTTGTCGGGGTAATCTCTAAAGACTCAACTTATCATGTCTATGAAGATCATTGGAGAATTAGTGAGTTCGAAAGGAATTACTATGAATTCATAGTGCCCGTACCTTGCATGAAAAGCAGTCTGAAGGATATCCTCATTCTTCACCCTTACTTGGTAATATCCCAACAACAAATCCACCATGGAAATGTATTGTGCTCCCCATAGCTGATAAAAAAAGTCATTAATTTGTGGTAGATGATACTTGTTATTTATAATGATTTTGTTGAGCTCATGATAATCGATTAAAAGGCGCATTGACCCATCCTTCTTCTTGACAAAGAGGACTAGTGTACCCCATGGTGATGCACTTGGGCGTATAAACCCTTAATCTAGATTCTCTTGTAGTTGTTTTTTCAACTCCTTAAGCTCCACAACAGCCATTCTATATGGAGTTTTGGATATTGGAAACACCCCAGGTATAAGATCAATTGAGAATTCAACATCTGTTCTAGGTGTAAGGCCATAAAATTCTTTGGGAAACACTTCGGAGAATTCCCTTACAATAGGTATGTCTACAAGGATGGTTGACTCTTTAGACTCAGTCATCTGAGCCAGATACACAAGCTCATAGGGTAGTAATATCCATGCATGGGATGATGGTGCTAAAGAATATTCTTCTTCCTCATGGCACTTTCATAGAACCATGGGTCAATTTTCCATATGGCGATTTATTTCCCTCTCAAGTAAATTTATTTTGGCTATATATAGAGAAAGTAAATCCATGATAAGAATTTCATAAAATTCTACCAGGTGTAGTATGACGAGGTTCTCCGGGAAGTTGAATCCACCGATTATGACCGAGGAAGAGTTAAATTCATGGGTTGCAATGATTGCCCTATTTTCCTTACTCACCGACATCTTCACTTACATAATTTTTGGTGGTGTTGTGATTGTTATAACAAACATTTGGTATATAAAAGAATGTGTAGAAACAGAATCAAAATTTATGTTTTTTTATTCTTGAATGAATAATTAGGATACCTATAACCACTTCGTTGTCGGGTTTCACTTCAGCAGTAGTGATGGAAAAATCTCTCCCTTGCCACCTTGGAGGTTGTTGGTTTCCATTGAAAATCCTTGGCTTAGGGCACTGATTTTCAAGATGACATAGTTCTTTGCAGTTGGAGAAATGAAAAACTCATTGAGAGTAGAATGGAGCATTCCTATCCTCTTTCACAACTGATGGTTTTTCTTATTAAAAGTTAACGTCTAGGTTCCATTCTCTTCCACACCTAAATCGTTTCCTCATCCCCTTTAGGAAATTTATGGGGTGCTTCCTACCACACCATTGGTAAGTGGGGTGCTGGAATTTCATAGAACCGTTGGATTGATCCATCAGACTGCCAGAATTGAAGTCCACCTTATGCTTATTATCCCCATGATACCCATGAGATTCTCCAATATCTATTTCAACCATGAGGTCCCATCAGACAATTTCCTCATAGCTATCGAATTCATGAATTGATTGGGCTTTCCACCAGCCAGGTTTCAGACCACCAAAGAAGCAGTCATGCTTGCATTCGGGGGTAACGACAATGCCGAAGGTGTATCATACAGGCCTTTTGAAGGCTACCTCATATTCTCCAATGGAATAATTATCTTCTTTTTTGAGGGTAGGGAAGTTCCTTTACATCTTAAGCTAGAGGGTGTGCGGATAATATTTATCAAAAAATATTTTCTGAAATTCCATCCATTCCAATGCCTCGATCTCCACCTTAGGCTTCATATTTTTTTATCAATGTCCACCTTTGATCAGATTTACCCTCCTTATGATAATCAGTCATAAGAACTTTCTCTTGTTCATAACATTGAATTATGGAGTAGATCGTTTCATTGGAGTTGATCCATTGTTTGGTGATTGAAGGATCAGATGATCCATTAAAGGTAGGAGGCCATTGGCTCATGAAGCTCTTGATAGTGACTTATTCTTTCCTAGGGGGGTTTGAACGTTTCTCTTATCCCATGTTTCTATTAAAATATTGAGTTAACTGAGAGTGTATCGTGACAAAGTTCATGATTCTTGCTCCCATCGGATTGGGAATCTCATTAGAATAGTCATCACATTGGTCTTCACATCGGTTGTTTGCCCAAATCCTCTTATTACCTGCCATTGGCTAGAATAAAAGGAAAATTAGGGGTAACACACAATGGTTAATCCAAGGACAAAACATATGAATTATAAATAACCTTCATTTCCTTAACTTATGAATATATAGGCTTCACTCTGTGTTATCAATGATCAACTTTCTAACATATGTTCTTATGGGCATTTTTTTAATTCCCTTAGTAATGGTTCATACTAATATTGTGAATTTACCAAAGCATATCCCCCAGGATTTTCGTAACCAAGAGTGCAGCAAGGCCTATTGTCATGTACTAGGATACCCCGGGTCAAGCCCGAAACTCCATGTCAGAGTTTTCGCTCCTAGGTACATCTGTGCCAGAGCCACCTCTACCTGTTCGTATCCAGATAGAGATGTATTTTCTTGATAAACCACTTAATCAATAATCACTGAAACATAGGAATGTTTTTATTTTACATAGTCTTATCTCTAAGGATTCAATATGGTTTTCTAATCCAAATCCCAAAAATAACTAAACCTATCCTCTGATACTAATTATAACAACCCTTCTATTTTATTACACACTTCAACCTGATTTATTACATAAAATTAACTTGATACAACATATAATATCAATAGGTATAGTGTCTTTAGGGCTTAGGAGCATTACATAACGACATAGAACATAAAACAAACAACATCTTTGTTGAAAAATTCCTTTACATGACCACCACATTCCCTCATACTTAGCATTTCATGGGATAACCTGAGGACATGCATAAGAAAAGGGTGAGATATAAAGCCCTATAAGGGAGTAAAGAAATAATAACATGAAAAATAAAATACATGTTAGGCAATAGGAATATCTATGGCGTATAAAAGAAAATGAACATAAAGGCATGATATAACATGATTATCATAACATGGAAATGTGGCAACAACACTTGACATGGAATTAGCATGAGCCAAGGCTCATTGCACATAGAGCATGAGTAAACCCTCATTGCACATGAATAATGAGTAAACCCTCACTGCACTTGAATTATCATGAGTCAATAATCACTTAACATGACGTATCATGGTACTATACTTTACCCAATGCATCAGAGCACTATTAGGGCACACCCTTCTTAAACATTTCATTTCATGCATAAGTGTGACACATGGATCATTAAAAATGGAATCAATCATCATCATTAATACCATGATAAATGGATGTGGAATACATAAATTAAGATCTATAGTCAATAAGTAAATTTTCATAATGGTGAATACCCTTTATAGAGAAATGGGCATGGTATTCACTGCACAATGGCATGGTCTTGGAAAATCCTTACAATTTCAGCAGCGTAACAGCGTGACGTAAGAATTAATAAAAATATTTGATGATAGAGAGAGGGGTATATCATCATACACACATGAAATGGAATGTAATGGGGTCATATAGATACATTTTCCAACATATTTATGGAATTTAGATTCATAACACAAAAGAGTTGCTTGAATGTAAATGACGAGAGAGAAATTCCTTACAGAATTTTGGCATAGTAACAGGTGTACATGGAAGGAATTAATGAGAGATAAAGGGGTATCCCATCATTAAAAAATAAATAGGGCTGTATGGGGGAGGTGAGAAATCATACCCCAATATTTTTAATTGAATGTAAAAGGGTATAACAATATAATAAAATTTAGACAAAAATGAAAAGGATGAAATCCCTTATTCGGAAGTGTGATTCCAAATGCTTGGGAGAGGCTTGAGAGAAGATTATTAGGAGATTTGGGTGACTTGGGAGGATTATAGGGAGATGACGGTAGAGGTTGGAAGAAATCCAAAGGATTTTAGTGAAGAGGAAGTGGGAGTTTGGGTGGGTTTATATAAGAAAGGAGAGGGAATTCATTATTACTTAGGTTTGGGACACCACACATTAAACTAATCAACACCATGAACCAGACCATGGTTTTAACCCAGGGTTCTCATGTATCATATTTTATGGACAAACTTCTTAAAATAATAGGGTTTATTATGTGTAGGTGAGTCACACTCTCAAATAAAATAATTAAAAAACTAAATTATTTTATAAGTCTTGGACGATGCACTAGAGATTTGTTAAATAAATCAAAAAAACCTAAAATAATATTATTTTAATGGAAAAACATATATTGGCCGAAAATAATGTTTATTTTTTTTTATTACATCACTATTTTGGGATTATGATGTCATGAAACACATTATATATTTAAGCGATATTTAATTTTTACCCAAATATTCGACCGTATCAGAAAATTATGAAAAATTCACCGTTGGATAATTTCGATGTCCTGATTCCAAAAATAATATTTATTTTATCCCAATAATTTTCTACATATGTGAATTTTAATTTTTGAAATAAAAACCTATATTTATCGAAAATTCATGGATTTTGACAAAAAAAAGCTTTCAAACCTTAGTAAAAATTAAAATTGTATTTATAAAAAGTATACGATCATGTATACATAATAAAAAATAATTTATTAATAATAATATTTTATAAAAGTATTATTTGATTCAAAAATCCATTTATTTATCAAAATATATTCCTTAGTTAGACATTAACTAAAAAAATACTATTTTTGCTTTAAAAACTTTTTACAAAGTAACAATAATAAAATGAAAGTATATTCTTTATTATATAAACAAATAATGTACATAATCATAATTCTAGGGTATTGTTACATAACCCCTTAAAAAACCACATAATACCTTAGGGTAATGTGCATGATGTTGACAGACTCTTGGGGTGGCTCAGATAACATCTCTCGAGTGGTAATCTCTATGAGCTTCCACTTCTCCCGCAGGCAGTTCCGCTCAAGCTTAACGTATTCAAGATCGTCTTGGGATTGGTCAAGAGCGAAGACCAATGACACCAACTCATTTAATAGCTTCTACAAAAGGGATTTATATGGGGAAAGTCTATGGATGAGGAAATCACTTCCTTTTTCTGAGTAAATTGGATTTGTTAAAGCCCTATATTCATACTAATCATGCTATCACTGTTCAATGGCTATATTAGCAACAATTACAATTATTAATGGTATTTTAAAATCCAAAACATAAAACCAAATATGTCCATAAGTCTTACATAACCATAAAAGACATTTAAATAGAACAAGAGGAATTTTCATTAATGAATTTTTGGGTCATTACACATACAATGAATGTCATCTCCAACAGAATTTCATATATATCATTCCTCTAATAGAGAATCATACATTGGTTTATAAGGTAAAATGTGACTTCTAATCTATGGAAATTGATGTGGGTTTTATGTATTAAAATCTAATAAATGCGTAAGATAAAATAAAATATCATCATATGAAGAGTAAAGTGATTTTATGGAATCAAATTCTTATAAACAAAAATTGAAGAAGAATCATATACATGATATGTGATCATCATACTAATAAGGGTTTTTACTAGCTAATTAATCATCCAACCATCTAGGAAAAGAATTAACATTCCTATAGTCTTTTTATAATTTAAAGTAATTTATATGAATAAGATTAAATAGGGCACTTCCATATTTGAGTACACCTATCACCACCTCACCTTTATCATTCTATGCCCAGTCCCTTACTAAAAAAATAGTATTCCTAACCATTAGACATACTTTATCAGAGTGATCAATAAAAAAATCAGTCATAGGATGTCTAAATCATGAAACCTTTTTCTTAATATATGGAAAATTAAGTTTAAACTAGTTAATTCATGAATGACATCTATTCAAATCTTTCATGATGGTTCATAAAGAGTATGTGACTTTACAAAAAAAAATACACCATGAGTGTTAAACTAGGTGTGTATCGAGGCCCATTTTTATTCATCAGGTGATGATTGAGTTAAAATTTCAATGAACCCTTTTCAAACTTATTAACCCTAGTTACATCTATGCTAGATCCACATAAACATGCAGTATCCATATAGGGATGTAATTCCTTAGAAAATTGTTTCTCTATGTTTTAGTAGTAAAATTCTATGACATTTTCTTATACATTGGAATTCCGTTATACTTATCCTTTGACATATCCCTAGGGATCTAAAAAAAGTTTCTCATACTAGATTCAAAAGGTTTACTAAACCTTTCCCTGATACCAACTATAAAAACCCACTCTTTTTATATATCTATATTATATTTTAATAGATAAACATTCATTACACAATATAATGATCCATGAAAGAATCACATATGTCAAGTGCTTTTGGAAACTTGGATACATAAACATATGGTTCAAAGGTGAATTAAATGATCTCTTACTAAGTTATTCATAACTATAAACCTTATTAGATATACCATACACCATATCATTATTCATAAACTTGGTAAAATAAATGTAAGAAATGCTGAGCTCAAATACTTAGTAATGGTAAACAATGGAGAAAACAACATAATGTCAGCATAAGAGTATGAGAATAATAGAATAACATTTAAAAACGATACTGTGCATATAAAAGATCACAAAATTGAGTCTTGACATAAATCATGGTTGTTCATGAGACCTAAATCATAAAGGAATCATAGAAAATGATACATGAGAACATCACATCAGTATAAGACATAGATTTGTGGAATACACATAAGCATAAAACAACATTTCCATAGTAGTCAACGCTTATTTTCAAAACTATCACAGTGGAATGGTTTCACTACCCAAAACATAGTATTAGTCATGGTTTACTACAAATACCATTTTAGGGGACAATTTCCCTTATATAATTGGGTTTACTCTCCAATATAGTCATTTCTATATCATGAGATATCAATCTCTTCCCTAAGCATTGGAGGGAGATTCAGGTCTTGCCTAAAATTGATTATAAAGACTCCACCATACTTGGTTATAACATTACCACCTTACTTGTTTATAACATAACCATTTTCACATAATATAATCCATACATATGTGTTCCACAAGATTATAAAACATTAAACATATTAGATCCCATGAAAAGAAATGAGTTTCATAAACATTTAATCATAGAAAAACCTATGGAAAATGGAATGACATTAATAAATATATTATCATCATAAAAATAAACCATATAGATAAATAATGATGATAGTATTAATAGATTATATCCCCAATAAAAATTATGTAACATTAAAGGATGTTATCTTTGATGGAAATTGATTTTGAAAGATCACTTGGAACATTTATTGAGGAAGTTACTCTTTCCAATTTGAAAATAAACTAAAAAAAAACATTCACATAAAATTGAGGAAATTATTTTATGTTAAAATATACTTGGAAATATATAAAGGAATCCTTAAAACATTGAGTGTTCAAGATGGCAGGAAATGCCATTCATTTCAGGCACATTAAAACAAATATTCTTTTGACATTTTTGGTATAAGTAAAAAGTACCTCATTTAGAAAATTAAAATACCATTTTATTAAAACTATTGTTTTAATATTAAAAAATTGTCAAAAATTTATTTCATAAATCATTGGTTATTAGTTTAATTTTTTTAAAAACTATTTTATAAAACATGAACATGGAAGAAAAATTATGTTCGACCAAAGTGATAAATATAGTCAGTTTTCGTTAAGATTTTTTTTGGAATATTGAATACATAAAGAGATTAAAATGAAGTGACAACATATTTTTTCATGAAATAATAATAGTATAATAAAATTTAAGAGTTTTCTTGAGATATAAATCTTAATATTTCATCATAAAAAACATAACCATAAACAGTCCTGATAAAAAATGAGATTGTAACATACAACCATTGCAAGTTTTGTACCTTTTGAATCATATGACTCATAGATGAATGAGTAATATATATATATATATTCCATAATTCACATATAATAATCATAAATTTCATTCATGGGAATTATATACACCACAAAAAAGAAACAAGTGGTGGATATGCCATGTGCCCCATGAAAATTAAAAGTGAGACGAAGATCCCTTACATTATATCTAAACATTCCTCATAAATATTCAAGCCTCCTGTATAATATATATAGGTTTAGTATACATCTATAATAAAAACATATCACATGTATCAATCCATATTTTATTTTCTTATAACAGTTTTTTTACTTATTTAAGAATAATTCATTTTTACCTAACAATTTAAAAAATTTATTTCAGAAAAAACATTTTTTTGAATATGAGCATACAAAAAAATTACATGGATCAAAAAAATTTAATTTTAATAAAAAATTAATAATATATTTAAAAATATTTAAAGGGATTGAATTAATCACCCAATCTAAGCACCATGTGAAAGAGGATACCTTCATATCCAGATCATCTTTGATGATATCCTCAAAGTGGTAAGCCAACCTATCTTGGGATTGAATATTTTCCTCCAAATTCATTCCCCCATTTGATTAAATGACCCAATATACAATATTTTTTATTTATCCAATATATTTAATCATAGTTATGTTCAACTACAATTGATCAATTATAAATTCTATCAGCATCTGTCTTTGAAATGACGATATCAAAATCTTCCTCCAACATCTCTTCTTTAAAAGGTAAGAGAAGATTTTAGTTGGAATCCTATTTCCTTGAATACAAAACACCATCAAGTTACTCTTATTAAAAAATTTTTATGATATTATAACCTTCAAACTTTATTATCCTTTCCTTATCACGATCTACCTAAACCTTATCACAAGTAGGTGTTGCTGGCACCCCTAGAATTCCACATTCATGAACCACCGTTGGAACTTTCCTTACATCTGTCTCAATTATATTTTCTTTTTTAGATGATCTAGTGACCATGGGATTTTTAAGGTTCAAGTAATATTTTTTTCTTTATAGTTTTCACTTATCTTTGATTGAAAAATTTACAAAAACAAAATTTTCTCACTTCCCATTCCTCAAGCCGCACCCAGCAACCATTATTGTGTGACGATCTTTCTCACACTCCAAAGCTGATTGGGAGTATGTTTTTTTATCACTATGTAGAAAATTATCCTAGGTGCTTGAATTGGCCCACTTACTCTTCCATCTTGGTATGAAAAATTTCCCCCCTTTAGGATCAACATCCTCCTCCTCCTTGTTATCCTGATCCGAACCAGTAATAACTACTTTTTTTTCATATATGTTTTGATTTTGGTTTTTTTCAGTCCATTTAATTTGATCATGGTTCCATAATCTAGGGAATTGTGAACCATAATATAAATATAATATATATTCATTACATATATATTTATAGTAATATATAGAATTTATATATAAAAAATGAATTTCAACATTCATGGAGAGGGTTGGACATACATAAGCATGAAAATTGTTTCTATTTTTCATGGAAAGAGAAAAATAATGAAGTTAAATAATATATTGACTTTATATAGTCATTATAATTTCATATATATAACATATATTCATTAAATTAATCCTCAATCCTTATATTCCAAATGATTGGAAAGTAAGATGGTAAATATGTTATTATAATTCCATAAGTATAATTATTTTATGAATATCATATATATAATTTAACACATAATTATATCCACATGTCAGAGGTGGTGATGGAAAACAAGATACATCAGTTAGTGAGGCGACTCTCCTCCGTATACATGATCGATGATTTTATTTCTCATTTGATGGAAGAGGAGATAAATATAGGTTATTAAATTAAAATAATAAAATATCATTAAATGGTAGCTACATATTTTATTATATAATAATAGTATATGTGGATTTTAATGAGGTGGAAGAAGAAATAAAATAAACATGATCAGTTATAAACATTACCTCTTATTTAGAAGTCCTACATAGGTTAGAAAATAAATAATTCTTTGGAGGGTTTAATAATAAAAATAATTACTCTAGGATATGAGGACTAAATTGGGGAAGAATTTTTCTATAGTTATTTTTTGAACCAAATAGTTTATGATGTGTGAATAAGAGAGGTTAGGGGTTCCCTTTTATAAGCAGGGGAGAGGAGACACCTGGATGTTTTGAAAATAAAAAAGTGTAACCACATTATAAACATGCAAAAAAGGATCTAAAATAGTTTAGTATTGTACTTGAGATGATAAAAGTTTGAAATATGTCTATAAAATAGTAATTGTACAATTTTTTAGGTTATTTTAACCCTTATCATTTTTGTTTAACCTCCCGATAAACCCAATGTATCCTTAACCATGACAATTTATTATTACTATTCCTCTTGAAAAAAATAATGTTATAATTATTATATAATATTAATTATTATTATTTAAAATATGAAACCCATTTTTTCAAATTAAATTCATAGAATTGGAAAATTTTAATTTAAAATTAAACTCACTGATGCAATTAAAAATTAGTTTTTCCAAGAGAATATTTTCATATGTATGGAATATTTTTATATCAAAATCCAATATGAATTTGATTCAAATTTACTAAGTTTATTTAATAAAAAAATAATGGACATAATTTTACTTTTAAAACATTTTTCAACAATTTTTAACTTATTTTAATACTTTACAAAAAAATGCAGTGCTCCATAAAAAATCATTATTTTTCACTATTCACTGAAAAATTAATCTTTTCAGAAAATTCTCAAAAATTCACCCAAAGATAATTTTTACAAGATGAATCAAAAAAATATTTTAATTATTAAAAAATAATTTATAAAAGTTTCACAAATTATTTTTATTATTTTTTAAGAAAAATAAATAAAAATCAATTTTTTTGAAAATAATATTTTTGAAACAAATAGACTTTACTAAAAATCTAGATCAATTTTTATCAATATACTTTATTTATATAATATAAATATAATTATTTTTTTAAAATGAATTTATTCCAATTTATACCTCCAAGTTCAACTACTAGGTTATAACAATCATGTTTGAATAATAATATTAATAGTATATAGTGGTTTGTTAAAACTCAGTGTTGTGTATTAAAAACGATGTCTAAAAAATTAATTTGTTTAAGAAATTTTTTTTAATAACATCTAAAAGTGTTAAATTAACTCTTATAAAAGACTCCCCCCTCTAAGACCACTAATTGGCCAAAATCACCTAAAAGAACGTGTTTTAGAAAAAAATAGACTAGGTTCAATCGTTGATATGGTATAAGGTGTCACAAAATCTACACCATATAACATATTTTCCCCTAAAAATGTCTATAAGTGTCACTCGGAATCATTAAATAACAAAAACATCCATTGTACCGATATGTCAGACTCCCACATCCACATCTCCTCTTAGATACACCTATGCTGCCGCTATATCTCTAACAGAGGAACCATCATCCAAGTTAGAGTCTTCTCACTCTACTCTATTATATAAACTAGAATATCCTCCAATAATTTGTCTAATAGATCTAAAAATATTAAATAATGATCATATTTTAGTGGTTTATATGATATCAATAATTTTTTTTTACAAGAAACCAAACACACATGGAACTATAATGATGAAGTAGTGTAAATTGGAATGACACTATACTGCTCCTCTAGATAATCTGAAATAGCCCAAAAAAACATTGTCCCTAACGTCTATTTCATTGAAATATTATGTTGTACTAATATATATGAGACTCATTAGAACACTTGGTTTTACACCTTAAACTATAGAAGATGGATTCATGGATTAGTATAAGATCCATTCTTACCCTTAGTAGTTGGAAACCAGTTTCTATTAAGCTGGTTATGCTCTGATTTCTCTTATATAAGACTTTTCAGGATAATCATTGGCTCCCTAGACTCTATCCAACCTATAAGAAGTAAATATGACCTACAATAAATGGCCTAAAAATATTCTATTTGAATTGAATCCCAATAACTATTATTGTAGGAATATTATACAAATGTGAAGAGACTCTCCCATAAACCACTTAAATATAGGATGCATGCTTAGAGAATATCCTCTAATAACTGAAGGATTCTCCCTAATTAGTAGAATGTATGAGGGTGTTTATAATTTAACCCATTCACCTGAATATCATGTTCCTTTTATAAAACTCACCATAACTGTGACATAAAATAGACATACTAGTTAGAAAATATACTCCAAGGAAACCAATAAAGATATGCAATCTTCAAACCATAAAAATTTAACAGATCATTGATAGATAAAGTCTCCAAGATTGGTAAAAATAGGTAAAAGTAGTCAATTTTTTCACAAAAACCCAAATTGTATCTCTATCATAGGGATTCATTAGAAAAATTGTTATAAAATCTATAGTCCCATCATCTCAATACCACTCAAGAGTGGGTAATGATTGAAAGTGATCTGAAGGAAGTTGGTCATCGGCCTTAACCTATTTATAGGTGGATCATAATGTAATAAAGCCTAATAAATACCTCTTTGTTTTTTTTCCACAAGTACTATTTGTTAATATCATGGTACATCATTTTCAATATCGGATGAATAGCCTATCTTTAGTTGTGTGAATCCATAATTATTTCCTTACACATGCTCATAGAGACCACAATGAAACCTAAAATGTAAATGTTATAATTGGTATCAAGAGATTAATAAATTGATGGATCCCCACCATATATACTCTATTTATTACTACATAGTAAGAATTCAATAGTTATCTCCCCTTCACCCTTTGAATGAGTGAGGGGTGATAATCATAGATACAAGGGTCACTTGAATTTGATAACCATGATCATCAAGATATATATCCATGAGGTGTCCTATAATATATAACTCACTATTCGACCCTTGAATCAAATGAGATTGAGTCTTAATACTCATAATTTCAATTATGACATTCCCCTTCTTGGTGGTATACGACACTTCAAAATGAAAAATACTTTTGGTTCTCGACCCATCTTCACAATCAAAGGTTCAGGTCACACTATAATAAAATAAAACTAATGATTTTATTATTGGTATATACAATAAATATATCACAAAAAATAGTGATTCTAATAACAAATAGGATAAAATACCATTTTTAGATAAATATAATTCTTTGAGTATTTATAATCACACGATCTCAGTTGCATGGACCCATAAGCGATTACATGACCATCCATTATCACACCCGCTCTAATACCAACTCATAATGAATCATTATACAGTGAATACACTTTAGATGGATCTATTAAGGCCCGAATTGGAACATTCCTAAATCTAACTTAAATATTCTAAAATGATCCCTCATATGAATCATACTAGAGTAACTTCACATCCTTGTGGTCAGTGAATCATCAGTGATTCCAATTGAGAGATGTTCAGAACGAATCTTTGGTAATAATAGAACAACATCATGAAATTATGGATCTAAAAAATGTTAATGTTCTTATCAAAAGAAATTATATTCTTAAACAGATCATGGTTTAATAATATAATCTTCTACTATATCATGTTCCAAAATAAATACACCTAGTCGATCTAAAAATGAAACTTCATGATTTTGGCATAGAGTTGATGCTCACTCAGTGTACTCAAAACAATCTCCAAATTTAATTTGTGCTCCTCCCCCAATTGGGAGAACATGATAATATAATAAAAAATTCAATTAAGGATGGAAGTTCATATTCAATAGAGTAATAAATATTATTGGCATGTTTTTCAACCCAAAAACATCCCAAGTAAATCATATATTCCATACCTACTGCTGAAAGAAGTATGAGGTATGTCCAAGGTACTCAGCCATAGTCGATGATAACATAACCAAAAATAAATCTTTTACACCACTTTATCCCATCTCATGTAGTCAAATAGATTATAAATATGTGGTAGTAGATATATTTTGTTGAACATCACCTATTTCATCATATAATAATTTACACAAAATATCAAATAACTATATCTCTTCTTGAAAAAAACTAGATAACCACATAGGGATATACATGGCTATATAAACTATTTCCCCTCAAGTTCCTCTAGATTATCTACAATGGGCCACTATTTTCATAAATAGGTATTAAATATTTATATATGATCATTGATTACATAATATAACAATCTGTACCAAAATTGTATAGGTCTAGTGGATTTGGATACATGGATAACTAAACAACTAGTTCATAGGTGAAATTCATTATATCCCATAAATTTCATTATAAATAGAACCCTTCTTATACATATTATTCACAATACCATTATTCATAACTTAGGGAAAGTAATCATTTGAAAGGGTGATCTCAGATGCTTAGGAAGTATAAACAATGGATTTATCAACATTATGTGTGCATAAGAGTGGAGAATAAGAGAATAACATTGTGAAACCATAACCTGCATATCATAGATCATAAACATGATTTGTGTAATAAATCGTGGAATTTCAAAAAAATACTAATCATAAAGGAATCAAATAATTTGATCCATGTGAAAAACATATAGAATAATATATTGATTTTCAGCACACACATAACCATAGAAAATAAGTTCCTTAGTAGTTAATGATCATTATGAAAACTATCAAAGTGGAATGAGTTCACTCCGAAAACTATCATAGTGGACAATGTTCCTTACTTAATTGGGTTCAATCCCCATATAGTTCTATTTATCTCAGGAGATATCAAAATTTACCTAATAAAATGGATGGAGATATAGTTCCCACCCACCCTTGGTTATAATGTGACCACCTTATTTGGTTATAACATAACCATTGTCATTGTTTATAATATAACATCAATCACATAATGGAAACTATACATATGTGTTCCTAAAGATCATAAAAAATTCATCACATCACAGCCCATGAAAAAATGGATTTCATAATCATTTTATCATAGTATAACTCATGGAAAATAAAAGGGATTCATAAATATTTCATCATTTCATCACATCATAACCCATGGAAAAAGGAATAGGTTTCATAAACATAAAACATCCAAAGAAATAATAATGATGGTATCATTGGTTTATATACCCAGTAAAACTAATGTAACATCAAAGGATGTCATCTTAGATGGAAAATTATTTTGAAAGATCACTTGGAAAATTTTTAGAGAAAAAAACCTTTCCTCTTTTAAAATCACCTTTTCGAAACAAGAATTTGATATAACGTTTTGGAAATAATATTATTTGAAAATGTATTTGGTTTATTATAAAGGAATATTTGAAAACTTTAGTGGTCATGATGATGAATAAATACTGTTCATTTCGTAAATGTTAAAAAAAATATTTCTTTCAGAATTTCGATAAAAGAAAAAAGAACCTCATTAATAATATGACACGAAGAATAAATAAATACGTTTTTGTAAAAATTCAAACATGGGTAAAAATTACGTTAGTAAATCATTTCATATTAGTAAAAATTTTATTTAAACCATTTACATAAAGCAATGATATGGAAGAAAAATGATTTTTGATTGAAGAGAGAAATAAGTTCGATTTTCGTTAGAAGACATTTTTTACTCTTTAGTGCATAAAGAGAGTAAAATGAAAGGAAAAATTTTATTTTCTTTAAATAACCAGCATATAGAAAATTACATGAGTTTCTTGAAAGATATATCATAATATTTCATCATTAGAAACTTATTCATAAATAATCTTGATAAACAATGAGATTATAACCTAGAACATTTTCCACATTTGTACCTTTTTGAATCGCTAGACCGATGAATAAAAGAAAATTATATAGACATTTATATCGTATATTTTCATGTTAATAACCATTAAATTCATTAGTTGTTAGTATATAAACCACAAAAAATATATAATTAGTGAATATGGAATGTGTCCGACGGAAATAAAAGTCTGATGGTTATCCCTTAACATAAGTCATGACTTCCTTTAATAAAATTTGAAAGTCATATATAATAAATATAGGTTTAATATATATAAATTTTTTAACCATAATAATATGTATCATACCATATATTATTTAACTATAAAATTTTATTACCCATTTAATAACAGATCTATGATAAAATTGTGTTTTGGGTAATAATAACTTTGTTTTTCATATATGTTTTGACTTGGTATTTCTAGTCATTTTAATTTGATCATGGTCCTATAATCTACTTTATTTTATCCATAATATAAATATCATATATATTAAATAGATATGTATTTATAGTAATCCATAAATGTTAGGGGTATAAAATGAATTACACCATTTATGAAGATGGTAGGCCGTATGTATGCATGAACATTGTTTCCATTTTCATGATAGAAGGAATAAAAGAATGTAAATAATATATAACTTTAAAGAGACATTATGATTTCATATATATAACATATATTCATTAATTGTTTTCTTATAACCTTAAATATATTTTGTAAGTGAAAAACTAATCACATCATTTCATTAGGTAGTAGCCCAAAATACACACATGCGACGTTATTATATTCCCATTGAATTGAATTTAAAAAGGTAAATTTGATATTATAATTATATAAGTATAATTATTTTATGAATATCATATAAATAATTAAAATCAATCATTATATAAACCTTTTAGAGGTAGTTATATAAACAATATTACATCAGTTCGTGAGGTAGTAGTATGTCGCACACATAACCGAAAATCTCATTTCTCATTTGATGAATGAGAAGATATATGTAGGTTATGAAATTGAAATAATAACATATCAGTATATTGGATATTTTTTTATATAATAATAGTTTAATAGTATTTTATGGAATTGGGAGAAGGAATAAAATAAAAAACAATCATTTAAGAATGTTACCTCTTGTTAAGACAACACCCCTTAGGTTATAACCAAAATCCATCATAGCAGAGTTTACTAATAAATATAAGGAATATAGAATGTAAGGAGTGAATAATAAAGATATTTCTTTTGACTATCCTATGAACCAAATTTTATTGGAAGTGTGGAGGTGGAGGATAAGTGGTTCCCTTTTTTAAGTTAGGGAGAGAACACACCTGTAATTTTGGAAAAGAAAATAGTGTAACCATGTTTTAAGCATTAAAAAAGGATCCAAAATAGTTATTTTTTTAAAATAAAATGATATTAGGTCTAAAATGGTCAAAAAATAGGAATTGAAAAAAAACTAATTTTAACCCAGATATATTTAGTTTAACCCATGATAAAATCGTTATAATATTAACCTCTGTAATTATTTTTTTACTATTCAATTTGACCAAAAATTAAGTTTGAATTATTATATAATACAAATTACTCTAAAACAAAATATTGAATCAAATTTTCCAAGTTCCATTAACATAATTGGAAATTTTTATTTAAAATTAAACTTTAATACATGAAGAAAAATGGGTTTCCAAAGAGAAATATTCATAAGTATATAAAATTTTAATATCAGAATTAAAAATGAATTTCATTCAAATGATCTAAATTGGATTAATAATAAAATAATAAAATAAATTTTACTTTTAGTTTTTTTAAATAAGACATAAATTTTTAAAATCATTACATAGAAAGTAGTTTTTAATAAATATATGTTTTTTCACTATTCACTAAAAATTTAATCTTTTCAAAAAATTGTATAAAATACACCCTAGGATAATTTTGAATTATTGATTAGATACATTAATTTAATTTTTTCAAACATATTTTCTAATTTTTTTGAAAATTAATTTTATTAAATTTTCAACAATAGGGAATCTTTTTGGAGAAAATATTATTTTCGAAACATATAAATACTTTACTAAATGTTTTAAATATTTTGTTAATATATTTTTTGATATAAAATATTTATAATTAATTTTTAAAATTTGGTTATTAATATTCATACTAGTACATTTAATGGATAGGTTATAATATTCATTTTTAAACAACAATGTTAATAGTATATCGCGGTTCATTTAAACTCTACGTCACATGTAATGAAAGCTATCTTAGAAAAAAAATTATTTTAAAAAAATAGTTCATAAAATATTGGGTTGTTTCATTAAACCATTTTAAATTAAATTTCCCCATAAAAATACATTACTCTAATACAAAAAAAAATCAATACACTTATATCTCATCATATCATCAAGTTCTTGCATAACTTCCTTGAGATAGAGGTTTCACCACAAAACGTTGACTAGGAGAGTGAGATTTTTTTATAGAACTTTCTATTTTTGATCTAGGATCTCTACTAGTGGTTCTTAATAATAAGGTTCATCCTCCATCAGTATGATTTCTAAGTTCAGCACATGTGATGGATAAGGTATGTACGTCCTTAGGATAGATATATAGAACACATCTTGAACCTGAGAGAGGTTCAATGGAAGAACTAACTGATAAGCTATAGTCCTCTAAAATCAAGAATATCAAAGGGGAAAATATACCTAGGGATTAGTTTTCCCTTCATTCAAAATCTCACAACCTTATTCCATAGATAAATTCTTATAAACAACTGTCAATAACTTCAAATTCAAGATCACTCCACGATTTTCAGAATTATATTCTATTGAATTTGTGATACTCTTATGTATTGTTGAATGTAACTAACTTTCTCCACCATTTCCAATTCTAGATTACGCCCCAATAGCTTTATGTATCCAAATCCATCCGAAAATATCATATTTCTACAGTTTTTCTATAGAGGGTTTCATAAGAATGCATATGAATGCTTCATGGAAAGATATTTATATAAGAAAACCCAAATATAAGATGGTTTTGATGCCAACCACCTTTTAAATATATAGAATAAGGTCTCATTATATACTCCAGTGTTTGAATTATTCTCTCAGACTGACTATTGGTATAAGGATGATAAATAGTTCTGAAACTCGACCCTATATCATGATCTTACTGAAGACTTCACCAAAAAATTGAGGTAAACCTTAGATCCCAATGAAACACAATTGATAGTGGCACCCCATACAACATTTCCACTCCATTAATGTACATTTTGGAAAGATAATCTAGAGAGTAATATTTTTTGATAGTGATTAAGTGTGTTTACTTTATAAGGTGACTTCATAAAAACCATGTTTCATTATTCCATTTATTTGTTTTGGGTAGTCTAATGACACAATCCATGGTGATGTTTTCATATTTCCATTCTTGTATGGGTAATGGTTGTAAAATATCCTTTAAATTTTGTCTCTCAACATTAACTTGATGACACACCGAACACTGAGACCCAAACTCTACAATTTCCCTTTTCATGTCATCAAGCTAGAAATAATATTTTACATATCCACACCAGTGTGGATTCATCAGAGGGAGATGAACAAAAAACCCACCAAGAGGAAAGCTAGACCCCACTCATTTTAACTCCAGATCCGAGGGGAGAGCCTGATGTCTAAATATCCAAAGCAGGACGGAAAATTTAATTGCGATGGCTTTTCACCAAAGATGCCTCCCCCACTGATCGCTCTTTGGATGAGAAAGCATACACTAATGATAATATTTGGACGAGAACTTACTTATTGAGTAGCCGGTGAAAATGCAGCTGTTCGGGGATCCATCCAAGCTCATGCTGTCAAAGATGACGTTTTGTGTGGGAGAAATAACTTCCTAGATAAAGGAGGAGTGATCACTGGCTTCCTGGAATGAAATAGTTAGTGCAGGGAAACCTGGGAAGTACAGCAGACCACCCCCAGTCACACTACCAAAAATTGAGATCCCCCCAGCCCAGGACCCACTGAGAGTGGCACATGAGCACATGAAAATGAACCCGGAGAGATCTCCAGAGGCTTGAGGGAGATTTTCCATTCTCCCAGAGTCTGAATCCATACTTCCCTCAAATAAATTGGCTCCATAATGAGTAGCCCTCAATAACCTCCCAAGCGAGCCTGCCCTAGAAGAAGTACATGGTCTGACCCACATCTCTGGCCCCAATGATGCCCAACTCCACTAAACTGGAAAGCTTTCTCCAAGAGGACCACCGACATCTCCCCTCCCCTTGGCCATCCAAAATGAATCCATTCAAGGTCTTCTCAATCTGAGTAATGATAGACTTGGGAGCCTTAAGGGTGGAAAGAACATGCATAGGAATAGATGAGAGGACACAATTGACGAGGGTGATCCTACCTCCAAAGGAAAACCCGTTCTTCCAGTTGAGGATGTGATTGGTGATTCTACTGACTAGATCATTGAAGAAATGGGCCCAAATTCTTCTAGGGGAAATGGGAGCTCCAAGATAAAGCATAAGAAATATTTTGGTCTAAATTCCCAGGATGTAAACAATATTGACCGTTCTCCTACCCGGGTAGAAGGAGGGAAAGTAAACTCCACTGTTATCCATGTTCATAATTTTTTCCCTCCAAAAATCATACTCCTTCATGATTTTGATAAACCCCTGATGGAGGTGCTACCCCCATTAATGAAGAAAACCATATCATTCATGAAGAGCATATGAGACACTCCCAGAATTTAGCCCCTATAGTGATAAGGAAGGACATGAAAAATTTGCATAGAGGAGGTGACATACTTACTCAGGACGTCATGTACCATAATGAAGATAATTAGAGAAATAGAGTCACCCTGTCTGAGCCCACTGACTAGTTTCAAGAAGCCACATTGCCTCCCCATAAAAAGAAAATTAAGCCACGACGAGCTGTAGAAATGAAAAAAGAGGTCACTGACCCATTCGGGGAACCCCATGCTCCTCATGGCGTTGATGATAAACCCCACACCAATATATCGTAGGCCTTTTCCATATCAACCATGATCATGATGTTGGATCCTCGAACCTTACTGTTCATCTCCCCAATCATTTTATCTGTAATAGCCACTGCCCCCTGAATGGACCTCCCCTGGATGAAGGCATGTTGTTCCTTCAAAACCTGGCTATGAAGAAACAAAGAGAGTCTTCTATCGACGAGATTCACCAACACCTTGTATGTGAAGATTCACATGCTAATAGGCTGATACGCAATGGAGGTAGGATCACTAACCTTGGGGATAAGAAACAACGTTGTAGCAACGACAATCAGAGGCAGCCCACCACCATGAAAGAAGTCCTGAATAACAAAGATAATATCCTCCTCGATGATACTCTAAGAACTTACAAAGAAGGAAGTTTGGAAACCATCTAGACTAGGTGCAATATCCTAGTTTAGGGAGATAATAGAATCCTACCCCACCTCTTCCGAAACAAGTTCGCGAAGCACATTTATGTGAGCGGAGACCACCCTTGGGACTGAGTTGATAAGGTCAGTATAACCCTAGGGGTACCCATTCTGCCATTGAGGGTTAGTATTACACAAGAGGGAAGTAAAATGCAAGCTAACCATACCACCGATGGAATCCAAGTCACTAGTAAGGGATCTTTCTTCACGCTGAATATTCGGATCCCTTCACCGTTGTTTCTCCCTTATACAAGCATGAAAATAGGCCAAGTTGTGGTCTACCCCCTCGAGCCAGGTGGCCTGAGAATGCTCGCGAAGGAAAATTTCTTTTTCTAGAAAACCCTTACTAAAACGCTGATTCTTGAGGCTGAGAGAGGAAAAATTGTCTCATCAAAGAGAGCTTTCAAGCAGGCCTCGTCCCTCTCAATATCCTTCTTCATGTCCTCCAGAGCGGGCTACATAGTAGAGAGGGAGTCTGACCAGCCTCTGAGGAAAATATTTAAGCGCAGAAGCTTGTTGTGGAGATGGGAACATGGACCCCCTAGTAGGGGGCCTCCCAAGATGAAGAAACCAGCTCAACAAAGCCAGTGGGGGATGTCCAGGATTTGCAGAAAAAAAGCCTCGGACCTGGGGGGAAGCAGACCTGAGATGGACGAGAAGTGGTGAGTGATCTAATAGAGTGTAGGTCAAGTGAATGACCTCTGAGTTGGGGATGTCAAAGATAGCATGATGATCCCCAAAGCAGCGATCCAATCTACACCATGTCCTTCAGACTCCTCTTTGTACATCCAAGATGAATAGATAATGAATAACTTTGATATTCCCCTAACCACTTTTTATTAAAATCTAATATGGATAGAAAAAATACACAGTTCCAAAAACATATCATTCCATCATGATAGAGGTTAAACTCCAGAACCTTTCCCACCTCCTTTTGCAATTCCATATATTCCTTTTGTGCTAATTTAATATTTACATGTATTGATAGTCGAACTCTCATTTGAGAAGGATAAAAATTATATGCTTCCTTAAGTATTTCTAGATCCATCCTTTAAAAATATTGAAATTCATAGTATTTTATGATATTCATCATAGATAAGATAGCATGATCATTTCAACAGAAATCATTTCCCATATTTTTCTCTTTCCTAGGGTGGTAATGTATTGAGTAGAAATAATATTTAATAACCTTAAACCATCTTCTCTGGCATATATTCAACTCCTTATATGTGAATATATACTTTTATAATTTTTTGATCAATATATACTTCAAATTTTCTATATAAATAAAATTCCTCTACATATTTAAGGCAAAAAAATTTATATTTTACTCTAAATAATGAGTTGTATAATTTTTCTCATGAAACATCAATTTTCTTGAGACATAATCCATAACTATATAATTATTCATGAGAACATATCAAAATACACTATATAAAAAATGTGTTTATCCTACACTATCCTTTATTAATGCTAGCTAAAAATTCTGATAAGGTCCCCATTTATCAGCACTAGAAAAATCACGGATAAAGAACGACTTTTCATCGCCTTTTTTAGCTGTGATAAATGGGGTATTTATCATTACTAAATTGGGGACCATTATCAGTGCTTGTAAGAAAGTGCTAAAAAATCCCCCATTTTATCAGTGATATTAAAAAACACTAATAAAGGGGGTTCCATTATTAGTACTACTAAAAAAATGCCGATAACGGGGGGAATTTTTCAATGCTAGTAAAAAAAGATAGGATAGGGGGACTTTATCAGCGCTTTTTTACAAGCATTTATCACGATCCCGCTTTATGAGAGATTTTTTACTATAACTAATAAAGGTTGTATTTTATAAAAAAATAAATTTTATTAAAAAATATATATTAATATATAAATATATTTATATAATAGAAATATAATATATATTTTTAAATTATGTTTTTGATAAGTCTAATTAGGCATTGACACTTAAAATATAAAATATTTATGGGAAATAGCTTATAAAATAATTAACAATTATTATTAATTAATAATTTTCAATATATTATCAAGTATTATTCACTTAATAACAATTGGACTACATATAAATTGAATGAATTTATGAATGGTATATGAAAAGTTGAAAACATAACTTGAAATTCAAACACCCATAAATTTTGATCAAGGTGTCCGTTTGGGACCTACCACATATCAAATTGAATCATATAATGATCTATATTCCCTAGGGGCTATTGGAAACCTCCTATCATGTTTTTAGAGGTAAACATTTTCCATAAGTGATCCAAAACACTATTTTTAGTCATGGTATCCCAATTTTTAACATTTTATAGAATTTCAGCCATGTTTAAAGGGGGTCTTATCATGTTTTTTAGTGGAGATTGAATTTATTCCTATGTATTTCTTCATATTTATATTATGGTTTTGAAGTTTTGTCATTTTTTACAATTTAGTTTTATTTATAAATAAATATATTTATATTTTCTTATATTTACTTGTAATAAATCAATTGTGTAAATACATATATCAACAAATTTATATGAAAATGTATTTTTTAGATTTATAAAACAAATATGTATTATTAATTTAATTTACAGTAATTTTTTTATATTATAGCTACCTTATAAAAATAAATTAATATATATATACCTATAAAAGTAATGTTTATATCTAAACATGCGTCTTTCAATATAAAAATATATATGTATATATATATTTTAATATATTTAAATAAATACATATTCTAAAAATTTATGAATATATATATACTTAGAAATATATATATATATATAATGTTTATATATACATATATTTTTATATTAATAAATAGATATATATTTATATTATATATTAGTATATTTAAACAAGTATAATATATAATATATTTAAATAAATATAAGTGTATATATTTTACACACACACTAACATATATTTTATAGATGTATTCAAAAATACTTATATTCATATATGAATAAAATATATATATGAAAATATATATCTAAATAAATAGAAATATCATAAAAAAGAAAATAAAATATTTTGATGTAGTGGTAAAGTCATGCGAGTTCCAAAAAATTGGTTTAAGGATCAAATTCAGGTGCACAGAGGAGGTTGGAATTTTTCGATGCATTGATAAAGGTGGTGTGGAACTGGTGATAAGGGGGGGGGGAGTTCAAATAAAGGGTCATTGGGGAAGTGATGATAAAGGGGTGGCTTAGAGTGGTCTGAAAAAATATTCCACCCTATATCAATGCATAAAAAATACTGATATAGTGGGTCCTTAACAATGATTTTTCAAGCACTAATAAAGTCCCACTTTATGAGCGCTAAAAAAGCACTGATAAAGGCCCTCTTTTTGAATGATTTTTGAAAGCATTGATAAATTTTATCCTTTATCCTCTATTTGGTATTCAGTTCTTTATAAGTGATAATAAAGGCCCATTACTAGCAGTATTAAAAACAAATTTTATAGAGGTGATCCCTTCATGGATGCGTCAATATAGAGTACAAACCCTTCCCCATTATAGGGTAATGTAAGAAAATCTATCCTGACTAATAATCCGTTCAATTCCTTAAATTTTTCCACACATTCATCCATTCATAGCAACTAAGCGTCCTTTGGAGTTAAATTAGTGAGTGGATTAGACAGTTGTGAGAAATTCTCAAAAAACCATCGATAATATTCATCCAAACCAAGAAAATATCAGATCTCAATTTTCATGGTTGTTTTAGGCCAATTTTATATAACCTATTTTTTTAATGGATCCAAAATTATACCCATTATTGTGATTATATGACCCAAACATGAAACCATTTGTAGCCAAAAGTCACACTTTGTAATTTTTTCATATAGTTTGTCCTTCATGAGTTTTCAGTAAAATTCTAAAGTGATCTTCATGATCTTGATTTCAATTTGATTATATTATAACATCGTCTATAAATACAATAAAAATTGATCAAGTTAATCTCCAAAGACTCCATTCTATAAACCCATAAAGATAGTGGGGGAATTAGTCTAATTGAAAATAAACACTATATATTCATTGTGTTTATACCTTTTATGGAATGTTTTTTGGGTATATCAACCTTATTGACCAAAAATTAAACATATATAGAATGAAGGTCAATATTTGAAAATTATTGAGCTCTGAACAATTGATCAAATAAGTCATCAATATAGGGTAGAGGATAATTATTCTTGATTTTGAACTTGTTCATATCTTGATAATAAATGAAGAGTAACATCCATTCATCTTTCTTCTTATCAAATAGAATAAGTGCACCCCAAGGTGATACAATTGTCTAAATGAATCTTTTATCAAAATTCATTCGGGGTTGCTTCATCAATTCCACCAACTCAACTAAGGCCTTTCTATAGAGTCATTGAAAAAGATATATCATGATATACAAGTTATATTACAAACTCAACTTCACATTTTAGTGGATGTCCTATAAAATATTTCAAAAATACATCAGAAAAATACTATATAATAGGAATATCATTGATTTTGAGTTTTTCTCCAACCAATGAATATAGCAACCGATTTTTAATGGAAAGAATGTCCCATACGATGGATGTTCTATGAATCACAAGTTCATATCTATCAACACACTGATAGATGATCATAAGTTGGTTTAGAATATCAAATGTCACTACTATTAAATGGAAATTGATGTGGGATTTATGTATTGAAATCCAATCCATGCCTAAGAAAACATAAAAATCAAAAAAAAGAAGAATAACCATATTTTTAGAAAACACATTCCACCAAACATCAACTGGAGAAAAAATATAGACATGAGATGAAATCATTGTACATTAAGGGGGTTTCACTACTAACTCAATCTATAATCATTGTGGATAGGAATTAAAATTCATAGAGAATTTTGACGATATAAAGGAATTCATATGACTAATCTAAAATAGGGTAATTAAATATTTGAGTATACCTATTGCCACACCACCTTAAACATTCAGTCTATAATACATTTCTAAAACCAAAATTGTTAGCCTTGCCATTAGGAATTTTTAACCAGAGTGATCAATCATGAAAATAGTTATAGGATTTCTAAATCTTGGAATGTTCTTCTTATTCTATAGAACCACAGGTTTAACAAAATTTATTCATGGCCATCATCTATTCAAATCCTTCATGGTTTTACATAAAGTGTTTCTGAATTATCAAAACATATTCATTGAGATAGTCAAACCGAATGTGTATAAAATCACATTATCATTCTTTAGGTTACAATCAAATAAAATCACAATAAACCCTTTTCAGATTTGTAACCCCACACAACATTTGTTCTAGATCCACATAAACATATAGTATCCTGATCGGGATTTAATTTCCTTGAAACCACTCACTCTATCCTTCACCAAAATTCCAAGTTATTTTTTATATGTTGGAATATCCTTTGAATTGTCCATAGACATATCCCTAGATAAAAAACTATAGTTTATTTATCCCATTTTATTAATTTTGAATAAACATTTATCTGATACAAACTATAATGACCAATAATTTTCATACATAGTTATTACATCTTAATAGATAAAAATTCATTACAAAACATAGTGATCTACACCATAATCATATACGTGTAGTGACATTGGAAACATGGATACATAAGCCACTGGTTCATAGGGAAACTATATCACCCCCACAATGTACTTAATAATTATCACCCTTCTTAGATATATCTTACATAATACATTCTTCATAACCCATAGAAGAGAAACATAAGAAAGGGTGATACTAGATTCACATTAAGGGTAAATAAGGGATATATAAACATAACGTAATCATAAGGGTATGAGAATAATAGAATAATATTTGAAAACCATACCCTAAATATAATAGATCAGAATCTTGATTCATGCATTAACCATGGTTGTTCATAAGACATTAATAATAATGTTACCATAGAACATGATATATGAGAACATAAAAGTGGAATAATATTTAGATTTATTCCATACTCAAAAGCATCGATAATCATTTTTGTAGTATTCAATGCTCATTAAAAAAATTGTCATAGTGGAATGGGTTCACTCCCAAAACCATTATAATAGTTATGGTTTAGTCTAAAGACTATCACAGTGGAAAAAATACCTTAGTGAACTGGTTTCAATCTTTTTTTAGTTATATTTATCTGATTATATATCAATCATTACCCAATAAAATGGAGGGAGATATAGGTTTCACTAATACTTAGTTATAACATGACCACCACACTTGATTATAATGTAACCCCCGTTATAGAATGGAAACCATAAATCTATGTTCTAAAATATCATAAACAATTCATCATATTAGAACCCATGAAAATAAATGGGTTTTATAAACATTTTATCATAGCATAACCCATGGAAAAGAAATAGGTTTCATAAACATTTTATCATTTTATCATAGCATAACCCATGGGAAAACAAATTTCATAAAAATATTGTCATCATAAAAAAAACCATATATATAAATAATAAGGATGGTATCAATGGATTATATCCCTATTAATGCTTATGTAA
The DNA here is from genome assembly GCA_963277665.1 of Viscum album. NCBI lineage: Eukaryota > Viridiplantae > Streptophyta > Magnoliopsida > Santalales > Viscaceae > Viscum > Viscum album. Next base: position 2,122,934,180 of record OY728123.1, on the reverse strand, counting down.
CATCAATTAAAGTTATCCTAGATGGAAAATGATTTAAAAATATCACATGGGAAATTTATTGAGGAAACTAACCTTTACAATTAAAAAATAACCATTTATATACTATAATTTCACATAAAATTGTGGAAATAATGTATTTTAAAATACATTTGAAAACTTATAAATTAATTTTTAAAATATTTAGGGCTTCTAATTTAAGAAAATACAATTTATTTCATACATGTTAAAACAATTATTTCTTTCACATTTTCAAAAATAGTTAAAAGTCAATCATTTGAAAAAAGAAAAGTATATTCCATTAAAAAAAAATTTAAAAGTAAAGCATGGGTAAATATGATTTTAATAAATCATCTTATATTATTAAAAACTTTTTGAAAAACATTTTTAGAAAACATGGACGTGGAAGAAAATAGATTTTCAACCAAATATAGAAATGAAGATGATTTTTCTTATAAAATTATTTTAGAATCTTGAGTATATAAAGATAAGAAAATGAATAGAAAAAAATTATTTTCATGAAATAACTAGTGGGTAAGAAAATTCATGTGTTTCTTGAGAGATATATCATAATATTTAATTATTGGAAACTTAAACATAAACAATCCTAATAAAAAATGAGATTGTAACATTCAACCTTTAAAACTTTGGGACCTTTTGAATTTTAAGTATAATAAATTAATGAAAATTAGATGGACATTTATATCCCATAATTAATTTTAAGGAATCATAAAATACTTTCATATATAGTATATATACTACACAAATGAAAACAACAGTGAATATGTCATGTGTCCCACATAAATAGAAGTGATATGAAGATCCCATACATTAAGTCACCACTTCAATCACTCATGTTAAAACCTAAAATATAATAAATACAGAATTATTATAAATGTATTCAATAATGATACTAATATTTATCATACCATATTTTATTTACCTATAACCTTTTAATACCTGTTTGTTAACAATTCCATGTTGAAATTGTATTTGGAGTAGTAATTACTGTGTTTTTCATGATTGTTTTGATTTGGTATTATCGATCATTTTACTTTGATAATGGTTCCATAATATCCATAATTTTTTCTATGATATAAATATAATATATTTATAATAATTACATCTGAATATTGTGTAATCCATAAAAGTTAGATATATAAAATGAATTACACCGTTTAAAGATACGGTATGTTGTACGTATACATGAACATTGATTCCTTTTTTAGAAGGAAAGAATGAAATGGCGGTAAATAATATATTAACATTAAAAAGAAATTATTATTTCATATATATCACATATATTCATTATATTTATCCTCATTACATTCAATGAAAATATTATGTGAAAAATTAATCACATCGCTTCGCAATACGGTAGTCCGCCGTATATATGAGTGACATTATTGTAATCTAACAGAATGGGGAGTAAGAAGGTAAATATGATATTATAATTTAAGAATTATAATAATGTTATTATTATCATATATATAATTTAAATCCATCATTATATTCATTCTTTATAGGTGGTGATGGAAAACGAATTACAACGGTTCGTGAGCCGGTAGTACGCCATACACATGATCGATGATTTCATTTCCAATTTGATAGAAGAGGAGATAGATATATATTATTAAATTAACATAATAAAATATCAGTATATTGTAGATATTTATTTTATTATTTTATCATTTTTAATAGGATTTTAGAGATTTTAAGGAAGAAACAAAAAAAATTATTGGTTAAGAATGTAACCTCTTCTTGAGACTACCACTTAATTTTAGTGCCAAAATACCACTTAAGATGGTTTCCTAATAAAAATAATTCATTAAGATGGGGGTCTGGAACTAAGGAATATTTTTTCATAGTTATTGTTTGAAACAAAGAGTTTTGTAAGTGTGAATAGGATATGAGCGGGCGTGACCTTTTATAAGTGGGGGAGATGACACACTTGATATTTTTGAAAAGAAAAAACATATACCCACATTACAAACATTAAAAATTATATATTTTATTCTATAAACTTAGATGATATATGGATTCAATATAGATATAAAATATAAATTTTACAAGTGTTTAGGTCATTTTAACCATTATTATTTTACTTTATCCCTTGGTAAACCCATTTTAACATTAATCATGGTAATTAATTTTTTCTATTTTACTATTCATTGTGACTCAAATATAAGTTGAAATTATTATATAATATTAATTATTTAGATTATAAATATGGAATAAAATTTTCAAAATTCATTTTATATAAGTTTCAATATTTAATTTAAAATTAATCTCATAGGAGAAATGAAAAAATGTGGTTCTAAAGAGAAACATTTTATAATTATTGAATAATTTTATATCAAAATCCAAAATTAATTTGATTCAAAAGACCTAAATTTTTTAATAATAAAAATATTATATTATTTTTACTTTTATAACTTTTTATAAACAATATTTATCTTTTTAAATGTTTTAAAAAATTATTTTTTTAATAAAAATAGTATTTTTCATTTTTCACTGAAAAATTAAACATTCTAGAAAATTACGAAAAATTTAACTTAAGATAATTTTAACATGTTGAATAAAAAAATGATGTTAATTTTTTAAAATATATTTTTTTAAGTTTTCAAAAAATACATTTCTTATTTCTCCACCAAAATCAGTAAAAAATATTTTTTTGAAAATAATATTTTAGAAAAATATAAAGAATTTATAAAAAATTAAGCACTTTTTTATCAATATTATTTATTTATATAAGACCATTATACTTAATATTTAATTTTTTTTATTTTTATGCATAAAACTAATTTTAATGGCTAGGTTATAATGGACTTCTTCAAATAACAATTTTAATAGTATGTTGTAGTTTGTTAAAAATCGATGTGTCGTGTAACATAAGATATCTATGAAATTAAATTTTTTTGAAAGAAATATTTCTTAAAAACTTCAAATATTACATGAGACCTAAAATATCAAAGCTCTATTGGTTCAATATTTTATGGGGGAATAGATATGGGACCCATGACTAAAAAAGTTTAATCATGAAATTAATCTCCCTCTCCTAGGAGGAAACGTTGAGAAATCTATAGGAAATACATCAAGAAACTGTTCATATACAGGAAGAAATGATGCTTTTAACATCCCATTACCATTAAAAAGGACACTAGAAAAATTATTTGTGATCTCACCATGCTTCTTATGATCAGGTACTACATGAATTTCTAGTACATCACATGACATGATTTAGGAATAGTTGTCACCCACATCTGACATAAATGATACCAGACGATTATAATAGTCGATGCCAGTGATAAAAACAAAAAAAATCCATTCCAAATATTGAATCAAAACAACTCATCTATAACATAAAAATAATCCAAAAGGAATGTAACGTATCCAATCATTATGAAATCTCCCAACACCTCTAAATACCTTAATATCACACCCCTAAAAAAGTATCAATCTACATAACCCCATATAGGTACCAAATGGATAGCCCTAATCCATCAGTGAACTGAGAAGATATGAAATAATGTGAATCAACTATAAAAAATAAATCATATTCTAAAGAGGAAGATACTAAGACCATACCATGAAATTTATATCAAATGAAACTATAATCTATTGGAGTAAGCTCAATGGCATGCAACTAGATGGAGCCTCAGGTCTAATCTCTTTCCTGAATCCATAGAGAAGTACCTCTCTATTAGAACTATTTCCCCTTCTCTTGGAGACTACATCCTCTACTATAGCTTTAATTTCATAAAAAAAATATTTCCATCGCTCTTCTATAGAACACCTGAACAATCTTCTAAACCCCACATATGACGAGATTATATACAACCTGAATTCTAGTGATCGATACCATAATATTGATGTTGGTTCCCTATCCTCCCATATAATTTAATGTTTATTGGTTTTTTAATTAACTGAGAATGGTGATGAAAAAGATTCTGCACAAGTAACACACCATAAAACTCCACTCTTAAGCAATCAAGATGAAAAAAGACATGACAACTCATCCCACCACTAATCTAGTGAGAACCATTAAACAAGTGGTTCTTACTAACTAATGAACAACTTATATACCCTCAGTCAAATCTAACTACCTAAAGCATCTACCCTCATTCATTTTCCTATTATATATGAGGATTTGGTTTTAAACCTCTAAGAAGGGAGACATGAAAAACATACACTTGTACCCAAATCGCATACCTCAAACCATCATCAAAGGATATAGCCCTGGATGCCTCATCTATGGAAAATATTGATGTAAAACACTAAATCTATAAAAAGGTGTTATATAATCCATAACTGATATACCCCTCAAAGTAAAACACATGATCTTATGGGTCATATCCTCCCTCATGGTGTCCTGAAATAACATCTCATATAACCCGACCTAAAATTACATCTATGAAAACTTTACTTATTGCGTACTTGGTATCAGGATGTCACAACAAAAATTAGTTAGACCTCGTAGCATGTAGTTCTCTAACCACACCATCATATTAGGGTTATCTCAAGATGATTAAATATAGTTTGTATTGACTCAAACTAGAGATCTATAGCTTGGGATCCATTCTCACCCATGCATAGGGGTGGATGCTGCATCTAAAACCCCTACATCATATCATACATATAAGATATAGGTCATAAGGTATCTCTATCCATAGACTATAAAATCCATAATAAGATCTCCTTTGGCTGGTCATCCATATTCAGTGTTGGAAAAATAGTGGATTTCTTCTCACAGACTAGTGTGGCATGCTCATCCCCACCCTCTAGGGAAATAAAATGGAGGAATTATTGTCGGAATGTACTTATAATTCCAAAACATTACCTAGAACACATTTTTATCATAATTCTGGATATAATTATATAGGTAAAATACTAACAGGCATAGAGCCCCACTTCTCTATACACACCCCATAACAAAATGTCTCACAAATCTATCACTCTCTCCGGCCCTTCCAACTATCTATTTGGGTCATTATAAAATACATATAGGATATACATTATTTAATTAATACTTTTATAAGAATAGTATCACAACCATGGTCTAGTTAAATTTAATTTTGAGAAATCATTAATCTTAAGACACTTTATATGTTACTGTAGACATTTTATTTAAACAATAACATATGATAAGCCAGATAACCAATCATTGTCTAACACATGAATAACTTATGAATCCAATGTTTTTGATTTGATGAATGAACACATACCCTCTTGACATCTCAAACCATAATAAAAACCCATAAATCATAAAATAAAATCAAAGCACATCATATTTAATAAGTTTTTTTTAAAAGCGGTGACATGAATTGGTCACCCAATTCATGCCCCAAGGGAATTTATTAAAATAAAGGTTTACAAAGAAAACATGAAGTGTAAATAGCTTACACTAACAGGGGATTGAGGGAAATACAGAATCAAAGACATAACTCCAGTGAGGAATTCAGTAAACAACAACTCTTCATCGAAACTGAACCAATACAGTTGAACCAAAGTTGCGCAACACTAGAAATACCCAACATCCTTCACACCAGCTTTAACAGAGTAACAACAAAATGGGAAACAGATTGAAAATGAAATCCTTCTGGGCAGATAAGAAACAAGTGCAGCATATCGCATGGCCAACAGGAATGCATAGAAAAAAATATGAAAAACCAATAGAAAAAATCAGGTAGATTAAAAAAACCATCAGAGAGTGAGAAATATATGAAGTGAGCAGATCCAGAAGACATGTTGCAGTAGAACAGAAGAGTATATATACAGGAACGCATAAAGAAAGGACCAGCCTCATGCATTAAAACAAGGAGTCCAAAAGTCATCCTAAGGAGAAAAAATTCATTTCCATGGGATGTCCTTGAAGTTAAAATCCAGATTCTGTTTGTATTCTTCCACAAACTTCATGAACATATGATTTCTAATTTGAAGATAAGTATCCGCAGAGATTTCTCCATTCGTGTATTGATTAAAAACTATTGAATCTTTATCTTCCATCCAAGATTCTAATTCCTTACTCACCTCGTCAGAATACTGATATGCATCCCGCACCGCAGGGCCATCCTCATCATTGTTTATGCTTGAATCATCATAAGATTTCAATGAAGGTTCATTAACCACTGGCTGCTGTGGAATCACAAGATTTTCTTTCCGAGAGGCCTCTAAGGCTCTAGTGACTATTGTTCTCTCGAGGGTAGAGTAGTCTTTACGTGTCCGAGTCTTTTTGTAGCTCGGAGTGATGAAGCCATCTGAATCAATCATTGGTTTTTTACCTTTATTTGCACTCGACTTCAAATAGGCTTCCTCAACCAAAAAATATTTCTCATAATCAACATGTGTGGGTTAACTAGAATCAGGGTGATCGTTCCTATCCACTTTATGCAGGAATTGTTAGGCATCTGTGAAATCGGGTTTCCCAGGCTTCTTCAGGGGCACCTTGTCCTCATCAAGTAACTGAGCACTTGGAGAAGCATCCACTTCTCTAGGTAGTTCATTGGGAGGGGGATGAGGATTAGAAAGTCCAGTCAGGATCTAATCAATATCCTTATAAAAATAATCTCCAGACTGTCTAGCAGGAACATTGGTCAGACCCCTATGATCCCCTTTTTCAACCCAAATTGAGTTGAATCTTGTGGGGGGGGTGCATCAAAAGATTTTCTTCTGCAAGACTTTTCAGAATGACCAATCTTAAGACAATCAGTGCAATAGTCTGGAATATTTTCAAAAAAAACCTCTTGGAGGAATCTAGTATCCCCATCTTATATCCAGATGTGGGGGGGAAGGGACTACAAAATGTCAATTTCAGCACATATTCTAGATACAGAAGGTCGATAGAGGCTTCTAGTAGTAGAGTCTAACTTTAGGGGATTCCCAATAAGACTAGCAATCTAATAAAGTGCTTCTTGATTAAAAAGCTGAGGCAGTAGACCAGGAAACCCTAACCAAATAGGGGTGATAGGAGGATCAAAGTTAGTGTGGAAATCAGGGGACCATTTGAAAACCTTCATGGAACAACCACCGAAGGACTATAAACCTCTCATCCATAGCCGATAATAGTTATTTTCTAACAAGAAATGAAAAACCACATGTGACGAATTTAAAAGGCCAACATGAATGTTCGCAAAACCAAGAGATTCCAAGGTGTTTCTTAGAAATAATAATGAAGGCCTATGCTGGATAAACATTCCAACAGGAGAAAAGCATAAATCAGAATCCAAGAGCCTAACCTCTTCCTTTGAAAACGATATCACAGAGAGGCCCCTGTGAAGAAATCTCTTCGGTTTAATGTGTGTCGATGCTTCTGAGTGACTTTTGATGATTGATCGCACCCCAAAATGACGTCCGAAAAGGATCTATGACCTGAGTTATGGTTTTTCCGTTGAATTCCCAGAGGCGTGCCCTCCCGCAGTTCCATCCCCAATCATATTTAATAAGTAACCCAACCATTAAAGTGAAAATGATGAATAAAAATCCTTTCCTTTGTAACATGGAATTCACTCATTTATGGGTTAGGTACTCTCAGAAATAAGATCTATACTGAACTCCTGCAACATCTTATCTTATATCTACCTTACATAAATATTAAGATAGAATAAAAAGGGAAAATGATATATTGTAACGATACAAACTTTCATTAATTAAAATTACTCTTGATCTAATTAAATGCATTATTATGGTTATATAAAATGTGAACCTCCTTGGTTTTAAGTTTTTAGATTTTAAAATATCATTAAGATGTGTGACCATTGCAAATATAGTCGTTGAACTGTATTCACATGATTAGTATAAATATAGGTCTTTAACAAATCCAATTTACTCAGACAACGGAAGTTATTGCCTCATCTAGTAGACTTCCCCCGTACGAAGCCCATTTGTTAGAGCTAGGAAAGGAGGTGGAATAATTGGGCTTTGCTCCTGACCAAGCCCAAAAAAAGCTTGAATAAATTAATCTTAAGTGGAAATGCATACGGAAGAGGTGGAAGTGGATAGAGATTACCAACCGAGCGATGTTTTCCACGCCACCCCAAGAGTATGTCACCATCACAAACCTTACCCTTCAGTCTTATGCATGTGTTATAAGGGGTTATGTAACAAGACCATAATAATTTGATTATGTGCATTATTATTTTTATATAATAATGAATATACATTCATTTTATTATTGTAACTCTGTAAATAGTTTTTAAAGCACAAATAATATTTTTAGTTAATATTCAATTAAGAAAAACATTTTTATGAATTAATGGATTTTTTGAATTAAATAGTATTTTAATAAATTTTTATTATTATTAAATTAATTTTTATTAAACATAAATTATTGTATAATTTTATGAATGCAATTGTAATTTTTATTAATGTTTGAAAGCTGTTTTTGTCAAAACCCATGAATATTTTATAAATGTCGGTTTTTATTTTAAAATAAAAAATTCAAATATTTAAAAAATTATTTAGATAAAATGAATATTTTTTTAGGATCATGATGTCGAAATTATCTAATGGTGAATTTTTCAATATTTTCTAAGACAGTCGATTTTTTGGGTAAAAATTAAATACTGTTTAATATATATAATTTGTTTTATGTCATCATAATGACCTAATAGTGATGTAATAAAATACAATAAATATTATTTTCAGAAAATATATGTTTTACCATTAGTATAGTGTGATTTTATATTTGTTTTATTTATTTTACAAAGCTTTAGTGGACCTTCCATGACTTATACAACATTTCATTCTTTTAAATTGTTCTCCTTGAGAGTGTGACTCACCTCCACATAATAAAACCTATTATTTTAGGAGGTTAGACCATTTTCCTGATAAAATATTTTTTTCCATTGCCCTTTTTCAAAAACCATGGGAAAAAACCATGGGATGGTTTGTGGTTTTGATTATTTAATGTGTGGTCTCCCACACCTAAATAATAATGAATTCCCTCTCCTTTCCTATATAAACCCACCCATTCTCCCACTTCCTCTTCACTCAAAGCCTTTTTAGTTCTTCATTCCTCTTCGATCCTCTCTATAGAATCCTCCCAAGGTTCCCCAAGCTCCAAATAATCCTCTCTCAAGCCTCTCTGAAACCTTAGGAATTACACTTCCATGTAAGAGATTTCTCCTTTTCTCATTTTTGTCCAATTTTCATTAAGATGTTATTCCTTTTTTTCAATTAAAAATGTTGGGGGTATGATTTAGCACCTTTTATATACTGCCCTATTTATTTTTGGATGATGGGATAGCCCTTCCTCTCTCATTAATGCCTCCCATGTACACTCGTTACCATGCAGAAATACTGTGAGGGATTTGTCTCTCATATTTTACATCCAAGTAAATATTTTGTATTATGAATCTAAATTACATTACATTTGTTGGTAAATGTATCTATATGAACCCCTTACTATGCATTTCATGTAAATATGATGAGACACCACTTTCTCTATCATCAACCTTTTTTATGAGTTCTAATTTCATGCCTTTATGCTACAAAAATTATACTATGCTTTTCGAAGCCAATGTCATTGTGTTGTGAATACCGTGCACATTTCTCTATCAAGGGTATTCATGTTTATGAAAATTTTCTAATTGATTATAAATATTCAGGTATGTATTCCACATACCTTTTCCTTGAAATAAACGATGATTATTGATTCCATATTGTATGATCTATGTGGCACACTTATGCATGAAATGAAATGTTTAAGATGGGTGCGCCCTGATAGCACTCCATTGAATTGGTTAAAGTATAGTATCATGATACGTCATGTGAAATAAGTGTTGAATCATGATAATTCAATTTCAATGAGGGTTTACTCATGCTTCATGTGCAATGAGGGATTACTCATTCTTTATCATGCCTTTATGTTCATGTTTCTCTTGTACTCCATTCATAAACCTATTTTCTAACATGTACTATATTACTTATGTTATTCCATGTCTATTCCCTTACTAGGATTTATAGCTCACCCTTTTCTTATGCATATCCTCAAGTTATCCTATGAAATGATAAGTATGAGGGAATGTAGTTGTCATGTAAAGGAATATTTCAATAAGATGTTGCGTTCTATGATTTAAGTTGTTATGTAATGTTCCTAAGACCAAAAGACACTGCAACTCTCGATCTTCTATGTTTTATCAAGTGAAGGTTTTATGTAATACATCTTGTTTACGTATGTAATAAAGAACATGGTTGTTATAGTTGGTATTAGAGGATTGGTTTAGTTATTTTTTAGATTAGGACCTAAAAGCCATAGTGAAAGCCTTAGGGATAAGACTAAGTATAATAAAACATACCTTTGTTTTTGTGAGTATTGAGTATGTGGTTTATCAAGCAAATAAATCCATGTCTGGATATGGGTAGTTTGGGGTGGCTCTAGAACAGATGTACATAGGGGCGAAAACCCCGACAAGGAGTTTTGGGCTTGACCCGGGTTATCCTGGTATAAGACAACGAGCCTTGCTGCACTCTTGGTTATGAAAGTCCCGAGGGATATGCATTGGTAAATTCACAAGCTTAGTATGACCATTATTTTGGAAATACAAAAATTCCTCTTAGAATATATATTAGAAAGCCGATCATGGATAAAATAGATTAAATCCTATATATTCATAAGTTAAGGAAATAAAATCTATTTATAAATCATTAATTTTTGGATTACCCTTTATGTGTTACCCCTAAGTTTCATTTTATTCCCGACAATGGCCAATAATAGGAGGACTCAAGCTAACAACCGATGTGAAGACCAATGTGATGGCAGTGCTAATGAGATGCCCAATCCGATGGGTGCAGTAATTGCAAACTCTGTCATGATTATCTCTTAGTTAACTCAAGATTTGAATAAAATCATGTGACAAGAGGAACATTCAACCCCCTTAAGAAAGAACAAGTCACTATCGAGAGCTTAATGAGACAAAGACCTCCAAATTTTAATGGATCATCCAATCCCTCAATCGCCGAAAAATGGATAAACTCCATTGAAAAGATCATCTCCATCCTTTAATGTTCCTAACAAGAGAAGGTTATTCTGGCTACTTATCATATGGAGGGTGAAGCCGATCAATGGTGGACATTGTGAAAAAATAAAAAGCCTGAGGAGGAGATCTATGCGTCCGAATGGAAGGATTTCCATAAAATGTTTTTCGATAAACATTATCCGTGCACCCTCTAACTTAATATGAAAAGGGACTTCCTTGCCATCAAGCAAAAAGAAGAAGAATCAATCGCAGCGTATGGGTAAAACATCACAAGGATTGCATGATAAGCTTCCGGATTTGTAGTTACCCCAGAATACAAGGTTGACTGCTTCTTTGGTGGGATGAAACCTAGCCTGTGGAAAGACCTGGTGATCCATGATTTTTAGAGCAATGAGGAAATTGTCCAATGTTCCCTCAAGGTTGAGATGGAGATCAGCGAACCGCAGGGGTATCATGGGCATAAGAAGCATAAGGTGGATTTCAATTCTGGTGGTTTGAGGGACAAATCCAACGGTGCTAAGAAAATCCAGCACCCCACTTGCAAAAGATGTGGAAAGAAGCACCCCATAAATTGCCTGAAGGGGACGAGGAAATGATTCAGGTGTGGAAGAGAAGGGAACCTAGCCATTAACTGCTGACATGAAAAACCCATGGCTATGACAGAGAATAGGAATTCTGTATTCTAATCTCAATGCGTTGTTCATTGCTTCAACTACAATAAACCCTAGCATCTTGAAAATGAGTTTCCTAAGCCAAGGGTTTTCGTAGGCACCAACAACCTCCAAGGAACCATGGGTGAGTTTTTACCCCCACTACTTCTGAAGTGAACCACGACAATGAAGTGGTGACAGGTGCGCTAGTTATTTATTCAAGAATAGTGAATGTACTTTTTGTTTCAAGTTCTACACATTCTTTTATATCCTGAATATCTAGTAGAACAATCCCAACACCACCACAAATCATGGAAATAAAGATGTCGGTGAGTGTGAAAAATTGGTAAATCATTGCATCCATGGAATATAACTTATCCCCTATCTTAATCAGTGGATTGAAAATCCTTGAGAACCTCATCATACTCCCTCTAGTGGAATATGATGAAATTCATAGCATGGATTGGCTTTCCTTTCATAGATGCAACATAAATTTCTATGAGAGGGAAATCACTCTCCATGTGGAGAATCGACCCCCGATTATGTACAAGTGTAAGGAGGAAGATGAATCTTATTTAGCTCCATTATCTCAAGAATGCATATTACTGCCCTATGAAGCCGAGTATCTGGCTCATATGATTGATTCTAAGGAGGCAACCATCCTTGTAGACATGCCTATTGTGAGGGAATTCACTGAACTGTTTCCTGAGGAATTTACTGGTCTTCCTCCAAGACTCCATATAGAATGGATATTATGGAGCTTGAGGATCTGAAGAAAAAACTACCAGAGAATCTAGATAAAGGGTTTATATGCCCAAGTGCTTCACAATGGGGTGCACCATTCCTCTTCATCAAGAGAAAAGATGGGTTAATGCACCTTTGCATCGATTATTGTGAGAATAACAAAATCATGATAAAGAACAAGTATCCCCTCCCACGAATTGATGAATTGTTTTATCATCTATGTGGAGCACAATACATCTCCAAGGTAGATTTGCTGTTGGGATATTATCAAGTAAGTGTGAAGAAGGAAGATATATCAATGACTTCTTTTCGTACAAGATACAGGCACTATGAATTCATAGTAATGACTTTCAGACTCACTAATTCTCTAGAAATATTCATGGACATGATGAATAGAGTCTTTAGAGATTACCTCGACAAATTTGTGTTAGTATTTATTGATGATACTCTAATATACTCCAAAACCAAGGAGGATCATGAGGACTATCTAAGAATTTTATAGGAGACCTTGCAAAAGAAGAAGCTCTATGCAAAGTACAACAAGTGTGAGTTATGGTTGAAGGAAGTCACATTCTTGGGCCATATCATCACAAGAAATGGGATATCTGTGGATCCCTCCAAGATAGCTTCAATAGAGGGATGGACGAGGCCAACATCGGTAATGGATATCTATAGCTTTTTCAGGTCAGTTGGATATTATTAACAATTTTTTAAAAATTTATCAAGATTTTTGCAACCCTTTTACCAAGCTAACTCAGAAGGGAGTAATGTTTTCCTGGAGTGATGAATGCGAAGAAAGCTTCAAGGAGATGAAAAGGAGGCTTATCACTGTGCCGATGCTCACATTACCCACAAGTGGAGAACTTTTTGTGGAATTCAGTGATGCTTCGAAGAAGGGTATGGGTTGTGTGTTGATGAAAAATGACAATGTCATTGCCGATGCTTCAAGGAAATTACATGTTCATGAGTATAATTATCCAACACATGATCTGGAGTTGGATGCTATAATCTTCACATTAAAAATTCTGTGTCATTATCTCTTTGGGGAGAAGTTTGAAATATATACGAACAAGAAAATCCTCAAGTATATATTCTCACATAGAAAGTTGAACATGCGCCAATGAAGATGGTTAGAGCTGATAAAAAACTATGACTACTCAATCCATTACCACCCTGGGAAAGTAAACAAGGTGGCATATTCTCTAAATATAAAGGACCCAATGATTCTATCATTTATGAGAATTGAAAAGGATCCAATATTTTTAGATTTGATAAAGATGGACTTGGAAATTATAAAGAAGGGAACATCATCAATCCTTTCAAAAATGATTGCTCAACCATCTCTTTTGGAAAGGTTAATGGATGCTTAAAAGGATGAAGTGGGAATTCAGAAGAAAGTGGAAGCTATCAAAAAAGGTAATTCATCGGTGTTCAATATCAATGAAGAAGGAATTGTGAGATTTTAGAAAAGACTATGTGTACTATCAAGTCTGGAGCCAAAGAAGAAACTTTTGGATGATGCACATAGCTCTAATTTTTCTATTCACCCAGGAAACACCAAGATGCATCGAAGTCTCTGAGATCATTATTGGTGGGAGAATATGAAGAAGGAGATCGCTGTGTATACATAAATGTGCCTGGTGTGTCAGCAAGTGATGGAAGAGAGGCAGAAATATAAGGGGATGATGCAACCATTTCCCATAGTAGTATGGAAATGGGAGAACACCACCATGGACTATGTCACTAGACTTTTGAAGTCATCTAAAAGAATCAATGAAATCTAGGTTATTGTGGATCATCTTACAAAGTCTGCACACTTCATTGCAATTGAGGAGGATTCCTCTTTGGATCAACCGGGACAGATATATATCAGGGAAGTGGTAAGGATGCATAGAGTAACACTATCTATTGTATCTGATCGTGATCCGAGATTCACCGCTATGTTTTGGAAAAGTATTCAACATGCTCTGGATACTGAACTGAACTTCAGTACGGCCTATCATTCTCAAAAAGATAGCTAATATGAGAAAACTATTCAGACATTAGAGGATATGTTAAGATCATGTTTTATGGACTTCAAAGGAGGATGAGACCAACATCTTCCACTAGTTGAATTCTCCTACAATAATATTTTCCAATCGAGCATCCTAATGGAACCTTATGAAGACCTATATGGGAAGAGGTGGAGAACACCAACATGTTGGGATGATTTCGGTGAGCGTAAGTTGTTAGGATGAGAAATGGTCAAAGAAATGGTGGAGAAGGTGAAAACCATTCAGCAGTATATCAGGGTAGCCTAGAGTCGACATAAGAGTTATGCAGATAACCATTGATGAGACCTTGAGTTTAAATATGGATATATAGTATTTATATGAATATCTATATGTAATAAGGTCATGATGTTTGAAAAGAAATGAAAGTTAAGTCCTAGGTACATCGGCCCCTTCAAGATTCTTGATCATTTCAGTGTGGTGGGATATTTACTAGCTCTTCTACGTACCATGGACTAGTACATGAAGTCTTTCATGTATCCCTCTTAAGGAAGTACATACCAGACCCTTCACATGTACTCTCTTCATAGGTAGCACAACTAGAGGATGATCTTTCTTATGAGGAGAAACCAGTGATGATTTTAGATTGTAGAGAAAAAGCTCTACAAAATATGACAATTCCCCTCGTGAAGGTGTTGCGGAGAAACCACAAGTTTGAAGAACCGATGTGGGAATTGGAGGAAGTGATGAAGGAAAGTAACCCAGATCTTTTTTAGTGTGGGAAAAATAATTTTCAAGGGAGAAATTTCTTAAGGGGGGAGATTGTAATGACCCAAACTTTCATTAATGAAAATTCTTCTTGATCTAATTAAATGTCTTATTATGGTTATATAAAATGTAAACTTCATGGGTTTATTTTTGGATTTTAAAACACCTTTAATAATTGTGACCGTTTCTAATATAGCCATTGAATAGTGATCACATGATTAGTATAAATATAGGGCTTTAACCAATCCAATTTACTCAGGTAAAGGAAGCGATGGTCTCATATAATAGACTTCCCCGTATGAAGCCCATTTGTTAGAGCTCATAAAGGAGGTGGTGTCATTGTGATTTTATCTTGACCAATCCCAAGATGAGCAGAATACGTTAATCTTGAACCGAACCACCTATTGGATAAGATGAAGTTGACAGAGATTATCACCCGGATGATGTTATCCAAGCCACCCCAAGAGTCTGTCACCATCGCACACCTTACCCTTCAATCTGATGTAGGTGTTAGAAGGGGTTATGTAACAAGACCCTATCACTAGGATTATGTGTATTATTTTATTATATAATAATTGATATACATTTATTTTATTATTGTAACTTTGTAAATAGTTTTTCATGCACAAATAGTATTTTTAGTTAATATTCAACTATGAAATCTCTATTGATGATTTAAGGGTATTTTTTAAATAAGTAATATTTTAATAAAATATTATTATTATTAAATTAATTTTTATCAAATATAAATGATCTTATAATTTTATGAATGCAATTGTAATTTTTATTAAGGTTTGAAAGCTGTTTTTTGTCAAAAGCCATGAATAATTGATAAATATCAGTTTTTATTTTAAAATTAAAAATCACCTATTTATAAAATTATTTAGATTAAATGAATATTATTTTTAGAATCAGGATGTTAAAATTATCCAATCAGGAATTTTTCAAAATTTTCTAAGACAGTCAAATTATTGTGTAAAAATTAAACACCTTTTAAATATATAATATGTTTTATGACATCATAATGACCCAATAGTGATGTAATAAAATACTATAAACATTATTTTAGGCCAATATATGTTTTAGCAATAAAATAATGTGATTTTATAATTTTTTGATTTATTTTACAAAGCTTTAGTGGACACTCCTAGACTAATAAAACATTTTCTATTTTAAAATTTTTTTCCTTTAGAGTGTGACTCACCTCCACATAAGCAACCTTATTTTTTAAAAAATTTCGGCCATTAGCCTCATAAACTATTTTTTTTCACTCCCCTTTTGTAAAAACTATGGGAAAAACCATGGTATGGTTTTTGGTTTTGATTAGTTTAATATGTGGTGTCCCAAACCTAAATAATAAAGAATTCCCTCTCCTTTCCTATATAAACCAACCCAAGCTCCCACATCCTCTTCACTCAGGGCCTTTGGTGTTCATCCAACATTTTCCCCGATCTCTACAATCCTTTCAAGGTGCCCCATGCTATCAAGAAGCCTCTCTCAATCCTCTCCCAAGCCTTTGGAATCACAGTTCCAAGTAAGGTATTTATTCTGTTCTCATTTTTCTTCAATTCTATTTAGGTTTTATGCCCTTTTTTCAATTAAAAATGTTGGGGTATTATTTATCACCTCCCACATACTTCCATTTTAATATTTTGATGATGGGATACCCCTTTCTCTCTCATTAATCCCTCCTATGTACACCCATTACCATGCTGAAATTCCAAGAGGGATTTCTCTCTCCTCTTTTACGTCCAAGTAATTATTTCATACTATGCATCTAAATTAGATTAAGTTTGTTGGTAAATGTATCTATATGCCCCCTTACCATCCATTTCACGTATATATAATGAGACACCCATTTATCTCTCATCAATCATTTTTTATGAGTTCTTGTTTCACGCCGTTATGCTACTGAAATTGCACTACGATTTTCCAAGCCAATGTCCTTGTG
Source organism: Viscum album (assembly GCA_963277665.1). NCBI lineage: Eukaryota > Viridiplantae > Streptophyta > Magnoliopsida > Santalales > Viscaceae > Viscum > Viscum album. Next base: position 2,122,917,103 of record OY728123.1, on the reverse strand, counting down.
TAGTGAATACCATGCCCATTTCTCTATCAAGGGTATTCACATTTATGAACATTTACATATTGATTATAAATCTTCATGTATATATTCCACATCAATTTATTTTAAAATAAATGTTGATGATTGATTCCATGTTGTGTGATCCATGTGGCACACTTATGCATGAAATGAAATGTTTAAGAAGGGTGCGCTGTGATAGCGCTACAATGCATTTGGGAAAGTATAGTATCATGATATGTCATGTAAAATGAGTGTTTAATCATGCTAATTCATGTGCAACGAGGGTTTACTCGTGATCCATGTGTAATAAGGGATTACTAATGCTTCATGTGCAATGAGCCTTGGCTCATGTTAATTCTATGTTAATTGTTGTTTCCCCATTTCCATGTTATGATTATCATGATTTATCATTCCTTTATGTTCATGTTTCTCTTGTGTTCCATTGATATTTCTATTGATTAAAATGTAATGTATTCCCCATGCTATTCCATGTTAATTCCATTACTGGGCTTTAAAGCACTCCCTTTTCTTATGCATCTCCTCAGGTTATCCTATGCAATTCTAAGTACGAGGGGATGTAGAGGTTATGTAAAGGATGTTTTCAATAAGAGGTCGCATTCTATGCTTTAAGTTTTAATTGAATGTTCCTAATCCCCAATGACACTAGACCTATCGATCTTATATGTTATATCAAGTGAAGGTTTTTTGTAATAAATCATGTTTAAGTATGTAATAAAGTACATGGTTGTTATATATATTCCCTCATAGTAATATACCCAGTCAAGTTTACCTACACATTGACTAAATTGGGTTTCAAAATATCTTAGGCTTGACTCCTTAAACACCAAAGGATTCCGAATAGAAGTGGGGTTATGATTATGTAATGGGTAGAATATACCGCCAAGACTAGGTATCGATAAGTAACTTCGAAAGAAAATATCATCAGTAGTCATCAAAACTCAAATAATTGATAAAATATACATTACAACTAAAACTACAGAAAAACATGATTTTAACAGTGATAGAATCAGCCTTTATCAGCACTAGAAATGTGTTCATAACCTTAGAGCGGATAAAAGTCCATCGCTTTTATCAGTTCTAAAAAATAATTGATAAAGGGTATATTTATCAGTGCAAATAAAATCAATGATAAATCATAATTTTATTATCACATTTAAAAGAACTGATAAAATACCCCATTTAATAGGACATTTATTTACCACGAATAAATAGTACCTTAATCAGTTCTTTTAAAAGCATTGATAAATGGGGTCTTTTACCATCACTTTTTTTGCACTGATAAAAATATGATTTATCATCACTTTTTTGGGATAATATTTGTATTATTTTCATCACTTTTTAATGAAATGATATAGATAGACTTTATCATCACATTTATTAGCACTAACAAAGGTGAAAACTGTAGTGTGATGATGCATCACACTGCATCACTAGAAACAGGTGAATTGTGCTAGAACATCGCACTTCATCAGTAGAAACAACAAAAAATTACTAAAATAAGATAAAAATACTAAATTTAATTGAAATAAAATTTCTAATAGAAATAAAAGAAAAAGAAAAAAATATTATTGAGTATTTCATTAGTTTTTTTTATTAAAATTAATGTCAGATTTGAATAACAAAGAAAGACTAAGAGTCACACCAGTCACACCATGAAAAAAATTGCGGTGTGACTGAATGCTAAAAATTCTAAATGACTAATGGATCATTGTACTAAATCATTAAAATAATTTTAATGTGTTTTCTCATTTTTGAGTATTTTAGTTGTTGTTTTGATTAATAATAATGTCAATTTTGAAAAAAAATGTACTTGGAGTTATACCAGTCACACTGTACATTGGATAGAGCTAAGGATGATACCTACACCCACAAATTATGTATGGGCTGTTTTCCTAAAGTACCAAAACATTATGAATGAATTTTCTTTATTTTGAGTATGTTAGTAGTTTTTAAAAAAAATATCAATTCCAATATTGAATAAAAAGATGCACTTAGAGTCATACCAGTCGCACAGTGTGTTAGGTAGAGGTGAAATTAATACTTAATAATAAAAAATAATATATTCATCATTTTCCTAATGTAATAAAACAATCCAAATTCATTTGAATAGTTTTGAGTATGTCATGTTTAAAAAAAAGTAAATTTTGAATAAAAAAGACGAACTTGGAGTCATACTAGTCACACCATGAATCATATTGAGGGACGATTGAATGATACATGTCCCAAATTACTCACAAATCATTTTCCTAAAGTATCAAAATAATAAGAATGTATTTTCTTAGTTTTGATTATGTCATTTGTTTTTTTATTAAAATTAATGTCAGTTTTGAATAAAAACATGCATTTGGAGTCATACATGTCACATCGTGCATCATATTGAGACACAAAGGATGCTAAATATTACAATGATTTATCGGTCATTTTCCTAAAGTATCAAAATAATAAGAATGCATTTTTTTAGTTTTGATTATGTCAACTTTCTTTTGATTAAAATTAATGTTAGTTTTGGATAAAAAGTTTTACTTGGAGTCATACCAGTCACACTGTGAGTTATATTGAGGTTAGTCTAGTCCCTACATGTGAAGAATTATATATGTATCATTTTATTAATGTAAAAAAAACAATAAGAATGTGTTTTCCTAGTTTTGAGTATGACAGTCATTTTGTGCTAAATTTAATGTGAATTTTTAATAAGAAAGATGCACTTGGATTCATACATATCACACCATGCTTCCAATTGAGGCATGGATGAATTATACCCATCTCAAATGACAAGTGTATCATTTTCCTAAAGTATTAAAATAATTGCAATGTGTATCATTTTCCTAATGTAAAAAAACATTCATAATTTGTTTTCCTAGTTTTAAGTATGTAAGTTTTTTTACTAAAATTAATGTGAATTTTGAATAAAGAATATGAACTTGGAGTCATACCAATCACAACATGCTTCAGATTGAGGTGTGGATGAATGATACACATCCCAAATGACTAGTGTATCATTTTCCTAAAGTATCAAAACAATTGGAATGATTTTTCTCATTTTAAAAAATGTCGGGTGTTTTTTATTAACAGTAATGGCACTTTTGAATAAAATACATTCACTTGGATTAATATCGTTCACACCGTGCATCTGATAAAGGTGATACTCATTCCTACACATCAGAAATGACTCATGTATTGTTGTCATAATGTACCAAAACAATCTGAATGCATTTGATATATTTTGAGTTTGTTAGTTATTGTTTTACTAAAATTAATGTCAATTTTGAATAAAAAAAGATTCACTTGAGGTCACAATGTGTGTAACATTGAGACACGGTTGAATGCTACACATCCCAAATGGCTCATGAACAATTTTCCTAATGTATTAAAACAAATGGAATGTGTTTGATGAGTTCTGAATTTGTTAGCTATTTTTTTAATTAAAATTAATATATGTTTTGAATAAAAAGTTACACTTGGATTCATACCAGTCACACCATGCATCATATTGATGTGTGGATAATTCATACATGTCACAAATAACATATGGATGATTTTACTAAAGTAACAAAAAATCCACATATTTTTTCTTATTTTTGAGTATGTTAGTTTTTTTACTAAAGTTAATGTTGCTTTTGAATAAAAAAGATGTACTTGAAGTTATACCGGTCACACCATGCGTCCGATTGAGGTACAACAGATCCCTACAAGTAACAAATGATGTATGGATAATTTTACTAATGTACCAAAATAAAAGAAATGTATTTTCTCAATTTTGAGTATGCCACATGTGTTTTTTACTAAAATGTCATTTTAAGCTGGAAAGATGCACAATAAATATTATCATAAGTGAAAATTGTTGTGTGAACTTTTAAAAAATTGTTCTAAAAAACACTCTTAATATTATCTTTATTATACATCATTTAACAATAATTTTATTATTTCCAAGTAATCACTTCTTATCCTCCTCTACTTGGATCTCCAACTCGGTCTTCGCTTCTACCTCCTCCTCCACATCGGTCTCTAACTTCAACTCTACCTCTACCTCCACCTCTGATTCCACCTCTGCCTTCTGATATGACTCCACATATTCCTATGAATTTTCAAACAATTTTATTGTTTGCAGGTGAGCACTTCTAAATAAATATATTTCCTCCATTAATCTTCTCTACGAGAAGGAGATAAAAAAATAATATATAAGCATTTTAACACTAAGTATTCACACCCCAAATATCATTTGAAGGTCATAACTCAAACTAGATCACAAAAATAGTATGTAATCACCTAAATTTGTTGTCGTCATACATTCTAAAAAAATTAAGCTACCCACTCATCTCTAAAAAAATTGATTTCTTCATTATCATGTTTTGGACACTACAGAAACATTGAACAAAACAAATAAATTGTTCTGAAATGTTCTTATAGTTAAATGTTTCTATATATACCTTAATTTGTTTCCATTTATAGTAATACATAGGATTTATTTTAGCAGACACTAACATCATTCCATGATTTAGATTTTATTTAGTGGCCTTTCTATCATAAAAAAATTATAATTTAAAAATAAAAAGAACATAAAATTCAAAGTTAATATATAAAATGTTGACTGTAGTGTATTAAATATTCACAATACACATCATGTGTGGTCAGTTCATTGAAAATACAGGTACTTAATCCATAAAAATATATTCGGTGTGTCTATATTGGCTACTATTAGCATCTAATACTTCATAAAAAACAAAATACAATTAATTAATGGGAAAAATTAAAAATATATTTTATGTGATTAGATCAAAGAGTTTTACCCTTGAATTGTAGGCATCAAAAAGTGTCTATATTCTAATTCTTGTTTATTAAATTCTTTGAGTAACTCAAATTTTTTCTTATCTATTTCATTTTTTCCAAAGTAATTTCTACCATATAAATGATACAAAGATTAATGAATCCAAATCGTTATTTGCATGATCTTCCAATTATATAGTTTTAATATAAATGAATTTTTAAAATATGAATAGTTATTAACTTTAATAAATATATTTATCCAACTATTTGGATAAACATATTATGAAAATGTACTATATATATGTATTCACAATTTAGATTCCCAACCATTCATGCTTGAAAATATAATTTAGATAATCGAGAGCAATTACATATATAATTGAAGCTCTAAATATTTCTTCTTCATAGTGAATGTAAGACATAACTTGATCTTTAAATGTAGTCTCTGTATGAAGTTGTAATGTTAATAAATGGTTCTATTGAATTAGTGGAGAGAAGGTACTCTCAGAAGATTGTTTTTTTTCTTGGCTAATTCACTGGATTTTCTTGATTCAACATTTCGTTTCTTCACTTATTTATCCATATGTAATAGCATACCTCTCTTCAATCCTTTTATCATCAACTATTACATGTTTTTCGTTTGATTTTTTTAAGGACGTACCTCACGTATCTTTATAAGATTATATAGCCATGCTATGAAATCTCTAATAGAATCTTCGACCATTGTAATATCTGGATCATCAAGTGGAATAGGAAAATCAGTATTCGGATCATAATCTACCTTAATCCCCACTCTCAATGTGATAATTTGTGAGGGGTTGATTATGTAACTAGTCCCTTAGAATATTATACACTATACAACTTGCAACACAATGATACTTTGGTGTTAACAGAAAAATATCACATACAATTAAACCCTATAGAATTTTAGTAATATAAACTCACCAGAAGTTATTTGATTCACATTTAGGAGAAATATTTTTGAAAAACTTGATTACCCCAGGTAAAATTTTGGGGTAATGACTAGCCTCAAAGCTAGTGGGATCATTTGGATCATGTGAAGATCTTTGCTCCACCTTCAGTTTGCTTTGATCTTTTCTTATACATTGGTCTTCCAAACTAGACCTCCAAACAATAACTTGTAGTGAGTCTATTTTTGTCTTATTTATTCTCATAATATTACATTTATCTTCATGTGGTTTAATCTAATTGAAATATTTTTGACGAGAGACTCCAAAACCTAATCCTCTAACACAACCATATTTTTTAGGATGCTACTTCAATGCTACTGAAAGTCTATTTTCTTTTGGTATGGTCATTGCCGATTGTTGTATCTAAACCATATAAAAAATATAATCATATTTAGTTTATGTAATATTGTTTTAAATAACAACTAATTACAATTATTTCATACTTACCCATTCTACCCATTCTGATTTTTTGTTTAAATCAACTAATATACCATCCTTATTTACATGGGCCTCTTTCAATAGCACATGATGTGGGATGGAAGTGGCTTCAGATTTTGATTCATCAATCTTAATATAAACAAAAGAACATATGTTGTTTCATATCACACTATTAAACATTTATTTTTTATTGATAATACATAACAATTTATTCTCTAATGAAGCATACCTCATCCTTCCTTTGTGACAAGGGTACGCTGGATTTGATGCATGTTCTTTATTTTCAGCACTCTTTCTATATTTCTTAAATTAAAAATTTTGAATCAAGTTGGATAAAATAAATAATGAAAAATAATATATTATTGACTACAATTCACCTGAAATTATTTCTCATTATGATGATTTCTAAATGTAGTCCATGTTTCCTACTTTATAATTTGTTTATAACAAAGTCGTGGGTGGGGCTTTATTTTCCCCTCAGAATACCTAAGATGTAACTTTACAAGAAGAGTCTGGAAGCCTCTATGTATTTTTCCATAATCCATTAGGACAAATTTCATATGAAAACATTCTAAAATAAATTAATTCTGAAACTAATAATGAAAACTAAACCAACATTTCATTATATAAATTTTTAGTAAAATATAGATTTTATATTGTAACATTATAGTTATATATTTCCAAAGGATTTCCTTCATTATAGGTTGGAAACAACAATATGAGTCAATATAAACCATCACATTAATCCTAATTTTGATCCCATGATAAATAATAAACATTGACTTGTTGGGGTAAATAGGTTGGCCGCATTGATTCCAACCAACTTGAAATTTTATACCCTGGCTTTTAGAACTGATAAATTTATTCAAAACTATAATGATGCATCATTGATTTTTTTATGTTTTCATCAACATGTTATTGAATCCCTAATAATTTCGTAGTTTCATTATCAATAGTATATTCTTTCTCGGGATTAGTAACATCATCATGTTAAGAAGAAACTGTCTGCATGAGTAGTCAAACATTTTATTTGTATTGAATAACAACAATACAATAAACTCCATGCATTGAATTCCACAATTGAATGAATCCTGCATGAAATCTTGAAAAAATATATAATACTTCAATACTGTGGTACAACTAGGGTTCATTAGCTTTATTCAATCCATCCTTGGATTCTTTATTTCCTTCCATCTATTGATGATGGGAGGAAGGCTAGTTCAAAAGAGAGAGTTTGATCCATCATCAAGTGATGGAAGACAACCAAGATTCTAAGGATTAAAGTGTCATATGAACCTACACTAACGAAACCACTCAAAAAGTCTTCTCAATTGATATATAATATCCATATACTATGGATGAACAAATAAATCCTTCATATCATAATATATCATATTGAAATAATACAATATGAAATTTATTAATTCGAAAAAATAATAGATTAATACATTATGTCCTTGAAGAAAAAGTCTTTGATACCACATATGAGTTTTAGGGTATCATCATATGATCATTATAGGGATACAAAACATAATAAAGGTCTGATTTATCTCAAGGGAAAATGTGATTGGAAAAAAAAACACATATGAAATACTTGTAATATAGTATCAGTGGAATCCGCCTTTATTCTCCTAGGGAATATGATTGATTTAAAACACTGAAGAAGAAGAAAAAGTATCCTAGCCTTTTAAGAGATTACACTAGCCTTCAATAATAGAAATATTCATGAGGTCCCTCAATCACCGAAGGAGTGCTGGCGCCTTAACCTAGTGATAAACAATGATCAAAGAATAAGAGATGGTTGGCTATGGAATGCAACAAAGGGTTAATAATAATAGGGGATCTTATCTCTATATTTTCCTATTTGGAAATAGATAAAAAAATATCATGACATATAGGACATAAAGAGACAAACCATAAAAAGTATATTTTAATCAATTTTTTCTCTCTACGGTTATTAACCAGGTTATATGGATTTTAAAATTATTTTTTTATCCAATAAATTAATTATTTATCTAATTTGATTAGTAAATCTATTAAAAAATCACATCTCATAGTTTTCGTGATCAAATATCCAACCATGGATAACTCACTTAATTTTGGGAAATACAATCTTTATATGTTTTTTTTGTATTTCTAAGTCCATTTACCCAATGATTTCTCAACTCTATCCAATCTATAAAGTTTTTAGAAATTTTTTTGAGAATACTTTTCTCATGAAATAAATTCCCCATCACTCTTTGTAACTAATTATTAATGTTTAATAATAATAATTAATTAATTAAAAAATAAAACTCTCATAATTATCATCACTAAAATAATTTTTGGAAGATGACTAATTAATTTAATATTTTTTGAATTAAAAAACAGTATTCACAAAAATCATAAATCTAAATAACCATTTTCATAGTTTAATGGTTTATATGAATTAGTAAAACAAAAAAACATGTTTAATGTTTTTTACACTTACCTTGGTCCCTATATGTTCATCACCCATAAATGAGGGACACAACTTGGAATCCCATAATCCTTAAAAACCCTAACAATTAAGTATTTAAAATATGTAATCTATCATATAAGATGAATTAAATTAGAGAAACTACCATGATTTTGGAACCCTATATTATTCAAATGAATAGAAACCCAAGGGGGTATGAGAGGTCTCTTTGTTAATGTCTAGAGGAGAGTAAACCAACTATGTGTGTCTCTAGGGACAAATGGGCGGGATAGTCAAATACATATAAAAGGAGAAAAATGATGAAATATAACCACACTCGTTGTATTTTAGTAGCGATGATAAGAGATTTAGGGTTCATAATGTTTAAGAACAATGAAAAATGAAAAAATAGGAACCCAAAACATCAAACAATGATATAGGAAGAGTAGAAAATAACATATATTGGAGTCTAGCCTTGATTAATATGAGGGATCTTAGAGGAGTCACGCCGGTAGTAGAGGAGTTCTAGGAGAGCATGAGAATAATGAGTGACTAAGTCATGGTAAGAGTTTTTAAATAGATCAGGGACACTATTAACAGCGCTCTCAAGAAAGAGTTGACAAAGATCGCTTTTATCATCGCTAAATTTATAAGTGCTGATAAATCTGTGTTTTATTAGTACTAAATTTTTAGAGCTGATAAATATTGATCTTTATTAGTGCTAGAAAAGTGTTGTTAAATGTATTGTTATTATAAATATTTAAATAAATTTATTATAATTATATACTTATTTAAATATATGTAATTATTTATTTATAATTATATACATATGTATTTAAAAAATAATAATAATTTATATATAATAAATATTAATATAGTTAAAATAAATTTATTATTTATTTCTAAATATTTATTTACAAATATATTTTTAACATTATTAATGGAAATATAATCTTAAATACGTGCATTTTTGAAATGAGTGAAATTGAATAATTCAAAATGAGTACACATTAAAAATATTGAAAAAACTAGATATATTTTATTAATAAAAAATAAGTTATTATATATATATATATATATATTGAAGTGGATGAATACATGTTAAAAATACTAAAACATAATATATATATATATAATAAAAATACTCAAATTCAAAAAAACATTAAAAATGAATACTACAACTATAGTATTAAAAAAATTGATCAATGAAAAACATAATATATATTAAATTTATCATGTTATAATTAAATTAAAAAATATACTAAAATTTGAATAAATTACATAAATATTAGGTGTATGAGTTTCTATATATTGCGTAGATATATTTGTTTGTTTGTTTGTGTATACAAATTCATTAATATATATATATATATATGAAATAAATGACAAAACAACATTTAATATAGGTTATATTGAAAAATTAAAAAACATTAAAAAGGAATAAGACATTAATATGTTTTTAATTAACATTTTATATATATTATACTTATTCATTTTATATATATGTATTTAATATATACTATTTGTTAATTTTTATAATATATATTTTTGTATACTAAATTTATTCATTTTTATCAACAATTATTTAATTAATAAAATGTTGGATAATTTTATTAACATACTCATTTTATTTTTATATCTTTAATTTTACATTTTATTATGGACCTTTATTAGCACTAAAAAAGTGCAAATGAACAAAAAAATTTATTAGCGCCAAAAAAGTGATGATAAAGGAAACCTTTTATAAGGGTTATAAATGAAGCACAGATACATGTTTCCTTTATCAACGCTAAAATAAAGTACTGATAAAAGTTAACTTTTATTAGTGCTAATAATGAAGCTGTGATAAACTGTACATTTTATCACTACTTTTTTAGCACTGATAAAGATGAACTTTATTAGTGAATTTTTCGAGCACTGATAAATTCCAGTGCTTTTATGGGTATGTTTTATAGTAGTGTAAATTCCTATAGATAAATACCTTAACCCATTGTATAAAAATATATAAACAACTAAACATCCCATACATGACACAGATACATAATCATAATCCCCCGTGGGAAGATCATATACATGAGAACTAAAAACAAACTAAAATTAAAAAAAACAGAAGATGAATAAAAAACTAGATATGAGTCTTGTCTTGGTCCCACATCCCAAGTGAAATCCCAACTAGCCAGATTAGCCATCAAACATAGGGACTATTCCCTTGTCCTAACTTGTAACCATTAATTATCTTTGTGTACCCACAACACTCTAGAAGGTTATGAGTTTAACTATGTAGTCCACCACAATTAATTCCCCTACATATATCCAGTCTAAATAGTTTTCATGATTATATGACATAATAAATTTATGATAGTAAAAAAAAATCACCATCGATGCTTGGTTTCCATAGAGACACTTGAGATAGACCATACCTTATTAGGCTAGTGATTAGGTGTATTTGAACTTGATACCTAACCAAACCAGGGTTCAAAATGGTCCCCACCTATAATATCATCAACCTCAATCCATTGGGATGGATATGAACCCACCCCATATACCATCACACATAAACATAAACTTATTGGGTGGGATAGGTTTGCACCCCAGATATAATCACATATCAGCATCGATCCCCATGGTGAGATAGATACTTGCACCAAATACTATCATATATAATCACAAATCACTAAGGAAATATATGTGCCGACCATGATTATAATATCCCATCATTTACTTCAATTTTTAGATAAGTACAAACATGGGATATTGCCTAATCTCATGACCCCCCTAGGTTAGATAAGTGTCTATCGATGGTCTATCTCGATCATCATGCCAAGGGATGAAATTATACAGGGCCTCTTGGTATCATATCATAGCAATATGAGTCGGAATAGTTCCCATCGTTAGTTCCATATCATATCATTCCCACATAGGGTTTGGAATAGAACCCACCCTTGGAACTATCTCATTTACTTTACACATTGATGTAAGAAAGTCACCCTCCCCTAGTATCATCACATAAAATGACATATTTCCCTCACCAAAGGTGGAAATAGAACCCACCCTTATTAAAAACATATGGTATCATTGTTCACATCTATAGTTAGGATAATTCTAAATGTAAACACAAGGATGTGTTTCAATAAATTAGTCACAAACTCAACCAAGTTTTAAAACCATACTCACCAAGGGCTTTAATTAAAATAACTATCTTGTATGTTCCGCATATTCAATATCTAGGGATCATCCAAGAGTATTCAGATTCAACCCATGAGGTCACAATTCCCTTAGAGGGAAATCATTGGGTTTCACAAGAGAATTTCCGTTACATTTTCTCAAGGAACACCTCACCTGGAGGCACAAGGTATAGTCTCTACAAATTTTAAATAGACACCTTATGCCCTGAACAAGGCAATTCTATTAGGGAATAAATAAGGAAACCTTTTAATTGATTTTTAGGCTAAGAACACAATATGTTGGCATGATCATGCATCATACCCACCAAAAAAATGATTTTATACCATATATATTTTTAGAGAACACTTAATTTAATCCTTTAGAAATATTCCTATTGAATATCATCAACCAATTCAGTCCAAAACAAACAGAATTAAGAAATCATAGAAAATCCATGAAATTGGTATAAACAGAGACAAATCACATAAGTCTAGAAGAGAGGAAGGAAACAATATTACAAGAGGATAGGTAGACCTAGTGATCTAACATAATAAATGAGGAATGAAACTGATGAGGAGCATAAGATATCTTACTCAAATAATTCAGGTTATGAAAAGAGGCACTATTGACTTGAATTGAAATACTATAAGTAAAATGATAATTTTTTTAAGTGCGTTTTAAAATTTTATTTTTTTATTAAAAAGGGATAAGGTTGGGGATATTCTAAAAAATGGGTCTAGAGAAGAGTGAACCATGTTTACTCTTCATTCCTCACTAGAAAGCGTCAAAGGGGTTGACGCTTCCTTTGGAGATTTTATAAACAAAGAGTGACGATGTTTACTCATCTTCCAGATATGCTTAATAATATTTTTTTCAATATATATATATATATATCTAATGAAACATAAGTAAATATTAATTAAAAATTAAATAATATTAACTTAATATCAATAATGATTAATTACATGTTTTTTAAATATTAAAAAATATTGTAAAAAAATATTATTAAAAAATAATACAAATAAATGATAATAAATATTGAGTAAATATTAACTAAATATTCTTAAATAATAATTAATATTAATAAATATAAAAAAATGTAATTAAATATTAGTAAATATAAATAAATAGTAAAAATAGTAATAAAATAGTAATAAATATTAATTAAATATTCAAAAATATTAATTAAATATTAATACATATTGATACATATTCCTAAACACTAAATAACTATTAATAAATACTATTAAACATAAACAAATCATAATAACAGTTAATGAAATATTCATTTATACTCATAAATACCAATAAATATTAGTAAATATAAAAAAATATAAATACAATTTAGAAAATATTAATAAATAGAAAAAAAATATTTCTGAACATTTAATAATATTTATAAATATTAATAAAAAATTAAAAAATGATAAAAAATAAATACATATTAATAAATATTCATTAATATTAATCGATATTAATGAATATTAATAAATATCAGTTAAATATCAATTAAATATTAGATAATTATTTATAAATTTTTGTAAAATTTTAATAGGTATGTGGTCAAGAAAGATTTTATTAAGAATATAAATATTAATTAAATATTAATGAATATAAAAAATATTAATTAAATATTTATATATGTTAAATAAATTTTAATAAATATTAACAAAATATTAATAAATATTAATTAATATTAATAAAAATTATTAAATCTAAGTAAATATTAATATTTATGAATATTTTTTAACATTTAGTAATATATAATCATATTTATGAATATTTATGAATATTGATGAATATTTAATTGATATTTAGTCATATTTCAAAAAATCTCTTTAGTATTTACTAATATTTATATATATTTATTTAATTTTTATTAATATTTATTTAATACTAATATATTATTTATTAATTTTTATTTATCTTTTATGATATCTTGTTAATATTTATTAATATTTAGATAATATGTATTAATATTAATTTAAATGAATTAATATTTAAATAATATTTATCAATATTTAAATAATATTTATTAATAATTAATTAATATTATATAAATTTTTATTAATAATTATTTATTGTTTTTAATAATTAATAATTTTTAAAAAATATTTTTAAATATTTTTAAATATTTAAAATTATTTCATTACTGTTTATTAATATTTTCTAGTATGTTATTTATATTTAAGAAAATTTAATTAAAATTTATTGATAATTATGATATATATTGATATTTATTGGAATTTATTTGTTTTAAATTAATATTTAATTACATTTATGAATGTTTAATTAAAGTTTATTGCTTTTTGTAAATATTTGATTAATATTTAATTAATATTTCTTTAATATTTATTATGATTTGTTTATATTTATTTATATCAGCAATATTTATTAATATTATTTTAATATTTACAAATATATAATTAATCTTTATTAAAATTTTGTTAATATCAGTTAATTTTTAATTAATATTTATTTATATATCATTAGTATTTATTAATATTTATTTAATATTCGTAAATTTTTATTAATATAGAATTTAAAATTTAATCAGATATATATATATATATATAAATATATAGTAAAAATTATTTTTAAAAATATTTTGAAGGAAGAGTGAACGTCATTCAGTCCTCCTTTAGAAAAATCCCCAATGGAAGCATCAACCTCGATATAGCTTCCCAATGAGGGGAGAAGAGTGAACGTGGTTCACTCTTCTCCATACCCATTTTTAAAACCATCCATAACTCTACTGCTTTTTTAAAAAAATTAATTTTTAAAACCCATTTAAAAAAAATTATCTATGAGGAAAGCCTTATTTATTAACTTTTGAATATTAAAAACGTTTAATTTTTCTATATTTAAAAAATACCTAGAACATGCACTATAGAATCTCCACAATGGTGACTATTAAATAACCCTCCCGGAGGAAGACTCATGACATGGGCCTTCTATTCATGTTGTGTCTCATTGCCTCCCAAAAGAACCTAATACTTAAGCCCAATTTTTTGAAAGTGTGGCCACCCCCATCATGCCACATTTCTTCCTCACTAGATTGACTTCATTAAACAACACCTCTTACTATAGTGTATTCCCTCACTAGAGTTCATACTGTAACCCATGGGGTCATGATGTGATGAATCTCAAACTTAAGATTATTATTTAGTCTTACATAGCAATCGAAAGAGAGAAACACCAAAGGCGATGTTGTGGTGTATGTAATAAATTGTACATCAAATAATTAACAATGTAATAAATTATGGTCCAATAAAATATATTATCTAAATATTAATGTTGTATATTATGATAAATATGATATTTTATTATATATTTTTTAAAGAATTAAATTCAGTTGAATAATCTATTTATTACATTGATGGAAAACAATGTTCATACATCAATACTCCTTATCAACAGAGTAAATTATGGTGGGTTTTTTGATGGTAGACCCACCTATAAATATAATCCCTCTACACTTGGTGGATTAAGGAAAATATACATAATCTATATCCTCATGCAGATTGTAGAAGGCATTCAGGTTTTAATTTAACCATTATGTATTTTTACAATGGTTGGAGTTATGTAAAATATTCCTTTTATTAAAGAAATTTTCTAATCATAGAATCACACATTCTTGAAAATTTCTTAACTTTGGTATCCGAGAGAGGATTATACCCATGTCTTGTAATAAAACTTCTTACACTTTTTTTTGAAAAACTCTTATATTTCTTTATTTTGTAAATGACACATTTCATTGTGTACCTTCATCCACATCATTTCTTCATTTGCAACTATTAATGATGTTTTTCACATCCTTAATTTATTAGTGATGATTTATTTCTTCTAAATTTTATTAATATAAGGATTTTCCACATCATTCCTAATTGAATAAAATTTACATATTCTGTAAAATCATATTAAATAATACATGCACTTGTTGCAATTTCTGTAATCAAAAGATATTTATTTATCTTTATTTTTATTAGAAAAATATTAAATTTTTTTATATTTTGAACACTGGTAGTATGAATAATAAAAATTTAATATTATGAAATATGATTGAATTATCATGTTATAATTCAATAATTTAGGAATTAAACTATCAATGGAAAATTCTATGATTTTTTTAAATTTTATTAATTTGGGTTTTACCACGACATTCTTAATTAATTAAAAATAACATATTCATTATATCACATTAAATAATATAACAAATTTTATCCCACATGAATTTTTATTATATTTCATTAGATGAAATATTAAATTAAATTTTCATAATTTTTGCATAGGTATTATGAATATTAAAAAATTAATATTTTGTCATATGGTTTCTTGAATAATCAAATTATAATTAAATTAATGAATTAAAATATTACTTGATAATTATTGATTTATTTGTCAAATCTATTAAATTAAAATTTTTCCCGCAGGAAATTTTATCTTTTTTAGTCTCATGTTGAAAGAATTTACTATTTGAATTATGTAATTTACACTAACGAGCATGTATTTAGTTTTCAGTTATGCCTTCATGATTTTCTAATATTCATTGTTACATTCTTGAATTAAAGGGTGAAAACAATAAAACTTGGATGGAGACAATTCTTCCTCATCTGGGATAGATGGAAATTGATTATGATATTTAGAAAGATGAACTGTATGTAATAAATAATGATATCACACTAGATGATATATCACTTTATAAACATTGGGAGGGTCAATCTGTTATAGTACGGTGTTTATAAAAAGAAAATAATGTTCTATCATTATCTATTGAGTCGATGGGCATAATAATTTTCACAACATTATAAAAGATATACATGAGGAATTAATCTCTTCAGATAAACTATTAGCAATCATATTAATCATTAAGTTCTCATCTATGCGACTGACCACTCTGAATGGTGCGTGTGAGTACATCATGCAGGGAGGGATATTATAGCTCAACATAAGAATCTTGAGGTTGATATATCTGGGTCATTTCTTGTGCATTATATTCTCAACACTCTATCGCATCAATATGGTCCATTTAAAATATCTTATAACACACATAAAGATAAATGGTCAATTAATGAATTAATTACAATGTGTGTTCAAGATGAGGAAAGGATTGTGGTTGAAATAGGAGAAACCAATATGCTAACAATGAACCAGAAACAAAATGGTGATAAAGTTCATGCCAATATAAGGGGGATATATAAATTTCTTCCTCAGCCAAAATTTAAGGATGAACTCATTTGTTTCTTTTATAAAATAAAAAGACACGTAAATAAAAGTTGTTAGAAATTTCAGAAATGGATTGAAAAGAAAGGTATTTCAATATTGTTGGTTTGTTATGAATAAAATATTGTTGATTCAATTTATAACACTTTGTGGATTGATTCTGGTCCTACAATCCTCATTGTGAATACCTTGTAGGGTATGCAAAACCTAAGGAAACCAGTGGATAGTGAGCTTGGAATGTACTCAAAAGGAAAGATGTGCTCAATTGTGGAAGTCGTCGGTGTAACATCCCAAGTAAGTAATGAATAATATATATTTTTATCTATGTCTATTAATGAATTAGATAGTGTTTTAGAGGCTTAAAATGAAAATAAATCCAATCTTTAGCATGGAATACAATAATATTTTTAAAAGATTGTTTTACTGCCTTTTGATGGAAAACCATTTTTAAATCTATCTTTTGACAATTTTATAAGCTATGTTTTTTAAAATAAACTTATTCATTATGATTGGGACATCAAATTTTACTTTGTGTGATTTTTTGGTATTTTTCTGACAATGTTCATTTTTCAATGAATAGTGAAAAATACTGCATTTTACATCAAAACTGCTTTTTAATCTAATTTATTTATATGATTAGATTATCTTTTGAATTGGTTTTGTAGTGAAATTAGAATATATTTTTAACATTTTATCCAATGGTGGTCATTGGAATCAATTTCACTTTTAAATTGGACTTAAACTAGTGTCAATCTTTTGATACTTATTGTTTCATAAAAACACGTGATTTGCTCTGACAGCGGGAATTAATTATTTAATTAATTAATGTGACTTATATGTTTTGAATTTTGTAAAATAGACTTCATTTTTGAATTCTTAATATCAGATATAGCTTAGGGTGAATTTTTGGTAATTTTCTGAAAAACTTCAATTTTTGATGAATAGTGAAACCACTAAGTGGTACTTATAAAGACTGATTTTCTGTTTAAATGAAATTTTGCCATCATTGTGTTTTGAATTTCAAAATTCCGAAATACATGGTTTTAATTAAGAAGTAAAATGTGGTTCAATGAGATTATAATAATTTTTTTGGTGAATAGTAACTTATTAAGTTCTTAATCACGATTAGTGGTAATTAGTGTAGTTTAAGGTAAAAATAATGCTTTAATGAAATAAGATGAGCTTGACACATGTCCTACCCTCATTGGTTGTGTCATGGACGACCAAGAAAATCCATGTGTCAACTAGGGGACCCCATGGATCCACTTTGGTTGGGAAATGACATAAACAACTTTTTATTTAATGTAAAAGTAAAAATGACACAAACATAATATGTTTTACGAAAACAATTTTTACATGGGGTTATAAAGATCATAATTTTGATTATAAACAGTCATTGGAAAGATAAAAAGATTTACTACATCATAGTATTTTTTTATAATTTTTAGACATTAAATAAATTAAATTATTTATGACATAATAATGATGCAGCGATGACATCATTATTTGACGATTTAAATAAAATGGAAAGATAATGTAAAATCTATGAACTACACATATCCAAAACCAATTGGATGAGTGGATTTAGAACCCTTATCACCTTATCCAAGAATTATATCAATGTGGGACCTTTTAAAACCGAAACACATTTTCAAATAAAGTAATATTTCTTTACTTTCCAAAAGTGCCCCTCCTCTCCTCTTATAAAAGGCCCCCACCTCTACCTCATTTCACACACTCCTCAACCCTTTGGCTCGGCCAATCCCTGACCATTTACTCTCTCCACATCCCTCTCCTCATCCTAGAGGATTCCCTTTGGGAAGAATCCTTTCAACGGATGCCTTTAGGCTTAAATCAAAAGGAGTTACACTTTTAAAGGTAATTCATTCTCTCATGTTCATTTGTTTTATTTTGTTTCTCCAAACCCCTAAACTCTTTTTATTTACTTATTTTGTAACAACAACAGTATCTTAAATATACCAGGATGTTGTTATAATATTTATTTGAGCTACAATCTCACACAACTACATCAAATGGTTAAAGAACATACGGTTTCCTTGGATGGCGAAATTCTGCCTCCCGAAACGATGATTGTTCAATACTCATTTAACACCTTCAAAGGTAGCCATTATGATGTCAATATTTTTATATATGATATATAATATGTTTATGTTTTCCTTAAGCTTCTGTTTTTTTTCATTTTGGGCATACCTTTATGGTTTCCATTTTGGGTAAACACGATATCTTCATTTTAGGAAGTGCGGACTACCGCCCCCTGAAAGTGATTTGATTCGTTAATACCATATGTGGGATGTGTAAAGGATAAAGTTAATGATATTATATATGTTACTATACTGGAATTATAATATACTCTTATATCATTATGATTCCATTCCAGAAAATACTAAATAGAAATGGAAGTAGCGTTCATGCGTACGTACGACTTACCGTCTCCATGAACGGTGAATTTCATTTCTTACCTCTAAATGTGATGTAATATTATAAATACATGTATATGATGAATATATATGATATATATGGTATCCAAATCATTAATATCATTCTGGATATAATGAACCTTTGACCAAATTAACAACATGTAAGTGTAAGAAGTATATTTTTGACTTAAGAACCGAATACCGACAAATTGATCACTATTAACTTAAATGATTACATGATGTTCATAACATGGTATATGTAACAGCCCAAGATTTTATAAAAAAATATTCTTTTAATTTTATTAAAGTCTTGTGTTGTACGCTACACCAAAAGGATCTTGCACAACACGCATCCTTGACTTGCCTTGCATTACACGCAATCACGACCTTCCTCGATAGCGTGTGTAATACGCAATACCGAGTTTCACTAAACAACGATATGCTATTAAAATATTATTAAAACTAGCTGTTATGAATAGTAATAACCACTTTTTAAAACTCTGTAAATCTTATTTTTTAAAATGAACTTCATTTTTGGATTCGGAGTATCGAATTTAGCCTAAGGTGAAATTTTGGTACTTTTAGGATAACTTTCATATTCTGATGAATAGTGAAAATTACTAAATTATAATTAAAAACAATTTTTTTAATCGAAATAATTAATAGTGATAAATTATTAATTTGAGTGGTTTTAAAGTATATTTAGAATATATTTTTACAATTTAATACAATGTTGGTCACTGGATGTAATTTCACATTTAAACCAGACATAATCAAGTGTCAATCTTTTGATAGATATTGTTTCTTAAAAACACGCTATTTGTTTTAACAGCAGGATTTAATTATAAAATTAATTAATGCAAATTCTATGATATGAATTTGGTAAAATAGACTTCATTTTTGAATTCGGAATATGAAATATAGCTTAGGATGAAATTTTGGCATTGTTCTGAAAAACATCAATTTTTGATGAATAGTGAAACTACTAAGTGGTAGTTAAAAAAATTAATTTCTTCATAAATCTTAATTTTACCGCTTCTGTGAATGGAATTTCAAAAATCCGAGAGACACGGTTGATGTCAGTAAGTAAAATTTGGTTCAATGAGATGAAAATAATTTTTGGTGAATAATAACTTTTTACTTTTTTTTACCACGGTTAATAGTAAATAGGGTAACTAAGGGTAAATATGATATTACTATTACCCTAACACATGTCCTAATTCTATTGGATAAGTGTAATTCGACCAAAAACAACCTTATGAATATAATATGACCATTTAGGTCCACTTGGATTAGATTATGACATTTAATATTATATTATTTAATGAATAGTTAAAATAGTTAAAATCAAAGTTTAATAACTAAAACATTTTTAATATGGGGTTATACATAAGATAAATTCGACTATAAATATTCATTAGAAATCTAAAACGATTTCCTACATAATTATATTTTATTTATAATTTTTAGACTTTAAATAAATTAAGTTATTTATGACACAATGATGATGAAGTAATTACCCTTTTAAGGAAATATTAACATAATTGATGTTATAAATGCTCAAATGAATGTAATTTGAGACTTTTTATGACATAAACTAATTTTCTAGGTTACTATGATATATTAGTGTTGATTTAAGCAACTTGGTTCTAACATATAATTCTGTTATGACTTTCAAAAAAATCATATATCAAATATTGTCAAAATTGACACAAAATAGTTTTTAAATAAAATATTATATTATTAATTGTTATTTTATTCCTAAAAATCTAAGGTTCGGCCAAATGACTTATATAAGGATATATTTATTAATAATATATAATTTGGGGTTCGTTTGTCATGTTATAGTAAGTGTATTAACCATATAGTGAAAGA
Organism: Viscum album; assembly: GCA_963277665.1. Lineage (NCBI taxonomy): Eukaryota > Viridiplantae > Streptophyta > Magnoliopsida > Santalales > Viscaceae > Viscum > Viscum album. The sequence continues at coordinate 2,122,895,774 of OY728123.1, read as the reverse complement.
AAACAAAAAGACACGGTAAAAGTTAAATTATTTAACTTAGAGTTAAATCTAATTGATAAGGTTAAAATAATAACCTAAACTTGTCTAAATCCTATTGGTTGATAGGCTTTCGACCCATCCCCACTTTATCTTCGAAATAAGACCCTTTGGAACCATTATAAACCGATTTTGACTTTAATAAAAAATAATATTTTGAGATATTCCTAAGGTGCCCCTCTCCTCCCTTATAAAAGGACACCTCCTCCCCCTCCTCCTCACACCAATTTGAGCACTCAAGCTCGGCCAACCCCTGCCAAAATCTCTTCTCCACTTCCCTAGAAACATCCTAGAGGTTCTGGTCTTCCTCAAAGACCAATTTTAGTGCCCTAAGAGGAGGTCTCAAAGAGAAGCTTCAAAGAAGAGGTAATTACCGTTACCAATTCTTTCATCTTTATTTCTTCTTCCACTTCTTCTTCTTAGGTTGTTTCATTATGAAGTAATAACATCAGTATCACTCATATACTGATATGTTATTATAAGTATGAAACAACCCTATTTCACCATCTATCCATCCTACGGAAAAAGAAATCATTGCGCGTGCGTACGTACGGAATACCGTCTCCACGCCGTGGTATAATCTATTTTCCACCACCACCTTACATGGATGGGTATAATGGTGTAAAGAATAACTATAAATAGTTATTACAACATCATATTGATTCTGATATATTGTATAATCCACTCCAATTCAATTCAATATTTATGAAAATGATATCATCGCTCGTGCGTACGTACGGACTACCGTCTCCACAACGTGATGAGATTCATTCTCCATGTTAACCATTTAAGAATGATTATAAAGTATATATAAGAAATAATAATGAAATATATGACATTATAAAGCTACTGGATTATGTATATATATATATATATGTATGTCATCTACATACTTCCATTTCAAGACAATAAGGAATGGAAAACAGCGTTCATGCGTACGTACGGACTACCGTCTCCATGAACGGTGTTTTTCATTTTATTTATCTATCTATTATATATATATATATACTGAATATATATGATATATAAATCAAATTTTATATTCTGGAAGTAAGTAAATCATGATATAAGTAATAATAATGTCAAGAACAACAAGTCAAAACACCTACGATAAATGAAACGATTTTACCCAAAACGCTTCTTTAACATGGAATTTACAAAAGAACGGGTAATATAATGTCATAAGTGAACCATATATGATATCATAACAATGAATATGATTCTATAATAAGTCAATGACATTATTTAAATCATTATACAGGAGGTTCGGACACATACGAAGCAAATCGGACCTAAGGTAAGGGAAATATCACAATCTCATTTTTATCCGAGATTGTTTATTCGTAAGTATTTACTGGGGTGTATTTTATCATCCACATCCATGTTTACTCAATATGTAATATTATTTCCATCCACCTAAAATTGTTTAAATCCATTTTTACCCTTCGGTGAGTTTTTAGTAATACGTATGAAAGGAATCTTTTGTCGTTTTTCGTACGAGGTACTTTTTGACTTTTCCGACAAAAGTACGAAGAATGTTTTTGTTTAGCTTATACAGCATGAATGTATTTTTAAAACATTACTTCCAAGAAGCTTCCTTTAAAAGTTTTCAAGTTTATTTTTAATCAACTTCTTTTATTTTAAAGTCGTATGACATGTTATGAAAGGAAAATTGTTTTTGAAGTAGAAAGGATATTTTCCTCAAGAATGAAGTTCAAGTATTTTATCAAAATTATTTTCCATCTAAGATAATAAAAGGGTTCTGTTTTTACCCCTATTATTACATGGATTTGATTATTTTGTGATGGAAACATTTTTATGAATTCCTTTATCTTAATGAATTGTATTATGATGTCATGTTGTTTAAGAATCCCATTTTTTATTACATGGGTTATGCGATGATGTATGATTTATGATTATGTGGAACACATAAGAAAGGATTCATTATAAGATGGGTGGGACCTATATCTCCCTCCAATGCATTGGGTAAAGATTTTATATCTCATGAGATAGACATGGCTGGAACGGAAGGTTATTTCGGTTCAGTGATACAGGACTGAAACGAGGAGTGAACTCGGTTCAGAAAGGGACTTTGTCCACTAAGATAGTCTTGGCAATGAGTCAAGACTAACAAGAAATGATTTTACATGATTATGTGTGAATGCCACAAAGTTTCATGTTTTATGTTATGATTATTGTGATTACATTTCACTGCCATGATTTACCCCATGTTATGAAATTATGATCTCTTTTGCAGGTTAAGATTTCCAAAAGTTATGTGCTTATGTATATGATGTGATTGATATTTCTTTTGTTTACCCTTACTGAGCATTTGAGCTCACCCTTTTATGTTTTCTTTTCCCCAGGATATAAAGAAAGGTTTTAGGTATAAAAAATAAGAAGATCTTTATGGGAGATGTTGAAGATCTTTCACCATGATTAGAAGATTATATTCCGAGTTTCCAAAGACACTAAACTATTACGGTCCTTGTGTGTGTGTTTTTGTTATGTACTAAGTATTCCGAAAATGTAATGTAATGTCCATGTACGTCAAGATACGGGTCTCTACAGTTGGTATCAGAGGAAAGGTTTAGTCAACCTTTGGAAACTAGGATGCGAAAACGTTAGTGAGATCCCTAGAGATATTTCTAAGGTATGTCTAGGGATGTCCCTAAGGTTAAGTATACGTATAGGTTATAGTACTAGAACTACGCTAACGATCATAGAATTAAACCTAAGATGTTAGATATTGAAGGTACTCCCCCTTTATTATGTTGTTTTCCCTAGCATGATTTTTTCCTCTCACACTATTCTTTTTTGGGTTTTAGAAAATGGCTGGAAACAAGATGATTCACGATAATGGAGGATATGATGGACAATGGAATGATATTCTTCATAGTGAAATGGGATTTCGAAGTCCAATCATCATTATTATGCCGAATCAGCAATCTCATAATATGATCAATAAAGTAAAATTTGGTAAGTTTCCTGACTCGGATAATAAGAGAAAGATGGAGTTTTATGATGATCATAGAGGAAAGAAAGTTCAATTTCCCCTATGTAAATCATGTGGGAAGAGGCATCAAGGAGAATGTTTCAAAGGAACTGGAAGATGCTTTGGGTGTGGAAAAGAAGGACACAAAGCAAGTAAGTGCAAAGGAAAAGGTTCAGTTAACACCATGGATGAGGATAATGGTATTGCTATGACATCAACAATGGTTAAATGTTTTAAATGTGGAATGTACGGGCATTATGCAAACCAATGCCCTAGGGGAAAGTCTCATGAAGATAATCAGTATGGTCGTATGGGACGTATTTATGTTGATGATGATGAAGAGACTACAAATGATATGTGAGATGAAAGAATTATTGAAGCTCCGTCAATGGTTTAAGAAGGTAGTGGAATGATTACATGTTTATCAAGTGTAATGTTGTACTATAGAATAAAAATACATCTAAGGATTGTTACACTGTTGTCTTTCCTTAAGTTTTGAAAGTTTATGATGAATGGTATGAGTAACAATGAAAGGTTATTCAGATATTTTTTTTGGAAAGTGGATGATATGCGCATAATGAAGGGATAAAGAGAATCTAATATGTTTGATAGTATTCATGAGCTCATGATTGATATAAGGACTAAGTGATATCATGGTTTGAGTATATAGAATTTTGAGGATTTTGGTATGTGGAAAGTGTTAACTTTAAACTGCATTCATGTTTTCACTAAGGTATTCAAGAGAATACATGATTAAGGCCTTTGAATGTTTGGAATGTTACCAACAAGACATATATATGGGGATTAACGATAGTATTAAATCTCTTCTAATCATTTTCACTATATTATGAGAGTGGACTGCAGTATTATGGATAAGCCTAAAGATTAGAATGGATTATGTTTGACATAAGTTAGTATTGTTTAAGGATAGAAGTTTTTTCGATATTATTGATGGGATGTTATAGTAATATAGTTTTAGAAAAAGGGACAACCTGCAGGACGGGTGACAGCCCATCGCGTCGGACAAGGTCGTAGGAATCGAACCCACAACCGAAGTGCGACTGGCCTTTATCGCCTACCACTGGCCTACAGGAAGTCCCTGTTTAGTAGAAACTAGTTTTATTATATTAAGCCGTATGATATATGAAGTATAAGTCCATTTTAGGAACAATATATGATTAATCTCACTATAGATCGACTTATGCATATAATTTTTGATAACCTTTTGTTTGAGACAGATGGAATGACCCGTCATTCTATGATCTGCTAACACTTCATGAATAACAAATTCAACTTCATTTCTTTAAGAGATGAAGTGGAAATTGTTCAAGGAACGAACAACAGTGAGATTGTACCAAAATAAAGTAAGTATTTATTCTAATTCAAATTTTCAACTTTAGGGAAATGATCTTGAAAACCAAAAATGTTGTCCTAGTGATCTTATACCTGATGAATCAGATGGTAACTTATATCATCACAAATCTATGGATTTTTGATTACTGGATTTTCCATAGCCATGTTCTCTACCACTCTCCATCAGAACATGATGGTTAGATTTCTCTTCCATATCCATATTTTCACCTATGTGGAAACCCAATGATTAGTTTATTTGGGTAACCGTTACGTTTCATACTTTTGTTTTTAAAGATTGGTTTTGATATTCCTTTTTACGATGTGGGTTTCTATTAAAGAAACTTTCGAATAGTAAACCATTTATAACCCCGACAAATTTCGAGGGTGAAATTCATTTTAAGGGGGGTAGAATGTAACAGCCCAAGATTTTATAAAAAAATATTCTTTTAATTTTATTAAAGTCTTGTGTTGTATGCTACACCAAAAGGATCTTGCACAACACACATCCTTGACTTGCCTTGCATTACACGCAATCACGACCTTCCTCGATAGCGTGTGTAATACGCAATACCGAGTTTCACTAAACAACGATATGCTATTAAAATATTATTAAAACTAGCCGTTATGAATAGTAATAACCACTTTTTAAAACTCTGTAAATCTTATTTTTCAAAATGAACTTCATTTTTGGATTCGGAGTATCGAATTTAGCCTAAGGTGAAATTTTGGTACTTTTCGGATAACTTTCATATTCTGATGAATAGTGAAAATTACTAAATTATAATTAAAAACAATTTTTTTAATCGAAAAAATTAATAGTGATAAATTATTAATTTGAGTGGTTTTAAAGTATATTTAGAATATATTTTTACAATTTAATACAATGTTGGTCATTGGATGTAATTTCACATTTAAACCAGACATAATCAAGTGTCAATCTTTTGATAGATATTGTTTCTTAAAAACACGCTATTTGTTTTAACAGCGGGATTTAATTATAAAATTAATTAATGCAAATTCTATGATATGAATTTGGTAAAATAGACTTCATTTTTGAATTCGGAATATGAAATATAGCTTAGGATGAAATTTTGGCATTGTTCTGAAAAACATCAATTTTTGATGAATAGTGAAACTACTAAGTGGTAGTTAAAAAAATTAATTTCTTCATAAATCTTAATTTTACCGCTTCTGTGAATGGAATTTCAAAAATCCGAGAGACACGGTTGATGTCAGTAAGTAAAATGTGGTTCAATGAGATGAAAATAATTTTTGGTGAATAGTAACTTTTTACTTTTTTTTACCACGGTTAATAGTAAATAGGGTAACTAAGGGTAAATATGATATTACTATTACCCTAACACATGTCCTAATTCTATTGGATAAGTTTAATTCGACCAAAAACAACCTTATGAATATAATATGACCATTTAGGTCCACTTGGATTAGATTATGACATTTAATATTATATTATTTAATGAATAGTTAAAATAGTTAAAATCAAAGTTTAATAACTAAAACATTTTTAATATGGGGTTATACATAAGATAAATTCGACTATAAATATTCATTAGAAATCTAAAAGGATTTCATACATAATGATATTTTATTTATAATTTTTAGACTTTAAATAAATTAAGTTATTTATGACACAACGACGATGCAGTAATTACCCTTTTAAGGAAATATTAACATAATTGATGTTATAAATGCTCAAATGAATGTAATTTGAGACTTTTTATGACTTAAACTAATTTTCTAGATTACTATGATATATTAGTGTTGATTTAATCAACTTGGTTCGAACATATAATTCTGTTATGACTTTCAAAAAAATCATATATCAAATAGTGTCAAAATTGACACAAAATAGTTTTTAAATCAAATATTATATTATTAATTGTTATTTTATTCCTAAAAATCTAAGGTTCGGCCAAATGACTTAGATAAGGATATATTTATTAATAATATACAATTTGGGGTTCGTTTGGCATGTTATAGTAAGTGTATTAACCATATAGTGAAAGAAAACAAAAAGACACGGTAAAAGTTAAATTATTTAACTTAGAGTTAAATCTAATTGATAAGGTTAAAATAATAACCTAAACTTGTCTAAATCCTATTGGTTGATAGGATTTAGACCCATCCCCACTTTATCTTCGAAATAAGACCCTTTGGAACCATTATAAACCGATTTTGACTTTAATATAAAATAATATTTTGAGATATTCCTATGGTGCCCTTCTCCTCCCTTATAAAAGGACACCTCCTCCCCCTCCTCCTCACACCAATTTGAGCACTCAAGCTCGGCCAACCCCTGCCAAAATCTCTTCTCCACTTCCCTAGAAACATCCTAGAGGTTCTGGTCTTCCTCAAAGACCAATTTTAGTGCCCTAAGAGGAGGTCTCAAAGAGGAGCTTCAAAGAAGAGGTAATTACCGTTACCAATTCTTTCATCTTTATTTATTCTTCCACTTATTCTTCTTAGGTTGTTTCATTATGAAGTAATAACATCAGTATCACTAATATACTGATATGTTATTATAAGTATGAAACAACCCTATTTCACCATCTATCCATCCTACGGAAAAAGAAATCACTGCGCGTGCGTACGTACGGAATACCGTCTCCACGCCGTGGTGTAATCTATTTTCCACCACCACCTTACATGGATGGGTATAATGGTGTAAAGAATAACTATAAATAGTTATTACAACATCATATTGATTCTGATATATTGTATAATCCACTCCGATTCAATTCAATATTTATGAAAATGATATCATCGCTCGTGCGTACGTACGGACTACCGTCTCCACGACGTGATGAGATTCATTCTCCATGTTAACCATTTAAGAATGATTATAAAGTATATATAAGAAATAATAATGAAATATATGACATTATAAAGCTACTGGATTATGTATATATATATATATGTATGTCATCTACTTACTTCCATTTCAAGACAATAAGGAATGGAAAACAGCGTTCATGCGTACGTACGGACTACCGTCTCCATGAACGGTGTTTTTCATTTTATTTATCTATCTATTATATATATATATATATACTGAATATATATGATATATAAATCAAATTTTATATTCTGGAAGTAAGTAAATCATGATATAAGTAATAATAATGTCAAGAACAACAAGTCAAAACACCTACGATAAATGAAACGATTTTACCCAAAACGCTTCTTTAACATGGAATTTACAAAAGAACGGGTAATATAATGTCATAAGTGAACCATATATGATATCATAACAATGAATATGATTCTATAATAAGTCAATGACATTATTTAAATCATTATACAGGAGGTTCGGACACATACGAAGCAAATCGGACCTAAGGTAAGGGAAATATCACAATCTCATTTTTATCCGAGATTGTTTATTCGTAAGTATTTACTGGGGTGTATTTTATCATCCACATCCATGTTTACTCAATATGTAATATTATTTCCATCCACCTAAAATTGTTTAAATCCATTTTTACCCTTCGGTGAGTTTTTAGTAATACGTATGAAAGGAATCTTTTGTCATTTTTCGTACGAGGTACTTTTTGACTTTTCCGACAAAAGTACGGAGAATGTTTTTGTTTAGCTTATACAACATGAATGTATTTTTAAAACATTATTTCCAAGAAGCTTCCTTTATAAGTTTTCAAGTTTATTTTTAATCAACTTCTTTTATTTTAAAGTCGTATGACATGTTATGAAAGGAAAATTGTTTTTGAAGTAGAAAGGATATTTTCCTCAAGAATGAAGTTCAAGTATTTTATCAAAATTATTTTCCATCTAAGATAATTAAAGGGTTATGTTTTTACCCCTATTATTACATGTATTTGATTATTTTGTGATGGAAACATTTTTATGAATTCCTTTATCTTATATGAATTGTATTAAGATGTCATGTTGTTTAAGAATCCCATTTTTTATTACATGGGTTATGCGATGATGTATGATTTATGATTATGTGGCACACATAAGAAAGGATTAATTATAAGATGGGTGGGACCTATATCTCCCTCCAATGCATTGGGTAAAGATTTTATATCTCATGAGATAGACATGGCTGGAACGGAAGGTTATTTCGGTTCAGTGATACAGGACTGAAACGAGGAGTGAACTCGGTTTAGAAAGGGACTTTGTCCACTAAGATAGTCTTGGAAATGAGTCATGACTAACAAGAAATGATTTTACATGATTATGTGTGAATGCCACAAAGTTTCATGTTTTATGTTATGATGATTGTGATTACATTTCACTGCCATGATTTACCCCTTGTTATGAAATTATGATCTCTTTTGCAGGTTAAGATTTCCAAAAGTTATGTGCTTATGTATATGATGTGATTGATATTTCTTTTGTGTACCCTTACTGAGCATTTGAGCTCACCCTTTTATGTTTTCTTTTCCCCAGGATATAAAGAAAGGTTTTAGGTATAAAAAAAAATAAGATCTTTATGGGAGATGTTGAAGATCTTTCACCACGATTAGAAGATTATATTCCGAGTTTCCAAAGACACTAAACTATTACGGTCCTTGTGTGTGTGTTTTTGTTATGTACTAAGTATTCCGAAAATGTAATGTAATGTCCATGTACGTCAAGATACGGGTCTCTACAGTATAAAAGGAATAATGAAATTGAAAATGGTTCATAATCAAGTAGATATTAACTCAAGTTTATTATTCAGGAGATTAAAGAACGGTCGGGTCATGTCGGATACGAGGTATGGGACTTCATCTCAATCTCCTTTCATTGAGGCATATTTTATTTTATACACAACCTTCTTTTATACGGTGTATAAACCCCTTTGACTTTCACGCTTATTCAAAAGGAATCTTTTTTATACGAAGCATTTTACAAAACGACAAAAGGGAATGTTTTCTTGTTGTACGTATGCGGCGACAACGACTTCTCCGCCGCCATGACCCTTATTTGAGTTTCAGATTCCTCTATAAGCCATACTGTTTTTTTTATGAAAAATAAATACCATGTTTTACTTTGGTTTTGAAAATGGTTTTCATAATGTTTTTATTATATCAATGTGTTGTATTGATATCTTGTGATTGAAAGGTGGAAATTTTATGTTTCCTTTATGCATGTTTTATGTTATACGATTATGTTGAGGTTCATGGGCATTATTATGAAGACGGGTGGTTCCGTGATAAACTAAGGGCAGGTGAGCCCGATATAGCTCTCCAATGCATTGGGTAACGCGAAGGAGTGAAACGTTAAGGTTTCTCCGAAGAGATTTAGGGAATATACTGTGATGGGTATTTCAAATGTAACCAAGAGGTTTACTCCCTACGTAAGAATGTTATGAATGCCTCAAGTTACCTTTATGTATTATGATTTATATGATTTATTCATGATTTTATGAGGTATGTTAAAGTGCGTATGTTTTATGGGTAAAGTATGATTTAATTCTTATGTATATATGAACTCATGTTTCCTTTCCATGTTTTTTATAACCCATACTGAGTTTTTATGCTCATCCCAAGTTTTTGAAATGTTTTTCACAGGTCACGGGAAAGGTACATGATAAGATGATAGAGTCAAGGATGTGTCAAGAAAGAATCCATGTTTTATTTTAAATATGTTTCCATTGATGGGAATGAAGAATACTATCTTTATGTAACCACTTTGTTTATATGTGGAATGTAATGCAAGTTTTATGATCTAATTATCTAAAACTCTAAACCCAAAAAGATCCTCAATGTGTAATCTTGTAATAACTCAAGATTAAGTAAGGTTTAAGGCTGGGGCCTTATAGTTGGTATCAGAGGTCGGTTTAGATAACTTTAGGAGTTAGAATTCTATTAAATGATTATCCAATTTTTTTTTTGAAATGATATATCATTTGAAGATTACCATGTTGCTTCATCTAAGACATGTTTGTTCAGAATGGTTTTCCACAGAGGAAACAGGGAAGCAGTGCTAGGAAGGCATACAGAGGGAAATAACCTTCCGAATCATCATCCCGAAATGGTCGGAATTGGAACTGAACAGTTTGTTGCAGTAATGGCGTAGTTGACTCAAGCGATAAATGGTGGTGGTATCCATGCACGAGATCCGCCAGATCAACCACAGAGGAACATGTCAGTGGTGGAACATTTCATGAGGCAACATCCACCATCATTCAGAGGATCATGTGACCCTGTGCTAGCTGAAGGGTGGATTAAATCACTGGAGAAGATTTTTGATGTCATGAGGTGTTCAGACAATCAAAAGGTTAGTCTTGCAATTTACCGTTTGGAGGGTGAAGCAGATCAGTGGTGGTCTATGGTTAAAAATATCAGGGACACCGATGAGATTGATGCTCTTGACTGGGATGAATTCAAAGGTATGTTTCTTGAGAAGTATTTTCCTAAGGCTGTTCGACTTAGGATGGAAAAACAATTCTTGGAATTGAGGCAAGAGGAAGACTCAATGGCTGCCTATGAAGAAAGGTTCACTCGATTGGCAAGGTATGCTCCAAATTTTATCCGAGACCTTCATAGTAAAATCAATCATTTTTACTCAGGATTAAAGCCAAAATATCGAAGGGCATTAGGTTCTCGTGAGTTTAAAGGTTATGAAAAGATTGTTCGATGTGCTGAGAAGGTGGAAATGGAGTTTTCCGATGACCAAGTGTTCTATAACAACCAGCATAAGAAGAGACCAAGGTGGCAGGAGAAATGTAAGAATTCTTCAAAAAAGTCTGATGGTAAGAGAACTAAGTTTCAAGTTTGTGATAAATGTGGCAAAAGGCATGCTGGGGAATGTCTTCTGAATTCTGGAAAGTGCTACCGATGTGGTAAGATGGGACATAAGGCTCATGATTACACTGAAAAGGATCAAGGTGAAGGTAAGAACAAATTTGATTTACAGTTAGAGAAATGTTATAAGTGCAATGAGATGGGTCACTATGCAAACGAGTGTCCGACAAAGAGCTTGAGTGATGGGAAGCAGTTAGACTACAAGTAGAAAGGGGTGGTGAAATCCTTTGCAACTACTTCAGCAGATGTCGGGCCATCAAATGAAGTTGTATCAGGTACTTTGTTTGTTTTTTCAGATTATGCCAGTGTGTTGTTTGATTCGGGGTCTACACATTCTTTCATCTCTGAAACCTTTTCTAGTAAAATGGGAATACCATCTCAAGAAATGACTCCTGAACTTTTGGTAAAAACACCTGGGGAAATTTTGAGGCAAAACGAATTTATAAGAATCTTCCTATCCCTATCTGTGGAAAGAACCTACCTGCAAACCTTATTGTTCTACCTCTAGTAGAGTTTGATGTTATCCTGGGTATGGATTGGCTCTCTATTTACCATGCTAAGATTGACTGTAGAGCTAAAGAAGTTTCTTTTCAGAAATACTTTCAGTTTGTGTACAAGAATGAACCCTTACTGTTGATAACTTATCAAGAGGCCGAGAAACATGTAAAAGATGGAAATGAATGTTACCTTGCACATGTCGTTGAAAATAAAGGAACTATTCATATTAATGATGTGCCAGTGGTAAATGAGTATCCTGATGTTTTTTCAGATGAATTGCCTAGAATAATACCAGATCGGGAAGTTGTGTTTACTATTGACTTAGTTCCTATTGCTAAGCCAATTTCAAAACCCCCTTATCGAATGGCACAAATTGAACTTTTAGAGTTGAAGGAGAAATTGCAAGATTTATTAGAGAATGGTTTCATTAGGCCTAGCACATCACCATGGGGTTCTCTTGTTTTATTTGTTAAAAAGAAAGATGGTTCTATGAGACTTTTCATTGATTATAGAGCCTTGAATAACATCACTGTTAAGAACAAATATCCTTTTCCTCATATCGATGGTTTGTTTGATCAGCTCCAGGGAGCTCAGTTTTTTTCAAAGATTGACCTGAGATCGGGGTACCATCAGCTGAAGGTAAAGGAGGCAGATATTCCGAAGACCGCGTTCCGTACGAGATATGGACATTATGAATTTGAAGTAATTCCTTTTGGGATAACCAATGCACCTGCTGTATTCATGGACATAATGAATAGAATTTTCCATGAGTTCTTCGATAAGTTTGTTGTGGTTTTCATTGATGATATTTTGGTGTTTTCTAAAAGTAAAGAGGAGCATGAAAGACATTTAAGGGTTATCTTGCAAACCTTAAAAGAAAAGAAACTGTATGGGAAATTCAGCAAGTGTGAGTTTTGGTTGCAACAAATTTCTTTCCTTGGTCACATTGTTTCTAAAGATGAAATAACTGTTGATCCTGCAAAAACAAAAGTTGTGGAAGAATGGACAAGACCCACAAATGTAATCGATATTCATAGCTTCCTTGGTTTGGAAAGATATTACCGAAGGTTTGTTAGAATTTTTTCACGGTTATCTAGCCCAATGACTAAGCTAACTCGGAAGGGTGTTAAGTTTATCTGGACAAAGAATTTGATGATTGTTTTCAGGAATTGAAAAGAAGATTGGTGAATGCTCCAGTTTTGGCACTACCTTCCAGGAATGGTGAGTTTGTTATATACAGTGATGCTTCATTGAAAGGACTTGGTTGCGTCCTAAAGCATAATGATCAGGTAATTTCTTATGCTTCACGACAGTTGAAAACTCATGAGGTAAATTACCCTACACGTGATTTGGAATTAGCTGCTGTTGTTTTTGATTTAAAAATTTGGAGGCATCATTTGTATGGAGTAAAGTGTGAAATATATACCGATCACAAAAGTTTAAAGTATATATTCACTCAGAAAGAGTTAAACATGAGACAGAGTAGATGGATATAATTAATCAAGGATTATGATTTTACAATTCATTACCATCCAGGAAAAGCAAATAAAGTGGCTGGTGCTTTGAGTCGAAAAAGTAATGCTTCATTAACAATGTTGCGTTTGGAACGTGATCCTTTGGTTAAGGATTTGATGTACTTTGGCATAGAAGTTGTTGGTGCAGGAAGTCCTTCTGTTTTGTTTTAGGTATTAGTGAGATCATATCTATCAGATAGAATCAAGCAAGCACAGAAGCAAGACAGTGAGTTACAGAAAAAGGTAGAGCTGGTTCAGAAAGGTAAGTTGCCTGAATTCAACATTGATAATGATTGTGTTTTGAGATTTGGGAATATATTGTGTGTGCCTTTTGATTCACAGTTGAAGAGAGAGTTGTTATGTGCAACTCATAGTTCTCCGTTTTCAGTTCATCCTGGCAGTACTAAGATGTATAGAGATCTGCGGGAGTATTACTGGTGGGATGGAATGAAAAGATATATTGATGATTTTACTATGATGTTTTTGACATGTCAACAGGTTAAAGCAGAGCGGCAGTTACCGAAAGGGATGCTTCAGCCTTTACCAGTGCCAGAGTGGAAATGGGAGAATATATCCATGGACTTTGTTGTGGGATTACCGAAGGCATCTCGAGGTAATAATTCAATCTGGGTTATTGTTGATCGCTTGACTAAATATTCTCATTTCCTTGATATACGAGAAACTTTTTCCCTAGATCAACTTTCCCGTTTGTATCTTAAAGAGATATTCAGGTTACATGGAGTTCGTATCTCCATTGTATCGGATCATGATCCCAGGTTTACTTCTAACTTTTGGAAAGGCCTTCAGAAGTCGTTGGGTACTGAATTAAATTTTAGTACAGCTTTTCATCCTCAATCAGATGGGCAGTCGGAACGAATAATACAGACATTGGAGGATATGCTACGAGCTTGTTCTATGGATTATCAGGGAAGTTGGGACCAACATCTTTCTTTGGTTGAATTTTCATATAATAACAGTTTTCATTCCAGTATACAGATGGCACCATTTCAGGCATTATATGTGAAGCGGTGTCGAACTCCAGCTTTCTGGGATGAAGTGGGTGAAAGGAATTTTATGGGAACAGAATTGGTAGAAGAGATGGCAGAAAAAGTTCAGCTGATTCAGAAACACATGAGAACAGCTCAGAGCAGGCAGAAGAGTTATGTGGATAACCGGAGGAAGGATCTATCTTTCGAGGTAGGTGATCATGTTTTTCTCAAGGTTTCTCCTTGGAAAAGTGTGATGAGATTTGGTAAGAAAGGAAAGTTGAGTCCAAGGTTCTTTGGACCATATGAAATTCTGGAGAGAGTTGGATCAGTTGCATACCGAGTGGCTTTACCTCCGAGTTTATCTCAAGTACACAATGTTTTTCATGTTTCGATGTTGAGAAAGTATATGCCAGATCCATCTCATGTTTTGAGTCCAGAGGTAGTTCAGCTGGAAGAGAACCTATCTTATGAGGAACAACCGGTCCAAATTTTTGACCAGAGGGAGCAAGTGTTACGGAATAAAGTGATTCACCAGGTAAAGGTTTTGTGAAAAAACCACATGATTGAAGAGACAACATGGGAATCTGAAAATGTAATGAGGGATAAGTACCCCCATTTATTCGATAAGTAAATAAATTGCTGGGATGCAATTTTCTAAAGGGGGGAAGGTTGTAACATCCCAAGTAAGTAATGAATAATATATATTTTTATCTATGTCTATTAATGAATTAGATAGTGTTTTAGAGGCTTAAAATGAAAATAAATCCAATCTTAAGCATGGAATACAATAATATTTTTAAAAGATTATTTTACTGCCATTTGATGGAAAACCATTTTTAAATCTATCTTTTGACAATTTTATAAGCTATGTTTGTCAAAATAAACTTATTCATTATGATTGGGACATAAAAATTTACTTTTTGTGAATTTTTGGAATTTTTCTGACAATGTTCATTTTTTAATGAATAGTGAAAAATACTGCATTTTACATCAAAACTGCTTTTTAATCTAATTTATTTACATTATTAGATTATCTTTTGAATTGGTTTTGTAGTGAAATTAGAATATATTTTTACCATTTTATCCAATGGTGGTCATTGGAATCAATTTCACTTTGAAATTGGACTTAAACTAGTGTCAATCTTTTGATAATTATTGTTTCATAAAAACACGCTATTTTCTCTGACAGCGGGAATTAATTATTTAATTAATTAATGTGACTTATATGTTTTGAATTTTGTAAAATAGACTTTATTTTTGAATTCTTAATATCAAATATAGCTTAGGGTTAATTTTTGGTAATTTTCTGAAAAACTTCAATTTTTGATGAATAGTGAAACCACTAAGTGGTACTTATAAAGGCTGATTTTCCGTTTAAATGAAAATTTTCCATCATTGTGTTTTTAATTTCAAAAATCCGACATACATGGTTTTCATTAAGAATTAAAATGTGGTTCAATGAGATTATAATAATTTTTTTTGGTGAATAGTAACTTATTAAGTTCTTAATCGCGATTAGTGGTAATTAGTGTAGTTTAAGGTAAAAATAATGCTTTAATAAAATAAGATGAGCTTGACACATGTCCTACCCTCATTGGTTGTGTCATGGCCGACCACGATAAGCCATGGGTCAACTTGGGGACCCCATGTATCCACTTTGGTTGGGAAATGACATAAACAACTTTTTATTTAATGTAAAAGTAAAAATGACACAAACATAATATGTTTTACGAAAACAATTTTTACATGGGGTTATAAAGATCATAGTTTTGATTATAAATAGTCATTGGAAATATAAAAATATTTCCTACATCATAGTAGTTTTTTTATAATTTTTAGACATTAAATAAATTAAATTATTTATGACATAATAATGGTTCAGCGATGACATCATTATTTGACGATTTAAATAAAATGGAAAGATAATGTAAAATCCTTGAACTACACATGTCCAAAACCAATTAGATGAGTGTATTGCGAACCCTTATCACCTTGTCCACGAATTATATCAATGTGGGACCTTTTAAAACCGAAACACATTTTCAAATAAAGTAATATTTCTTTACTTTCCAAAAGTGCCCCTCCTCTCCTCTTATAAAAGGCCCCCACATCTACCTCATTTCACACACTCCTCAAGCCTTTGGCTCGGCCAACCCCTGCCCATTTACTCCCTCCACATCCCTCTCCTCATCCTAGAGGATTCCCTTTGGGCAGAATCCTTTCAAAGGAAGCCTTTAGGCTCAAATCAAAAGGAGTTACACTTTTAAAGGTAATTCATTCTCTCATGTTCATTCGTTTTATTTTGTTTCTCCAACCCCCTAAACACTTTTTATTTACTTCTTTTGTAACAACACCAGTATCTTCAATATACCAGGATGTTTTTATAATATTTATTTGAGCTACACTCTCACACAACTATATCAAATGGTTAAAGAACAAACGGTTTCCGTGGATAGCGAAATTCTGCCTCCCGAAACGATGATTGTTCAATACTCATTTAACACCTTCAAAGGTGGCCATTATGATGTCACTATTTTTATATATGATATATAATATGTTTATGTTTTCCTTACGCTTCTGTTTTTTTTTTCATTTTGGGCATACCTTTATGGTTTCCATTATGGGTAAACACGATATCTTCATTTTAGAAAGTGCGGACTACCGCCCCCTGGAAGTGATTTGATTCGTTAATACCATATGTGGGATGTGTAAAGGATAAAGTTAATGATATTATATATGTTATTATACTGTAATTATAATATACTCTTATATCATTATGATTCCATTCCAGAAAATACGAAATAGAAATGGAAGTAGGGTTCATGCTTACGTACAGCTTACCGTCTCCATGAACGGTGCATTTCATTTCTTACCTCTAAATGTGATGTAATATTATAAATACTTTTATATAATTAATATATATGAAATATATTTTATCCAAATCATTAATATCTATCTGGATATAATGAACCTTTGACCAAATTAACAACATGTAAGTGTAAGAAGTCTATTTTTGACTTAATAACCAAATACCGACAAAATGAACACTATTAACTTAAATGATTACATGATGTGCATATCATGGTATAAAAGGAATAATGAACTTGAAAAAGGTTCATAAGCAAGTAGAGATTAACTCAAGTTTATTATTCAGGAGATTAAAGAACGGTCAGGTCAAGTCGGATACGAGGTATGGGACTTCGTCTCAATCTCCTTTCATTGAGGCATATTTTATTTTATACACAACCTTCTTTTATACGGTGTATAAACCCCTTTGACTTTCACTCTTATTCAAAAGGAATCTTTTTTATACGAAGCATTTTACAAAACGACAAAAGGGAATGTTTTCTTGTTGTACGTATGCGGCGACAACGACTTCTCCGCCGCCATGACCCTTATTTGAGTTTCGGCTTCCTCTACAAGCCATACCCTTTTTTTTAAATGAAAAATAAATAACATGTTTTACTTTGGTATTGAAAATGGTTTTCATAATGTTTTTATTATATCAATGTGTTTTATTGATATATTGTGATTGAAAGGAGGAAATTTTATGTTTCCTTTATACATGTTTTATGTGATACGATTATGTTGAGGTTCTTGGGCATTATTATGAAGACGGGTGGTTCCGTGATAAACTAAGGGCGGGTGAGCCCGATATAGCTCTCCAATGCATTGGGTAACGCGAAGGAGTGAAACGTTAAGGTTTCTCTAAATATATTTAGGGAATATACTGTGATGGGTATTCCAAACGTAACCAAGAGGGTTACTCCCTACGTAAGAATGTTATGAATGCCTCAAGTTACCTTTATGTCTTATGATTTCTATGATTTATTCATGATTTTATGAGGTATGTTAAAGTGCCTATGTTTTATGGGTAAAGTATGATTTAATTCTTATGTATATATGAACTCATGTTTCCTTTCCATGTTTTTTTATAACCCATACTGAGTTTTTATGCTCATCCCAAGTTTTTGAAATGTTTTTCACAGGTCACGGGAAAGGTACATGATAAGATGATAGAGTCAAGGATGTGTCAAGAAAGAATCCATGTTTTATTTTAAATATGTTTCCATTGATAGGAATAAAGAATACTATCTTTATGTAACCACTTTGTTTATATGTGGAATGTAATGCAAGTTTTATGATCTAATTCTCTAAAACTCTAAACCCGAAAAGATCCTCAATGTGTAATCTTGTAATAACTCAATATTAAGTAAGGTTTAAGGCTGGGGCCTTATAGTCGGGTCATTCGTTTTAGTGTTAACTAATGGGTTTACTTTTTTTTGGGAAGACATTTTATATTCTAAGTTTCTACAAAAACATAATTTCAGTTTCAAAACATGTATCTTTGGGCATTATATTCAATTTTTGTAAAAGTAATTTGTCCTTGATATATGAAAATGAAGTCATTGGATATGGTACATTAAAGGATAAGATTTTCTACATTTATTTGAAAATTAAAATTGATAATGATAACATGCATGTTTATATTGACATTGAAAAAAGTGTTATAAATGAAAAATATTCTATGTTATGGCACTAAAGATTAGGTCATATCTCAATGAAAGGATTCAAATATTAGTTATAAATGGGGTATATAGTACTCTTGATTTTCACTAATTCTGAATCCTGTATGGATTTAATTAATGTAAATAAAACCAATAAATCAAATAAAGGTTCAAATAAAAGTTCATTCATATTAGAAATCGTACGTACATACATATGTAACTCATATATAGATTTAAATAATCATAAATTCTTCATTTCATTCATTGATGACTATTCACGATATATGTATCTTTTTTTTCTTCAAATTAAAAATAAAGCACTGGACATCTTTAAAAAAATTAAGGCTGAAGAATAGAAAAAGTGTGGTAAAAAAATTAAGATCATGAGGTCAGATCGAGGTTGATAATATTATGGGAGATACATTGAGGATGGACAATTTTCTGGCCCATTTTCAAGGTTTCTTAAAGATAATGGAATAGTTTCACAATACACTATGCCAGGTTCACCTGACCTAAATGGTGTAGATGAAATAAGAAACTGAAAATTAATGGGCTTGGAACTAATTATGATTAGTAACTCTAAGCTACCAAAATTATTTTGGACAGATTCACTTAAAGAGACATCATATATTTTGAATCGGGTCTAACAAAGGCAGTTTCAAAAACACCTTTTGAATTGTTTAAGGTGTGTAAATCAAGTATATGGAATGCACACATTTTTGGATGTCCTTAAGAAGTTCATATTTATAATCCACATGAAAATAAGTTGGATCCTAGGACCATTAGTGTCTACTACATTGGATATGGAAAAATGTCTAAAGGACATCATTTTTATTGTTCATCACTGAACACTAGAATTGCAGAATCATGAAATAAAAAATTTCTTGAAAATAACATGATTATTGGGTGTGATCTTATAAAAAAAATTATAATGAAGACTATTCAGAAGATCAATCCACTAACTCATGTGATAGATTAATATTTTTTCACAAAAAACCTTATTTTCGAACAAATATCATTACACAAATGGTTTATAATCATCCTTGGGATCAAATAGTTCATGAATCAGAAACCCATAAACAATTAAATGAAAAACAAATTCCTCAAGAAAATAATGGTGAAACATTTAGAAGATCCACAAGGATGAGAAAGACACAAATTTACAATGATTATATAGTGTATCTACAAGAATATGACTACAATATTGGAGCCTAAAATGATCCCAAAACATATTCACATACCATTAGTTGTGTCGTTTCAAATATGTGGTACGATGCCATGATGGAAGAGTTGAATTACAAGAAGATTAATGATGTTTGGGAGATTTTTTAGTTCCCTATTAGTGTAAAAACTATTAGATGTAAATGGGTTTTTAAAACCCAAAAAAATCATTAGGCAACATTGAAAGATACAAGGACCAACTAGTTTTGAAATGGTTCACTCAATTAGAAGGTATTGATTATACTGACACATTTTCTCAAGTATTGTAAAAGTATTCCTTACTCATTATATTAGAAATACTAGCTCATTTTGATTTTTAATTAAAAAAATGGATATAAAAACTACTTTTCTGAATGGTAATCTAGATGAGGAGGTTAACCTAAAACAATATGAAGGATTCATCTATAGTAATGGTGAGAATTTGGTGTGAAATCTCAAAATTTCTATCTAAGGTTTAAAAAAATCATCATGACATTGGTATTTATGATTTTATGTTGTAATTACTTCATTGTTTTCGAAGAAAACATTATGGATTAATGTATATATTAGAAGGTCTGTGAGAGTAAAATATGTTTTCTTGTATTACATGTAAATGACAAATTACTTGCCACTAATGATAAATGTTTACTATATGAGGTTAAAAAATTTCTCAACAAAATATTGTAAATGAGGGATATGGGTGATGCATCATATTTCATTGGGTTAGAGATTCATAGGGAAATGGTGAGAGGTATTATAGGCTTTCCTCAAGAAACCTATATTAATAAAGTCTAAGAGAGAATTCGTATAAAAGAATGTTACTATGTATATCTCCCATTGTTATGGGTGATTAATTTAGCATGATCCAAATCCCAAAAAATTATTTTGAATGAGAACAAATGAAATCCATCCCATTTTCTTCTGCTATTGGTAGTTTAATATATTCTCAGGTCTACATAAGGCCTGACATTTCATTTGTAGTGGTAATGTTGGGGTGATATTAGAGTGATATGAGTATAGACCACTGGAAGACAATGAATAAGGTATTGAGATACCACAAAGGAACTAGAGACTACATTCTTAAATAAAAACACACTCACAATTTGGAAGTCATCGAATACTCAGATGCAGACTTTGCTAGTTGTGATGATTCTTAGAAATCACCTTCAGTATATCTCTTTATAATGGATTGAGGATAAGTGTCATTAATAATGTCAAATAGACAATAATAGAAACATCTACTATGGAAGCTGAGTTTGTTTCATATTTTGAAGCCACATCCCATGGTGTATGGATAAAGAGTTTCATTTTTGGGTCTTAAAGTTATGGATTATATTTCAAGGTGATTGATTATATATTGTGAAAATATGGCTACTGTCCTTATGGATATGAATGACAAAAGTGTGAGTCGATGTAAGAACATAGATATCAAATAATTATCCATAAGGGAGCATGTTAAAGACAAAAAGGTGGTTATTCATCACATCAACACTGAATTGATGATTTCAGATCCTTTGACTGATGGCATACCTCCATTTAAATTTAAGGATCCTATAATATATATCTGATTAAGATCAAAATAGTAAATTTGTTGAATTTTATCTGAAACTCTATATATTTAAGTATTTCTATATTCAATTTAAGTGTAAACATTCATTACTTGATAAATATTTTTGTGGCTTACAAAATAAACCATATGATTAAGGTTTTTTCATATGGGGAATAAACCATGTGGTTAAGGTTTATTCAAAAAGTGTTCTAAGGGAACATGATATATTGTTATACAAGGAATGGAATACTCATTATTTAGAGGAATACCACTATGATCCATATATCATGTTTCCATTTAAAGAGGCAGATTTAATTCACTAACATTAATTGGTTTGGACTAAGTGGGAGAATGTAATAAATGATCCATCAATTAATTAATAATGCAATAAACTATGGGCCACTAAAATTTATGATCTAAATATTAATGCGGTATTTTATTATAAATATGACAATTTATTAAATATCAATTTAATTAATTAAATTTAGTTGAATAATTTATTTATTACATTGATGGAAATCAATCTCCATACATTAATTCTCATTGTTGATGGAGTCAATTATGGTGGGTTCTTGATGTAGAACCCCCTATAAATATAAGCCCCCAACACTTAGCGAATTAATAAAAAACATACACCTTATATATCATCATGTAGAGTGTAGAAGGAATTCATGTTTTAATTCCACAATTTCATATTTTTACAATGGCTGAAGGTATGTAAAATATTCCTTTTATTAAAGAAAGTTTCCGATCATAAAATCATACATTTTTGAAAATTTCTTACAGTTTATCTTAACACGACTAAAGGGATAATCCCACACAACCTCACCACATCACAACCATATTCCATTTTGGTGTGATCCTGATACCATAATAAAAAATTAATCCTACACCCAAATAATCCACTCTTACACAACACCTGTTATATTTCAAAGGCCTTATCCATAGAATGTTTCTTGAAAAATAATAAAAAATTAATTTTCAAACCCTTTCCATGCTACAACATATGATGTCATGTTGTGGCCTCTCTTAACAATAGGAAGGTTTAATCTCATACAGCTCTCAAACTTAGAGAAGGCTTATTATAACACATGTACCAATCACGAAGAAACCTTCCAATATTATGATGCGACAATCCTTTGGTCCACCCTCATTACGGTGCAATCTTTACTTATTGCTGCATTAGAAGCCACCTGTATTATATTTCCACCATGAGCCTAGATATAACACTCAAAAATGATTCTCAGGCACCCTTAAAGACCTATAATCGATACAAATCACTAATATTTACAAGGTTGATCAAAACATAAAATGATTTAACACCTCGATAAGTTCCAAAAGTACTACACACAAACAATAATGTAATTATATTTGTTATATAAATATATAAAATCAGATTATATAAATATAATAAATTATTTAAAAGCATATAAATATAAATAAAAATGTATTTAAATATATTATATAAAAATAAGATATAGAAATAAATGTATTTAAATATTTGAAAAAATTATTTAAATAAAAATGGAAATAAATATTCATTAAAATTATAGTTATATTTATTATATAGAAAAAACATATATAAATAAATGTATTTAAATATATTAATAGATTATATAAATATATATGTAATTATATAAATATATAAATATTCATATAAATGTATATAAATACATATTAAATAAATGAATTTATAATAACGTCATTATAAAAATAAAATTTATTTAAACATATTAATTATGTAATCATAGTAAATAAAAAAAATTGTATTTAAATATATTGTACAAATAAATTAATTAAATAAATACATGTAAATAAAATAATATAAATATGTGTGTGTGTGCGCGCGCGCATGTGAGTGAGTTAAATATATACAAATCTATAGGTATAAGTCACCCTATAATGTTTATAATTAAAAGATATATTTAATAGTAAGTATATTTAGGTAAATATATATTAACATACATATATGTATTTAAAAAACATTGTCACATTCACACAAACAGACACACACACATTAAAAAAATTATGTAAATATATATAAATAAATATATAATATGTTATATAAATGTATATTTATTTATATTTTTTAAATGTATTTAAATACATTACATAAATAAATTATAAAAGAGTATTTATATAATATGTTATATAAATATGAATTATTTAAAAGTATTAATTATATAAACAAAATATATAAAAATAATTGTGTTTAAGTATATTATAGAAATAAATTAAATAAATATATATATGTAAATACATATTTATATACATATCTATATTTAATATATCTACATATATACATATATATATATACATATAAGTTTATAAATATAGACACACATATATGTGGGTGTGTGTGCACGCCTGTGCGCACCTAGAGATTTCTGTGTACAAAACACCCTGTAATATATATATATATATATATATTGTTTGTATAAAAATAGATATAAATATAGAAACCTTTTTTCATAGTTATGTTTTTTAGGGCTTCATGTGGGGCTGCATGTTGGAAGTTTCAATTGCGGTAGATGGGTGGGAGAGATGATGATAGGAGTGTAGTTTTTTGAGGGATTTGGTTGTGGGTATAAGTAACCATTATGTGGCAGGTTGGGCGGCCAAAAGTGCGAGTGATAATGAGTACATTTGGAAACCCAATTTTTTAAAAACATGTGATGAAGAAACCAGACACATGTGGGAAAAAAATTGTGATGATTATTTTTTTTGTATATTTAGTATTGATTTAAATAGTCACCTCTATATATTTATTTTTAAGATAATAATTTTCTAATATTAACTTTCATATTTTTTCATAAGTGGTTATAATCATTGTTAACATAACAACTGCTAAAGTTTATACCGAAAAAACCCACTCAAACTACTACCAATAATAGAATCTAGTGATCATCTTGGTGAGCATTTTCCATAATATCTACCAATGCATTTAGAGAGGGTTATTACCACCACTAATTGGAAAAAATAACCTCCCACAAATGTACCATTTTTTTAATATTGTGGGTTCATCAAGGGTTACTAGGAATTATACCCACAAGTGAAATAGTCACTAAATTTCTCTAAAATATCTAGAACAAGTGAGGTATAGTCAAATCATTATTAGATTAATTTATCCATTCCTACTACACAATTCAGATCCCACCTTTCCCCTTTGAAAAATCCACAAACCTAGACCCCCAACGTTACAAACATTTAATACAGATAAATACACTTCCAAAGGGTTAACTATTAAAGGGACTACCTACCTCAACCTTATAGGAACAAAATCATCTGATATCATAACTTTATAAAACCTTGTCCACTTTAAATTTATAAATAATATAATTAGGTCAAAAAAAAGGTTTATTCTAAAATAATGGTGAAATAAACAATATATGAGAGAGGGAATAGTGCTCAAAAAATCCTTTCCAAAATGAAACTTATGATTCAGATGATTCATAAAAACATAAAGAGACTCCCCTTCAAGATCATAGAGTGTAAAGAGGGAGAGAGGGGAACGAGAGGAAGAGGGTTATTGACGATCTAATTTGTTTGAGATAAAGGGAAGGGAAGGTGTTTCATATTTTAAACATTTAACAATTTTAATTAAATTAAAAAAAATCATAAATTACCCATTGAGTTATGGCCATGATGGTTACGATGCAATGCACCCCCTGATGGAAACATTGTTCCATGACCATATGACTCGTGACATAATCCCTTCCACCAAAAAAACACCAAGAAATCATGAAACTCCACTAAATAACGATCTACGGATTCATGGAATAATTTGATTAAAAATTAGAATGAAAATTCTCATAACTCACCCTTCATGCCTAAATAGCCTGAAGGCCATCATTTGTATTATTGATTTTTTTATAATCCTTGTTTTAAGGGTTGAGTGGGAACCCTTAGATGACCCATATTCTTAGATACACATCATTCACCCTTCATGAAATAACCCATAACATGTAGTGCGACAAATCTTTTTTATTAGAACTTAATATTACATATTATACTAGAAATGATACGACACCCCTATTTCACATATTCTTCTATATGTTAAAAAATTCCCACCCAAAATTGAGACCATGTCCTCTAATATTTAGTTGAAACCTTTGAATAAAACAGAAAATTAGATACATGTATAAGAACATCTTATAGAGATATTATAAATAAAAAAAATTAAAATCTGAATATGATTTGTAAAAATTACCCATCTCTTGAACTCAAAAATCAAATTTTGTTCAAATATATTGACATATAAGGATATAGGTCATAATAAAACAACTCTCCATGATTGATAATAATTGGGACACTTTATTCAACTGATCAACTATAAACAATTAAGAGGTCCTATGGGTGGATCATTCTCCACCTTTACCTATGGATAATTGAGGAATTTGGAAAGGAACACCACAATTTGTTTCTCTATTATAGGACACCAATATACAATATATATGACACAACACATTTCAATCATCTTTCATTGAAACATACATCTAGAAGAATTTTAATCTTGTATCTACTATATATGCATGCTTTTAGGGACCATAACTTTTCCATGAAGAGAGAGGATCCAATTATTATACTGAATCCAATCAAGTGATGGATCCCCAAAAAATATCTTTTCCCTTATAAACATGAAATATGAGTTGGAAAATAGACTCTATTTTAGTCTTGAAAAGAGTGTTGGGTTAATTATTAGGATTTAGAAACGTGGGTGAAAACCATTTTGTAGCCAAATTGGGATTATAATAAAAGAAGAAACTTTAGAAGATAACTTGTATTAGATTGGATGAAAATGATAGAGTAAAAATATGAAATCAGGAAGTTACAGAAAATAAATGATAATAAATATAAGGTGAAATAAGAAAATATAAGCCGAATATTACCCCTAAACCTAGTCTAATGGATTTAGAATAATAAATTGAAAGGAAATCCGTAAAGGTAACTATGTGGAAAAATCTCCCCCTCAACTCTGTTTGATATAAAGGTAAGTCTGGGAATACATTAGAGTCATCAAGATAAAATGTAAGATTCATGATGAAAAAATGTGTAATTCATCTCATAAGATTTTCAAAATTTCCATAGTGTATCAGTAGTTGGAGTTGAGGCAGTGGAAGTCTTTGACCGAATAAAGGGCATTATAAAGATTTTTGATTTAGTGGTATTCTCCCTATAAAGATCGAGAGGTAGATACTTCTATATGTAACCATTATAATATAATATTTAGTAATGTGAAATCCATTGTGATTTTTAATATAGAGTAATAATAATCATATTATGTTCCTTTAGTCAAAGTGGAACATTATTCTCACAGTGGAGTAGTACTCATGTATGAACCATGTTAATTGT
This sequence comes from Viscum album, assembly GCA_963277665.1. Lineage (NCBI taxonomy): Eukaryota > Viridiplantae > Streptophyta > Magnoliopsida > Santalales > Viscaceae > Viscum > Viscum album. Next base: position 2,122,869,007 of record OY728123.1, on the reverse strand, counting down.
GATTGTATTTTTTCATGAATTATTTTTATCATTGTATTTTTTATTATTTTCTACATTCATATTTTTGTCGAGGTTGGAGTTTCAAAATTATGTAACAGGTGGTAACTGAGTTCTTAAATTCGTCGATAACATAAAACCACTGTTTTAATCACATATTTAAAACCATCCTTAATCATTATTAGATATGAAGTGAACACTACAATAGAATATGAATAGAAAGACACAAAGTATTTATAGAGGTTTAAGGAAATAAGAACTGACCCTAATTTACTCCACCACAAGTTAGTGCGAATACAATGATTTTAACCAAACTAGCCATTTTCTAAGGGTCTTCTATGATAAGTTATAGAATATTTCACTTGTTAAATTTTTCAGGACCATTAAAATAGAATCTACTTTTAAAATACCTATCAATGATCTCCAGAACACTTAGTAAAAGGAGTTAGAATTTAAAAAATAGATTTAGAGAAGATATCAACATTGAGATGATGTTTTAAGCAATTTCTAAATGATGATTAAACATATTCAGATATTGTATAGACATTGAAATAGCTCTGAGATTATTTATTTCAATAGATGTATATTCATTTCATATTATTGGGATAATTTTTTCAAAACACAATTTTACAATAAGAATAATCTTTTCCAAATAGAGTTTGGATTTCATGTTCTTGACTATATACAATTATTCTCATTTTTCAATTTTAACTTTTTATAGAAAATGTTTATAGACTCCTATGGTCGAGATTAATTATATATTACTCAAATAAATCCAAATGCACTATTCTTATGGCCTTCCTATCAAAAAATAAATGAAATAGGTTTCATTTTACAAGAACTATTGGTTCTCATGGAACTATATTGTTTCTTGGAAATATAAGCATTATTTAATACATCATTTCCTTATTTGAGGATCTTTACTTTTGATAATATAAAATAATGTTTCGATTTTTATTAAAAAATGGAAACATTAATTAGTCACTAAAAATTAAAATTATATAATGGAAAATACTCATCCTTATAGGTCTTCATCTTCGTAGGAATTTATTTCATATATAATATTTTATCACAATCATAAGACGTTAGTATATATGTAAGTCTTCATCATAAGACTTAATATCGATCATATAAATTACTTAGAAAACCTTCCATTTTTTTATTATAATATAATTACAAAATTATTCTTTACTGTATTAATTATAGATTAGTGATAACTTATTCTCATTCATAAAAAACATTCAACTATGGAAGATATTCTTGAGGCTCATAAGACCTATTCCCCTTTGAATGAAATCTTTATATTAAGAAAAAAATTATATTTCAGATGATTGTTTTACTTCACTAAATAATATGAAAATTCTATTCTATTAGATAATTCATGAAAAAATATGTTATTTTATCTTCATTTGATAATTGAAATTTCCAAAAACAAATCACGTATGACTTTCTTAGCTCATAAGATAATTTACTTCCCAAAGTTTCCAGTGTGTAAGTCTTTCTAGAATCTTAGGATAACTTCCATAAGATATTTCCTAGCATAGAATTTATCTTATTTGTTTTATGATATTGTACTTATGTCGTATGATATATATTATTTATAATACTTTCATAATATAATTAATAGTTATCAAATTTTTAATTCTAGATTCTAGTCATAAGATAATTTACCAGTACATAGGATATTTATTTGGGCTCATATTATTTTTTCCTTAGAAAACTTTAATCAAATATAATTAATAAAATTAAACCAAAAGTCTTTCCAATTAATTAATTTCAAGAAAACTATTATTTATTAAAATTAAATCATATAATATAAAATATTCTATAAAAAAATTCTCTTTTGTGAGTATCAAAACATGTGAAATTTTGGGATATATTTGAAGAACATAAGTTGTAAAAAGTCCCCCCTTTTTATGATCACAAAACCATTATAATTGAAATAAATTTTTTTCTATAATTCAATGATAATAATATTTAAATCATATGTAATATATGTTTAGAGATAATTTTTTGATTACGAAAATATTCTCAATATTGTTGTGACATAAAAAAAGTTAAGGTAATGATACAAAACACATTCAATATGGAATAATGAAATAATTAAACTTGGGAGAATATAATTTAATAATGAAAATAAAGATATGACATTAAATTTTATGAAAAAATTAAAATCAAAAATTTAATACGAAATCTAAAATAAACTTTAAACATTCAATGATAGATATCTATATAATAATAGAGAACTGAACTTCTCAATCACAAAGAAAATCAAAAGAACATTGAAAATTCTATAAAATAAATTCCCAATATAAAGGGATATATCAATTTATTGCGTAGGATGTGGTTTTTTAGTAGTTCAAAGTTAGGAAATTTTGGGATCAAAGGAATACTTTAGTTTTTAATGAGCTATACAATACCTATCTAGAGGTACATGTTAAAAATATTTTCTTCCTCAGATATAAAACTGTGAATTAACACCCATATCAATTATTTTAATAATGGAGTCTCTATAGAAATCTATTATAAGAAATATCATTTAAATTTCTTGAGGGAAAAAATATTAAGAGATTTAAATAGATTTTATTTATGGTCACATCTTACAATCAAACTCTTTAAAATTTTTATCCGATGAACTGATATTCTAGATGAACTAGATGTGATAGAAATAAAATAGGAATAAATTGAGATTACCTATGAATAAAAATTTATTTTCTATTACATGTATCTATTTGAATTATAGGTTATTTCTATGCATCCATCATAGATTATTCCTTAGAATCAAAAGTGCAAGTATTTTCTACTTCTATCCTAACATCCTTTAGCAATCAAATATAATGAAAAAAATTTCGTTTATAATAGTATCACACTATTTCATCATGTTTATAGTGTTTCTAGAAAATTTTATATTATTAATCAAATTATTTTTTAGGGAGGAATGAATTTATTCAAAAAGAATATTAATGATAGACATAGATTTTCAAGTATTGGAATCATATTCCTCTAATCAGTTTAGACATCCTTAATGTTATATCACTTTTTAATTTTTGAATGGTGATCAGAGAAACATTATCACATGTTATTTTATAAACCCTTCCTTGAAACATATTCATATCTGATGAAAATTTTCAAACTATTAAAAAGTATTAGGTGCATTCTCACCAAGATATGTTTAAACTGTTTGATTAGATAAAATCTTTTTGATATACTCAAATTGAGATATCACTATTTCCTAAAGAAAATTGTTGTAATATTTTAAATATATTTTAAAAAACAGTCTCCTTCAATAATGAATTACAAAAATATGATTATATATTTAAATATTATAGGGAATTTATTATTGATATAACATCACGTCATTTACATTATCAAACTCGGACTTAAGAACTGATTTTTCTTCCAAAACTTTTACCTTATATCTGAAATGTTCCATTTACGTTTTCATTAAACTGAATTCAAAATAATTTTTCTCTAAAATGGGGTAAATTTTACTATCTTATTCATTGATTTCTATCTCTTGAACCATTAGTGATGCATCTCTTGTTTCTTCTTCTTCTTTAAGAGAAGGGTAAACCTACACTCTTCTTATTTTCTTCTTTAAAATTAAAATGGACATATTAATATTATTCCTTATCTCACCCAAATATATTATTTTGTAAAAAACGATCCCTTTTTAATATTTATTTTTTAATAGGTTTGAATAACAATAATATATTTAATTAATCCTTAATGAATCTCCATAATTACTATGAAATTCAACATGGGGACAATCATTAGTGATAAATGTGAGAGTACTTTTCTCACCACCTTTAACAGTAACAAGATTATTGATAACAACACTTAAGGATAATCTATATAAGGATATTTAATTATCAATATGATATGTTAGTTATTTATTCTTTGTAGCCTTAACAACGTTGTCATAAGACACTTGAATATTATCCAGACCCACAATAACTTTTTCTTTTAGAGAAACTTATTTCTCATCTCAAACATCAACCATGGTAAAGGAATCTCATTTGAGATTACATGATTTTTTATTCTCACCAAAAAACAGTTCATTATACGATGAATCCAATATTTAGTTTATATTAGTAACATTAGAAGTTTAAATATCACAAGAATAAATAGTTTTATAAATTTTGGAAATAATATTTCCAACAACAATATCAGTTGTAGCTTCTACTCCTCCAATAATAGGTTGATCAAAAACATTCATAAGATTCTCCCCTAAAAATTAGTATATTACTCTTCACATTTTTCTTCATCCCAGATGCAAATTATATTCAAAAAAATGGTTATATAAATAACCAATCATTTAAGAACTCAAACACTTAATTTTTTTAATCCATGTCACATGGTTTTCATAACCTAACTCATCTCAATCTCAACTCTTTCATATAATAGAGTCAAAATTCATACAGATGGATAAAAAATCCATGCATTATTGTTATCAGGGTACATATTCCTTATAATATTTCTAGAAATATTCTATTTCTTATCAATCAATAGAAGATAATGAAAATAAAAAAATAGAAACCAAACATTTTCAAACTCTCCATTTCATTGGGAAATTCCAGTATGAATAACATTTACTTGAATTGAACTCACAAAATATAAGTCCATAACATGATTATTTTAAACAAAAATATATATAAAAAAATTTAATGTAATATTTGTTCGTATTTCCTCATATATACAAAAAATAAATGATTTGAACACATAATAATCTTCATAATAGAAATAAAAAAATCCGTAAACTCAACTAAGAAAATAGAAAATTTTGTTCCATTAATATTCAAAACCACCAATTATTTATCATTATAAAAAGAAAAATTAGTATTCCAATAAAATAGTAAAAAAAATTATATTAGAAAAATTTTACCTTCCTTTTATAAAATAATTCCCATCCTAATAAGTTTATAATATTCTTTAGAAACAAATCCATTTGATCCTGCTAATAGAAATCAAAAGATTTTCCACCCCTCACATCATACAAAAACATATGTGTATTAAAGATTCTTGAATTAGTTTATTCTAATAATTTTAAATTCATATTAATCAATGAGATTTGTGGTTTTAGGTTTAAAGGATTTAGGTTTAGGTACAGAAAGGTTCTAATTCAAGAGATAAAGTTAAATCATAATGGTTTTTAGTGAAGAGAGATTATGGTTTCGAGTTAAAAATATATTGTTTGAGTAATATATGGAGTCACTTAAAGATTCATCTGAATAAATAAATAAATAAATAATAAAAAATTAATGTAACCATTTTCCTCATTGAGATATAATATAATAATTAAATAAATAAAAGGAAATTGTAATAGTAAAAATATGGTAAATTATAAAATTCAAAATGGTAAATTAAATATATAATTAAAATTATTTAAATTGAAATAAAACTAATTATTCTTTTATATAATAGAATCTATTATTATGTAAAACATTTATAAATATATTTACCAATTTATATTCAATACTGATGGATTTGAGGGAGATATCACCTTTTTCTATATGATCTCTAAAGTAGGGATGATCTAAATAAATAAGTATCATTATCCAATGAATATCTATATTATTAGATATATTTTTAGTGATTTTGTTATAAATTTAATTAATATATGATAAAAAATTAGATATTATGTATATCATGGTGTTTTTTATCCAAGACACTTGAGAACACCAACTACTGACTACAATTTATTTTTCTTTTGAAGTTGATAATGCAACCGAGTGTTTCTTCTTACTTGACTATAAAAATAAATATTTTCTTAAGAAGTAGTATATTTTCGTGGAATGTTTTCTATCCAGACTATAATCTATAAAATTCAGTATAATAGTATGAAACTACATAAAAACCAAAGGTTTTTAGAAAATGTAAATACAACGAAACAAATTCCCTTTAAATAACATAATTATTTTTTTAAAGAAGTTAAATAAGATTACCTAGGATTTTACTAAAATATAGCACATAAAAATAATGTTTGGTGTAATAATATTTAGATAAAAAAACAACCAATAATTCCTCTACATACTTTGTTATCAACTATCTTATCAGCCTCATCAAAATCAAGTTTAATATTAATACCTATGGGAGTTTCAAATACCTTACTGTTTTCATCTATAAAACTTTTTAGTAATTTATGTATATATATAAATTGATTGAAAATATTTCCAAATTAATTTTTATAGATTTAGAATACAAGAAAGAAATTTAACTCACTCAACTTGATTATTTTAATTTTTTTTGAAATTGAAAAAACATTACATAATTTTTGATTTGTTGAGAAAAAATTACATTATTAAAATAAATTTGATTAAATAAAATATATTTTGATAAGTTATTTTAAAAAATGTCGGTTAATCCAATACCACTATAAAACCATTTGATAAAATTATATAATTTAATCTTTCAAACCTGAATTTGCGACTTTTAAGACAATAAATATATTTATAATTCCTGGAAATTAGATTTTTAGAAAGACATTTTTCAAAACTACGTTGTTATTCTATATAAAAATTCTCCATTAAATATAAATTTAGAAAAAATATTTAACATCCATATTGAAAATAATAAAGTTAATATGATATGCATAGTCTAGAAGGATTCTATTGGATTGTTGTCTATCTATAGGGGAAAAGGTTTCTTCGTTCTTCTTTATTATAACTTTTAGATACTAATCTAGATTTATTTATAGTAAACAAACCATGCTAATCTTTTTTATTTTTAGACACACATTTAGTTATAGTAAATGGATAATCAGAGGATCTATAAACTAATTCTCATACCTTATTCCAGTTGAACTTTTTTAATACCTCGTACATTACAGGTAGCTAAATCTCATCACTCAGTGATTATTATAAGGTTTCATGATTATGTTGAGATAAAAATTTATAAAACCTAGATATATTTATAGCACTTCTTCTAGTCATGAACCCTAAATCTAGGATTCCTTTAACAATATCTAAAGGAATTTTTTTCTCGGTTCTAGGCTATCTATTTATCACACATCATAGTTCTTTATATTTTTTACTTTTTAGACTACATTTTTCTTGAAAACGTTTCATAATATAATTGTTGTTATCATAAAAATGAGGTTAAAATATAAAATTTTCTATAGAAACAATTAGGTCATCAACTAGAACATTCATATGATATAAAGGATAAATGTTTTTCAATTCTAAAATGATTAGATTATTAAAATATAATTGAATTATTTTTGAAAACTCTATATACTTTAGGAGTAGTATAATATTAAAAGAAGATTCATTCATCACCCTTTAGATCAGACATAGCATGATTATCCATGGCTTTAAAAATGTATAGAGTACATGGAATCAGATTGAAGTATCCAACATTTGGGTTTCTATTAATCAATATCTTATAAGGGGTTTTTATATATATAATCCTTTTTAATTTTTTTAATGAATTATTTTTCCATGTTAGTAGCTTCAACCCAAAAATTATTCAGTGTGCTATATTCACATAACATTGTTTTAGAAATTTCTATCATGACCTTATTCCTCCTTTCAAGAATACTTTTTTTTGAAGTTTACAAATGGAATAAAATGTATATTTAAGGATATTTTTTTAGAAAAATTAATTGAATTAATGATTCTAAAACACTCTCCCATGTCCACCTCTCAAGGAAAGTTTTTTAACATATTTTTAATTTTGTACTTGCCTATAATGTTTTGTAAGATAAAATAGACTTCAATATTAATCCTCAAAAATAAAAAGAAAACAAATCTATAAAAATAAACAACTATCTCATTTATAGAAAAAACTATCTAGTAAGACTTTCAATTATTTGTGGTCCATAGAAATCCATGGGAATATATTATAATGGTTTAAAGGTCACATCCGCTCATATTAGTTTAATACATATCGTTTTTTTCTTTCCCATTTTTCCCGAATCAATTGTTTTTTATTTTTTATAATTTATGTTAAAAAAATATGAAATCATATTATTATTGAATAATTTCTTCAAAGACAAAATTTATAAATGTCTATGTATGCTATAAAGAATCCAAGATTTATTTCTTTCGACATTCAAAAGAACACATATTCCACTTACACAAAATATTTAGATCCAATGTGTAAACATTTTCATTTATAAAATCATTAAACTTAAACATTGTATCTAAAAAAATAATAATTACATGAAAAGTGAACTAAAAAGATATCGTCACACAGTTGATAAATGATTATCATGATAAGTTTCAAGCTATAAACATAAAAAAAAATTTATAATCACTAAATCTTGATCTCCAACCAAACCAACACCAATGATTTTCCCCTTATCTTTGTTTCCAAAAGGGACATACGCTCCATCAGCTTTTGAGGGTGAGTAGAATTTTTCAAAGCCTCCACTCATATGTCTTGAACAACCATTATCTAGCAAACGAAATTACATGACCATACCTTTAGTTTGTTTCCTTCAAAATAGATAATAAATATTATTTGGTACACATATTATCTTGTGCCATTTTATTTTATAAGATAATGATTTTGGAATATAAATTAGTTTACATTGTCAAGAATTTATATCCTTGAATATAGATAAATTATTTAAACAAAATGCCTATTTTACTCCATATAACAGGATATTTATTATACTATAATTATTTTCATTAGGACTATTTATTCTATAATAATAATAAAATTAATTTAGATATATTTTTATTTTTTACATGGAACAAAATTCTTCTCGTACATCGTAAGATTTTCACTAATTCTTCGTATTCCATGTTTATCTTTATCTTATTTAATATTACTAAGGATTTTTCTAAGATAATTATTCCCATTAATAAAATAAACAAATTAAATTTTGAAAATTTTACCTAATTGAACAATACCTTAATTATTCTATCATATTCATTACAGTTTGCATAATATTTTTTAGAAATAGTTTTTTATTCTTAGATCTATCTACACAGTTCATCTTTTGTAGTTACCATAGCAACATAATATGTTTTTAGTAACTTATTTTTCTTATTAAGTTATTAATACTTGTCCTATAACATATAAAAATATTCATTTATGTCTTAAAATGTTCCATTTTTAATTTTATATTTAGATTCAATAGAGTAAACAGATTGTACCTTTTGTGCTTAAGCCATAAAGAATAAGTTTTCTTTTCTGGTTATAATGTCTAGAATATAAATCAATAAATTAATCATCACTAGATTCATAAAAATTACTATAGTTATCCTCAATAGATTTTTTGAAACTTTATTTTATATTTATTATTTTCATTTTGTTGGGGATGCTCAGGTATTATATGTCTTAAGTTCATTCATTTATAACATATCACTTTTTTTGAACGGCAATAAAACTTCTTAGACATGTTTGATGTTTTTATAAAACATATTTTATTATTATATAAATTTATAATCTTCCTCGTAAAATGATAAAGTTCACCATATAATTTTGAACATCTTGATTCTCCTTTGTTAGACGATCCATTTAAATTTTTTTTGTTAGATTTCCTCTCGCCCTTTGAATTAATGACTTTCAATGTATCATTTTAGATCATAAATAATCTTGTAACTTCAACGTCAGCTTGCATCTCAGCCTTGTACATCATAAGAGTTCATGTAAATACTTTATTTTTAGATATTTTTCTAGAGTTTATTATCTTATTATAGATGAAAGTAAAATTTATTTATAGGGAAAACATTAAGAAAATTCTATTCCAAATTATATTTTAGAATTGGAGTACTTTATTTATCTATTTCATCAATATTCTCAATTAATATTCCACTCATCTGGGTAACTTTTCACCTTTAACCATTATGAATTTGTCAAAATTAAACTTAAATGTGTTGTACCTATGATTACTAAATTAGTTTTTCCATAATAATAAAAATAAATAATACTATATATATCATGAGATATATTATATTTATATTCATTTTTAAGTTCATTATGTTCTAAACTAAAAATAATTTAATTCCTAGTTTTGGATTTCATGTCAAATTCAGATTCATTAGTAGTATCACACTTATCTGGATCTCCATTAATAATTTTAAATTGATTAACAACCCTCAAGTATACTTTCATTCCATGGTTTTTCAATTTGATCATCACCCATAATTTTCAAAATCCATAATTTTTTATGTTGAATTATGATTCCCAAATAGTATACATTCTATAATTCGAATCATCCATTTTATATACTTCGAAATATATTTAAATTTTAATTTGAAAAAGTTGAGAACCCAAAATCCACTACATTGATACCAGTTATTGTCCTAGTTGGGTGAATCAAGAGTTGAAAAACTTAAAACCACCTGAAGTGCCCAGATCAGTGTGAATCACTGAGAGGGGGAGGGGGTGAATCAGTGATCCTTTAAAACTTTTTACTAATTGATTCTTAATCAATTAAACCTCAATGGCTTTTTAAGGCCTCGATCCACTCTTCTTATGTCTCTCAACCTTTCCCGGATAATGCAGTAATGAAAAGGCACAGGACACAAGGATTTACAAGGTTCGGCACCAAAGGCCTACATCCTTGCCATGCTCTCCCAGCATGGATTCTCCATTATGACCTGTTAAAATTAAAATGGTCGATACAGAGTCCCACTGTATCTCTCCTGAGTCCCATAGGAGGGTCTTTATACTGCGTCCCACAGTGTTACCAGAGTCCCACTGGCCTGCTCCAGAATCCCACTGGAGACTTCCTCCACCCTGAGTCTCACAGGGGTCTTCTCCTGGCTGCTCGAGTCACACGAGTAGCTCTTCTTCTTGTTCAGCTCTTCAAGTATCTTCAGCAGCCTGGGATAAAGACTACTGGCCTTGCTCTGTACCTCTGATCACTTGATTTGATCAGGTCTTCTCGTCTTGCTCAGGATTTATCTCCTTCTTCTCAGGATGACCTGGCTTCTCTCCAACTACTGAATACTCAGACAACTGACATCTTTAAATTCAGTCTGGTCCAGTCTTAGTTCACTTCTACTTCATGCACTTAGTGCATGGCAACTCTGCTTCCTCATGCACTGACTGCATGGCCTTCTCAATTTCTTCAAGAACTCCTGGTCTTGATCTTCTCAAATGCACACCACTAATTTATCTTTGTTCACGTGTGCATGTGCATGCATGCAAGCATGCACTTCCCTCTTTCTCTTCTTGGTGCAGTAAACCCTCAGAGGGTGTAGTCAACTATAGCACACACCTTCTCACTTGAACTTCACACTTTGTTAAATGTGTTTACACACTTAAATGTGTGTTATACTTTGTGTGGGTCTTCTCCTCTTCTTCTAAGTGAGCACACACTTCTTGTGCACACACATAGCCTTCGGCCACTTATTTAATTTGCACACACAATTTGTTCTTTTAATTTGTTCTTCAATGTGTGCACACACAAGGCACTAAAGGCCTCGGGTTCTCCCTCTTTGCACAAGCCACTGCCCGTAGGTGTTCTTGTCTTCTTGGCACACAAGCACAAAGGCTCGGCCTTCCTTCTCTTCTTGCACACACCCAAGGCTACTGCCTCTTCTTCAAATGCACACACAAGGTGTATTCTTCAATTTGGCACAACCATAAGGTATGGCCTCGGGTTCTCTTTTCCACCTGGCACACACAACACCAAGTGTGTAATGCAATTCACCCAAACCCAATCTTCAAAGGAGGCACACAAGTTGCTTGGGTGCAGCGGCCTCCTCCTCTTCTCAACCGCGCAAGGCACAAGAGTGTGGCCAACTTATCTTCTGTCGCGCAAGAACATGGGTGCATAAGGCAGGCGCAAGTGTCACTGCCACGCAAGACTCCTCAAAGGTGCAAGGCACCTCGGCCGCGCAAGCTTCAACAAACCACGAGAGCGCGCAAGTGATGCGGCTGCCTCGGGTCTTCCTGCCGCGCAAAGGGAAGGCGCGCAGGGGACCTCTCAATTCTTCTTTCATGCAAGAGGTGCGCAAAAGGATCCTTACAGAGCTAATGGGAGCTCCGGGCTTCTGCCGCGCAAGTGTTGCACGCAGTAATTTTTCGCGAGGCACAAGAGCTCTCACGGGACTTCTCTCGCGTTTTTCAGCAAACACTCCAAGTGCTCGGGCTCTCTTTTTATAGGCGAGGAGAGCCTCGGTTCATCCGCGTGTTAAATCTTGAATCACCGAAGATTTAGGATCTTCAAAATCTTTCCAAATTTTTGCGTTTTCTCTTCGGTGCATGCGGGTTCTTTTATTTATTATCTTCTTCACGTGCATGCGACTTAGAACGCATGCACGTCCTCTTTTCTTCCAATCCATGCAAATCACGAACCCTTCAAAGCCTCGGCAACGTTGCATGCCTCGGCCGAACTCCAATTTCTTCATTTGATGCATGCAAGGTCATTTTATTGCATGATCGTGTTTGGTAGGTCAAGACGAGCTCAATGGAGCCTTCGGCTTCAGAAATGGTGGCCGGGAACTCAAAAACCTCTCGCGGGTTGCTCCTGGTTCGACGGAGGCACACGGGTGGCTTCAGGCGAGCTCGAGGTAGGAGATGGACCGGGAGCCGTTGGATCGGGCGAATGAAACACATCGGACGGCCGTGATCAGAACAGGAGCGGCACGATGCGATGAGCGGCGGAGATCAGGCGCGCGATCAATCGTGCGGCCAAAATTCGCTCCCAGTGATTTTTCCGCGTCCCACATCGAAACGGGGCGCGGTTTTGCCGTGGTTTATCACCCTGGCGCTGCCCGCCTCTCAGCAATTGAACTTCCCCCTCCACGGTGCCGCCCCACACCGTGTTCTCCCTGCGGGCGCGCTCTGCGCCCCCTCTACTCCCAGCGGGCGCGCCACTGGTGCCCACTATGCATGTCACGGGCGCGCTCCTCGCGCCCCTGCTGCGCAGGCCTGATCCCCTGCGTGGCCCCGGCTTACACACGGCCGCGGCCTCTCGTGCTGGCCCCATGGGATCCCCTTGGGCGTGGTGACCTAGTCCCACATGTGCCTTGGGTTGAACCCTTAAGGCTGGCCCTTGGTGGCTTATTTTTTTCTTGAGTATACACTAAGTATACAAAGTACTTAAGTGTAAAATGCCAAATGCCACAACTCCTCTTCTTCATTTCTTCTCTTCTCTTATTCATTAGAATTTCTCAAATCTCCTCAACATATATTCATTACTTAGGAGTTAATTCTTGAAGGTTCTTCTTCATCAACCGAACTCCTGAATCACTTAAATTCTTCAAAGTGCTTCATTGATCTAATCAGAGATCAATTGGATCTTCTTCTAATTCACATGCACTAGGTGATAGTGCATGGACTTCTTTAGCTCACTTTATCCACTTAGAAGTACTGGATGGATCATCTTCATCTCCTCATGCATTGTCAATACAATGCATGGTCTTCAAACATTGTTGTGACATTGTATCCAGTTGATACAAGTTCTTGGAACTTTAAGAACAGCTCAACAATCGTCTGATTTTCATAGAGAATGTTTCAACCACAATTTCCAATACCACTTAGTGAATCTCCTAAGTGACATGCATCTTAGTACCATGGTCATTCTCCATTCATCACCAACACCATCACAACCTTTGGCATTCACATCTTGACAATTCTTGACATCCATTCATTCTAAGACAACAACATGTCTCATTGACAACAAATGCAACACAGTGCACTTCTATCTCCCCCTTTGTATTTTTTGTCAATACACTCGAGCACATATGAATGGGTCAATATGTGTGCAAATATTTCTCCCCCTTATTGGCAATCAAATGCAAAGGTGTGGTGTGGTTATCTTTCAAAAATCTCTTCCTCCCTTATAAAAGCATTTTCTTTAAAAACACTGAGAGAGTGATGATGTCACATGTTCTCCTTAGCAAAGAACCTTTAGTAAATCAGCTCTAAGTCTACTTGGGCTAACCCGGTGCAGAAAACAAGAGTGATGTAACCAAGGAACTCAATGCTGTCCACATTCACTGTAAACATGTGAGATCATGCTTTAGGGGTTTGAAATTTTCAGATATTCAATGAATTGCTAAATCCTTCACATGCTTCACAAAACTCATTAGAAAGTTCAGTGCAAAGATAAAGCTCCCCCTTTCATCTACTTTCTCAAGATGATATTAATTTCAGAACATCATCTTCTCCAGATTGGCTCCCCCTCAAGGGGTGCACTCCATTCTGTCCAAACCATCCCCCAGTTGAGAATGATCATCATCTTCAATTCCCTGCAATGTTAGCACATGTAAATACAAGTGATTAGGGAATAAGATGGAACCTCCTTTGTTCATCAATGTGAACAACAAGGTTGAGGAGATTCTCTCAACCGAGATGTCCCATTTTCACCAGTCATCACACTTGCACATCTGATCTTCTTTGATGTTTGTGCTGGTGTGGATCTCAATACTTCTTCATGTGAAATCTTCTTCTTCCCTTTTGCCTTAGCAATTGCCAGAACTTCATCTTCAGCTCTCTGCAGATCTTTGGCAAGTTGCAACTGATTTGGCCATATGACAAGTAAGTCACTTGGAAGTGTGGCCTCAGTTCTGGAAGTTCCACATGGTTCTTTTGATGCTGTTAAGCTACCTTTCTTAGGCAACTTATTTTCAACCAATCCCTTCTGATTCTTCTGGATTGATTGTCTGTTTAAGTCCAGTCTGCTTCTATTTAATTTCATGGCTTCTTTACAAAGATCCATGATATGTCCTTTCTTTCCACAGTAGAAGCATTTCTTCTTTGTGGTCCTTCTGGATGCATCACCCTTATTGGATTTAGATTCCAAGGTCTTCTCTTCCTTTTTCATAATCTTCTTGGGAGCATCTTCCACTTTCTTATGCTTGCTTACCAAGGATTCTTTCTGAGCCAGGTTCTGTGATCTTTTCTTCTTTTGAGCTCTGGATACAGTTGGAGATTGACATGTATCTTTTTTTCCACTTTTGCAATCATCCCAGATGTTGTCAAGTAATCCAAATCTATTTGCAGTAAACAGATGTCTCTGGACCTGTTGATGCTGCTTCTTTTCTTCTGGCTTACTCCCCCTTGGCATGGGCTTCCTCTGTGCTTTGACATTCAGTGGATTGTACCAACAATCCTTTGCACAGTGCCCATACTTATTACAACACCAACACTGACCCACAAATCTTGACCTCTTTAGTCCTTCTGATTGTTGGGTACTTTTCTTGACCTGTTGTGCTGTTTCAGGAGAGCTCTGCTTCTTTACTGTCTTCATCCATATTTGTTTGGAATCATTCTTCCATCCTGCACTTTTAGTAGAAACACTTTTAGAAGCATGAGTACAAGATGGTATGGATGGTACCTTCTTTTTAGAAGATGTTGCCCTTTCATTAGATGATGTCTTTCTTTTAGAATCATCCTGCTCAATGCATACTTGAGTAGCAACATTTCTCCTTTCAGCTGACTGGGAGTCTTTGGCTTTGGGTGACTGCTGATTTTTCAATATCACATCCAGTTCTAATCATTTCATATTGAGGGAGTTCTTCTCATCCTCAATAGTTCTTAGCCTTCCTTCCCAATTTTCATTCAGCTGTTCTAACTGGTCTTCATGCACCTTCTTCAATTCTAGCAATGAGTTGTCAAGCTCCTTCACCATTTTGACTTTGTCTTCGAGTTGAGCATCTCTGACATTCATTGACACTTTGTGCAATTTTTCCAGTGCATGGAAAACTTCTTTGACCACAGTCTTAAAGAATTCTTTCTCAGAAAGGCTTCTTTGCAATTCTTCAATAGTGTCTTCATATCTTTCATTGCAAAGAGATACTGTTTCATCTTTAGCCTTCACCAGCTTTCTGAGAGTGTTGGTTATGCCAACCCTTTTAGCCAATTGATCTTCCATTGCATTGGCTTCTTCTTCTAACTGTGATTTTTCTTCATGAAGATCATGGATGCCTGTAGCTATACACTTTGCCACTTCCATGGGAACTGTCTTCTGAAGATATTTGAGTGCACTCTGAAGATCATTCATTGTTTCAACTTCATCACAGCTAGGAAAGGCTTTCTTCATCTTCTTGGCATGTTTCTTCTTTCTATTTTGCTGAGTCTTGGCAGATATCTCCATTTGAGGCTGGTCGCTCATTTCCTCAAATCTGCACTTCATAAAGACTCCCTTGGATCTTTTAGAGGTAACCTTCGCTCTGATACCAATTGAAGTGCCCAGATCAGTATGAATCACTGAGAGGGGGAGGGGGTGAATCAGTGATCCTTTAAAACTTTTTACTAATTGATTCTTAATCAATTAAACCTCTATGGCTTGTTAAGGCCTCGATCCACTCTTCTTATGTCTCTCAACCTTTCCCGGATAATGCAGTAATGAAAAGGCACAGGACACAAGGATTTACAAGGTTCGGCACCAAAGGCCTACATCCTTGCCATGCTCTCCCAGCATGGATTCTCCATTATAACCTGTTAAAATTACAATGGTCGATACAGAGTCCCACTGTATCTCTCCTGAGTCCCACAGGAGGGTCATTATACTGCGTCCCACAGTGTTACCAGAGTCCCACTGGCCTGCTCCAGAATCCCACTTGAGACTTCCTCCACCCTGAGTCTCACATGGGTCTTCTCCTGGCTGCTCGAGTCACACGAGTAGCTCTTCTTCTTGTTCAGCTCTTCAAGTATCTTCAGCAGCCTGGGATAAAGACTACTGGCCTTGCTCTGTACCTCTAATCACTTGAGTTGATCAGGTCTTCTCGTCTTGCTCAGGATTTATCTCCTTCTTCTCAGGATGACCTGGATTCTCTCCATCTACTGAATACTCAGACAACTGACATCTTTAACTTCAGTCTGGTCCAGTCTCAGTTCACTTCTACTTCATGCACATAGTGCATGGAAACTCTTCTTCCTCATGCACTGACTGCATGGCCTTCTCAATTTCTTCAAGAACTCCTGGTCTTGGTCTTCTCAAATGCACACCACTAATTTATCTTTGTTCACGTGTGCATGTGCATGCATGCAAGCATGCACTTCCCTCTTTCTCTTCTTGGTGCAGTAAACCCTCAGAGGGTGTAGTCAACTATAGCACACACCTTCTCACTTGAACTTCACACTTTGTTCAATGTGTTTACACACTTAAATGTGTGTTATACTTTGTGTGGGTCTTCTCCTCTTCTTCTAAGTGAGCACACACTTCTTGTGCACACACATAGCCTTCGGCCACTTCTTTAATTTGCACACACAATTTGTTCTTTTAATTTGTTCTTCAAAGTGTGCACACACAAGGCACTAAAGGCCTCGGGTTCTCCCTCTTTGCACAAGCCACTGCCCGTAGGTGTTCTTGTCTTCTTGGCACACAAGCACAAAGGCTCGACCTTCCTTCTCTTCGTGCACACACCCAAGGCTACTGCCTCTTCTTCAAATGCACACACAAGGTGTATTCTTCAATTTGGCACAACCATAAGGTATGGCCTCGGGTTCTCTTTTCCACCTGGCACACACAACACCAAGTGTGTAATGCAATTCACCCGAACCCAATCTTCAAAGGAGGCACACAAGTTGCTTGGGTGCAGCGGCCTCCTCCACTTCTCAACCGCGCAAGGCACAAGAGTGTGGCCAACTTATCTTCTGTCGCGCAAGCACATGGGTGCATAAGGCAGGCGCAAGTGTCACTGCCACACAAGACTCCTCAAAGGTGCAAGGCACCTCGGCCGCGCAAGCTTCAACAAACCACGAGAGCGCGCAAGTGATGCGGCTGCCTCGGGTCTTCCTGCCGCGCAAAGGGAAGGCGCGCAGGGGACCTCTCAATTCTTCTTTCGCACAAGAGGTGCGCAAAAGGATCCTTACGGAGCTAATGAGAGCTCTGGGCTTCTTCCGCGCAAGTGTTGCGCGCAGTAATTCTTCGCGAGGCACAAGAGCTCTCACGGGACTTCTCTCGAGTTTTTCAGCAAACACTCCAAGTGCTCGGGCTCTCTTTTTATAGGCGAGGAGAGCCTCAGTTCATCCGCGTGTTAAATCTTGAATCACCGAAGATTTCGGATCTTCAAAATCTTTCCAAATTTTTGCGTTTTCTCTTCGGTGCACGCGGGTTCTTTTATTTATTATCTTCTTCACGTGCATGCGACTTAGAACGCATGCACGGCCTCTTTTCTTCCAATCCATGCAAATCACGAACCCTTCAAAGCCTCGGCAACGTTGCATGCCTCGGTCGAACTCCAATTTCTTCATTTGGTGCATGCAAGGTCATTTTATTGCATGATCGTGTTCGGTAGGTCAAGACGAGCTCAATGGAGCCTTCGTCTTCGGAAATGGTGGCCGGGAACTCAAAAACCTCTCGCGGGTTTCTCCTGGTTCGACGGAGGCACGTGGGTGGCTTCGGGCGAGCTCGAGGTAGGAGATGGACCCGGAGCCGTTGGATCGGGCGAATGAAACACATCGGACGGCCGCGATCAGAACAGGAGCGGCGCGATGCGATGAACGGCGGAGATCAGGCGCGCGATCAATCGTGCGGCCAAGATTCGCTCCCAGTGATTTTTCCGCGTCCCACATCGAAACGGGGCGCGGTTTTGCCGCGGTTTATCACCCTGGCGCTGCCCGCCTCTCAGCAATTGAACTTCCCCCTCCACGGTGCCGCCCCGCACCATGTTCTCCCTGCGGGCGCGCTCTGCGCCCACTCTGCTCCCTGCGGGCATGCCACTGGCGCCCACTATGCATGTCACGGGCGCGCTCCTCGCGCCCCTGCTGCGCAGGCCTGATCCCCTGCGTGGCCCCGGCTTACACACGGCCGCGACCTCTTGGGCTGGCCCCATGGGATCCCCTTGGGCGTGGTGACCTAGTCCCACATGTTCCTTGGGTTGAACCCTTAAGGCTGGCCCTTGGTGGCTTATTTTTTGCTTGAGTATACACTAAGTATACAAAGTACTTACGTGTAAAATGCCAAATACCACAACTCTTCTTCTTCATTTCTTCTCTTCTCTTCTTCATTAGAATTTCTCAAATCTCCTCAACATATATTCATTACTTAGGAGTGAATTCTTGAAGGTTCTTCTTCATCAACCGAACTCCTGAATCACTTAAATTCTTCAAAGTGATTCATTGATCTAATCAGAGATCAATTGGATCTTCTTCTAATTCGCATGCACTAGGTGATAGTGCATGGACTTCTTTAGCTCACTTCATCCACTTAGAAGTAGTGGATGGATAATCTTCATCTCCTCATGCATTGTCAATACAATGCATGGTCTTCAAACATTGTTGTGACATTGTATCCAGTTGATACAAGTTCTTGGAACTTTAAGAACAGCTCAACAATCGTCTGATTTTCATAGAGAATGTTTCAACCACAATTTCCAATACCACTTAGTGAATCTCCTAAGTGACATGCATCTTAGTACCATGGCCATTCTCCATTCATCACCAACACCATCACAACCTTTGGCATTCACATCTTGAAAATTCTTGACATCCATTCATTCTAAGACAACAACATGTCTCATTGACAACAAATGCAACACAGTGCACTTCACCACCCTCTTAAACATTTATTAAAAATTATCCTTCATGATTTATTAGGTATGAAATTTTTTATTTTGTAGAAAATAATTTTCTTGGATTTATCATGGTTTATAGAAAGTTAAACTGACCCTAATGTACTCCACCACCACTCAATGTGTGTATGTTGATTTTATCAAACTCAACACTTTTTTCTAGGGAATTGCCATCTGAGTAAAAGTATATTTTACATGATATAAAGTTCCATGTTCTTTCTACAACAATCTCCATTTTAAAAACGTATCTATGACTATTAAAACACTTAGTATAAAGAGTTGTCACATTATAGAAAAATAGGTGTTGAAAAGTTAATATATTCATCACATATTTGCAAGCAACGACTGGTAGTTGATTAGAATTCATTATAGAATGAGTTGAATATGAAATATATCCAAATAAAATTCATTTATTATATATTCATCTTCAATACAATGAAGAAGTAATATAATTTTTTTACATGGTTTCATAGTAATTACAGTCTTGTATAAATTAAGTATGCATATCATATTATTGAATATATACAAATACTCTCAATTTTGAATTTCAACCCTTTCCAGATAATTTTTATATTGTCTGATTATCAAGACCAAATATCTATTACGAAAAAAAATTATTCACCCCCTCTATGTAACCTTATTATATGGAATAAAAATTAGGTCCTTTTTTAACTACAATAGTGGTCCATATTTAAATTATATGATTTCATGGAAAAAATAATATATTATTTGTTATTCCCTCATTCAAGAATTAATACTTTTGATAAAACAAATAAGGTTTGGAATTTTATAGAAAACAATGGATATATGTTTCGTGAAAATGAAACTAAATGGTGGAAAATACATATATTCATAGGGCATCAACCTTGTTAAAATATATTTTGTAATTATTTTGATCGTAATACATCATCTGTATCAAAAGAACTATGTCTAATCATAAGTATTTATTGTATGACTACCAATTGTTCGTATGTTTTTTTCATAAGGATTTGTTTTATTATAATACTTGGATTATATAATGATACATTATAATATGGGTTTTGAATTAGTTAAAACATTTTCTTCTTAATAATATAGTTTCACATTCAAAATATATTCTTGATATTCATAATAGTTTTTATCTTTTGAAAGATATCATTACATTTGTATCATATTTTTGAGTTTATGATCTTTGAATTTTAAAAGATAATATATAAATATATTTCCATATAATAATTAATTTTTTGTGTAATAATCAATCTCCATACAATAATTTAATTTTCCAAACACACAACGTAGATGAATTTCTTAGCTTGTATGATAATTTAATTCACCAAGTATCTAATGCGAAAGTCTTTTTGGATTTGTAGGATAAGTTCCATAATAATTTAATCTCTTAAGATATTTCTTATATGTCATATGACTATTTACTTATATTATATTATGTTTATTATTTTCCATAATTTCATAATATACTATTCTTTATCAAATTTTTAATTCCAGTATCTTCTCATATGATAACTTCTCAGTGCAGAGGATATTTTTTTTGGATGATAAGATAATTTAATTAGAAGATTTTATTCAATATTGAACAAAAAAGTTTAAACTAAAATAATCTCTAACAAAATAATACATAAATAAATATTACTTATTCCCATGAAATCACTTAATATACATTAATAAGTAAAATAAATGGTGGGTTTTTGAGTATAATTTTTTTTAATTATTTTGATATAATGGAACCAAATTATTTTTTCCAAAATATTAAAGATTGTGTATTATAGTGTGGTGATTTGGGTATAGTCTCTCTTCATAGTTCTAGACATCATAGTGTGGGATTTCATTAGTTCTTCTTTTCCACCTAGTATTTTTTAGTGGTTATTATCCAATGGATTAATCAAAATATATCCATGAACGCCATAAGTGGAATCATAGATTTGGTTGTACTTTGTGATGATTGGACCCTAGAGGGGGTTCTATAGAGAATTATTTAGTTTCATCATTCTACCATTTTCCTTTTAGGAGAGTTTTCAATAATAAATTCTTGATCACTATTACATGTTACAGTTTTTAGTGGTAGTTAATAAATTTATAAATGGATATCATTGGATGGGGGTATGTTCTAGGAGTAGTATTTCTTATATATTGACCATGATTATTTTATTGATGATAACCAAGTTGAAATTTATTAAGAAGAAAAAATAATAGATTTTTGGTAAACAATACTAAGAATGATTTTAATTTCATTAGTCTGGAATATGGATTACAATATCTTGGAATTGAAAACTATATCGGAACTTATCAATACCCTCATTGAAATTTATGAGAATAAAAATATGATTAACTAGGTTTTCCTTTTACAGAGTTTTTTCAACATGATGATATTGGGTGTAAACCAAAAGTAGGTCATATAAATGATGTTAACACAATCTGGAGTTATTTAGAATTAGTGAAGGGAGAATTTAGAGTTCTATAATGGCCGATGTTGTTACTTTCAACACTCTATGAGATTTGGGATTTTATGGTGAATACCATGAGTAATTTAAGAAAATTAGTTCCATGGGGTTTCAAATTATTATTGGTCTAATACTGAATAAACAACTTATTTAAAAATATATTCTGGGATATTCTAGAAATTCCTATAATACCAAAGGATGGGAGAATTCTAAAAAGGCCAAATAAAAGTGAAAGTAAGAAGAAACTATATAAAGAGTAAATTATTGTAAAGAGTAACCATGTGTTTGGATTGTGAGAAGGAAGGTGGCATGATGAATGATTACAATGATAAAAGAGTGAATTTTATAAGACACACTTTCAAATAAAGATATTTGAATCTTTAATTGAATATAAGAGTGGTATATTGTTTAGTGCCCTTAGTTTTTTTGAGTATTATGTTATATAATCTAGAGCATTATTTCACTTAAAATCCAAGAGGGAAATTATGAAGAACTATACTTATGGTTGATACTGAATGGTCCATCTTGTGTATAATCAGGTTCTCAATATTATCAAAAAGTTTGAAATCTATTTTTTGGACAAATAATAGAATTATGTTGGAGTTAAAGGGTGTGAAACACTTACTACGATTATAGAAGAAAAAAATTTATCTTAGAGAGTTAGATGATGCAAGATTCAATATATTATCCATAAATGGTGAATGGAAAATTTCATACAACTCCATGGTTAATGAAAAAGGGGTTATGGAAGGGACATTTTACCTCATGAGGGTATCGTAAGGTGTAATTCATGACCGATAATTAATTTCCAAAAAATTATGTCATGAAATTATGGTTTTATAGAGTTACAAATGGGTAAAGATCCTCACCACTAAAGATAATTTGTTGATTATAAGCATGGATTATGGATTATGTAAAACTTTTATCAATAGAAAGATGTATAATGTTTCCTTCCAAATGAAAGGTAAATCACTAAATAGTTAGAAGTTAGAGTTGGTTCATACATGTGTATGGGGTCCAACTTATTTTTTCTCATGAATGGTCAATATTCTATATAACCTTCATCAGTTATGTGACAAATAAAGTGGTTCTGTTATTTATCAAGAATAAACATGAGGTGTTTATATCCTTTATATGATGAAGTTATATGGTGGTAAAGTAGACTGATTAAAAGGTTATGTGCCTACATTCTAAAAATAGCAGGGAGTATGGAAGTATAGAGTTCCTATGTTTTGATAGGTGTAAGGGAATACATTTTTAGAATACTATATCCTTTACATAAAAATATAACATACTCATTAGTATTATTTACCATACATTTATTAAATTATAAAGGAGTATGGGGATTCAAACATGTTTTCTAATTTTTCTTGGTTGAGGCAGTTAATTGTGTGGCCCTCATAATCAACAGAGGTCCTTCTTATCAATTGGGGTAGAAAATAATAGATGTAAGTTAGTCTATAAATAAGGATGACTTTAAAAATTTAATATTATTTGACTCACTCACCAATTTTCATGTTGATTCAAATGAGTGATACATAGTCGAAGCTAAGTACCGATTATGCTACTTTTTTTAGTAAAGTAATGAAGAGTTTGGTTTTTAACTATGAGATAAAAATTCATAAAATAATTAAAGAGTTTTTTTTGATTTTTTGGTAGGATAAAAACATAGATGATAATGTTTATGTGATAAAATTATCATCAAAGGATGATGTTAAATTGAATGGACATTCAAAAGTTATGGATATTCCAGAAAATTCAGGTTGTACGTTAGTACCAGACAGATTAGATATTCTGAAGGATGTTCTAGAAATTATTCATCTTGAAATGGGGTTATTGAGGATGAAACTATTTAAAAAAATCTTAAACTATAAAATCTAAAATGTAGAGTTTTAAAATAAAAAGTACTAGAATCCCCATAAGTTCTAGTGCTGGAAGGATCTTATTCATATAGTGAGTTACAAAGATTTACCAAAGTGAAGAACCATGTTTATAGGTATGAAATTCATCTACATTACCTATTAATCAAGGATGATGTAGAATCCAAGAGTTGAGGATATCATAAGTGGTCTGAGGTTTGAAATAATTAATGTAATATGAGTTATCCATGGGGGATGAGATCGTTTCCCACTATATGTTTGGAACATCGGACCAAATAGAAATTATTACTAGGAATAATTTTCTTTATAAAAAATTAGTGCATCACTTCAAGTAGGAAGATGATGGTATATAGAGTTACAAGGTGAATATAGGGATATATAGGTTCCAGTAAATGTGTAGTTTATATTCCTCCAATATTTTTTCATTAGTGTTTAAATATATGACTATTCAGATGGTACTGAGTATAGTTTCCATGTATCTATTACATATTGAATAGTTAGACATGAATAAAAAACATCTTCATAAGTGGTTAGATGTGGTAATCTACATGGAGTAGTAGAATAGTTTCATGTATAATCAGAAGAAAGACCTTATGTAAAATATGGAGAAAATATTTTATGGTTTGAAGAAGGTTCCAAGGAAATGGAATCAAAATTTTTATGACTTCATGATACACTATAAGTTCATCTTTATCTTTATATAAAATGTTAATTACTAAAAGTCTTTTGTCTATATAAACTTCTCATTCTACATCTCTATATCGATGAAATGCTTATTTATACTCTGGTAAAGGAAGAGGTTGATGTGATACATATTGAATTATTTGGATGTTTCTAGATGAAGGGTACCAGTCTAGATAAATGGATCATAGTGATTTCAATTACATGAGATTTATGTTTAAGTAACTTGTACCTGAATCTATAAGATTTCATACATAAGGTGGTGAATCACATGAACATGAGTGTAGACCACACCCACAATTGGACATTTCATATTTATCATGGTTGAGTCACCCAAAATGGAATATGAGGTAGAGTAAATGGAAAATATTCAATAGGTATTAGCAGTTAAAATATTGATGTATGATATATTGTTTTACTCGACCGATCATTATACAAGTAGTGGGTGTGGTTAAAAAATACATGTTTAATCCCAGAAGAGTATATTGAGAGGTTGTGAAGTTTATTCTCTTGTATTTTAATGGTTCTAAAATATTATAACATTTTTTTGGAATATATGAGTCTCTAAATATATTTTATAACTCTAACATTGGCAGAGTGGGGGAAAATAAATATAGAAATATAAAATATTAGTTATCTTTTATAGGGATGGTTGTAATCTGGATATTGTAGATTTAACTTGAAGTTTCACTCTCTAAAATTGAAGGGGAGTATGCTACTTTATAAAAATCTAGGAAGGATCCTTTTTGATTGAAAGGGATGTTGGATTATATTTCAAGGAGGTAATATTATGGGAATTTATTTTTTATTCATAATGTGTGATTCACTTTTACAAAATATAATATTTCAATCTCTTATTAAGAAAATTCAGGTAAAGTATCACTTCATGTAGAAGTTGTTATAAGATGAATTGGTGGGTCTAAAAATTATATATGGGACATAAAATCTAGTATATATACAGACAAAGATCATGGTTATAGATGTGATGATATGATTTTATAGGGTAGTTGGGTTGGGATAACAAAAATCTTGGTGGGGAACAATGAAGCTACAAAGAAAGCATGAAAGGGGAAATAGGTTTGCCGATGAAGATGAATGAGTTATTGGTGAATCCTAGAATATGATTCTTAAGTTGTATATTGTAATGTTTTAACCATGTGTGTGAAAATAATTTTCTATCTAATGTGTTAGTATAATGGAAGGAGGAACTACAAATGATGGCATTTATGGCTTAAATGTAATCTTGGAGAAAAAACTATAAATTCCAAAAGTTTGAAAGTTATGAAAACTATATGATGTTGACCAAAAGTTGAATCTAAAATATTTCAACTTGATATTATCCCTCAACTCAATTTGATGAATTTGGTGAAAGTATTAAATGGAATTTTGTAAGGGTAACTTTGGGAAAATTTAAGATTCATTATAATGAAATGTAAAAGGCACGGTGAACAAACATAACAATCATATCATGAGAGTTTTATAATTAAAAAAGTGTAATGATTGATTGATTTGAGGTGGTGGATGTCTTTTATTGAATATAGGGATTTTTATGGAGAACAGATTTGGTGGAATTATCTGTGTGGAGATTGCGAGGCAGTGACTACTAGATACACTAGTTTGATTCAACTATTTAGTAGAGTTAAATCACCTATGATTTGTAACAAATAAATTTTAATAATATTTCATTCCTTTAATAAAAGTTATGGGAAACTCCTTCCAAGGAGTAGTTATCATTGTTGAACCACGATTTTTTTTATTCATTCATGTTTTATTCTTTTTCTAATTGTCTGATAATAATTATTGTTTTCATTAATTCATATGTTGTGAATTGAAATCGGGTGATTTGTGTGTAGTGTATCTTCTTTGTTCCATAAATCAAATCATGGGATCACATCGATACTTTGTTTCAACCCAATAAGTTCTAAGGGGTATCTTCTGGTGGTTTACTTGAAATATATCCAGGATCCCCACAATAATTTTTGAGGGTATAATGATATCCATACCCTAATATTCTTTCATATTAAGATATATCTATATAAAAATCCTCATCAAATACCACTCATTAGTGGACTCCCAAGCCAATAAAATCTTGACTTTTCCCACTCACCACATCAGCCACGACATTACCCTTCTTTGGAGAGTATAATATATTAATGTCGAAATAATAGAGATAATCAACCCAACTTATCTAAACAATATTGGGGTTATTCTATAAAAAGATACACATGATAAGCCTTATGGCTAGTCTACACCATGAACCTCATACATAATAAGTTGTGATACCAACATCTTAGGACATGAACAAATACCACAATATCCAAATCATGCATCATGTTGTTTTGATCATGAAAGCTCAGTTACCTAGACCCATAAATAACCACACAAATGACTTGCATCAACAATGATCCAAGTCCAACACTTGATGAATCATAACAAACAGAGATGGGTGTTGATTAACCTCTATTTTTTCTCCTGAAGGCTCCCTCATAAGGACCAGACCTTTAAAACATAGACCAACTCTTCATATATTTCATAAATGTTTATAATCTAATGAATTCATGAATAATTATGAAATAAAAACATACCAATCCGAAAAAACTAAAAATGTTATAAATGTTATTGGGATACTCTCAAGGCACCATAACCTCAACATTCCCTAGGTATGCATATGTATCAACATTAAATATCACATACCTAAAGAAATAAAACCTCCCTGATAAAGTAATGACACTTTGAGATATTTTTATGTAGTTAATTATCTCTCATTGCACTCAATACAATGTCTAGATGTCTAACACGATCCTATTATTTCTTGTAGCACACAAAAATAACATTGGAAAAAACAACCATGAATGTATCCAAAAATATATTAACGAACTTATTCATCAAGGCCTTGACCACTATTAGTGCATTCATTAAATCAAAAAACATTATGAGGAGCTCATATAATGCATACCTACTCTTGAAAAAAGTGTGTGGAATACTGGATAGGCTCACTCACAAATAATAATATCCCAATCTCAAATAAATCTTATAGATACACTTGTTTCCCCTTATCTTATTTAATAATTCATCTATGAAAGGAATATGATTGTGTTACTTGAAATTAACTTGGTTTAAAATATGATAATCCATTCACAAATATCAGTTATTATCAATCATCATTGAATGTAAAACATGCGTACGCCAAGGTGATTCACTTAGGCAATTTAATACCATCACCTTAATAGCCTCTTACTAAAATTTTATCTGTTCATTGTCTATAAGACCAACCCTTTATAGAGGAATGGATATTGTCTACGTACATAGAATCTAGTTGATAATAAACTTGTTGGGTCTCTTGGGAGAAAACAATGGGAAGTCATCAAGGAAAATATCCGAAAATTAGTCAAAAAATGAGGGAAGGAAAACTATCTCCTCATCCCACCTATCAAAATGATACTGGGAATATGGAATCTTTTCACCCCCCCCCCGTTTCTCATGGTAAAGTCCCAAATATATTTCTTGTTAATATTTCTCCCCAAATAATGTATTATAATCACTTTTTATATATTTAAATAGTACCCATCAATTAAAATAGTCGATGTGATTGATAAAAAGTTAACTAATCCATTCCAGAGATAACATGAATTTTGAAAACCTCTTGTATAAAAGAATAGTAGAAAATATTATACCCACATATCAAGATAACAAACTCTGGAAACTACATAATACCATAATATCTCACCCCTATGGTTTTATCAACTATCATACCACAAGAAAACTACTCCACCACAATCCCCAAGTGATCATATTCCTAGGTAAATATAAATGAATATGAACAATCCATATTAAATAAAATAGATATCAATTTAGATTCTATAATGTTCATACCTCAAAATCACAAGAAACCCTCTCTATGATCTGATGGAGTCTTCCCCCATGGAATTAAGCAGTTTGTGTCCAAACCCTAAGCTTTTATCACCTGAATCTATTGAGGGGTATCACTTTGTCAACACAACATCCCCTATCCATTGGAACCATAAACTCTTCTATGTTTTGAACAACTAGTGAGAACCCAAATACTAATTACCTGTGGTTCATAGGGTCTGTAAAACCACAGGGTTTCCTAGAACCACATCCATTAGTTATCCACTATTCAATCCCATATAATCTCTATAAATACACAATATGATCTCAGGAATAACACTCCTTTAGTACCTTGCCAAAATTAGCGGGAATATTTCATGGAAGTCCTCAATAAAATCACCTGACAAAGGACTATCCCTTAATTTGAAAACAAAACCTCCTTCCTAGATCATCTTACTTTCCACTTCCCTAGGGAGAACTATTTTATGTTCACTAAATTAATGTTGAAACACTCGTAATCCCATTATTAGAAGAAAAAAACCTGTTGGTAAACCATCAATCATGTTCCCCTTAGAAATATGTTCATGTTTCATGACCTTTGAAAATAATTTATGGTAAAAATAATTAACCTGAGGTAAAATAAGATTCCTTAATCCATCTACAATGTCTGTTGTTATCTATCTCATCACCTATCAACATGGGTGGAAATCATAATAAATTAGTAAAATGAGTGGAATAATCCATCACTGAAACAAACCACTTAACATAATATATGAATGATTTAGACATATTTACCCTAAGAGTATCATAATGGGATTTCTCCATGAAATGAGTATGTGATCCTTCTTTTATAGAACTACATGCTGGTTTTCCTAAACTAATACATCCAATTAGTTCTTGGTTATTCTACAAAGCATATAAGCGAAAATATTCTCCCCCTTAAATATGGGTTTCTTTTTCTTATAGATTTTTTTTAAAAAAGACTCAATATAGTAATAATCATCCTGTTGTGTACCCTCACCCAAAAATTGAGGAGAATGAAACATTTGGAACTCTTTGATCATGTATGACACGGATAACCCATCCCTCAATACACCTAACCCATAGACTATTGGAGATGAAACAATATCACCTTGAGCTATTTACATTGGAGGTTCTAGCATAACTAAATGTTTTTACACCATAACCGGTGGGTTATGCACTTCCTTTCTATCTAATAATTCTGGTAGAGACCGTCATGGTGGTATAACACTGAAATTCTAAACCCATGGATCATAACAGTTTTTCATAGGACTTGATATCATTGTATAAGAAAATAAATATTACGAAACACACCCCATTACTTTTTTACACACAACCTACAATATATGGGTGTTATAAACTATAGGTATAATTTTTTTCCAACCTACCGGCTTTTGTTTTAACAATCAACACAGACAGATTCATATAACAATAAATCGAATAATAGGACCAAAACCATGGTTCAATTAAGAAAATTATAGAAAAAAAATTATATAGGAAAAACATTATAACATGTTATTGGCACTCTAAATAACCTAACTCTTTTTTATATCCAATATATAAGTCACATAAAAGGATAGAAACATCATGTGAATACCATGCACTGATTTTGATAGATGAACTCACTATCTCATGCCACCTCAGTTAACATTGCCTAGGTAGTGTCCATATAAATTTATGAGCACATAATATATCCAACCACCCTCTCTAAAAATATAAATAAAAATAAAAATAAGGCTATGAAATCAGTTTTTAACATCCCCATAATTGTCTACCCAAATAGTAAATAGGTCAGTGGTTCTATATGAACTTAAGAACATCTCCTCGTACACCTGAGTCTCCCGACTATTAGTGAATGTCTATGTAAAACTAGTGGGGAGATTATACTTAGTATCAGTTAACCAAAAAAGTTATGGAAGTTCCAATGGATCAAATAAAAACTGGGGGGTTGAATTAGTTTTTCACTTTTATAAGATTCATTTTCTTTTGAAAACATAACCCCTAAAACCTGTTAAGATTTATATCCCTATAAATGTTTAGTTAAAACACATGCAGGAAATAGTAGTAAATGAAGTAAATCACCCAAGATATACAGGGTTCAGTCTCACTGTGAGAACCTATAACCATTCGATAGCCACTCCCATGGGTCTATAGGAATCCACTATTATGAATAAGTGAATAAAACATGGGTCAAATCCCATTGCACAACTTTTATATCCCGATAGAAATGACTATAATGACTCTTAAAAGTTTATAATGTTTTCTTAAAAAAGAATTGAGCCAAAAAATAATAAATACTTATTTGAATATGATCCATAATTACTCAATCCACATCCTTAGTCTAATTGGATGGATCTGATTCTATCAATATGATAATTCTAGATCTGATTTTCTATCTATACAATGATGCTAGATTCTGGATCTGATTTTCTGAGTATGATGATTCTGGGTCCAATTATCTAAATACGATAATTCTGGATCATATTTTCTTAGAATGGTAATGCTGGATCCGATTATCTCAAAATAATGATGTTGGATCCACTTTTCTCAGTTTGATAATATTGGATCCGATTAACTTAAAACAATGATACTAAATCCAATTTTCTGAAAACTATAAACTCACTCTCAATATGAGAAACTCAAAATCTAATAGAATTTTTAATTCAATTTTTCTCTAATAATATGGAAACTTTTACTTTTTAATTATCTAGTTCTCCTCCTTTTGCGCACGTGTGAATGTTGCGAATGAAAAAAATGACCTGAGGAAGTATTTATAGGTGACTCAGAAAAAAAAGGTGGGGAACTTGGAAACATTCTCCACTTCCTTAAATATAAAAATCTCTAAAAATATCTGCCATTTAAAACATTAAATTTGACTTCTTTAAACCTCCAAATATTTCTATGAGATTTAAACAAAATTTAAATTCAAGTTCGACAACTTCAATTAGTCACAACTTTCTCATGTTTTTATGATCTGTTTATTTCTAAGCTTCATTGTGATCTTTTTCATTCTCATATCATTATGATATTTTTTTTCTCATCTCATTACGATCAATTTATTTCACAATATGATATTCTATGTATGAAAATCTCAGTATGAAAAAATGAGTACAAAAATCTTAATAGGTTTCTTTTTGAATATGATTAGCCTGGATATGATCACTCTGAATACAATCATATTGGGTAAGATATCCTTTTTTTGAGACTTAGTATGATAATCCTGGATACAAAATTATTTTTATGCATACGATGAATAATAGTATGTTTTAGTGCCTGAGTATGATTCATTTTCAATTAGAAGCAAATCATTCTTATCTTCCACCCAGATACAATAAATCTTGGTACACTTATTCAGATTACGATCCTCACCACCTTCTCTCTTTCCTTGTCAGTTCAAATCCGATTGTGATAGGTATGATTTTGTTTTAGATCAGTTTCATATATTTTTCCTTTTCTCTAATAAATATTCTATAATAATTTCATCAATAAACTTATGATTTATGAAATAATAATTATCAAATCATCTTAAAATTTTAATTTGAAATTATGAAATCTTTATAACTCATAAGTTCACTTTTTTTCTTTCAAAACTCTTCACCAACTTCATTATTTCTCTGATTATTTTGAATTCAATTATTTTCAACGTCATTATGATGGATCTGAATATGGTATAGTGTCTGATAAATAACTTCAACTTCCCAACTTCATCTATGTCCGGTGTATCTCAGTACAAAAACCTAGGTCCAGAATTTTTTTTTGGGAAAGCTACCTCATTACAATAGATTGGGTCCAATTCCTAAATAACAAAAATATTATTTTACAAAGAGAGTTAGATGTCAAAAAATACAAAACATTGTTAAAACAAAACACCATAATGTTTCTTAAATACCCCCTTTTTATTTGTTGACAACCCTCATTAACACATTTTCAAACTCTCATAATTTTTCACAACTCAAATTTTTTGACTTTTATCAAAACATAAACTTTCTCAAAAGAGAGTTTATTAACTCCACTCTACAAGATAAAGTACTTTTTTGAATAAATTCCATCCCTCAGTGGAAAGAAAATTTTTGGGCTGTGTAATGATAAAATCTCCTCACTTTTCTTTTCACGGATTATTTATCTCTCCCTCATTCTTTCTTTTCACACATTCTTTTCCTCTCCCCTATTATATGATAACCATATATTTAGATTCATAAAATAAAGATACGTAAACTTTCATCAAATTTTTACTTTATCTCCCCATTTTTCAACATAATACAAAGCATATTGGGGGTGATTCCTTATGATATTTAGGAAGAAATGGGAGGAGATTGAACATTAAGTTGCAGCATAAATTCCACAAACCTTTCTTTCGGCATAGATTTTGTAAAGATATTAGTAATATGATACTTTTTCCGACGCTTTCACCGAGGCGCATGCATCCGTCCGTGGAGGACGCACTGCTTGTTACCCCGCATTCCCGATTTCCAAAGGCGGGCGGCATCCGTTTCTTGTTCAGGGACGTCTGCTCCTTGATCGAAATAGGGATGATGGGATGTCGGTTCTTCGTTCCGTGGATTCCTCCTCGGAGCTCATCACCTAGTCCGGGTCTCCCTCATAGATTTAAGACGGGTTCGTGAAGCTCATTCCCGGTGCCATATCTACATGGACGCCAGTTAATTATGCTGCTTCCGTCAAGACGCTCCAAGGGGTCTTGTCGGGGCAGCAACCTTCGATGAGGAGAATGGTCATGTTGGGGCGTCGTCGGCATGTCTGTCTTTGGTCCCCCATAACAGGGCTTCTCGAGGGCACGGAATCCCGAGGCATCGCACATTGAACGCGGGGAATGTGTACCCTCTAAGGTTTTCCTCAGCTTCCCATGTTTAACATGGGGTATGTCGCGAGTTTAGAATCTTGCGTAGACGGATTGGGTTGAAGGACCCCTAGGGGGGAACACCGATGTTGGTGCCAGCACGTGGGCGGCTTCCCGGATGCTATAGAGTGGGATGGGGTGGCATGATCTCATCGGGACGTGGCGGCCCGAGTAAGGATCAGGATGGATGGTAGAGTGAGACATGAGGCTTACATTCTGAGACGGCCCAAGAGGGGGAATGCAGTTTAACATCATGCAGGACAAGGGGTTCGGGGCTTATGCTCCGAGGCGGCCCAAGGTGGTCAGAGAACCGACATGGAGAGGTTGGGACGACCGGGTGGCGGGCTTGAACCTCGTGAAGGCTTCCTACGTACCATGCCTTGACCTGGATCAAAGTCCATGTAGTTCGGGGATGGATTGGGGCTTACGCTCTGGGGCAGACCAAGAAGAGGAATACAGTTTAATGTCATGCGGGACGAGGGCATGTGGGGCTTATGCTCTGAGGCGGCCCATGGTGGGTATGGGGCTTACGCTCTGAGGCGGCCCATGGTGGGTATGGGGCTTACGCTCTGAGGCGTCCCATGGTGGGTATGGGGCTTACGCTCTGAGGCGGCCCATGGTGGGTATGGGGCTTACGCTCTGAGGCGGCCCATGGTGGGTAGTGAACCGACGTGAAGAGGTCGGAACGACTGGGTGGTGGGCTTGAACCTCGTGGAGGCTTCCTACGTACCATGCCTTGACATGGATCAAAGTCCTCGTAGTTCGGGAGAAAATGGGGGCTTGGCACACCGACAAGGAGACGGTGTGGGCCAATGATTGTTGGTCTTGAAACTCGGGGAGGCTTCCTACGTACCATGCCTTAACACGGATCAAAGTCCACGTAGTTCGCTGGGATGGGGCTTATGCTCTGGGGCGGCCCATAAGAGGATGTCATGGTCGGTGCGCGCTCTAAGCCCATGTGAGTCATTCTCGGTGTGGGAAACAAGAGGCAGTAGGGACCAGACGATCACGTCGCGATGGGTGCGTCCATGAGAAGCGGAATGGGACTTACGCGTTTAGCGGCCCAAAGAGGAAATAGGGGCTTACACGTGGTTAGCGGCCCTTGGTGTCGGGGCTTACTCCAGGGTGGAGGCTCGTGGTGCGACAAAGAACAGTGGGAAAAGGACTCCACTGGCCTTGGCATGGGGGAAGTACGGAGATGAACGGGAGCAATCATCCGTACGAAAGGCTAGGCACTTACGCTCTGAGGCATCCCTTCCCCTACGGACAAACGCCGCTCCAACAAGGAGGACCTCATTCCATGTGAGGAAGAGTCCATTCCCGTGGAGACGAGTGGGCGTAATGAATGTCCGAGCAGCGGGGACGCTGCGTGCGGAGCACGGGGTCAGACCATAGTTTAACGTCTTGTGTTAAGGATGAGGTGCCTAGCAGTTTAACGTCCTGCAGCTTGGATGAGGTGGGTTTTCTCCACACCCCTAGGGCTTACATGCCCAACGCCCTCTACCCCTTGTGGGAGGGAAGGCATCGGCACGGCCATTGTGAAGGGAGGCCAGAGGGAAAACCACCAGGGGGTCCACGTTAGCGTGGCTATGCGAAGAAGCAATAGCCGTTAGCATGCCTATGCGGAGAAGCATAAGGCAAAGAAATGAAACGGGAAACGCGGCCCAAGGGACCTTGAGGTTACTTCGCACGAGCCTGGAAGGCCGTGTGGGAAAACAACGCATGGCGCGCATGCCCGGCAGGGGAGACATCAGGTGCCGGTGCAGGGGGCAACCGAGGGGCGTCAAGGTGAGAGGTCCTGGGCTTTACGCACAAAAGTGAAGGTTTGCGTGCAAAGCACCGGGACGGCGCACAATTGGAGTAATGGAATTGCGCGCGAAGAGGGAATTACGCGAAAGGTTTTGCACGCAAGGCAATGTATTGCGTGCACGAGACACGGATTGCGTGCAAGACTGGAACACTGGGGAGGGGGAAAATTCACTGAAGTCGGTGGAGTTGCGCGCAAAGGCGAACTCCATGGAAAGGTTGCGCGAAATGAGGGTTTTACCTGGAAGTCATCTTTCGCGCGGGGGGAGCCGAATTGCACGCACGAGAGTCACTTCGGATTCTTCAACCCCCAAATCGTTCGGGGTCACCTTCTATTTATAGGCGACCTCCGGCGCGGAATCCAGGCGGCACACGAAACTCTTCGTGCCGCGCACAGCCGGCGCGCAAAAACTCGCCGCGCAGAACCGGGGCGCGCAAAGATTGCGCGCCTAATCGGCTCTATTCCGTGAAACCCGGTGATTCTACGCGCGTAGAACAATTTTTCGCACGGAGCCTCCTTTATTTTTCACACCACATCCCAGGCCTCTGGATCGGGCCTCTGATTCCAAATATGACTTCGCTTCGTCATTTCAAAACTTCCTCCGAGAGTTACGGGCTTTTTCGGTGTCGACAGATACTTTGTTGAAATGTATTCTAGAAAAACATCTCCAACAAAAAAAATTATTTTATAAAGTGAAACTTTATATCAAAGTGTTTTGATCGTTAATGTTAAAAAATATTTTTAGAAAGATCAGTTTCACTCTAAATATCAAAAATGATCTTAAATAGTTTAGAAACATTCACTTTCAAATCCTCCAGCTTAACTTTCATCTATAAAATTTGAGTACAAGACCGATTAACTACAACATATTCATATTCATATATTTTCAATGTTACTAAACTATGTTTCTTACTATTCCAACTCACATAACGTTTACCCAAGAAAAATGTTCCACCCGAGGTTTATTTTATATCATTACAATTGCCAGCCTAATCAGCATCAGTATAACCATTAAACTTTATCTAACCATTTATTTTTTATAACAACCCATGTGACATTATTCCTTGGACATATCTCAAAATCCTTTTTTTCTTCCAATATAAGTGATTAATTGAGAATAATTTAATACCTAACACATATGGTCTCAATATAAATAATATAAGGACTTGACGATCTAGCATAAATTAAACTTCCCATCAGCTTCCTAAAGTCTTTATGATTCACACTTATTCCAAATTCATCATTACTCAACTTTTTGCTCACGGAAATAGGAGTATAAACTTCTTTGTATTCTATCATCCCAAACATCTTTAACAATTCCCTAACATACTTTTATTGGGATAAGAAAATGAACTTTTATTTTTGTTGACATTGTATGTTAGGGATGAAATTTAAAACTCCCAACATTGAAATTTCAAAATTCAACCTCATTTTCTCAGAAAATGTTTTACAATCATCTTCATTATTCCTAAAAAAATATACCGTCCACATAAAAAATTACAATTAGTGTTATGGGGTCAACATATTTCACATAAAAGTTTCTATCAAATTTTAATTAATAAAATTTCAACATTTTCAACTAATTTTCAAGATTAGAATACTATATAGGTGGTGCTTATTTCAAACCATACAAAGATTTATTCAATTAAAAAACTTTATTTTAATCCTCATCAGGTATAAATCCACAAGTTTGTTCAATGTAAACATATTCCATGATCTATCCATTTTAAAAAATTACTTTACATCCATCTAATAAATTTTGTAATTCCGATGAGAAAACATTACCAGACACATTAGAATAGATTATACCCTTCAAAAGGGGAAAAAGTTTCATAAAATCCACACCTTCCATCTATGAATATCCTTTACAAACAAGTATTGCTTTGTTTCGTTAAACACCTCAATGATCATTCAATTTGTTTCTATAAACCCACTTTGTTATGATAAAGTATTTATTTTCTAGCCATGGAACAAGTTCCCAAGTTTTATTATTTTCAATCTGATCTAGCTCTTCATTCATAACATCCACCCATTATTTATTTTTAATATACTCTGAAATAGATTTTGGTTCATATTTTGAGATAAGTGAAGTTTTATTTTATAATATCAACTTCCCTCTGGTTTGAACTAGAGCCTTAGGATTCCCAATAATTTTTTTAGAATCAAGGTGTCTTTGTAAGGTAGTAAATCTCAATGTTTCTCTCCTCAATTAAATTTCCTTACCACATGGCTCATATGAATCATGATAAGGATTTTTTGGATAAAATTCAATATTGTTGGAATTATCGAGGGTGTCATCATATTCCTTCCTAAAAACTTTTCTTATGGAAATTTATTTTAAATTACTGTCACATCATATGGGTCCTCCATCTTTTGTAAATGTTTTTTACAAAAATTTTAACTTCTTCCATTTGGTGAATAACGCATAAAAGTTCGTTCCTCAGCTTCATCATAAAACATTCCAAAATCTGGATTTTTGATTTTGAGAAAACATGGACTACCTAAATCATTGATGTTTTTCAATGAAAGTTTTTTGTTATACCATCTTTCAAAAGGAGTCTTTTTATTTTTCGGTCAGAATAAGAATCTATTTTGAACATGTAAATTAGTACTAATAGCTTCTCTCTAATAGAATTTTGAAAGACTGTATTCATCTAAAATACTTCCTCCCATTTACACCAAGCTTCAATTATTTATTTTTGTAACTCTTTTTTATAGAGTATAAGGAGAACTATACTGATTTTTGATACAATAGTTTCTCAGATAAGTTTGAAAATTATTTCTTGTCAATTTGGTACCATTATCTGTTCGCAACTTATTTATGGAAATCCTCATTTCTTTTTCCACATTTTCCCTGATGATTTTTAAAATTTCAATAGACTTGGACATGTGATTCAACAACATGACGTTTTTCGTCCATGTGAAATCATTAAAAAAAGTGATAAAATATAAATATCCATTTATTGATTGAAGTCTCATAGGCCCACATAACTCTGTATGAATAAGATCAAGTGGCCTGGTCGATTGAATCTCAATTCTCTTATGACTTATGTTAGTCATCTTTATTTTTGACAAGTAATAAAACATGTTCATCTATTCTTTTCAATTCTATAAAAATTCTAGAGAACCTCATCTTTATAATGTCTATTCATGTTTTTTTGCTGAAGGTGGAAAATTCCTCAATGGTAAATTTATTTTCATCTTCATCACTCAAGTTCTATGAGTTATTGAATTTTCCTATTTGAAAGAGATTCCCACTGGTTATTTCTAATTTTGTATTGACTATTCCAAATTTTACACTTTTGATGATACAAAAATATTTTCCAAAAAAAATTCTTTCCCATCATCACAAAGTTGAATTACACTAAGTACGTTATGTTTTATCCCATCACCAAATAAAACTTCCATAGATTTCAATTTTTTTCTTCAATCCCAACCATTCCAATTACTTTGATTTTTAGAGAACCATCATTCCCAAAACATACTGATCCCCATCATGACATTAAATGTGTTTCAATATTTTCATATCACCTTTTATATGTGAATAGAAACCACTATTAAGTATCCATGGTTTGTTATTTTTACTTGCATTAAAAGATATCTCAACAACCAAAACTCTTTCCTTAACTTTATTCTTTTCATATTTCTTTTCATTTATATCTTAATAAACTTTTTATTGAAGGAATTCCAGACATATTTTGGCATAATGAATAGCCTGATAACATCTTCCATAAAATTATTCCAGAAATTCAAATTGATTTTTTGCTGGAATTTTTCTAACATCTTGATAATTATCCTTTTTAACATTATATATGTTTTGAAAGTTTCTCCTTATACTTTCAATATTTCTTCCACTTTTCTCAAACCTTCTTTTGGGTAACGATATATTGTGCCAAAAATTATAATCCCAAAACCCATAGATTCCAAAACACTAGATTTAACCATAAGATCTTAATTATCTAGTGAAATAAGATCTTTCTTTATGAAAACTTTGTTAAGGTTGGTAACTTATTTCAGCTCTAGCATACTCAGTACATAGACCATATTTTATTTTGAGTGAGTATAATACCTTTTTAGAATTGATAGGTTTATCCCATTATTTTTCACCCAATTTTTTCCAATAATTTTTCAAAAACATGAAATATTAAATGAATCAGTTGAAAAATTATTTATGATAAGAGAAGATTTCACGTAATTCTCATGTTGAGACTTCTCAGTGACTTTAAAAGGATTAGATCTTATTTACGATGATTTGTTGATGTTTTCATTAATCTTCATCAAGGTGATTTCAGACTCAATATGTTTTGATTGAAACTTGTTTAATTATTTTTTCCTTAGTTTCTAGCTTCTTACTAAGATCTTCAATTATCTTTTCCTGCTCAGAAATTCAATTCTTGGTATATAAAATCTCTTTGATATAATCTTCCTCTCGATTGATAACATATTTTTATCCATTAGTAACATCTTGAAATTCACTATTAATAACTCTAATTTATTTCTTGAGAGTTTATTTTCTCAATACATTCAACATGTTATATTCTAAGATGATACTCTCTATAAGATTCTTCACACCCTTCTTCACCCTATAAGGAATCATTTTTGTCCTCATCTTTTTCAATGAAGGTTCTAAAATGTTCTGAAATTTCATATTTAGAAGAATTGTTTTAGGTTGATTTCGATTCAAGTTTCTTACTCAACATACTTCTTTGGTTTTTAGTAAACTTCTTCTTATATCTGTTGGAATAATTTTATTCTTTATAATTTCCATTCCACATCTCCCATCGAGGTTTTCCATCATAATCATCTCTATATTCTCCAACATTCTTCTTGGAGAAATTCACAGAAAAATGTCTAATTCCACCACTCTCAAAATATTTGAGGGGAAGTTTACCTCCATAATTTACTATTCCTCTTCAACAGTTCCTAAATATAAGAAAAATGTTTTTTTCATTCAACTCATCATCCTCTTTATCTTCATATTCATATAGATCAACATCTCAAACTTCTTGAATTTTCAAATTACTTATAGATTCAAAATCCATTTCATATATCATATTCTTTTTAAACATTGCTGTTTTCCTCATTTCATAATACACAAGAAAGTTATTAAATTCATCAATAGATTAATCATCTTCATCTTATAAAGAAGAAATTTTATAATCAAACCTATCCATAAGGTTTTTCATAGGTTTCTCCACAATTTTAGAATCATCCAAGACATCTTCGAATCCTCTGATGTTTCAAATAATTTCATTTACTCTAGTAAAGTATTCATTAATTGTATCTTCATTTATCATCCTGATGTCTTTATACATACTTCTATATTTTTTTATCTTTTCTACCTTAACTTTTTTATTAACTTCAAAAACACTTTCTAGCTTATCCCACATACTTTTTGATGTTTTCAGACCCATCAACTTTTGATAAACATTATTCGATAAATACATAAGAATTGAATTTCCATCCTTTTCATAAAATTCTATATTTTTCTTATTAGAAAACTTTATACGATCATCTTTCTCAATATGTTGACTTCCAATAGTAACAACATCAACAACCTCAAGACCAAGGGATAAGAGATAAAGAATCATCCTATTTTTACATCTATAATATTTTTTTCAATCAAATGTAAAATCCTATACTATTGAATGAATTGATACTATCCATGATAAATATTCAACAAGGGAACCTCAATCTAATAAAAATTCAAGTTCCAAAGGATTGAATAATAACTGAGGGGGGGGGGGGGTGAATTAGTTGTTCACTTTTATAAGTTTATACTTCTTTTAAAAACACAACCCCTTAAAACTCTTAAAATTTATATCCATATTAACATTTAGTAAAACATATTTGATGAAATAATAGTAAAGAAAGTAAATCACACAATATTTACAAGGTTTATTCTCAGTGTCATAACCTACGTCCTTTCATAGCCACTCTCGTGGGTCTATAGAAATCCACTATTAATAATATGTGAATAAAACTTGTGCAAAATCCCACTGGGAAACATTTATCTCTCGATAAGAATGATTATATAGACTCCCATTATTTTACAATGTTTTTTATAAAAAAATTATCCAAAGATAATAATAATGTCTTTTTTGAATCTAATCCAAAATTCCTTAGTCTGAATCCTCTGTCTGATTGGGCTGGATCCGATTCTCTCAATACTGTAATGCTAGATCTGATTTTTTCTCAATATAATGATGTTGGATTATAGATCGAATTTTTTGAGTATGATTCTTCTGGAAAAAATTCTATGAATATGATAATTCTGGATTCTATTTTCTCAGTATGATAATGCTGGATCCGTTTCCCTTAAAACAATGATGTTAGATCCAATTTTCTATGAAATATAATACTGGATCCGATTTTCATAAAATGATAAACTCACCCTCAATATGAAAAACACAAACTCTAATATAATGATCAATTCAACTCTTCTCCATTCAGATGCGAAGTTTCACTTTTGAGTTCTCTAGTACTCTGAATTTTACGCATGTGTGAATGTTTTGAATAAAAAATGATCTGAGGAAGTATATATTGGTGACTAAAAAACAAATGTTAGAAACATGGAAGCATTCCCCGCTTCCTCAAAATCAAAATATCTCTAAAAATATATTGCATTTAAAACATCAAATATTTCTTCATCAAACCTCATTAGATTTCTACGAGATTTGTGCAAAATTAAAATTCATGTTAGACCACATCAATTAATCATAACTTGTGTCATATTATTATTATCAATTTATTTCTAAAAATCATTATAATATTTTCCTTTCTCAGCTCATTATGATATTTTTCTTTCTCATCTAATTACGATCTATTTCTTTCTCATTATGATTTTCCCCATACGAAAATCTCAGAATGAAATTTTGTGTAGAAAAATATCAGTTTGTTTTTTCGTATGATTAGGCTCGATACGATCATTCTGAATATAATCATTCATGGTATGATCTCATTCTTCCTAATCTTGAGTATGATTATCCTGGGTTTGAAATGTTTTTTATGCATAAGATGAATGATCGGATGCTACAGTGCCTGAGTATTATTTATTTTCAATTGGAAACATCTCTTTATTCTCTTCCACATGGATATGATAAATATAGGAATAATTATTCCAAATACATTCCTTAGCACCTTCTTTATTTCATTCTCTGCCCAAATCCAATTATGATGGGTATGATTTTTTTTAATAAACATCATCAAAATTTTTTTTTCTTTCATAAATATTTACTCATAAGATATTAAATAAATGTATGGTTTATGAAATACGAATCCAAAAACCATCAACATATTTTTTTTAGAAAATATAAAAACTTTCTAACTCATGAAATCACTTCATTCTTTCAAAACCCTTTAGAAACATCATTCTTCTCTTAGTCTTTTAAATTCTATTATTTTCAAATTCATGCTGATAGACCTGAATACGATAAAGTTTCTTATCAACAAATATATTTCCTTAATTCATTTGTGTCTAGTGGATCTCAATATAAAAACATGGGTCCCAAAACATATGTTCAAAAACCAACCTCATTACGATGGGCTTGTCCTGATTCCTAAAAAAAATCCTTTTACAAAGATAGTTAGTTTTCAAAAAATATATAACATTATTAATACAAAACACCATAAAGGATCTTCAGTGATAATAATAATAAATTTAAAACCGTATTGAATGAAATACATTAGAAATTATATTATTGGGATAACCATAATTAAATATTCACCCTATGATACAAAAAAATGTACTATACTATAATTTTATTTGAGTATTCATGAAATGTAAGATTTATCATTGGTCAATATTATACAACCTGATCTAAAAAGTAAAAAAAATATCTATAAAAAAATAACTAAAACAAAGTCTTTATGCATTAATTTCTCCTACTACACTTTTAATGTTAACTCATTCATTAATAGTGGGGCCTTATACCTTACTTAAATCCCTGATCAAGAAATATTCTCACACCCCATGATTATCATGAATCGTGTGAGTACAACATAGTATACCACCACCAATGAAAAACCTAAAAAATTAAAGAATATATAAGTGTGTTCTTAATATAAAATTCTAATTAAATACTCAAAAAGATTTCAACACCCCAAGATTTTGAAAATAAATTTAATATTAAATTTATGAAACACATAGTCTCTAAAAAACACCACTTTGTTATAACCT
This sequence comes from Viscum album, assembly GCA_963277665.1. NCBI lineage: Eukaryota > Viridiplantae > Streptophyta > Magnoliopsida > Santalales > Viscaceae > Viscum > Viscum album. Next base: position 2,122,825,879 of record OY728123.1, on the reverse strand, counting down.
ATCGAGTAAAAATAATTTTTACAAATCTATGATTTTAATTTCCAAGACATTACATACAAGGTTGCGTTTAGTAAGATATTTAAAGTCTGAGTAGAAAAACATAATTTCTAGTGGATAGTAACATGCCCTTATGAATATTAATATGAAATGTTATATGACCCTTATGTATAGTAAATCATATTATTATTTTATTGTCTTAAGGTTATGAGATAATGAGATCTTGATTAATTTTTCACGGTGATATAAGATGAATTATAGTTTTAAAATTTTTATTTTTCAAATAAATTATGATTTTATATAAATTTTAAATTAATAATATTTAAAAAATTATTTCAAAAAGTAATGTTTTTTAATTATACACGTCGAGAAATGTTTACGATGAATTTTTGGGATTTTTATGAAATACTCGAATTTTTTAGAAATTGTAATATACAGTAATTTATGGAATATATACTTTACCAATTGAATTCAGTATTCCTAGCATCATGGATGATGTAAGCACACATGGTTCGAACTCACATGAAAATATTACTATTCTTGGTCACAAGAATCAATAATATTGGTTGTCTTTGGCAAAATAATAAAATAATTAGTAAAATAAATGGAAAACCTTTCTCTCCTCCAATATAAAAACCCCCCTCACTCCCTCTTCTCTTTACTACTCTCAAACCTTATGCATTGTCTAAATTCTACACACATATCCTCCCATGATCTTCCCCCATGTTCAGAAACCATTTTTCTAATAAAAAGAGAAAAACTTATTCCTTAATGAGGCTCTCAAAGAAGATTACTTCAAGAGGTAAATTCCTCTTTTTATTTCTTTTATTTCATAATCCATTATTTTAATTTTCTTTCCTTACCTCATTTCATCCAAATATTTTGATGAATCTAGTACCTTAAATGTACTAGAATTTTTTTTATTGTAAAGGAATAATTCTTCATCATCTCTCCTTTCCCCTTCTTTTATAAATTAAATGAAAACACCATCCAAGATGTGTTAAGTTATCACATTCAAGGACAATGGGTTTCCAATTTCTATTACGATCTTAAATTCTTGTAATGAAACTATTTTGATGGTTGAAGAAGAATATTATATATGTATTATAACTTATTTAATTTTTTTAATCATTTTTTACCCAAGATATTAATTTATATATCAAACTATGTTCATTGTGATCAAGAACCGCCAACTAACCCAGACAATTGTCATTAATGTTTTATATAATGATTCGTCTTCACTATCAATAACCAAAAGAATTTTATAATAACTTAATATCCTAGGTTTTCACTAAAAAAATAAAAATTCTATTTTATACAACCATTCATATTATCCATGTTTATCCATACATGAATATAAGTAAACCGATAATGAAAAACATGGAAGAAAACGATCGCAAACAATGAGATGGAATCTATTGACCCATAAAATGGCCATTAATGAACCTTAAATGAAAATAATAAATCAATTACATGTATAGGATGTTATGGAATAATTAATATTTTAACCTAAATATTATTATTCGGGTCATTAAGATCACGTGGGGAACACCTTAAAACTAAAGGTAAGGGTTTTCCACCCGAACCCACATTTTCGTTCATGTTACTTTTTTTTCTACTTAACTCAATTAAATTATTATGTATTATTATGTAATTAATCCTAAAATATCTTTGAGTGCACTATATATTTTTAACAACTTGAATCCTTATTTATTTTATGGGGATTTACACATTTTAAATGGAAAATTCCAAATTATTTCCAAAACATAAGCCTGATTGAAGGGAATTTCCCAAATTCTTACATATTTTTAAGGGAACTCTAGAATATTTTTTAGAAAAAAATATCTTTAAAAATTAAATAATTTTATTATAAAAATACTATCTACCTCACTTCTGGTTTTATACAAATACTTTTCCAAAAGAACTCTTCTTGTCAAAGTAAATGAATATTTATCTCAAGAACTACTCAATAATTTTATAAGAGTATCTTCATCTTTTTCAACACTCATGTTGATTATTATGTATTGTGGGAGTTAATATTTTATATTACCATAAACCATATTTAATTTAATGGTCTATTATTGTTTTTACTTTGGATGTTCTATCTTAAAAACGTTAACTAATTTAATCTGAATGGTTAGTGTTCATGCTTAATGTTTAGGGAATGTCATTTTCATTTCATATGTTAGTTTTAATATGAATGTTTATATTTTTTATGTTTATCCACATTCATATGAGGAATTAATTGGACTTAGTATGTGACAGGTGGGACCTTCTATAGGCCCTTATTGCTTCGGTAGGTCTCATGAGGTAAAATATGGTATTGGCACAAGGCCTTGACTAAATGGTTATTTATGGTATTTGAATGAGGCCTTAATGGTATGGTTATGATGTTCAAAATAATGAATGTCTCACATTATGAAACTAGTAATTGAAAGTTCATGAGGTTATTCGACTAGTAGAATACCCATGATTATGTTTTATTATAGAATTATTTATTCTATTCTTATTCCTTTCGTAACGTGTTCAAGTTCTTTTTTAATCGCATGTGTTTTTAGTTATTCACCATGCCTAATGTTTATGTTTATGATATCTTATGATGTATCACTTACCCTTATGGAGCATTTGTTCTTCAACCCTTTCTTATGAATCATTTTTGTAGGACATAAAGTGGTATGTTGTGAATGACTTTCACAAATAACCTAGAAGTTATGGATATTGTCGAAGGAATTTCATTGTTTTATTACCTTTCATGTTGTAATGTTGAACTTATGTATGTATCGTATTTCCAATGAAACTAAACTACGTTGTAATTTGAGATTCATATTCATCGTTTATATTCCAATGTAATAAAATAAGGCACCGACTCCTGGAAACTAGTGTCGAGTCCTTAATGTTGGTATCCAAGGAAATTTAGTAGAAAAATTGGAAACTAGATTTCGAAAAAGTAGATAAAGGATCAAAACCCTAATATAGTCTTTGAGGATAAACATACAATAACATCCTTTAATTTTTGGTAAGGAATATATTATGTGGATCTTTCTAGAAAATACATCTCTGTTTGAATACTACAATTGGACGTGGTTCTGGAACAGATGTACCTAGGAGTGAAACTCTAACAAGTAGTTTCGGGATTGACTCGAGGTATCTTGGTATATAAAAATGGGACTTATTGTGCACCTAGTTTGAAACTCCTGGGGTTTATGCTTAGGATAATTCATATTTTCTTTACAACCCATTATGGAAGATTTAAATGTAAATTTTTCCTCAAAGAAACAATTTTTATGATTATGATATTAGCTATGTATATAATTTTAATTATTTCTATGTATTTTTCTTGGTTGGTATTATACATTATGATTCATAACCTAATATAGTGTATTCCAATATTTAGAAATGGCGCATAATGGAAGGAATGGAAACTGTATGAATGCACATGTCTCATGTAGGAATTTCCCTCTGATTAAAGATAATGATTTTGGTTCTGTTGGTGTGGCTGGTGTTGAGAAACCAATAACTATACCGGGACAGTTGACTCATGTTATTAATAATAATCTTACCCATATGAAAGATCTGGATCCACAATTTGGTTAATCTATGTTATATTTTCTTATTCAACAATAGCCTCCATCATTTAATGGGACTACAATTCCATTTGTAGTGGAGTAATGTATAAGTTCATTAGAGAAGATATTTCCCACTTTGGGATGTAACAAAAGAGAGAAGGTTGCCATAGAAGTTTATCAACTATCGAGAGATGCAGATCAATGGTGGTCTTTAATCCAAAACACAAAGGAGGGGAAGAAATAGAAGAAATGTAATGGAGGGATTTTAATCAAAATATTCTTCGAAAAATACTTCCCTTGTGAACAACGAGAAGATATGGAAAGTCAATTTCTGAATCTGAGGAAAAAAGAGGATGAGAACATTGAAAATTTTGAATCTAACTTCAAAAGGTTATCAAGATATGTCATGGACTATATACATAATCCAAGGAGAAATATTGATCGATTCATTGAAGGTTTAAAACAATTCCTCTGAAGGGCTCTAGTCTCCCAAACATTCTCATCATATAAAGATATAGTTTTATGTGCTATCAAGATGGAAAATGAACTCTCTAAGAATTATGATTTTAAGGGAAAAGAAGATATTAAGTGGGCAGTTGGAAAATCTAGAAAAGGTAATAAGGAAATGGTGAAGAAGGGAAGAGTTGACCTTCCACCCTATGATAATTGTGGGAAGTGAAACCCTGGTACTTTCCTGAAGGGTATGGGTGTTTGTTACAAGTGTGGAGAAAAAGGCCACCTATCCCAGGATTGTAATGGGAATAAAGAAGCTACCAATTTTCAATGCTACAATTGTAGGGAGAGGGAAAATTATATAAATTATTTTCCTAGGCGTCAATGAAACATTCTCCAAATAAGGAAAAAGGAGTAATGTGGTCTCGACTGTGGAGGTTAATGTTCCTAATAATGTGGTAGTAGGTACTTTATTCATTTCATTGAACATTGTAAATGATTTATTGGATTCTGTATCATCAAATTCTTTAATCTTTTTCTAGTTTTCCATGAAAATTATATATTTCCAATTTGATTTAATAAGGGAGTTGTTAGTTAAGATTCTTAAGGGAAGTATCATTACAAAAAATTTATGTCATGAAGTACCCATTCGTGCATATAAACTTGATTTATCTGCTGATTTTATTATCATACCCATGATTTACATCGATATAATCATCAATATGCATTTTCTTTCTAACCATGATTTGATAATTTATTGCAATAAGAAGAAGGTTACAGTTTTTAGGATGATGTGGAATCCCTTATATTTTGGGTAGAAATATCTCAATCTGATTCTCATCTAGATTCAAACTCAATAAGTCTACTAAATTCAATTATTTGGGAGGAAGGTAATTAAATATCTATGGGTGAGGAAAATAATGTTCAAATAGAGGATGTACCAATTGTGAAGGAATATATTTATGTCTTTACAGAGGATTTACCAGGACATCCTCTAGAGCAGTAAATTGAGTTTTCCATTGCCTTAATTTCTAATTCAAGGACCATATTAATGAATCCTTATATAATGTCCACTATATAATTAGTATAATTGAATATAAAAATAGAGGAATTGAGTGATAAAGGATTTATTCACCCATGTGTTTCTCTATAGAGATCCATTATCCTTTTCATTAAGAAGAATGGTGGATCAATGAGGTTGTGCATTGACTATAGAGAGATCAATGCATTAACAATAAATAACAAGTATCCCCTAACTAACAATGATGATTTATTTCATCAACTTCATAGAGCAAATTTTTTTTCAAATATCGAACATTGATCTTGATATCATCAATTTCGATTAAGGAAGGAATACATTCCAAAGACAACATTTCGAACCAGGTATAGGCTTTACAAGTTTACATTAATGCCTTTTGGACTGACTAATGCACCATCTATCTCCATTAATATAATGAATAGAGTTTTCAATGAATATCTTGATGAATTTTCAGTGGTATTTATTAATGATGTCTTATTATAATCCAAAGGCTATGAAGATTATGAAAATCACTTGCGCACTATTCTTAATTCTCTTAGAAGAAATTAATTATTAGTGAAGTTTAGCATGTATGAATTTTAGATACAATCTGTTTCCATTCATGGCCACATTGTCTCAAAGGATGGAATATCTATTGATCCTATGAAGAAAAATATTGTAAAAATTTTCCTACTCAAACAAACATAATTATGGTACGTAGTTTTTATTGATTTAATAGGTTATTCTTAAAAGTTTGTTCAAAACTTCACCCATTTATCCCACCCAATGGAAAAGAGTACACCAAAATGGGTTAAGTTCATATGGAAAAAATAATGTGAGGACAATTTTGAATAATTGAAGAAGAGATTAGTGAATGATCTGATCCTAATTATACCATCAGGGAATGATGGTTTTGTGATATATAGTGATGCATCAAATAAAGGACTTGGTTGTGTCCTTATGTCGAATTATAGAGTTATTGCCTATGCATCAAGGTAGTTAAAAATTCATGAACGAAAATATCTTAATCATAATCTTGAGTTATATTTTGTGATCTTTGTTCTAAAAATATGGAGACATTATCTCTATGGTGAATGATGTGAGATATATACAGATCAAAAAGTCTGAAGTATATCTTCTCATATAAAGAACTCAACATGAGGCAAAGGAGATGGCTCTAACTACTCAAGGATTATGATTGTTCCATATACTACCACCCAAGAAAGTCAAATAAGGATGTTGATGCATTAAGTAGGAAGTATCATGGAGTTTTAAAAAAATGATGATTGAAAGGGATCATGTATTCATGGATCTAATAAGGATGTACATGGGAATTATCAAGGAATGTAAAACATCATTACTTTCAGAAATTGTTTCCCAACTCCCTTTATTTGAAAGGATTAAAATTTCTCATCATAATGATGAAAACATTAAAAAGAAAAGTAATGTTGTGAAAAATGGGATGTTTTCTAACTTCATGTCTGATGATGTAATTATGAAATTTAATAAGAGGCTTCATGTTTCATCTGTAACCGAGATAAAAAGGGATTTATTGGATGATGCCCATATATAGAATATGTCTAAAAACCCTAGTATCACTAATATGTACAGAGTCTTGAAGGGACATTTCTAGTGGGACAATATGAAGAAAGAAATTGCTGATGATGTATCAAGATATTTAGTTTGTCAACAAGTGAAGGATAAAAGAAAACATCTTAGAGGAGTCATGCAACCTTTACCTATTCCTACATGTAAATGGGATGAAATCACTATGGATGGTGTCACTAGAATACCCAAAACACCAATAAATAATGATGCAATATGGGTAATTGTGGATCAAATTACAATATCTTCACATTTTCTTGATATAATAGAGGATTTTACACTGGATAGGCTTGCACAACTCTATATCAATGAAGTTGTAAGCCTTCATGGAAAAAATCTTTCAATAGTGTCTAATTGCGATTCTCGATTTACATCATAATTCAAAAAAAGTATTCAGAATGATTTGGATACTAAGCTTCGTTTGAGTATTATTTATCATCCTCAAACTAACAAGCAATCAGAAAGGACAATCCAAACATTAAAAGACATGTTGGGATCATGATCACTTGACTTTCAATGTATGTGGGATCAGTATTTACCTTTGGTGGAGTTTTCCTACAATAATAGTTTTCATTCCAATATTCAAATGGCACCATATAAAGCATTGTACATAAAGAGATATCGTACACCAACATGTTGGGATGAAGTCAGTGAAAGTAAGATAATGGGACCAGAGATTGTGGAGGAAACAATAGTAAAGGTATAGACTATTCAAGGCCATATCAATGAAAATCAAAGTAGGAAAAGGAGCTTTGCTAATAATCGACGGAAATATTTTAAAGTTCAAATGAGACATCATGTTTTCTTGAAAGTATCTCCACAAAAGGGTGTTATAAGATTTAGGAAGAAAGGAAAACTAATCCCTATGTACATTGGCCCTTTTGAAATTATAGAGAGAATTGGAGCTATTGCATATTGTTTGGATATTCCACCTATACTATATAAAGTGCACAATGTGTTACGCGTCTCATTGTGGAGAATGTACATGCCAGACCCAACACATGTCCTCACTTAGGAAGTTATAGAATTGGAACTCGATCCATCTTACTGTAAAGAGCCTATCCAGATTTTGGACACTAAAGAACAAGTGTTGAGGAATCAGATGACTCAACTAGAAAAGACACTTAGGAAAAATCATAAAATCGAAGAGACAACATGGGATCTTGAAGAAATTATGATGAAGAACTCGCCAAATCTTTTTATGAGGTAAAATTCTGGTAATTTTAATGATGATTTTGTTTAAGGAGGAGATAATGAAACACCCTAAGATTTTAAAATCAAATTTAATATTTAATGCAGGTAACACTGAGTCCCTAAAAACACCACTTTGTTATAACATATCTACTAAACATAATTATTCCACATCTGTGATTTGAATTTTTAAAAACTAACATACATGGTTACGTTAAGTAATATACTTAGAGTCTGATAAGACTAAAATAATTTTTGGTGAAAAGTAACAATCCATTTTGAATTGTAATATGAATAGTAATATGAACCTTATGAATAGAAAATCATATTTTTATTTTATTGTATAAATGTTATAAGATAATGAGATCTTGATTAATTTTCCAAAGGTGATATAAAATGAATTATAGTTTTAAAATTGTTAATTTTCAAATAAATTATGATTTTATTAAAAATTAAATTAATAATATTTAAATTTCCTTCAAAAAAATGGAGAACATTTTTGAATCTTACGATTCAAAAAATTATAAGGGTGAATTTTTAGGATTTTTTAGAAATACTCACATTTTTATGAATAGTAAAATACAGTAAATTACCATATATATACATTATCAATTAAATTCACTATTCATAGAATCATGGATGATGTAAGCACACTTGTTTCAATGTCATGTGCACATATTACTATTATTTGTCACAATAATCAATACTATTGGTTGCCTTTGGAAAAATAATAAAATAAGGAGTAAAATAAATTGAAAACCCACCTCTCCTCCACTATAAACCCTATCACTCCATCTTCTCTTCACTTCTCTCAAGCCTTGTTACTTTTCTAAATTCTTTTCAAATATACTACCAAGATGCTCCCACATTTTCATTAGCTCGTGGTCTCATAAAAAGACTAAAATGTCTTCCCTAATGAGGCACACAATGAAGATTACTTCAAGAGGTAAATTGCTCTTATCATTTCTTTTATTTCACATTCCTTTATTTTGTTTTTGTTTCCATTCCTCATTTTATACAAATGTTTTGATGACTCTAGTACCTTACATGTACTATAATGTTTTTATGATAAGGTAATAATTCTTCAGAATCTCCATTTTCCTCTTATTTTATACTAGAAATGAAAACATTATAGAAGATGTGTTAATTTATCACATTCAAGGATGACATGTTTTCAATTTCTATTACCATCTTCAATTCTGGTCATGATACCATTTTAATTCTTAAGCCAGACTATAATATATTTATTATAAATTATTTAAGGTTTTTTAATCCTTTTTTACACATGATATATATTTTTAAATCAAAATGGGTTCGTTGGGATCAAGAACCGCCAATTAACCCAAACAATTTTCATTAAAGTTTTATATAATGATTCATGCTCACTCCCAATAAACAAAATAATTTTATTACCATGTAATATTATGGTTGTTAAATAATAACATACAAATTCTATTATGAACAACCATTCTCATTTTACATGTTTACACATATATGAATATAAGTAAACTGATCATGAAAACAACGGAAGAAAATGCTCCCAAACAATGAAATTGAATCTCTTAATCCATAAAAGGGCCATGAAAGAACCTAACAAGGTTATAGTAAATAAAATAAATGTAGATTTTTTTCTATAATCAGTAATTTATTAAGCTAAATTTTATTATTCATGTTGTTAAGATCAACTGAAGAACACATTTAGACTTAAGGTAAGGGTTTTCCACCCGAACATCCATTTTCATTCGGGTTAATTTTATTGTCTACTTAAAAAAAATCAAATTCTTATTTATTATTATGTAACTACTCATAAATTATATTTTTGTGAAATATTTTTGTCAACAACCATAATCCTTCTTTATTTTATTGTTAGTTACACGTTTTAAAAGGAACTTTTAGAATTCCTTCCAAAATACAAGCCCGATTCAAGGATATTTCTCAAATTTATACATATCTTAAGGGATATCAGTAATTTGTTTTTAGAAAAAACAATATTTATAAATTAAATCATTTTATTTTAAAAATAATATCTACTTAAATTCTGATTTAATAAAAATACTTTTCTGAATGAACTCTTATTTTCAAAGTAAAAGAGTTTTTATCTCAAGAACTACTCAATGATTTTATAAGAGTATCTTCATCTTTTTCAACAATCTTATTGATTATTATGTATTGTTGGAGTTCATATTTTATGATATCATATACTATATTTAATTTAATGGTTTATGATTATTTTGACTGTGGATGTGATATCTTAAGATAATTCACCAATTTACTCTGAATGGTTAGTGTTTATGCTTAATGTATGGGGAATTTTTTTGATATTTCATATGTTAGTTTCAATATGAATGTATATATTGTTTATTTTTATCCCCATTCATATGATAAATTTATTGGAATTAGTAAGTGATGTGTGGGACCCTCTATAGACTCTCGATGAATTAGTAGGTTTCATGAGATAAACTATGGTCTTGGTATAAGTCCATGACTACATCGTTATTTATAGTATTGGCACGAGGCATTGATGGTATGGTCTTGATGTCTGGAATTATGGATTCCCTCATTATAAAGATAGTATTTGAGAGTTCATGAGGTTATTCAACTAGTAGAATACCCATGATTCTTCTTTATTATGGCATTATTTATTCTGGATAAATTCTTTCCATAACGTGTTCAAGTTCAATTTTAACAGAATTTGTTTTTAGTTATTCACCATGACTAATATTTATGTTTGTGATATCTTCATTTATATTACTTAACCTTACTGAGAATTTGAGATCACCACTTTATTATGTCTCATTTTCTTAGGACACGAAGAGGTATATTTTGAATAACATGCAGAAATAACCTAGTATTTATGGATGTTGTTAAAGGAATTTCTATGTTGTATTTCGTTTCAAGTTGTAATGTAGAACTTATGTATGTATCTAGTTTCCAAAGACACTAAACTACTCATTACTTCGGGATACTTATTCCTTGTTTATGTTCTAATGTAACAAAATAAGGTAATAGCTCTGGGAAACTGGGGTTGGGTCCTTATAGAGTTATACATTTCGCATCAAGTAATGATCATCATCCAATCCCATGAGTGTATATACATGCTTTGTCTAGTGTCAAGATTGGATGATACTCCCATAGTTTGAATAAAACTAGAGGGATATTGATCTATCATGATATAACATCTTTGTTTAATAATACACCACTATTTAATCACTTAATGCGGATGACATATCTCCATGTAATCATCTAAGGTAAGCATGGTATCACCCAAAACAATACTAGGGTAAATGAAGTATCACTAGATCATAGTACCATAGTGAACGATGTATCAAAAATACACTAGTCTGGCTGAATGATGTATCACCGACACTTTTCTAATGTCATTATTTTACCATCATCCTCATAGTATAAGGTCAATGATACAACACCTTACTTATCAATAAGGGGTAAATAATGAACCACCAAAACTAATGAAAACGTGAAATAGGTTTCACTATACTCATCAATTAGGGTGAACGATGAACCGTCAAATCCATAGGCATGGTGAATGACATATCTACATAAAAACTACTTAAGGTGTGTGATTTATCACAAATACTACCAATAAGTGTGGATGAGATACCACTGATAGAAAGATAGAGGTAAATTATGTATCAATAGTCTTAATAAAAATGATGGATGATGTGAAACCAAAACATATAAATGGTGGGTGATATATCACAATGAAAATGCCCCATGATGAAGAAGACATAACCTAAACTCATAATAGTTAAGGATAATATACCACCAGTATTGAAAATTAGGGTGTATGTAATACCACCAAAATTATCATTAAGGTGAAAAACATATCATCAACATTAATTAAGTAATAAAAAATGATGTATCCATTACTAAACAATTTAGTGGAATGATGTATCACTAATAAACATATTGAGTGACCAATATAACTCTAAAAAACATCTAATGTGAATTATACATCACTAATTAAATAATTAAATATAATTATTAATCACATAATATTTAAAATAGAGGTGATTGAGATGACACCTCTTTCCCAAGGCTTGAGATCTTATAAATTTACCCATGTCACATGGTTCATGTTAATACGGTCACCAACTATCATAATGTTCATTGAAAAGGATAACTAGAAACACTGGATCAACAAAATCATCAAGAGGGGGTGGGATGAATTTTTGATTAAAAAGAATTTTACATTTTCCTGTTAAACAACATTCATTAGCTGTTAGATTAATATTATTTAGATGCTAAAACATACCCACATAAACATAGAGATAAGGAAAAACATAATTTAAAATTTTCATTACTCAATAAAAGTATTATAGTCCTTGGAATGATTGGTAAACATTCAATATCACTCTGTACACTGTAAATAATCATATGGTTTATAGTAAATAAGGGATAACCATGGACTTGTGATAGACTATAGTATCCCAACGGTGTATGTGAATTATGCACATTTATAATTATTTATAGATTTTTATAACAACATAAAATTATTCTACTCCTTTATAATTTGATTATGTTTTCATTATGAAACATCTTCTTCCCTCATACTCACTTCTACAAGGCTGTTCTAATTTTTCCCCTTCAAATTGTTACACATTATCTAGAAAGAACCTATTATATTTTATTATACTTCTCTCTATAATTGATAAAACAAAATCTATTAGTATATTACTTTAACTCCATAACAATCATCGATCCATATTATTATTTATTTTATTCTTTCATATTGACTGAATATTGGTGAATATTATTTTTGAAACTCATGAATGAAAATTCCCATGAACCCCAAACATCTTGTTATACCTGGTAAACAATTGTAGAATCTTTTTATAAATTTCTCACATAATTGAACATAAAATTTTAAATTTGAAACTAATTCCTTTAATGTTCCATAATATTCTCCCTTTAAATCTTCTATTGATCTTGTAAAATTATACTCATCATAAAAATCCCATAAAATTCAATGCAGTTACTTTATTTGAATATTTCTACTACATGTTCATAGATTCATGAACTCCCATGACACATTATATCTTCTTATGACATGGAGTTCTTAAATAATAGAAAAAATTGTAATACTTTACTGTAAATTTTATTTCAATGAATAATAGAACACATTATTTATATCATTATATTTAAATAATTTTTATTTATATAATGTAAACAAATATGATCTTATGATATTTTCACCTACTATGGATGTATTTAGATTCATAGTGAACTTATTCAATACGAATTTCCATTTATCATAATATTTTATAATCCATATGAAATCCAAAATCAAAAAATGCTAAGATAAATTCCATATGAAGATTGAAGCCATATGCTGAATTCATAAGGATTCCCCGAAGTAATATTCTAAAGTCATACAGAATCCCCAAAGTTATATTCTTCCCTGAAAAAGTCTTAAATGTAGGAAAAAAGTCTTAATACACAAAAAAAATTTATACAACCATTATAAAGTTATATAGGATCTCGGGTAGTCTTATAGATTTCACAAAGATATAAAAAAACCTCATGAATTTTCCATTTTTAGTCTCAACTCCAAAACAATATAATTCACTATATTATTCAAAGATTCATTTCATTCATGATTCGAAAAACTAAAAGTAACCAAGAACTTTTACCCCACATAATTAAGATTATATAATATGGATTTAAATATGATTTATGCAATGAAAACAAAGTCCAGCATAATCAATGATATCTAGCACAAATTTCTCTAAATCCCATTATATAGATAATTTATATATAGAGAGGAAATTCTTCACATTCTTACAAAATATTAATCATGGGTATTAAAATATCTCCCTGAAGATCATATTCTTCTAAAGATTTTCTTTTCTCAAGACTTCGCCTCAACAATACACCCCATTGGATTCCATTTTCAACCAAGGAACGTAAATCACTATAAAATCATCAAAATTAATAATAATTCATTATCCAATAAATCTAATCCAAAATAGGTGACATCAGTGTAGAAGACAATAATATCAAATAATAATATCATGTTTTCCCTAAAATTTGTGATCTATATTCAACCTCCTCAAACCTTATGCAATTGATATTCTTTGATAATGATACCATTTGAGATTAAATATTAAAGTAAAAAATTATTCAATCCACAATTCTTCATCAAATATGAGAAAAAATTTATTCAATCTATAATTAATTATAACAAATAATATATCATAAACATGATAAATATGTTGAAGAATCCTTCTAAAGAACAAATTCATGTATGAACTTCAACAAAAATGTTATAACAATTGACAGATGAGCAATGAATAATTTACAAATTTTTCTATTAGAACTCTCTCTAATTACATGCTCCTCCAAAACAAGAGAATCAAATACCACTATATACTATTCCTATAGTTTTTTTCCACATTTTTTAATACATTAAAAGGATAATTTTTTTATATTATATATTTCTTCCCCTTTGAAAATAATATTTAAAGAACAAGATAAGAGAGGGGAATTAACACTATTTCTTAGCCTTGTTTCAAAAATGGATTAGGGAACACATCGACTATCTACTCCAAAGTAGGATCAAATTTTAGATTTAACTAATTTCCATACCTATGTTATTTTATGATGTATTATTTTATTTTAAATTTCTTTAACATTGAATGTTGAATATGACTATTTGAAATATTTATTGAACATTGAGTATCACAAGCCAAAATTTGTGGAAGCTTTACTTCCACCTTGTTTTCTTACGATTGAGTTTTCATCCACATCAATTGAGTTGTTTCTATACTTTTAACCACAAAACATTTATTAGTAGTGCTCAAGGTCATAAATTATGCTTCCTTGTGTGGAAATAAACATACCTATTACTAAGAAAGAACACTACACTAAATGTTGAATTTCTATCATCAACACTTCCATCCCAATATATATCTGTACAATCAAAAGTATTCATGTCTAATTTTCAATCATATTTCAACTCAAAATCATGTGTTATTTTTATGTATATATAGATACTTTTTCTAGCCCTAATATGTGAATTTTTTGCTGAACTTTGAAACCTTGCACTAAGGTTTATAACATAGACTGCATCCATCAATGATGTAATCCAGTATAGTATAATTCTAACAATCTTTCAAAATTATCATTAATACACATCATTTCCTTTCTTATATTTAGATTGTTTGATTCATACCAATATAGTTGTAGAAACCAATATTGAACCCTCCATGCAAAACATTTTAAGAAGGTCCCAA
The DNA here is from genome assembly GCA_963277665.1 of Viscum album. Taxonomy (NCBI): domain Eukaryota; kingdom Viridiplantae; phylum Streptophyta; class Magnoliopsida; order Santalales; family Viscaceae; genus Viscum; species Viscum album. The sequence continues at coordinate 2,122,810,796 of OY728123.1, read as the reverse complement.
GCATAATTCTATTGAGAAAGAAATATATTATATCTATATTAATAGGCTTGTAATCAAAGAAAATACATCATCTAATAAATAATAGAAATTTTAAATGACTAATTCATCTCCATGTAAATATTTTCACATAATTATTCAAAATTTCTAGAAAAAATAATGTCATATACCTAAACAATGAAAACAAGAGAAACCTTTTTTCATTTTTATAGGTTTTTATCCCCTCTTCCTTTTTTGACTTTTAAATTCTTAATGAAGGTGTACATATTAGAATACAAAGATCTTGGTGGTTGTTTCAGCCCATATAAATTATTTTTTACACTAACAATTTCCTATCATATTCGCTAAGAAAGAAACCATGAGGATTATCAATATAATAAAACTCATCTTGCTTACCATTGAGGAATGAAGAACAATAATCCATTTGACAAATATTTCATTTCTTTTTGAGGAAATAAAAAGAAATATTATTATGGTATCCTGCCTAGAAACCAGTGAAAATGTCTCATCAAAATACACTCCTTCAACCTCAAAATAACCCTACACAAAAGTTTTTACTTATTTCTAACCACATCACACATTTCTTTCAAATTATTTCAGAATAAATTTTTTGTTCCAATGATTATATTTTCTTTAGGTTTGGGTACAATTCCCATTAATCATTTTTATCTATCTATACCAATTAATCATTATTTTAATCAACTCATTCATGATTCTCCAAATATTATTAAATATATTTTGATTCATCTTATGAAAATAGTGAGGTGTGTGATTTTGTACTCAAATTTTACCTAATATGAACATTCAATACATGGTCTATAATAATGTTTTAGAACTCCACCCATCATCGTTTCCTTGGATTAAATTCATGGTGTACTAAATCATTACTAGATTCTTCTAAATCATCATATTTAGATTGAAATTAATTCAAATTTTAATCATTCTCTATTACTTATTCCAGTTGATTAATCAAAACAGAATTCATCTTCATCGCTTCTATAAAATTTTATTACATTTTTTTTCTTTATGGGAATGATAAACTACATTAATATGAATAGTATCAATAATATTCCTTTTTTACATGACGTAACAGCTATATCTTCTTTCATTTTTTGGATAACCCAAAAATATTCCATCATTACCTCATCTATCAATCATCCCAATATTTTTGTCATTGAATTTGATAATATATGGGATTCCAAATACCCATAGGTAATTAAAAAATGGTCTATTATTATAATAGATATCATATGGTGATATGAGGGAATTTTTTATATATAATTAATTATTTTGAATATGAAATTATACACCAATATCCCTTCTTCAAAAGTACTGAGAAGTATCATTCAGTATCTACATTTTTTGATCCATATCCACTAAAATTATATTATTACATTAAACTACACCATTTTACGGTTTATATTGTTAAATATGTTCAAGGAGAATATCATGTTTCAAAATTATAGATTTAAATATTCTATTATAACATTAAACTCCATTATCTATCTAGGTAATCTTTGAAGAGTTACCACATTCCTTTTTGAACACTTCTCTTAAAAATCCTAAACATATTAAAGGCCTTTGATTTGTGTTTTATAAACATGATTAATGTAATTAGAGTGAAGTAATCAATAAATGAAATAAAATTATTGTCCCTATTAAATGTTTTTCCTATATGTGTCTATACATGTCAGAATTAAAAATCTCTTAGTGATTAGATGTATGGATCTTAACATTATTGTCTGAATAATTGGTAATATTACCATTCTTACACATGGATCAGGTCCAGTAACTTTCTTTATATATCTCATAAACATCATGTAAAATTTTTATTTTGTTAATCATAGTCATATTTATTTTTATAATATGTCTATGAATTATTTTCCATAATTTGTTTTCTTTTACACTGATGTAGAATGAATTCTAAAAATCTACCACTTGAAAAAGTTTCCCATATCCAATCATCCTCTTATAATTATACTTCCATATGATATTCATAAATAAACCATTTTCCTAAATATTATTATAGTATAGTCATAATTGTGCTGAAAAATACTTAACATGTTTTGTTTTTTCCCATCCACAAAAGAGGTATTTATAGGCTCCAAATTTTATTTACCTATTACAACTAAATCAGATTACTTCATCTTTGGAAACCCATCATTCAAAAATTCCAATGTGATATCTTTGTGATCTTAAACATTATCCAACTTCCTTAACTCACCTTTAATATGTGAAGAACCTCAATTTCTAATATCCGAAGACATTTACTTTTTATTCCTTGAATGGAATATCAATAATAAGATCATATTCTTTACCATAACTATTTACCTTATAAGGTTTTTGATCATTTTAATTCATAGTCTATTTTAATATTATAGGGACAATAAATCAATTTTCATGGTGAATAACCTTTTCATATACTCCAAGGGCTTTCTCAAGCACTTGAATCCAGTTCACTATTTTTTTAGACTTACACTACTCTTATTTGAAAAGATATAATTTGAATGGAATAAATACCCCCTCAATTTTTTCATCTAAAACATTTTAGATTCATAGTATTATTGATATTTTGAAAATATAATTATTTATACATGTACAAATCCATTATAGTACCAACAATCTCCATAAAAGTCAAACTTTTAAATATATGCAATTTTATGTCTTGAATCTACGACTTTCCTTTATTACTTTTTTTAATATAATTTTGGTTTGTTTTTGTGATTTTTTAAGTAATACTTACATATTATTCTCTATCTTTGGCCTTTTTCATCCTCTTAAGTGACACTATTTTTATCTATTTTTGAGTTTAATTTCATTTTCACAGAATTTATTGATTTCTATGACTCACCATATTTAGAAACAAACATGGTCTTATTATATAGATTATTATTCTTAGACTTAAAATCCTTATTTTCATAATCATTTTCCAATTTTGGGTGTTTTTTAATGATCATTAAATACTTATTTACTCTTTGAACATTCATAAATATTATAACTATAATTTTTCAGTTTGATATTTATTTGTTCAGATATTCTTCAAAATTGACCAGTTTCTATTGTATAATGTACCATTCTCTTTATTTTTCATGTTCTATTCAATATTGATGTTAAATGTATTTTTATGATTTAGAAAATTATTTTTGGTCATGGATTTCTTTCAGAAACATTGATTTTTCCTCAACATTTTTAGATTCCATGATTTCAATAAGTTGATAAACTTTTTTCATGATCCCATTGTCTCTTTCATGCTTTGAAAATTTTGATATTCATTTATTAAAATCTCTATTAAATAGAAAATGTAGCTTATTTTTTTCTTATTTAATTCAAAAATCAAAAATTTGACCATTAATAAAAAATATATCAATCATTTTAGAAATAAATATATTTTCATCATTATCACTGAAAGTATCAACCTTATATTCACATTTAAAACCACCACTTCTTTCACAATTAGATAAAAAGTTTCTCTTTTTATACTTACAGAACATACTACCATTAAATTTTTTACATTGTATTTGTATTTTCAAACTTATTCTTCAAAGGTATTATAGGTCATTTATACTATTCATCACTGGATTATTATTTCTTCAATGTTGGGGAGTTTTATATAAAGTGTCCAACTACTTCACACTTGAATAACATTAGTGCAATACTCCCCCTATACTCTCCAATACCCCATCTATAAATTCTAGATAAAAGAAGCTTAAGTTTATCAAAATCCCCATTCACTTCTTATTCTATACTTGAACTTCAAACATCATCATCATTATATTTATTCTTTTCCCCAACTTTGAGGATTTAAAATATATTTACTTTTCATATTATTATTCTTAGTTGGAAGTATTTTCTTCCTTATATCATAAGCTTTTAGAATATAAAATAAATCGTCCAGAGGAAGTATACAAAAATCAATATATTCAAGGGTCAATAATTTAACACAAAACAATATTTAGGATGATGCATAAAATATTATCAACCATAGTTTTATATTATAATTTCTCACTAAATATTATTAAAATACATACTATTTTCTAGTTCTTATGAACAATACATCGATAAATCCATCATCATTTTAATTTATGTCTTTATATTTTATATTCTAAATTTTTATATTTTGTCACTTATATTTAGTTTTTCATTCTATTGTATTCTCATGTTTATCCCATATGACTTTATCTATTTTTTCAATTTTACCTTTTGAAAATTCATGCTAGATAATGAACACAATATCACATTTTGTGCATTTCAATCATTCTTAAGACTCATTATATATTTTTCAATCATGGACACACCTTCATTTTGTAGAGTGAATCCATCAGTTCCAACCAAAAGAACATCCATACATAATGATAATATATAAAGAAACAACAAATCCTTCTAGATGTGATAATTATTCTAATAAAACATGAGAATCCCATTTCTATTTACATTATTTCAGTCTTTCATAAATCAAGGAACAAAATTTAGTGATTAAATATTAAATTAGAGATAAATATAGTCTTTTTTACCTTTTAAATTTTAGTGATCCAATCAAATGGTTCTTTTATTTGATTCTAATTTAAATCCACCCAAAAGATCAATAAAATCACTAGGGGTGAATTAGGTATTAACCATTATTTTATATTTTCATTTTAGACAAATGTTTTTACTAGTTGGATTAATATGAATAAGATATGAAGACACATATATATGAACAAACATAAAAGGAACACCATATCTTACAAATTCACTACTCAACAATAGTATATAACCCTTGTCATGATATAGAAACACATGATATCACATAGTCCATTTGAATAAATCCTATGCTATATAGTAATTTAGGGATAAACATGAACTTTTGATAAATATAATATCCAAATGTTTTATGAGTATCCCATATATTAATAATGTTATTTAGGGTTTTATGAAAACTAAAAATTCCTCAACACATATATTATTATTTATTTTCTTCTTTTATTTCACAAAATATTATTATGTATTATTTCTATAAATCATTTATGGAAATTACCATGAACTGTATCCTTATTATTAGCTTGATTTGTCCATTACCAAATCCTTCCCCTTATTTCATATAGATTTTAAATTTTAAATATTTAATTTTCAATTCCCTAATTTAATTTTCTACAGTCTTCTCCCTTTTGTTCCTATAAAAATATTTACAGCTTCTTCTATTCTCAAGACTCCCAATAAAACCACTCCAGCTACTCTATTTAAATGTTCATTCTATATTACATGGATAAAAAACCTACCATGCCATAATAATTATCCTTCATACATAAATTCCTTTAATAGAATAAATAAACACAATAATTGTTTTTATTTCGATGAAGAACGGATCACTTTTCATCTCTCTTGGGTTTGTTTCTTCATAAATTTTAATTTTGGAAAGCCCAAAAATTTGATCTTTGTAAAATATGAGATTTTGACACAATGTGGATGTTTTTATATTCATTTTTAACTCATTACATAGAAACTTCAATTTTTTATAAGACTTTATATTTCATATGAAATCCAATGTCATGATCTTCCAAGAGAAAAATAATTCAAGGTCGAAATTCATATGGTGAAGTCATACGAAGTCTCCAAATATATACGCTGAAGTCATAAAAATTCTCAAGAGTAATGTGCTACCTTGATAAAATTCATAAATTTATATTAAAGTATTAAACATAGGAGAAAAATTTATACACACAATTTTAATTCATAAGATCTCACACGAAGTCATACGGATTTCCCAAAGTCATAGAAAAACCTCATACCTTTTCCATTTTTAGAGTTTTCTAAAAAAATTCGTAATTAATTATATTATTCAAAGAAAATATGATGATATGTTTCAAACAATTACAAATAACCAAGAACCCTAACCACCCATAGATATACGTTATATAATGGGAGTATAAATATGATTTTTTCATTAAAATAAAAATCCAACATAATTAACATTACCCAGTTCAAACTTTTCCAAAACATATTCTCGAGTTAATTTCCATATTTCTATAGAAAATTATTCAATCACAAACTAAAAAAACATTATATTGGATCTTAAAAAATATACTCTAAGATAAAATTCTTATAAACCCTTACTTAACTAAAGAATTGGTCTTAATATAATTCACAACTATCCTAATTCATACCAATACTTCTCTCTCTTAAGAAATGTATAGAACACATCACATGGATCCTTGTGTTATAACAAAAACAAGGACACCCTTTTGAATTCTATTCCATATCTAAGATGTCACTTTTATAAAATTTAATCACTATTGATAGTCACACACTAAAATAACCAAGATTAAAATACATATAACAAGATATGTATTCCTTACACAGCACTTATTAAAAAAATAATCTCATCCACTCTAGGTTATATAAAACACCCCCAAATTATACACATGATGACATACATGAAAAATCATATAAATTGATAAGAGGCATTAGGGAACACCTACCTTAATGTGACTCAGCCATACTCATCAAATAATGTAAGAATAATCAAGCTCAATCAACCAAAATCCATAAATTAAATGGAAAACCTATTTTTATAGATTTATATAGGAGATTCACACAATAGTACAAGTAAAAAAAATAATATATTACATTTCAATCTTACTTTTACCCTTAAAGATCCCCAGAGACAAGGAATTTTATGAACTAATAAAAAAACAGGTAAGCATGAAAGGGGGGAGGTCTCAAGGGAGAGTTGTGGGAAGGGGGGTCATGTGAAAACTATAAAAATGAGGAGTGAAGATTATTTTTTATAAGTTTTTAACTATTAATTTGAATTTATATTTAAATAAATAAAATAAATAAGGGGGGCACTGGGTACTCATTCCCATATCATTAGGTTCTCAGTACCTCACTGAGTACCCCTCCCATGGTCCATCAAGTCACTAGTGACCCTCCATGTCTTTTCCTATTAAATAATGTGCCACTAAGAATCTTTTATTAAGATTCTAGGTATCTTGTTCTATTTTTCATCACTCAAAATATTCCATATTTGTCCCACTTACTCAAATACCAACCCCTTACCTATTCTGACTCCTTTAACAATTTAAAATATTGAAAATACACAAGGTTTAATGAAAATATAATCACTTTCATTCTCTGATATATAGGGTATATTAAATTTTTCCTAAAATTTATTATTTCATTCTTGTTTTTAATATATTGGATTGACTAGTTTAAATTTTATTAAATGTAATTAATTTGTAATAGTAAGAAATCAATATAAAATTTCCCATCTATTTAAATTATTTATGGCCAAAACCTCCTACAAAAAAATTAATTTATTGATGTTCAATATATTTTGATAAATATAAATCGAGAATATAATTTTAGTTAAAATTATCCCATATCAAATTTTGTTACATCTCATACCCATTTTTTCTCTTGAATAATGAATAGTGAATTTGATAAGAAAAATCAAAATGAATTTCTTAATGAAATGAAATATATTGAAGAGAAAAATTAGCAAATCAATATAAATTAGTATCCTCATATAGTTAATTCATTATATCATAATATAATACTCACTCATGACTGAGTGGGAATCAACCAAAAGTGAGAATTTCATGTTAAGATATAAAAAATACATGAAAATAGAGAAGAGAATTAAATAAATAATGAAAGTTTTTTTTGGGAAATTCCACTGTCATTCAAAACATCAACTGTGAAACTATCTAATTATATAATTGGCACATTGTAGATTAATAAAAGTCATTCAAAATTACTCTATATGATTAACCATTCAAAATACTAAAAATTTTTAAAACTATATTGTGTTATAGGATAATTATGGAAATCACAGTTTGATTTATATGTCACTCATAAATCCCCTATATTTTTTGTACTAACTCCCCCTTATTTACTCCTTATCTTCACATGACAGAGTATATGGCATAAAATGTATTGTGATCTTCATAAATCCACTCTTTGGATTTCAAGAGCCGTAAAAACATACACAATCTCAAAAAATTATATATGTGATTTAAATTTTATAAATTTTATATAATATATTTACAGAATGAGTGGGATCAAATTGTGGCATGAGAATTGAATGAAATACCATTTTTTTGTTTCCTCATTGTATCAACGTGACTAGCTTCATGTTGTGATATTAGCTTAATTAATTTATTTAAAAGTTACTCATATAAAATTTTCACATCTTAAGGATTGACATTACCTAAAAATGGTTAATTGATTTTCTCAAGATGTAATCAAATGCGGGTACATTGAGTAATGAAATATAAATTTTGTGCTTTGATTTTTAATAAATATCATCTATAGTAACTCTAAAAAAATGTTACCATGATTTTAGTTTATTGCAACATGATTTAATATTTTAGGGTCCTGAAAATTTTTCCAAGGGAAGAAAATACTCCCACAATCACTTTGCAGAAGGAATCAAGTATTCCTTCAAGTGTAACTAGGTTAATAGATTCAAATTAAGCCGAAAATTTCAGAAGAAACTTGAAGGAATTAATGTTTTTAAGGAATTTTAAGTGACTTGAATACCATCACTGGGAAGGGTTCGCAGAGCGTATGAACTGAAAACCACCAGTATGCAGAAAGACCAGCGAGACACTGGACCACAGAGCGATGGACATCAAATGAAGACAATCACGAACCACATTGATGAAGGAATCAAGCTCACGAAGGCCATCCATATATTGTCTTGTGAACTCAGTAGTTTTTGTAAGAAGAAAACTGGTATGGTTCTGCAAACCATGAGTCTTGAACCATAGCCTCTGCAAACCTCAGTTGATGGAGTCTTCCGCAGGTCATGATATCTCTTCAAGGGTTTCCGAAAACGGTTCCACATGCCCATAGATACGATTTCCCTAATGCTCTATAAAATAATCATAGATGGAATTGAGAGAAAATAGATAAATAAATCATGAAGGGGACCCTAGTGGTTGGAAGAAAAAATTCATAGAAAATTCCGGCTTCATTCATGAATCATCGGCGAAGCCTAAATTTGGAACCATGTCTTCCATAGGTATAACTAGTCTCAAACCATAAAACGAAGGAAATCAATAATAATAGGATAACCACAAACTTAATTGGTGGAATCATGAACCATATATTCCTTGTAGATGAAATCCCCATGAATGATAATCCCCAAGACCCTCTTTAGATATGGTGTTCTATGTAGTTCATCTCTCTGAAGATTCAACCTGACAACGCGCATTGCATCAGTACACAGATGCAACCTGAAGCAACATGATGTACCACATCCCAGACCGCATACCATTATGTTGTGTGGTGTTCCCTTCCCATGTCATCGTACTGCTTTGGTACACGGAGAATCTCTCTGCCTGCATACCACTATGGTATGTAGAGCTTACCCCACCCCACCTAATAAAATAATATGAGGAGTGGGGTGTTTTTAGGTAATGTTCCCTTTGGTTCCAATATCAACCCTCCATTACCATCAAGTCTTCCATGGACCATCCATGAACCAGTCCCCCTTCATCAGGCCCAAGACTCCTCTAAATCCACCAGACCCATATGTTCAGCCCATTAGGCACATTAGCACACCCCTTTGAGTCTACATTCCCATGAAAAGTCGAGTCATGAAGGCTCTCCCCATAATAATTTAGACTCCAGGGATATCTCTATGTCAATATTCCCATGGTAACATGGAGTCTAACCTTGGGACACTAACGTGAACTTCCCCATTCTAGGTATTAAGGGTGATCACCTGCTTTTCCATTCAATGTGGAATGGTTATCAGTAAAAGGGGTTGTGTTTTCTTCGCCTTGTGATGAGGACAAAACTCATCCCCTTTCCTAGAACGCATTCCTAGGCACTCCTACTAAGGTAAGTCCCGAATATTCCAAAGGCTGAGCTGGATTAACATTAATGTCATCTCACATTAAATGGTTTATTGCTCTATGCCCTTTCCCACTGTCTCCCCAGTCTCTTCTTTCATAGGCCCGACCTCTCCGATCACAGGAGAGAAGGTGTGTGGTTGGTTGGATATCTCACATCCTATTGTTTCTCACAACGAGAATTACTCATGTGGGCTTAGAGATTTTTGAAGATTATAACATCTACACAATTTTGAACTATGAGAACTCTGATTCCTTATCAAACTAGGATACACATGAAACCTTCCTAAATGCCCGAGCATTCAAGGGTTCCCTTGAATAATGGTTAACCTAATAATATCTGCAAATTTGAAGCTTCCATGCGTTATTCCCATCCATTTTGAACTACGTGGGCTACGATTCCTCTCTTGAGGATTCGTAGGAATCCCATATTATGGGTCCAACCCCGACATCAAGTCAACATCTGTCAACCCTGGATGGCGATAAAATTTAGAGTGCCTTACTGTATTTCATAATTAAGAATTTCCTCTAAAGAATCAAATCCATGTATACGTATGCAGATCTTTCAAATCATAGGTATCCCATGAACATACTCTTTAGGAATGAACCAAGGATTCACGAACATATGATGAAGACTTAAATCTATAAGAGAGTCATAGAATAAGAAATAATACCCCCTCCCCAAGCAAGGGTGTAGTGAGACCAATTTCCCATCCTCTCGACCAATGGAATCTTTAAGTGTCGTTGGCCAAATCATTGTCCATTAAGTGCCTACCATTAGTGAGTAGGTCCATGAATCAAATATACTAGGGCCATTGGGTGTTTCTGGCCCCATGAATAAACCCATTGGAGACCATCCAACGAAATGATATCCTAGGATGATCATTTTCATAAGTACTTTACCCCATGCAATCGCCCGCTGGGACCATTTGACTATGGAATCACCCTTGCAATACAGAAGGGACAAACTGCCTAGTCCTGAAAAGGTTAATACAATTCTCTTTTAAAGGATAAAGATGCAGAATGGTTTGGAGAAAAATAAATGGTGAATTTGACGTGAAACCGTCTCTATAAAGACAGATGGGTGATGATTCTTGTTGGAACATTTAGGCATCACCCCAAACACGCCACCTTGGGTCAAATAAAAAATGGTGAACCTGACATGAATCATTAACCAAAGCGGTAGACCTACCACACTCGCATCACAACAAAAAAACAGAAGGAGGAGACCAAGTCGAATCTTCAGATATAAATATGTTTAAAAGAATTATACTTTAATGGGGTTTTGTGGTATGTATTTTATATATGTATATTGTAGGTTCCCACAAAGAAACCTTCGATCCAAATGAAATCCCAATGACCAATATAGACATGCACCTCAGCGATCCTGCAGGCATCCGGTGCCCCGATAGAGAGAAGGACCCCCTCGCCTACCCAGCGTCTTCAACACTGGGTATCCAACACACTGATCAGAGAGTACAACCAAAATGGATCTATCACCATAGTAGAGGCTGCAGGACAATCCCTCCTGTTTTTGAAGGCTCGCTAGCTGCCTCCTCAGCCACGACTGGCACCCTAGCATAAGGAGGCCCCGGTGGTCGTCTCAAACTATTTTTGGAGCCTATTCCCAGAATGGGATAATGAGTACACCCCTTATCTTAGGGAGGTAGATAAATTCAATGATGACAACTTCATCTCAACTAAACAGGGGTCCTACAAATTTTCCCCTGCCATAGTGTGTCACTGCCGACACCGGGTGTCCTGGTCTTGTCACACTGAAGAGGATCTTTTTCCAATAGCACCTACTGAAGTCTAGGAGACCCAGGACCCTCAGGCTGCCCGCTAAGGGAAGAGAATATATAATTAGGGACACACTATCACCCCAGTTTATGAGGATAAAATCTGTCATATCAATGAGGAGAAATTAAATGAGCATACATACAACCCTTCCACCTCCACTGAAGTCCACCATAGAAATAGGGTGGAAAAATATGAGCGCGTGCACATTCCTGCTAGTACTCACTGGTCCTGCCATGTAAACATAGCGAAAAACTACAGGTAGACGCAGATACCAACCAATGCACAAGAAGGCCATCATCCAAATAGGGTGAAAACAAGCTATATGTAGGCACAAATACTTCCTGATGCATATCATGCTCGTTATCCAGATAGGATAGAATCTAGCTACACATATGCACAAATACTTACTGATGCATATCAATCCTACCATCCAAGTAGGGCGACAATCAAATATGAGCAGAGTCAAATTTCTATGGAAAAGTACAAATCCTCTCTGACAAATAAAGTGGAAGCGAGCAAATAAAAATCCCCACTCATGAATATGAATACCATAAGTAAAATATGATGTCCGCTAGAGAATACAACCGACGACAGACTTGTTCTTCTATCCCAATGTAGGTGAACTAACAGTATCTACTGGAAACCCATGGAGGACTAGTGGAGGAAAAAACTCATGCTCCTATATTGAATTGGGCCTTTATACCAGTTCCTTCCAAAAATACATCTCAGCACATCCTAGCAATGATGGAAGATCAGATATCATTCCCAGATCATATCATCCAAACATGCCAAGATATTATTGCATCTGCGAAAAATGCGAGAAACCAGGCCCATGACCCGGTTTCCTTGAATAGAATGACTTACACGCAAAATGGGTCAATCACTTCAGAGTAGTTATGCATCCCAGCTTGAGTCTAGGAGTGTTGATGCAAATATCATGCGATACATTGACAACCATGTCGGAAAAAATACTTGTTCCAACTGGAGGATGCCGGTCCAATGTCGTAGCTGCTTTAGACCATACATATATTCCTTCCAAAACTCAAGATGTCCGTCAATGTATCCTGATGGAAACATGGGACCCAAAAAGGTAGAGAACCGTATATTAAGGCCATTACTGAAAACAACTGGCCCCGGTTACCCACAAGAGAGCTCTAAAAAATAAAATGTGACAATGGAAACTAGAAGATGAAGAGAAAATACATGATACTTCTCTACTAGAATATGGGGATATTTATTCCCTCAAAAATATTTCGATAAAGGATCATGAACCAGTTATACCATTAAAAAATTATGGAAGTAGAATTAGCAGTGGTGAAGGTCCTCCCTACAATGTTGCTACCAGAAACTCGGAAGGTCCTCCTGAAAGCACCCATGGGGGAGCACTCCATGGTCCGGTATTGATCGATCATGAGAGCCTATCTCATGATGCGTGTTAGGGTAGCCCTCCCCTTATCCTGATGATCAAACATCAATAAGGTCATCCCCTTTCTTTCATCCACCCAAATGGTCCTTCCCTGGGTATACGTTGTAGATATGCTTCTCCCTATAGTCAGAAATCAAGGCAAGATGGTAATCCTCACCATAATGACAGTCATTAGAAAGGACCTCCCCGCATGGGTAGTTGATGTGAAGGCCCTCCCCATAGTAAAATCTAACAGCGAGAAGGTCCTATACTCATTGTAGACCATCCTGAAGGACTTCCCCAAGATGTACACTATAGAAACTCTCCATGAAACTAGGTATCAAGCTATGATCGTAGCCCTCTCCAACATAGCAGTCATCGAGAAGGACCTCCCCTCAGCGACATCAAGCAGCAAGAAGGTTCACCCCTTGTTTTAGCCCGCCCTAAAGGTCCTTCCTAGGGTATACGTTGTAAAGACATTTCCTGTGGCTTGGAATTAAGTTGAAATGGTATCTCTTTCCATTGAGGCACCAATTGCGAAGGTCCTCCCCATAACCAAAACTCATATTGGTGAGATGTTCCTCCCCATTCCGGAACAAATGTAAGAAATCCCTCTTATGTCGAGGTGCTTAAAAAGATGGAGTCAATAATATCAGGAACTTTCTCTATGAGAAGTTACATCCTCTCTCAACCAGAGAATGGTCCGGGGCCACACTCATCATTGGAGCCACCCCCGCGCTATTCAAATATCAATGAGGCTCCCATTAGTTAGGCTTCTTGGAATGAAATTATTTATAAGCAGGCAAGCTGGGCATATCAAGTAGAGGATACCCCAAATGAAGAATAGTAGAATTCTAGTGAGAAGACAACTAGATAAGGATAATATACCAGTGATGTATTGGTCTATGACCACTTCTCACAATGAAATACTAGGTGATTTTTCTGGGGAATGTATTCATGAAATTCACATGAATATATGGACGAATCTTCTCTTGATAAAGGAAATGTTCCTACATACGTAGGTTATGCCGACCATGTAAACATGTGTGGGAAGCTTCGATTTCTAGTCGACCTGGAAGCCCTCTTGTCTGCATGACAACCATGATCAAAAGGGGGAAAGAAAATCATGAGCTAGATTTCCTCCATGCACTAAACAATTTGTGTCACCTCATTGGCAATTCCCTGACTGGAGTTCACATTTGGCGATGGGGTAAAAATGGAGCTCTACACTTCACCCCACATCCCATATAGAAAACCTCATTGGGAATGAAATCTTGAAACATAATTACCCAATGGAATCTATCAAAGGAAATCCTTGTGAAGTAATGATGGAATACTCAACAAAAACTGGCCCAGAGTAAGTCTTGAAAGAATTAGGATCGAAGAGATCAAGACATCGAAAACCTTACAAGTCAGGAAACTGAGAACATCCAGTTAGATTCCCACATAAGGGAAGAAAACCAGAAAGCAGTGCTCATGTCTTCAAAATCCCATAGACTATGTGCAGGTCCAATGCCATTGTAGATCCCACCAGCACAGGAGTGCGTGAAATCAAAAAGATGACAATAGTGGCGACTACCGCCGTGATGTAGGAACAACCCTAGCCAGTAGGCCTGAGGGAAAATTTAAATCAAAATGCCTATGTAAGACCAACCAATTTGAGCCATAGCACATCAATGGAAGAATGGGAACAACCCCAGCCCACATGTTTTGGGGGATTTTTACCTTAAGTGACCACACAACATATATCTGTCACCTCCCGCCGAGGAATAATAATGGCTAGAAAAGTATATCATTCTACATTGTCTTGTTGATCATACCCTCCAACACAAAGGCGCATTACGAGGTTGGATAAGGGATCCATTTGGGTCAATCTGCACCAAGAAACCCAAACAATACCATATAATGGAAGGATAAACTCCAACACAGGACACATAAATCCTTCATACCATTCGGAACTGGGTACACCTCCCCCAATTCGATATGCATCAGTAAACATGGAAAACATAAACTCCATGGGTCTCACATAAAATGAAAGAGTGGGAGAGGATGAAAGGGATGAGGGTTCCCTCCCAGTGCAATCCCACACCGTGCTTGATGAAGTGCATTCCCAAAACTAGATAGTGGTCATAAATATGGGGGCCCCCTTAGTCAATCCATCATTACCTCCCTCGAAAAACCCCAACAAAAAGAAGAATAAATCTGTGGTCTTCTATGACCCGCCTCCTCCTCCCATTGATAATGTTTCCCTCAATCTTGAATAATGATTTATTATATATTAGGGAGAAATGAAAAAAATCAGGAAAATTAATGCTGAGCTGCGTCGAGAGAGAGATGTTCTATTAAACCAAATTTCAGAAACCTTGTATTCCTATTGTTAAATGGATCAAGGAACTTAGAAAAACATCTAATGTACTATGTATCGTACTTTGAACCCATGATGGGAACTCCAAAGCAACAATAAGTTGTATGCTCAGATGCTTCATGTGAACCCTGTATGGCTCTGCCTTTGTATTGTATATGATCTTTCTAACTAACTCAATCATAGGCTATGAAGACCTCTGGCAATATTTTCTCTTCCTGTTCAGTTAAATACTGCCCAAGACAATGGTCATTCATCACATGAACTACAAGCAGCAAGATAATGAAATATTCTCAGATTTTATTTCAATATTGAAATGCCAGATTTATTCCTTGAACCTACTGCTTCCCCCAGATGAAATGCTTCCTATGTGTAGCCATAGTATTTGTGATGAATTATGAACATGGATCATCTCGGTGAAGTACCCAAGTGGGACCCGAGATTTCTCTTTCATTTCCCAAAGGATATATGACTCTTTACAGCAGATCAATCTCAAGACCCGAGTGTCCCCATCATGCCCAAGAAAAAGAAAAGGAAAACATGAAGTGTCTTCTATCACGCTTAAGACACCCCCTGCACCAACTCTAGTTGTAGATACTCCTATTAACAATGCGGGACCGCATGGATGCCAAAATCCACCCCAAACTCGACAAGATGAGTGATGAGGTGCTAAAAATTTATTTCTAGGAACAAATAATTAAATTCTACTCATTCTGTTAAGACTAGGTTTGTGGGTACTTCATAGCCTCCATGAATTGCAACATTCTCTAGATACCAGAGCCAAAGAAAGTCGATGAAGTTGGTCTCGATGAAAATCCAAATTATTGTCCCTATCACCAGATACTAGGAAAAACCATCTAGAAATTCTTCATCTTCAAGGAAATCTTGCAAAATATTATAGATTCCGAGAAGTGATGTTGAGTCTACCTCTAGCACAAGTGGTGTAAGTTTCCACCTCAGACTCAAGAAAGGAAGAGGAATGACAAATAGTTTCCAGTAAGAATGATAAATTTTTTGATAGTTGGATGACATAGAAAATAGTTAATTGAGTTCACAGTATCCTCCAAATGAATTTGAAACAAAGAACCATGCCCCGAAAACCTTCTGATACAACACATCCATCATCCTCAAACCCACAGTCCTCTAAGGGATAGAAAGGAAAAAAGGAGTGAGAAGATGGGATGCCACCAAAGCTGAAGCCAGTCCTAACACTTTTGGACTTAATTCTACCAGACATGGTAAAATGGGAACTACCTATCCAAATGGTACAATGGGAGCCACCCCGCCAAACAAAACCATTAGAAGGAGGTTGGTAGATAGAAACACTGTCGAAAAGCGAACAAATTTTCAGCTCCATTAATGTCATTTACTTTTTGGAAAAATTCTATGATGGAGACTATGGCAAGGAAACCAAATTTTCTTATGGCCAACTGAAGAGCTGGAGGAAGAGGCTATAGAGGCCTATGGTTTCCTGGAAGGTGTGATCATGGCGGGATTTAAATTCACGGCCACACCTTAACTGAAACTGTTAACATTGTTGAAACTCGCGAAGGGCCATCCGATAGACACAAAGGGAACCATAATGCTCTTCCATCCTCACCAGAAGAAATCCTAGCCCAGTTATCAGGGTGTATCCATTATAGGAATTAAAAATATCAAATTTCCCATGGCACATAGGAGAACCAGTTCGTCTAAACCTAGAAAGGACTGTAGCACCACCAACCCCTATCATAGAGGTCGGGCCATCTACATCCAAATATCAGGCCCATAAATTGTCTATGAAAGTGAAATCTGAGACAAGAAATTATGAACTTTAGAGAAGAAATATGATATTCTAAAGATGTTGAATTCATTACCAGCAAAGCTATCAATCCTGGATGCTTTGAGTCTACCCGCAGACCATATAGAGGCTCTCATCACAGCCTTACTAAGTCCATAGGAATTCGAGGCCGATGTAGCAACAGCTGAAGCCTATCAGACAGAGACAAATCCCAAAGAATGTCATATTGTGATCTCCTTCACAGAAAGGTATGAGTAATCCATCATTCAAGGTCACATAAAACCCATATATATGTCCGGAAAGATAAATGGAATTGATGTCCGGAGGATTTTAATCAACAACGGATCTGGAGTCAACCTTCCCTCACTGTGAAAACTTCAACGGATGGTGTATGATGAAGACAGTTAGATTCCCTACAATAAAACTCTATTGGGATATGAAAAAATAGAGTAGAAGTCATCGGGATGAATCAAGATTAAAACTTGTCTTGTAGACCTGATGTCAGATTCCGTGTTCCAGGTAGTGCAGAAAAGTACGACCTTCAATGCCTTGTTAGGGAGGCCATAGCTGCATCATCATGCCACAATTCCATCATCAAACCATCAGTGCATCAAATATTTCACTAGTGGGAAGAATAAAACATTTCACATTGATAAATCCTCATTTGAGTCATGTGTGTCCCATTACATCAATGCATGGTTCTATGAACCAAAAAAGATGAAATTTTTGGCTAAATAAATTGATTGGAACACTACCCCAAATTGAATGGAAATGGATCCTAATGACCCCCTCTAACCTCTTGGGGAAGATTATGTATTACCCATTAACGAAGTTGAATGCATATGTTCAAGCCTGAAAACAGACCTAATTTTCTGCATGATTTCTGTTACGACTTCCAAGTCCAAAGACATGGAAGAATATAATGACTCCTATGTTGATAGGAAAATCCCTACCAAAGATGCTCTTTCCCCATACTCTTGACCCTAAATTACCCCCAACATACTCACTAAGACAAAAGATGAGTTCTATACTAATATTTGAGAGTTCTTATTGAGAATAATTTCTACATAAGAAGAGTAAGAATATGGTGAAGAGGATAAAAAAAGAAGAATAATAAGACCTTGAATATTCTTCTCCCAAGTTCAAAGAAGGTGTCTCCACTACAATCGATGAACATAGGGAGATAAACCTAGGCACCAAAGATGACACATGAACCACTCTAATTAGTGTGTATATGCCTGTCGAGGAGAAGGTTACATATACCTCATTCCTAAATAACAATAGAGATATGTTTACCTGAAACTACAATGATATTCCAGGCCTCGATCTCGAGGTTTCCACTCATCATCTAGTTTTACTAGAAGATCATCAGGGCTATAAGCAGGTTTTCAGAAGGACCCACATGACACATTCTTCCAACATAGATGTTGAAGATTAAAATCTAATCAAATCTAACATCATATGAGATGTACAGTACCTGATTTGGCTGGAAATCATAGTCCCTGTCAAAAATAAGAACAAACAGATTAGAATCTGCATCAATTTCAGGGACCTCAATTAGCATTGCCCAAAATACAATTTCCCATTCTCGATCACAGAATTGTTGATCGATGTAACTATCAGATATGAGGCCCTCTCTTTTATGGATGGATATTGTGGATATAACCAGATCCAAATGGCCCAAGTAGATGAAGAAGCTACAGCTTTTAGGGCCCCTCAAGTAGTTTTATGTTACAAGGTGAAGCCCTTTTGTCTAAAAAATTCTAGCACCACATATCAGTGCACTATGAACTACATCTTCAATCTCTTCCTAGGAAAATTCATCGGGTGTTATATGGATGATCTGGTGGTTAAATAAGGACAATGGTCAAACCACATGGCTGATCGTGAAACTCTTTTTAACAAACCATGACAACACAGTTTAAAGATGAACCCCTTAATGTGTGCCTTTGGTGTTACGTCTGAGAAATTACTCGTCTTCTTCCTAGCCATCGTGGCTTAGAGTTCGACCATAAGAAGAAAAAATTCATCCTTGGCATGTCCCCACCTTCCAACCTCACAATGTTGAGATGTCTCTAGGGGAACCTAGCCTACATCCAATGCTTCATAGCCAACCTGGTGGGTAAATGTTTACCATCCACTAGGTTAATGAAGAAAGGGGTTACATTTGAAGGGGATAATTATTATCAAGAAGTGTTTGAAAATCTCAAAAGATATCTCTTAACAAAACTAGTGCTGATGATTCCCATGGAAGGGAGACCAATAATTTTGTACGTAACCACCTTGTAATGGTCATTAGGAACCTTCCTCGTATAGAAAAACAATTTCTTCAGTGAGAACAACCTTGATTAACTAATCCAAACGAAGTGGGGCTATGAGTTATACTCGTATCCCCTGAAAAGGCCGTCTAGCATTACTCTTTCCTACTATAAGAAGGGTGCACAAACAATGATGTAGAATAGGAGGCCCTCATTGTGGACCTAGAACTGGCACTACATGCACAATCCAAACACCTAAAGTTAAAAGGTGATTCAGCGCTAGTCGTCAGATAAGTCAATGGTGACCATTCCATTAAGAAAGGGGTATTATCCCCCTTAATGAACCATGTTCAAGAACTGATGATAGAATTTATATCAGAACCAACACTGACCTATGCCCCTCGGTCACAAAATGCTTAAACTGATGCTTTGTCAAATGAATCCAAAACCTGGATGATCCAAACCGGGTTGAAATGGCAATTAGCATTTCCCATTTTAGGATGGTCTTTCCATTTATCCAGAACAACACAGTGGAGATCGATGAAATTAGCTTAGTTTTTAGCATTATGGTAACACTATAGGATAGATGATTCCCATAGTAAATTACATTCAGAAGGGGGAACTCCCACCATATAGGACAGGAAGGGAACTTGTCCGAAGATGGGATGCCAACTTTGTCTTGTACAATGGGTTAAACCAGGAAAATGTTCTCTACAAACAAGGCCTTGGCAGAGTCCTTCTCAAGTGCATTGATGGAGAAGAGACTCACTTCTTCATGAAACAAGCTCACATCGGAGCTTGTGGAGTGACCCAATTAGTGACCAAGCTCTCCCATCAAATCTGAAGGCTTGGGTATTACTAAACCACTATGATAAATTATTGTTCCATATTTACCAAGAAGTGACTTTACTGCCTTATTCATACCAATTTTATTCACCGAACCCTAGAGTTACTTCATACAGGTAAGAACTCATGGCCATTCATTTCTTGGGGGATAGATATTGTGGGACCATATCTCCCCGCCACAACCAGACAATTCAAGTTCATTCTCACAGCAACCGACTTTTTTTTCTAAATGGGCCGAAGCCATACCCCATACAGAATTTGGTGTGAAAATAATCATTAGCTTTGTGAAGGACAACATCATTACAATATTTGGTGTCCCTCATACAATACTGATAGAAAATGACACCAACTTCTACTCTTCTAAGTTGGACAAGTTATATAAGGAATATGGAATCAAAGCCAACCGTCATCCCACTACCATGCTATGGCCAACGGGTAGATAGAAGTTTTTAACAAGTCTATGTCTAACATAATCGAAAATATGGAATATAAGGATAAAAAATAATCACTAGAAAATATCCATCATTCTTTATGTGATTACTGAACCATAAATTCCACTGCCACACAGAAAAACCTATACTCTCTAGTATACGAGGAAGAGGTGTTTTGCATATTGAAATTCAAGTTCCATAAGTTTGTATGGCCATATGGGATTAACTATCCATGGAATAGAAATCCTAGAGATTATTTGATGAGTTGGAGTATCTAGATGTGAAAAGAATTCACACTTTGTACCATTTGGAAATTTACAAAAATCAGATCGCACGAGCCTTCAACAAAAAGGTTTGTATTTGATCTTCCCTCAAAACAGATAGGGTGTTAGTCTTTAGAACCTGGATGATACTCGAGAAGAATCCCCCAAAGCTTGAACCAAATTTGGATGGACTATATTTCATACTTAAGGTATATTCCAATGGATCATATGCCTTGATATCAATGGATATACAACTCATTATGGCTCCCTCAAATGAAATTTTTCTGAAGAAGAACTTCTCGTAATAGAAATGCCAAGTCACGGTCGAAACTCTATGACCCTAAATTATGAGTTGTAGCACTGTGATGTAACAGTTAAAACTCAATGAACCTAAACTCTGAGTTATTTTACTATCCAAATTATGTTAAATTGTATGGAACTCATCCCTAAAACATTACATTAAACTGTGACCCATGTCATTTCTACATGATACAAAACTGCAAATCATAGTGTCCAAGCTGCAAGATGTTAAACTGGCTATCACAAAGAATCCTAATCGTATAATGATAAACTACATGATTCTTTAGAGAACAACATATGACTTGATTTCTATTAAAAAAGTGGGATATATAGTGAGGCCTCGACCCTCAATCTTCGCCCATCCCAAACCAAAAAATAATTCCCTCTATCATATCCTCTATCTACCTATACTTATGATGGAACCCCTTGTCATAGCTTTTTTCTAACATCAATTATAACTCACATGATCTTAGGATCAGTGGTAAGGATTCCCTTATTCAAACAAACTATAAAGTTATATGGTGGGCCCGGAATCCATAGAGGATGAAAAAATTTCCCCAACCCCTATGCCTGAGCCTGATCAGTACAGGGAACCTTCAGAACTATGTGATGCTTGATTCCTTCCCTTGCAGGATACGTAGTGACAACCATATTTGGAATCCCGGTCCAGTCATTGAAAAAATTCCCCCATTGTCACCATGCATGGGCCAAACATTTTTAGGGAACAATCAGAACTATGTACAGCTTGATTCCTTCCCCTGCAGGATATACAGTGATGCCTAGATTTTTCATCCTATCCCATCCACCATTAAAAAAATTCCCCTTCCCCTATGAGATGGATAGACTTGTGTGGGGAGTCCATGAAAGTTCCTAACTACGTGAAAATAAACTGCGAGATTCTTTAAGAGTCACGTGTGGCATGATTGACAATGTTATAAGATTCCCGCACATTCCACCCACTCATAAGAAGTACAAATATCATACTTCCCCTTGTATATATGAGTAAGATCTATGTGGAAGCTTCATTAGTTCATAGCTAATCATGGTTTGGGCATTTCTTATGGTCCCAAGAAACATATTCTTCATTTTTCAAACTCTATACTCTAAGAAGACTGGATCCTCAAAAACATTAATGGCCATATGATATGGAAGGCCAGTGTCCTACAAACCCCTTTGTTTGGTTATGCACATCATGCCCCAGTGGCTCTGCATATGTCGCATAGGAAACTACCGTCAATCAAAGGAAAATTCATCCCCAGGAGAGTCCTCTCCGATCTCAGTACACCCAATGGATTCCAAGCCTCGTAACATCCCTCCTGATCCATTTTTCCCCTTCGAGACTATGGTTTACACATTCTATCATCACTCACATATAAGTAATTCTAGAACACCACAATCATGATTGACTTAAATATATTAATGATCTTGGTGATAGAAGAATCGTCCATAATGCATGACTCTAAATTGAACAATATTATGTCCTCACCACACGATGTTAAACTGAAAGGTAATAATCATCCTTGTTGCATAGAAATAAACACTATAGAATTAGTTTAATCCTAATGTACTCTTTGATGTTGATCTTTCTATTCTTAGGTTGTGACCCAGAATCCTCATAATCCAATGTTTCTCACATTGAGCATAGCTCACGTAAGATTAAGGATCTTTGCGAGGGGTCTACCATGAAATTATGAAAAAGTAGTAAATGAATTTGGTTCTAATATCATGACCCTGAAAGTCATGTCACAGTTTCATTCCCTATAAGGAACCCCATATCTCAGCCATAAAACCTTAAATGGAAGGGTACCCCAAAGATGGGACGAATGCCTCACTCTATATATGAGTCAGATCTACCTAAAGAATACCTGATTCCAGGAGTAAATCACTGCCTAAGTGTCTCTAATATATCTCGATAAACTCCTTACACACCCCAAACTCTGTGCTATGAGCAATCTTGAATCCTCATAAACATCCATGTCCATCCGAGATGGAAGTCCAGTGTCATGAAAACACATTTGTTTGGCTATGAACATAATGCCCTGGTGAATTTTCATATGTCACCTATGAAATGACCGTCAATAAAAGAAAAATTCATCCCCAGGATAGTCCTCTCCAATCTTAGTACTCCCAATGGCTTCCAAGCCTCATAACATACCTTCTAATTTAAGGTCCCTAAATGTCATTGTTTACATTTTCCTTCCTACCCACATCCTGGATATATCATAACATCCTGGCCTGATTTATCTCTGATATCATTTGAGGTTTCTATATAATAAAAATACCCCATCCATATGCGTGAAGTTGATACGCATATGAAAAAATTCCCCCAATTATTTCCGGGTTTCCTGGAGAAGATCAGCTAAAAGAAATGAAGATTTTCTTGTTCAAGAACACCCTTTGTTAAAGGTCATATAAAATGTTACGAAATGTCCCGATCTCCATAATCCTTTATAGCCATAAAAAATAGAAGGCCAGTGTCTTGCAAAAAACATTGTTTGACTATGCATATCATGCCCCGGTGTCTCTGCATGTGATTTATACATGATGAACTTCAATAAAAAGGAAAATTCTTCCTCTGGATTCCTTTCCAGTTTCAGTATTCTTAGAAGGAATCCATATCCCATATCACCCCTGGATTTGGAAAACCCCTCTGGATGATGAATCAAATATCCTCCCTTTTTTTAATTCCCTAATATGAAAAATTCTTCTAATTGAACTGACCATTCACCTGCTCTCCCTTATGCAAGTAAGAAACATGTGGGAATAGTTTCCTGCTCAAAGATGATATGAATCTCTCTAATATTTTAGGACACCAACAATCATACATGCCACCCACTGTGGATCCTAACATAAATATAAATTAAAATTATTTTAAATCCCCTAGGGAATCAAATATGGAAGGCTAGTGTTCTAGAGACACCCTTATTTAACTATACAAATCATGTTCCAAAGACTCTTCATATAATTACTACAAGACAACTATCAATCAAGGGAAAATTCATCCACAAGAGAGTCCTCTCCTACCTCCGTATGCTTAAAACAGCACCCGAGCATCATGAATGTCCAAAAATCACAAATATAGGGTTAAGAAAACTCCATCATTCATGTTTGGATGATATTAGGACATTCCTAGCTGATGAATCTCAAATTATGGACCTTGTCCCATTAAGTTTGTTCTAAGATGTTTGACCTAAACCATAAATATTAAGTTCGATTGGTAGGACTGTGAACTTCCAGAAAAAAGAAAACAAAAGATTCCATACTCTCTGAAGCGAAAATCCGCAAAGGGAACCTATGGATAAAAGTTGAGTATCATCTCCCTAAACCTATACCATGTATGGTTTAAAAAAATGTGTTAAGCTGTAAAAAGAGACATAAAACTTGTTAGGTTGAAAACCTACAAAGGGAATCCAAGGAAAATGTCATGTTATACCCGCTAAGCCCATGTCGAAAATACTTAGGAAAAAAATTAGGTTAATAATAAAAAAACACAATAGTTCATGAGGTTTTCCATACAAACTGAGAAATAGTTGAACTACGATCACTGAGTCCTACAACTCATGAAAAAATTATAGCTTGAGCCGATTATATTAATTTACTAATTTCAAATCATGGTTTAAAATCAATACCCAATAGAAATGATGTTTATATGATTGATTGTGATAAATTAATATGAAAAGATAATGAAAAGAAGAATTAGTTGAAGACAAATTGGTTCATCCTATTTCATAAAATAACTGGTGGGAATCCATAGCTTGGAGCCTCTCCTCCTAAGAAATAAAGGATATTTAGAAGAGAAGTTCGGTAGAGTCATACAGTTGTACCAATGATTGATACGACTTGTCAATCGATTCATGAAGCATTAATAAATTCACAATCTCAGCCTCTATGCTTTCCCACAGTACCTCTGTATCCCTCATCGCTTCAAGGCCGGTCTTTTCCATTTTCATTTTCCATCACCCCTCCCCAATGGAAGCCGCGACACAGGATCACTCATATATAAGCCACTCCATTTTCTCAACTTATTGGTAGTGTTTTTCTACCAAAGAATCATGTTTGATGAGTTCATTTCGCAACCTTTCAACCACTTTAGCGTGATTAGAAGCTTGGTCAATGAGGATATTATTTGCATCGGTATGATGAGTTGTCGAATCTACCTTGGAAAGTTGAGACTCCGGCATTCCATTTTCTTCCAGAGCAGCACCCACCTACCTCCCTATATTATGAATAACATGATAGTGAAATCCAAATAAACCCTAGACCACAAACTGAAATTGTAATTTTGGAAATTACATTTGAATATCATCCAATGTAGTCTGAGAAATTAATCTCAAAATGTTCCTCCAGGCCTTTTGATGGAGGGGTGAAGATTGGCAAAGACTTCTTGATTAGTCTCAGATTCACTCCCTGATAAAAAAATATAGTCAGTAAAGACACCATAAGAGAGCGACTAGATCCAGTATCCTCAACGTGGCTCGAACCTCCAATGACCTCATCTCTTTGGTAAATGAAATGGAGGACAGAGTGGGGGCATTTTCCACTATTTCTAATGCTTGTTGTTGCAATTTTGATAATAGAGAGAAGACAAATTCAGTACCACACACTATCGTAGCAATACCTCTATCTAAAATAGGTGGCGCTATATATTCAATCATCAGTTGCACTCTATGGATACTCAGTAATATTAGAAACCTAGTTCTATACCTAGCTGAAATAGTATCCCCCAGGGCGGCCCTCAAAATCTTGATTATTGATATAAGTCCTAAAGGTATAGTCATTCTAGATAAGGGTACTAGTCTCAAGATCATAGGGGAAGAAAACAATAATTTTCTCATAACTGGAAAAGGTTATGACTGTCCACTCCAAATTATCAGGGGTCAGAACATGAGCTTCCCTGATTGTGAATCCTGTAGAGCCACATAAGTATAAAGGATATCAATTTCTAAAGTGGCTCTATCTATATGGGGAAATTTCATTAAAGAAAGATTTATTAGTTCCACAAGATTTTAATCACCTCTGAAATCATGTAGTTATTAGGAATCACCACTGGATTCAGCCCCTTCCATAAAGAACACCATGTCTCTCTTTAAGAGAGCCGACTCAACACAGTCAAATAATCCCTTAACTATAGAATATTCTTCCAAAATTGAGGTATAGATTATTCAAGAGGTAGCATGCACACCTGAAGGGCCAACAGTACCCCCGATCTCTTTAGTTGGCCCTACTTCCTCGCTTTGGATAGCCATAAAGGATGGAAACCCTTCCTTTGACATAAAAGGGAGAGGAGTTATAGATGGCTGAGTAGCCACCATATGATTGCTGATAGGTCCTATGTAAAAATAAATACATGAACCAATTTGGTGATAAGATAAGGGTCCTTGAATAAACTACTATATGAACATACGGTTACCTGTTATTCCCCTCTCAATGTTCTTTGACAGTTGGGAGGATTGCTTGTGTTTCTTTGATTGATGTGGGGATGACTTCTGAATAAGAGCACAAAGAGGAGAAGGATGGGAAAAATCTCTATAGGGGTCTTCAAGGACCGATTCTATGTGTTATTGAGATCCAGGGGATCTTTCCGCAGTACCACATATCATTGGTAGGGCACACTCCCGAGCTGTTGTGCCTCCAGTGGAATAAATTGGGGAAAGATCCATTTCTGTGACCCAATAGGCCCCTAAAAAATAAAATGGGGAAAGGGGACCTGTAGCATCTTTGTATCAATATAATTTAGTGCCATAGGTTTCATATAAAACAACCTATCCCATTATCTGCGGAAGTACTTCCATCAATGCCACGTGATCCAACCAGTAATGCCTCTTGGCAAGAGCGTTGATACAATTGTCCTTTTCATTCAAGTAGGAAGCCACCTCTTAAGGCTCTTCATTGGCCGAAATACCGGTAGGAGCAATGGAACCCCCAAAACCCAAAAGATTAAAATTTCCGCATTGAAGAAGACTTTATATGTATTCATTTGAAGCGTTCATCCTCATTTCATCCCAGACTCTCCATGAATCCAAAAATGTAGCCGTGACTTAGATGACCAGTGTTGGAAGGTTGGTCCAGGGGAGGGAGAAGGTTTCAACAATCGTAAATGTTTCTTGTGTGTCCCGACAAACTTAGGACCTCAAAAAGATGAAAATGTATGAGACATTGGGAGATAGATAGAATATATTTCCTTGTCAACTGTAACATGGGAGCCAATGAAATCATCATCCTCATCATCGATCTCTAATAACATCTTGGAAAGTACCTGATGCAAGTATTTGCAGCGACACATTCAGGAATGAATGATGGTCTCAAGGTCCTCAAGCTAACGGACAACCCTTTCAGGATCCTCCTCAAAAGAAATGTCAGCGGGTGCTGACACATATCCAATGTGAGTAAGAGAAACTTCCATAGTTTGGAGAAGCTTCCATAAATTATAAGGGGACTAATAAGAAGAAATTCCCATCTTCTAGGGTAGTCCAATAGGTACCAGCTCGACTTTGAGTTTTTTTGGTAGGACAAGCCCTGGGTATCCACAGATCAGGCTCTAGACTAGTATGATTAACAAAATCACCAACAAATCATCAAAAGGAACATCCTGCTTCAGACAAGGATCAATTTTCTTCAGATGTGTAATCTATTGAACGATGAGTTTCTTGGGCAAGGGAGTGGTTCTTTCCTTGTCATCCCAAATAGAGGAGGGAGGTAGGAATTCATCATGCATGTCCCCAATGATAGGGACTACTGAGAGTAGCCAGATGTCCCAAAGACGGATGCTAACCTCCCCATGGGATAAATGGAAGGTATTGGTCTCTGTGAACCACCAGCTCATGAGTTATGAGATAAGGATAGTGGGATGGTGAGTGTATGTATGAGAAACCCAATTAGCCTCATATAGTCCCACAGTTAGTAGCTCGGTTCGAAATTCATCGCAGCTCTAGTGAACCCAAAAAGGCCCCCCCTAGTCTAAGCCAAAGGAGCCTCCAGAGCAAATATCTTGCCAGGATGACCAACCATGCTACTCATTCACTGTAGCATTCCGTGTTATGCTCTGGTAGCAGGGGACCGTCTGCTTAGGCTTCCGTTGTACTTACTCTAATGATTGTGGTGCATAGTTCAGAAAGGGCCCAGAGGCAATATCCTTCTAAAGGTACCACCCCTTTGAAGAAATCGAGGCCTTTGGGATAGAGGTGTTAATCATCCAGTCAGTTGGATGATCGGTCAGATTTGGCACTTGGATCACTGTTTTAGAAAATAAACCAAACCCATAAGAAGGAAGCCTATATGAATAAGTTGTTGGATTTGGTGGCCTATAAGAAAAAAATTTGTAATTTATTCATTAATAAATACCTTATCACATCTTGATTATTCTTTTGTATGACAATGCATGTGATAATATCCTAAGGATAGTTGTTTCACTAAAAGGTCATATCAGATCCCTGCTATAATGAGGACTCGGATGTTCCATAACACTGTTCTTGAATATATATTCTATGTCCGGATGATGTTATTTGAGGGAAAAAAATAATATAGGCCACTAGGGGTGAGGACTCATAAAATTTTGAGGTATCTTCTCATGGTGTGCGCCCTTGGTAAAATCCAATAGGATATTATGAGAACGAAACCCTCTAATAGGAAATCTACATTTCATAGTGTCATTGGATGTTCCTATCTATAGAAGTGTGTATTTTTTCTTAGACATTAAAATTATTATTAATGGGTATTAAAACTCGTGCAATTAGATGTATTGTTGAAAAATTTGACAACACACTATTCATAGTGAGGTTTGATATGTTGGGTGCGTCACGAGTAATACTGCATTAATAGATAATTCGAGAAAGGATTTATCCCTGATGTTCCATAACAGAAGTAGATATATCAGGACCTTTTATAGAATTGATATACCCTAAATAAATCCATGGCCATGGTAAATAATGGGAAAGTTCAATTATAGGAATTCAATGAAAGAATAATTTATCACATGGGTTGATGGTGCCAGCATGGAACGTACTTGATTCGAGATATTGAGACAAAGGAATTATATTACATGGTAATCGCTCATTGGAGGTGACATGTCATTGCAGTGTTAAATTCCTTCTCTGTGGATGCCTTGGCATGATGCAAGATACTAACATTGGAATTTAGGTAGGATCCACCTAATTCCACTGAGAAAGAGGCCTAGAGGGTAACACACTATTTGTTTCCAAGTATCTCAATTAAATATCAATTTAACAAGTTGAATAAAGATTATTACTGATTGTGGTTTAATAATTATTCAAGGATTATTGATCAAATTTATTTCGACACTATTTATTTGAGAGAATATATTGTGGAAAAAATAATATATTTATTAGCGAGTAATGTAGGAACATTTATTTGATAAATAAATAGAAATTATCATGGTCTAATAAATGTGGTGGAGGAAATAATGAAAATGGAAAAAAACAAAAGCACACGCTGTGTATATTAATATATATGGCATGTAGTTTTTATGGGTATTTGTGGTAAATAATATAATTTTTTTAATTAAATAATATTAGGTGTAATTCGATGGGTGCATATCAAGTAACAATAATAGTCAACTTTAATTATTAGACACGAGGTCTTACTAAGAATTAAATAAAATGATTAAATGATTTCAGGTAATTAATTCATTTTATTATTCGATGTTATTAAAATCCATATTATAAAATTATCATTATTCTATCCATTTTTTGGGGTTGTTCACAAAAGATCTGGAAAATATCTCAAGCTACAAGAGATTTTTTCCCACCATGAATTCTCTAAAGCTACAAGAGAGATTCTACACCTTTGGATCTAGGAGAGCGCTTTGTAATCGGCTCCCAAGACGATCTAAGGAGGACATTATAAGAGAATTATCTTCCACAATATCACATAGAGATCCATTCAACGAAATCTAGAGATATGTGGAGCGCGTGTGGATCACTACTAGAGAAACCCTAGACTAGGATTCTGCGATGAAATGACAGATCACATCAGATCGTGACCAGAAACATCAATGGAGATATAATTCCATCATGGTAATTCTTGTATTTTTAATTAAATTAATTATAACCAACATATGATGATCCCTTATATAATTCTAGGACTATCCTTTACTTCTTAATTCATTCTATTCGAAAGATCTGGCATTTTATCATCGTGATGGATCTGGGATAGACCGTCATTCCCAGCAAAAATTAAAGTTGGGAACACCCACCAACACACTTCCGTTGTGTCCGGAACCTACAAGTGGTATCTGAGGGAGGTTATATCATTGATTATAATTATTTAGTTTTTCATTGGTGATTTACATATTTAATAATTTAGTTGTTTCAATTCATGTTAATCGTTTTATAAATCCGAATCTCGAAATCTATTCCTCCTAATTCATTTCTCATTCACCGAAAAGAAATGATTTTCTATTTTAATTATTTTGAATAAAATAAAACAGAGGATCTCATCTGGAGGTTCCAAAGTTTCTTGTCCATACAACACCAGAATACACAATGTGTATTCGATTGTACATGCCGTGTAGTATAGGATCCTTGAACTGGGATGGTCTTCCAAACCAGGTCGGGTCATTGGATTCTCTCTATGTTTTTAAGACCTCGTGTGTTGACTATAAATAGGTGGCACACCATTTCCAGATTACATGCTTTGTGGCCCACTGAACACAGCATGTAGTCCCTTCAGGTTAGGTTTAGACTATGTACCTCATACATGGATTTCTCGGTTGGAAACTGTGTAACACGGATACTACACGACCTGTGTCCCACTGAACACGCCGTGTACTCCCAAGATTTCCGAAGTACATCTACACGCCATGTCCCCGGGCATGTACTTTGGAGGGACGGTGGACAAAAGTACATGCCATTAATCAGAACTACATGTCATGTACACATCCAAATTAAGGAGATTTATTGAAAATTTATTATTATATTATAAAAATCATTGAGCCGTGTACCATAGTGCGGGCATAAAGTTGAGCCACAACATGTGATAAGTGTTATATATCTGTGTTCAATTTAATATCTTTGTAATGTTCATTTCTACCTATTGGGTTGTTTTGAATAGGAATTCATTGGGTTTCCTCCAAGGTACAAGTTACGTACAAAGATAATTGTTAATGATTTTTTTGTTTAAAATTATGATGGATGTGAGTCTCAAGAAAATTAAGAAAAAGGGTTAAGATAAAAGTATTGAATAAATAAATATAATTAATTGATTCAAGTGTGACTTATCTTAAACAAGAATGATTAAAGAACAGAATTCCATTTTTATTTTTGTGTAAATATAATTGCATGTATGTATTATCATTATATAGACCAAGATGTTTGTATGTTAATGGTTTCTTCTAAATTATTTATTTAAATTTAATTTGTTGGCTCATGAGCCTTCTACTCATTAATATGTAGGGACTATGTGCCCAAGGTTTCTTTGATGTAAAACCCTATTTTTCCCCTCACCTGTGAGTGAGATAAAGGCATATGTATTATATGTAGCTCCAAATCTAGTGTTGGTGGCTCAAGTTAGGAGCTAAGGTGAAACCAATCCAAGGAGATTCAAAGGTGGATAGTTGGAAACATGTAAACAGAAACCCAAAAGGCTCAAGGTGTTTCTCCCCTAGGTCTTGGGTTAGTTTATCAACCACTAGATAGACTAACCAATAGAAAAATATAATGATCATAACCTTTATTTTTTTCTGTTGCGTGGTTAATTTATTGTGGGTGTGTTGTCACAGTCATACAATTAATGAATTAAAAAATCTTGCAATATGGAACTTAAATAAGAACAGATTATATATAATTATTATCTAAGACATGGTTAATTACTTAAGTATATCCCACATAATATTAACAATAATGTATTAAAAGATAATAAATTCACAGTTTACGTATAAGGATGAAATCCCTCAAAAAAATATTAAGTCGCTATGGCCTTCCATAATCTTGTTCAGAATTGAACCATCGTTCAAAGTGCCTGACCAACCCTAATTGGGGTGCTTTCAATTATTAGGGAATTCTAATTCAAGGATTTGGTTTGAATTGACTTGGTCCACATCAAGGGTTTATTGCTATAGTAGGATATTGTGTGACCAAGAGGCAATGGTTGATGAAATCCAAAATAAAAGAATTTTAGTATTGGGGAGTCCACTCAACAAATTAAGGAGCTGTGAGTTAATGCAGTTGGAATTTGGAATGCCTATCTAAAACCCCTCATATTTCTTGAACAACCCTATTTGGGGTTATGCGAAAGGAAATATGGATCCCTTCCACTAGAATATTCACGAAACAAAATATTCCAAAGTCAATGGTGAGGGATTTTTGATTTTGATAAAATAGTGGGAGACTAATAAGTATGAATTTATTTATTTGTCTTAGTTTTATAAAGATAAATTAATAAAACTTTTCTCATCATAATCTATAGAAAAAACAATAAAAATGACTTCAAACATATCATTATGAACCATACTAGAGAAGGAAAACCTTTTCCCTGACACCAATTTATAGGAATGATAGAGGCATTTACGCGTCATCCTTCACCATGAGAGGGAATTGTACGTTCTAGAAGAGATTATTCCAGTTGCGCCTAGAAAAGTGTCCAATGATGAGGAACTATCTCTCTACATGAAAAATATGGATGATTCCATTGATGTCAAATGTTTCTTGCAATCGACCATGTCTAATTAGCTCTTGAAGAAACTTTTAAACATGGATGTGTATAGCATGATGTCTCACCTTAAGGTTCACTATTAAGAGAAAGAAAGACATGAGAGATATGAGATCTCCAATGATTTGTTCACAACTAATCTTGGAGAGTCTGTGCCAGCTAGGCATCAAGTAGTCAACCTTATTGGCTACATTGAACACCTGGACATCTTAGGGATTAAGTTCCCAGATCTGTTGCGTACAGATCTCTTCGTATCATCACTACCCAATAACTTCTCTATCATTATTGACAAATATAACATGAGAAAAAAATGAGAAGAGTCTATCATAACTTCTGACCTTAATTCTCTAGGTAGATAAGGACATGGGGAAGGACAAACCCATAGTCATTATATATAATAAGAAAAGGAAGGACAAGGAGAAGGGGCCAAGGAATTATAAACGGTCTGAATCCCCCGAGCACCATCCCTCCAAGAAGGGGAAGATCCAAAGTTTGGGAAAGGAATAGGAGGCAGTGTGTTTTGAATGTGGAAAGACAGACCACTGTAAGAGGAATTGCACCCAAAAGCGTGGGGATGCTAAAGGTCCATTCATTATCAAAGGGTAATCTTTCCATTTCCACACATTGGGTATTAGATACATCTTGTGGGGCTCACATCTGTATTCAAATATAGAAACAAAATTGATTTAGAATGATTTTCAGAGGATAGGTGGATCTTCAAGCTACCAATGGAATGAGGCTGGTTGCGTTTTCCATTGGTGATTACTATCTCTCATTGCCAACGGGAATGATTTTGGTTTTATGTAACTGTTTTTATGTGCATGGTGTGTCCAAGAACATAATTTATATAACTTGTTTGGATATTGATGGATTTATTTTCAAATTTGGAAATAAGTATTGTTTCTTTTATAACAACAACATATGTTATAGTTTGGCATATTTAAATAATGGTTTATATGTAATAAATTACAAAACCAAATGTTGGAAATCTATAAAAAAAAATTAACATGACTCATACAACACCCTGTTCGAGAATCACCTTCTTAGTCATGTAAACAAGAAGCACTTAACAAAGATCTTCTAGGATGGTTATTTAGACTCTACTGATCTAAAACCAATTGACAGATGTCACGCTTGTTTACAAGGTAAAATAACCAATCCTCCGTTCAGGGGATAGGGTGAAAGGGCCACAGAGCTTCTAGGATTGGTGCATATAGATGCTTGTGGACCATTTCTATTAGAAGCTAGAGGTGGATATTCTTACTTCATTAATTTTATTGATGATTTGAGTATATATGTCTATATCTACTTAATTATGTATAAGTCATAAGCCTTAGTGAAATTTATGTAATTCAAGAATGAAGTATAGGATCATCTTGGTAAGAAGATAAAGAAGCTTTGATCAGATCGAGGTGGAGAATATCCGAACCAAGATTTCATTGATCTTCTATGGGAGTTTAGGATTCTATCTCAGCTCACTCCTTATTATACACCACAGTGGAATGGTATTAGTGAAAGGATTAATCACACCTTGTTTGGAATTGTGAGGTTGATGATGAGTCATGAAAATATTCCATTATTTTTTCGGGGATATTCATTGCAAACTATAGCATACACATTAAACTGAGTACCAACTAAGGCGGGAAATGGAACTCCCTCCAAGTTATAGAATGGAAAGAAACTAATTTTGTCGCACACACATGTATGGGGATGTGAGGATTTTTTAAGGCCCTCTCAGGCAATAGAATAGCACCTCATGGCATGAAGCATATCTTTATTGGATATCACAAGGAAATGAAAGTATATTACCTATATAAACCTTTAGACAAGAAAGTGATTGTCACCAGACAATCCTTCTCTCTTTAGAGGGAGCACATCATAAAAAAGGATAGTGTTAGCAATATTGAATTCGACGAAGTTGATTATCAAGATAAAAATGATTTGGTATAGGAACAAGTTCTATAGGGTCCCATGGAAGTGGTCTCAAAAACACAAGTACTGCATAGGAGCTCAACATAGGTAAGGGAACCAAAGATATTTGGTTTCCTAGTCAATGAGGATGGTGAATAATTATTGTTGGAAAATGATGAACCACTCTCCTAAAAAGAAGCATTAGAAAGCACATAATGTGCAAAATTTCTAGAGGCTATGATTTCTGAGATAGATTCAATGTATTAGAACCATTTTTGGTTTTTGGTTGATGAGTTGGTTGATATAAAGCCTACTAGATGAAAATGGGTATTCAAGAGAAAACTGGATATGGAATGTCAAGTTAGCACCTATAAAGAAAGGCGAGTGGCTAAAGGATTCAAAAAGCATCAAGGAATTGACTATGATAAAACCTTCTCACCAGTTTCCATGTTAAAATCCATAAGAATCATACTTTCCATAGTAGCTTATCATGATTATGATATTTAGACAATAGATTTCAAAAGATCATTTCTCAATGGGAACCTTCACAAAGATGTATATATGACACAACCAGAAGGGTTTGTGACACCAGGTGAAGCCAAACGAGTTTTCAAGTTGTAGAAACTCATTTATGGATTAAAGAAAGCATCCAGGTCACAGAACATTAGATTTTATGAATCCATAAGAGAATTTTGTTATATTAAGAAAGAATGTAAGACATGTTTTTAGAAGCGGTTTGAAGGGAATTTGATCATTATCCTAGTAGTATATATTGACGACATATTTCTTATTGGAAATGATGTACCAGTACTACAGTCAGTTAAGAACTAGTTGAACAGGTGTTTCTCAATAAAGGACTTGGGTGAAGTAGCCTACATTATAGGCATCAAGATCATTTGTGATAGATCCAAGAGGCTTCTTGGACTAAGTCGGGGTACATACATTGACCATATACTAATGAGATTTAGTATGGATAAATCCATGAGGTTATTGGTTCTAGTGTCACAAGGCCTACATCTTTCTAATAAAATGTGTCCTTAGACACAACAAGAGAAATATTGAATGAGTAAGATCTCATACGCTTTAGCTATAGGATCCATAATGTATGCCATGATATGTACCAAGCTTGATGATGCCTTTGCACTGGGCATTGTACGTAGATATCAAGTTGATCCAGGAGAACAAAATTGGACTGATGTTAAGACTATCCTAAAGTATCTGAGAAGAACTAAGGATATGTTCTTGGTGTGTGGAGGAGACAAGAAGGTATTCATTAGAGGGCATGCTGATACTAGTTTTCAGAGAGATTAGAACGATCTAAAGTCCCAATCTGAATATGTTTTCTATCTCAATGGAGGAGCTATGAGCTGGAGGAGTTCAAAGAAACTTGTTGTCGCCGATTCTACAGCATATTCTGAATATATAGAAGCTTCTGATGCAGAAAAAGAATCCATCAAGATTTGGAACTTTTTCTAGGATATTGGCATGGTGCCTAGTAGTAAAGATCATATCACATTGTATTGTGATAATACAGCATCAATGTCTCTCCAAAAAGATACAAGGTCACATCAATAGACAAGGAACACCCTCTAGAAGTATCACCTCTTAAGGGATTTCTATCAAAGGGGTGAAGTTGTAGTGAGGAGAGTGTCCACAGAATTGAATGCGGAAGACCCCATGACTAAAGGCCTATCTCAACAGAAGCATGAATATCATGTGAGAGTTAGCGGGTTAAAGGATGTTAGTAGATGGATCTAGTCCAAGAGGGTGTCTATTGGAGTTGGTGGCCTAGAACCAACTACATTGTACATTATTCATTAATAAATATCCTATCACATCATTATTGTTCTTCTACATTAAAATGCATGTGATAATGTCCTAAAGATAGTTGTTGCACTAAAAGGTCATACATGATCCCTGCAATGATGAGAACCAGGACGTGCCATAACACTATTCTTGAATATATGTTTTATGTATATATGATGTTATTTGAAAGACACAAATAATACAGGCCATTTGGGATGAGGACTCATAAAACTTCGAGACATCATCTCATGGTGTGCGGCCTTAGTAGTATCCAAGAGGATATTACGAGAACGAGACCTTCCAGAAGGAAATCCATATTTCATAGTGTCATTGGATGTTCCTATCTGTGGATATGTGTATTTTTCCTTAGTCTTTAAGATTATTATTATTTTTTATAACAACTCATGCACTTAGATGTATTGAAAAAAAAACTATGATGACACACTATTCACAGCGAGGTAGGATATGTTGGGTGCGTCACGATTAATACAACATTCAATGATAATGTGAGAAAGTATTTGCACCATATGTTTCATAATGGAACTAGATATCTCAGGCCATTTTATGGAATTAATATAGCCTAAATAAATCCATGTCCACGGTAATGAACGGGCAAGTTCAATTCCAAGAAGTCAAAGGAAGAATAATTGAGCACATGGGTTGATGGAACCAGCATTCAACCTCTTTGATTTGAGATATTGAGAAAAAGGGACTACATTACACAGTAAGAATTTGTTGGATGTGACACATCATTGCAACATTAAATTCTTTCTCTATGGGTTCCATGGAATTTTTCTGGACACTAAATTTTGAATTTAGGCAGGCTTCGCCTAATTTCACTGAGAAAGAGGCCTAGAGGGTCACAAACTATGTGTGTCCAAATATCTTATTTAAAATTTCAATTAACAAGATAAATAAAGATTATTCCTGATTGTGTTTTAATAATTATTCAAGGTTTTCTGATCTCATTTATTTCAACACTAGTTATTCGAGAGAATATATTGTGGGAAAATAAAATATTTACTAATGAGTGATGCAGTGATATTTATTTGAGAAAAAAATATCCATTGTTCAAGGTATAATAAATGTGGTGGAGGAAAAAAAGAAAATGAAAAAAAAACAAAAGTACATGTCCGGTATATTAATATACACTCCATGTAGTTTTTTTGGGGATTTGTGAGAAATAATATTATTTATTTAATTAAATAATATTATGTGTAATTTGTTGGGTGAATGTAAAGTAATAATAATAGTAAACTATTATTATTATACATGGGATCTTACTAAGAATTAAATGAAATGAATAAATGATTTCGGGTAATTAATTCATTTTATTATTCTAAGTGATTAAAATCCCAATTATGTAATTATCGTTAGTCTAGATATTTTTTGGGGTTGTGAACAATGGATCTGAAAATATCCCAAGCTATGAGAGAATAAATTTCCACTAAGAACGCTCTAAAGCTACGAGAGAGATCCTTTTCCACCAGATCAAGGATAGTGATTTGAAAGTGGCTCCCAAGGCAATCTAAGGCAGACATTACAAGTGGAGGATCTTCCGCGCTAGCACTCGAAGATCCCTTTGATGACATCCAGAGATACATGGAGCACGTGTGGATCACTTCTAGAGGAATATTGCACTTGGATTCTATGACTCAATGATGGATCACATCAGATCATGAGAGAAAACATAAACAGAGAGAGAATTCCATCATGCTAATTCTTTTCTTTTAAATTAAATTAATTATTACCAACATATGATGATCCTATTTATGACTACAGGACTCCAAATTTTTTCTCTCTCAATTATATTCTGAAGATTCGACATATTATTATCATGATATATCTGATATTGATCGTCGTTAATGACAAAATTTAAATTTTGGAACACCCACCAACAAACTTCTGCTGCAACTGGAACCTACAGAAGGGTACTCCTGTTGACTCGTAATAAAAAGATCCACTAGAGAATGGTATAATGGGATGACCAGGATTTTTTCATTAACCAAAGCCAATATGTTCTTCAATCTTTAATCAACATCAAAAAGTGGGGCAGTAGCAGCAGTCTCAGAAGGAGTAATGATGTTAGCGGTAGCCTGTGAAGGAGCCATTGTAGTCTGCACAAGAGAATTCAAAAGCCTACAAAAAGGTAGTCCAATAAAAATTATTGGATAAAGGATATGAAAGAATGGATAAAGGACATAAAAATATGTCCTCATAAGGGCTCCACATACTGATTCTGGAAATGGTTTGTGGTATCCATTACCCGCGCACTACATGATACGTAGAAGCAATTCCTGCGTGCTGCAGGATATGCAGAGATACTCCACAAAAACGTATGCATTATGTGGAAAAGTTATATGACGTAGATATATGATATGTTAGGAAATCACGCGACACTGACTTGTAGAGTGCTGGCGGGAAAATAGAAAGTTTTGTGGAAGGTGGATACTGTGAACCAAGGCCTCTTCATGTTCATTTTCAAATATTATGGTTTAAAAGTTTAATGATCAGATTATTACGTCTTAATGTTTGGTTCACCGATTCAAGATCGATGTGTCGACCCATAAGTAGCGTAGCGTTAACCTATATAGAAAACTAGATTATAGTTTTAAATTTCACAACACTGTTCGAAGAATCCCAAATTTGGTTCTTAGGAAGATAAATTATTAAATGTTTGGGTCATGGTATGTATGAAGCGGTTCACAATCAAGGTTCTTGCAAAAGAAATAGAACAGGAAGGCAGATAAAGCCGAGGGAGAGTCAAGAGAACTTTTATTTGCGAGAAATGGTAAAAGACAAATGGCATGGGAAACTATATATAGGTGTAGTCCTATCCTAGCCGACCTATCTGTTCTCCCTCAAACTATCTCAGTTCAGGACCTCTTCTATAATGGAATAGTATCCTCTTAATTCTAAATGGACCTCATTCTTATGGGGGTATTTGTAGGGTCCTAAAAATCATCCAAGGGAAGAAAATACTCCCATAATAACTTTTCAGAAGGAATGAAGTATTCCTACAAGTCTAACAAGGTGAATAGACTCTAATTGAGTTGAAAATTTGGGAATAAACATGAAGGAATTAATGTTTTCAAGGAATTTTAAGGGACCTGCGAACTATCACCGGGAAGGGTTCACAAACCAGATGAACTGCGAACCGCCGATATGTGGAAATACCTGTGAGGCACTAGACTGCAGAGTGATGTCTAGTGATCCTAGATGACCTCGAACTACATTGCTGAAGGAATCAAGCACACGAAGGCCATCCACATACCATCTTGTGAACTTAGCAGTTTTCGAATGAAACAAATCAGCAGAGTTCTGCAAACCACAACTCATGAACCACAACCTCTACAAACCTCAGAAGACTAAGTCTCCCACATGCCAAGATATCTATACACGGGCTTCTACAAATGGTTCCACATGCCCTTATATATGATTTCCCCAACGATCTATAAATGGATCACATATGAAATTGAGATAAAACAGATGAAAAAATATTGAAGGAGACCCCATAAGTTGTAAGAACTAATTCAGAGAAGATTCCAGCTTCAGTCTTGAATCATCGTCAAAGCCTGAATTGAGAACCACGTCTTCCTCAGGTATAGCCAACCAAAAGCCCTAAAATGAAGGAAGTTAATAATAATAAGGGAACCACAAACCTAATTGAAAGAATCACGAACCATAAATTCCTTGTGGATGAACTCTCCATGAATGATATTTCCCAAGACACTCCTCCGATATGGAGTTCCATGTAGTTATTCGCTATGCAGATTCAACTCGTCACTGCGCACTGCATCAGTACGAGGCTGGAACCCAGATAGGAATGGTGAACTTCATCTAAGACCATAT
This sequence comes from Viscum album, assembly GCA_963277665.1. Classification (NCBI taxonomy): domain Eukaryota; kingdom Viridiplantae; phylum Streptophyta; class Magnoliopsida; order Santalales; family Viscaceae; genus Viscum; species Viscum album. Next base: position 2,122,770,282 of record OY728123.1, on the reverse strand, counting down.
ACTATTGTTGTGTATGGTGGTCTATTCCCATGCCTGTGTACTTCTTTGGTATGTGAATGACCCCTCTACTCGCATACGACTATGGTATGCGGAGCTTCCCCCATCCTGCATAAAACAATTGTATGTGGAGTGTGGTATTTTTGGGTACTCTTACCTCCAACTCCAGTCTCTCTCATCCATTATTATCCAGTCCTCCATGGTCCCTCAAAGAACTAGTCCCTCGGAATGAGGACCGAGCCTCCACTAAAGCCACCAGACCCATATAATCAGACCATCGGGCGCATTAGCGCACCCCTTTGAGTCTACATACCCATGGTAAGCAGAGTCACAGAGGCTCTCCCCACAATGGTTCTAAATCTGGGGATGTTTTCAAGTCTACATTCCCATGGGGACCCAGATTCCAATCATGGGATGCTAATGTGAACTTCCACATTCTAGGGATTAAGGTTGTTCCCCTACTTTTTCATTCAATGTGGAATGGTGACCAGTCGAAGGTGCTGTGTTCGCTTCCCCTTGTAATGATGATGAAACTCCTCCTCTTTCATAGAACGCATTCCAGGGAACTCCCACTGAGGTAAGTCCCCAATCTTTTGAAGGCCGGGCCACATGACCTTTCATGTCATCTCCCATTAAAAGGTTCATCGCTCTGCCCCCTCACCCTTGGTCACCCCGACCTCTTCTTTTGTAGGACTAACCTCTCCCATTAATACAATAGAGGGTTTTTGGTTGGTTGGATCTATCCCATCATCTTGTTTATCACACCAATAATTACTCATGTGGTCTTAGATATTTTTGATGATTACAATAACCACAAATTTCCGAACTACGAGAAAACTGATTTCTGATCAAACCAGAATACGTAGGACGTCTTCCTGAATGCCTGATCTCAAAAGGGTGACCTTCCATAAGGTTTGACATAATCATGTCCACAAATGGGAAGCTTCCATACATAAGCAGCAACTATTTAGAAAAACGTGGGCTCTGATTCCTCTCCTTAGGATACATAGGAATCCCATCTTATGGGTCCAACCCAGACATCAAGTGACATTCTGTCTCCCCTGGATGATGTTAAACTCTAGAGAACCTTTCTGTATGGCTTAATTATGCATTATCTCCGTAGCATCAAATCAATGTATATGTACAACAATCCTAAATACCAGGGGTAGCCCATGAAAACACTCATAAAGAATAAACCAAGGATTCAAGGACATATGAACATGACTAAAATATATAAGAGGGTCCTTGAATAGGAAATAATATCCCCATAAACAAGGGTGTGGTGCACCCAACTTCCCACACTTTCGACCAATGGAGTCTTTATGTGTTCTTGGAAAAATTATTGTCCAATGAGCACCTGCCTTTGGAAATAAGATCCAGGAATCATGGATACCATGTTTGTTGGGTGTTTTTGTCTCCATGAATAAACTCGTTGGAGACCATATGAAGAAGTGATATGTTTGGAGGATTGATTGCAACAGTACTTGACCCCATGTAATCACCTGTTGGGACCATTTGACTACAGCGTCTCCCTTACAATATAGAAGGTATAAACATCCATGTCCCTGTGAGGTTAATCCAATTATAATTTAACGGATAATGACACAAAACGTGTCGAAACAGAAGGAATGGTGAATGTGAAATGAAACTATCTCTATAAAGAGAGACAGGTGATGATTCTCGCCGGACCATTTGGCCATCACCACAAACACGCCACCTCGGGTCAAAAAAATATAATTTCAAAATTTCTTCCAAATCATCTCAAATGTTCTTTATCATCTTATTCCTTTCATAAATCATTAAAAAAAAGAAAAATTAATAAATATAATGTTCCAAGGTCTAGACGGATCATTAATAGGGGCGGTGGTGAATTAGTGTTTTTTAAAATTTATTCCTTTTAAATATTCAACCTATGTTCCCATTTAAAGCCTCAATACTCTCATTATTAATATCTCATAGCCTCACCTCATGTACATTAATAGAAGGGATAATTGGGAACAATATTTACATGGTTTGGGAAAATTAACACCTTTCTAAAATTAGTTAAATTCCCCAACCTAAAATTTTTATACTATAATCATATTATCAAATACAACAATATTATGAGTCCCACTTGAGTGATATTAGTTTTACTCCCCAATCCTATGTCTTCATAAACAACTCTTTATAAACCCCAATAGTCCATCTTCCGGTTTTTCAACATATACCCATCAACCACGACCTATTTTTTCCATTACTGGTTTTAATCCTTAGCCAGAAATCCTTCTTCTTTTACTATTTATACACTAGAACCAAAAATATCAAACAAAACCTGGTTATACACCCTAGATCAATATGAAGGATAAAAAAGTTGATGGATATCCAATAGATCATGGTATTTTCTAAACTAACATATTATTATCTTCATATATGAGTTTATAAGATATTTTGCACTCATGTATACATTCAATAACATCAGAATCCAATTGAAGCTGTTTTTTGTCTTAAAACTATCACTATATCTTGAGTGATGTCGTTCTTCCTCATCCATTATGAACACATAGGTTCTTGTGATCTTATTTTTATAAAATCACTAGGATTTGACTCATTTTATCTCTTATATGTTGTGCGTTATAGACTCTCAATAATTATCTCACAGGCTGCTTTATTTTTGCGAGTTCTCGATATTTGAAATACATTTATTCTTCGATACCTTTAGTTTTATATTCACTATATATTTCATGAATATTATTTATTTTTTTGTATATAATTTTATTTTTAATATTATATAAATCCCATCATAATATTCCTTTTTTCTTGTTCATTCATCAAAAATTTATGTTATTATTGTATTAAATCACCTACTGACTTGATCATTATGGTCACTTGATATTTTAATTATTATGTCGTCATATTTTCCACTAATCACGAAGATTTAAACTCTTACAAATTAACAAATTTCATTGAAGCATTCTTAATTATAGTGTGTACTATCTATTTTCCAGTGTGAAGAACATCTAATTATTATTATATGACATTTAAAACTCAAAAGTTTCTAACCATTTAAGTGATACAAAATCCCACTCAAAGTCATATTCTTTCTTAAAGTTAAATGAAAATAATAAGTCTTAAAAAAATCCTATGAATTCATATTATTTAAAGACTTCATTAAATTTCCAACATGAATATATTATGGTGTAGATACTGTGGTTTTCATTTTTAGACCATATTCTCTCTTTCAGGACACCACAACCACTTCCATGAAATGATTCACTCATCCTTTCTCACATGTGTAACTCTCATATAAAACAACCACTGTAATGGCCACTAATGATCCCCTGGGATGTGGTTGAGTTAATTGTATATCTTACTTTGACACATTCTTTATTTATTTTTCATGGAGTATCTCAACAAATAATTTATTCAATCCACTAATATAATGAGCTACTATCACACTTATATTGGTTTACCTATACATGTAGTCTAGATGACTATTATATAGACCCCTTTCACCTTTACATAGTGTGTATTGTACCTCTATATGGTTTCTAAAATTTAGTGTTACCTTCATATGTGAGGAACAAACTCACACTCACCTTGGATCAGTAATATAGAGCCAAGGTTTAGTTAATTACATTGTCATAAGATACAAGGGGATACATCATAAATGATTAATCTGTTTATTAGTCTTGAAGAACTTGATAAATATGTGATACCCATTTTATATTGGGTATATAATATAATATGAATTAATAAAAAAACATTTGACATCTTTGAAATCATTAAATTAAATTTTATTTATATCATAGGATAAATAAAAAACAAAATTCATAACAAGGGATACATAAAGGGGAATCTATCATGAGTGAATATGTCATAACCAATATGGAAAGGTAAATAACTGAAAATACATTCCATTTAATCAAGAAATAGTGTGAAAAATGAATCCATGGATAATATCAATGAAATAATATCATGAGTAAAAATAAATTAATTCTCAATGATGTAAGTCCATAATAATGGACATCATGATCTATGACATCGTGATATCTGTATTTTCATGTCCATTTTCCAAGACAATTTAATAAATGAGTAGGTATATACCAAAAACACATTTAGTTTCGACAACTTATTTTTCTAATGAGACTTATAGATTCATCGAGGTGATATAAATAAATGGGCCCCACTAATCCCTACGTGACCAATTAATTCCTCATATATATAATGATCAATTAACTTTATAAACAATATTACTTAAAAAAACATCCATATTGATTAAATAATATAAAGTTATCATGATTTCCCAAGTAAATCAACTAACATTCATCATAAAACAATATATGTAAAAAATTTATATGGTTTAGGAAATAATTATATCCTTGATACAATGAATAAAAACATTTATTAGAAACTTAATGTCTAATAATAACCAAAATGGTATTGTTTCAAGATATTGTTAAGGAGAAAAAAATTACTAAGACATAAGAGATGTCGATATGTCCATAAAAAGTATATGTTTTGAAATAAAATCATGTCCTTTGGAAAGAACATTGAATGTGGTTATGAAATATTAAAATAAAATTTCATTAAACAGTTTTATTTTTAAAACAAATGAAAATTTTTAGATGAATGTAAATATTGTAAAATGGTTATGGTGGCGGGGAGTTCTGTTAACACTTTATACATTAAAAACATTCCTTTTTTCATTTTACACAGATGGTAAAAAATGACCCTTTCTGAAAACATTATAAATATTAATTTAAAACCTATTCAAAATTCATGTATGAACTAAAATTTTGTTAATAAATTATCTTATTAAGTAAAAAGTTCTTTTATAAAAAAATTTTAAAACCTATACACATGAAAAAAGAATGTACCTGATCAAAAAGAGAAATAAGACCATATTTTCTAGAAAACATTTTTTAATTGTTTAAAGTTATAAAGAGGGTAAAATTTTGAATAAGACATGGAAAATAATTGAATATATTGAATATATGAAAATTTCTAGAGCATATTATGGATAAAATATAATATTTCTTCAACAAAGATATAAGCAATCCCAAAAGAATGTGTAATCGTAAAATAAATTGATACCACTTTAGTAATATTTAAATTGAAAACCATTGAAAAAATAAATATTCATTAAAACATTATTCATAATGAATAAATATTTATTCATGTTGGGGTAGTATATACACTACATAAAATTAGATAATTTCATAATACCAAATATTTCTCATTGGAATAAAAAATGAGATAAAATCCCCCACCTCATGATTCCCATTAGTTTAATATGATTTTAACACCTATATAATGTCTATAAACATGTTATTGATTTATACTGGAACCATATTCATAATTTCAATATCATATATTATCCTCTTATAATATCTTATCACATGTTTTCTAATATTATTTAATTATTACCATTTCTTCATGTGTTCTACTTCATTTTTTCATCCATGTTTTGTAATGGAATTTATTATTACTTTTTATTGGATATAGTTACATATATCTATAATGATATGAATATTATAAATATCATATTTATTCATTATATTCATGTTTATAATAAATCTTAAAATTCTAACCAGGAAAATTAATCGCATCGCTTCATAGAGATTGTAGGACTTACTTGCACATGAGAGACAATATAATTTCCTTAAATATTGAAATGGTAAATAAGTATATGATATATTAATTTTAAAAAAATATTATTAAATAATTTTCATATATATTCATTTTTTCCATCATTAAAAATATCCATGTGAGTTGATGATGGAAAAAACATTACATCGGTTCACGAGGCGGTAGTCCACCGTACACCAGAGTGATGGCTTTATTTCCCATTTGATGGAGAAGATATGAATAAATATTATTCCATAAAAATAATAAAATTTTATTATATGGTATGTAGTTTTTTATTATTTTATAATTATTAATACAAAATTTATGGTGGTAGAATAAGATGTAAAAAGGAGTGATCATGGTAATGGATGTTACATTTTCTTAGAAAAACCTCATTTGGATCCCTTATTAAGAACCATAGGGTTAATCCTTTATGAAGATAATAATACATATAATAGGTACAAGAATATTTGGGAGAATTTCTTTAGGTGGTTTTAGAAATAAATGGATTTTTATGACTGAAGAAGTGAGAGGAGGTGCCATTTTATAATTGAGGTGAGTGATAGACATGATGTTTTTAAAAGATAAAAAATAACTTCAAGTTACTCTCTTAGAAAAAATGGGCTTCATCAAGGTATAATTCCAACAAACAAATGGGTATCCAACAAGTGTTTAGGTAATTTCAAAATTTATCTTCCTATGTTACAACTGATAAAACAGTTTTAACAATATCAACTATGACAAATTTTTTCATTTTTTAATATTCAATGTGACCAAAAATAAAAGTGGGATCATTAGAAAATTTAGAAATTAAGATTAAAAATATTAAATCTATTTTAGAAAATTCAATTCAATAATTGGTAGAATTTAATTTAAAAATAAACTTGAAAAATGTGTCAAAAAAATGGATTTTTCAGGCCTAAGATGAACTTACATTAACTATATAACATATAATCATCATTTCATAGATTTAAATTTATATATTCATAAAAATTATCTCAAAATTTCATTTCAATCTTTTATAAATAATTGATTTTTAATTAATTAAAATGGAAGGACATTACTCATCAAAAAACAATTTTTTTGGAAAAATATCACTTTTTACCTTCAAATGATATTATCATTATTTTTGTCAAATTCATTTTCAATAAATTTTAAATTAAATATATTATATCACATTATTATAAATAGAAGTAGTAATAGTGAAATCCTATATTGTCAATTATTCATAAAATCTTATTTATAAGGGGAAATTTTAAAAATTCATTTTATGCTTATTTTGACCTCTAAAGTTTAAAATCGATATTCATCCAATCAAATTAGATTTTTTATGCCATTAAATATTAAAATTTGAATTTTATTATAGTTTTATTAAAATTTAATGTTCTCTTACTATAATTTAAGCTCATATGCGACATTCTTCCCCCCTACACAAATTTTATCTTTGAAATTTCAGTGATATTAGTTTCTAAACAAATGATAGTGGTTCTTCATTGTAATATCCACTGATTACCATGTTGATTCATCCAATATCTGATTTCTCCAAAGTAATTTTAGTATTCAATTCGTTCAATTCCTCACTAATTACTCTACAGTTTCATGAATCTAGACGGGCTCTTCATATTAATATAGATCATGTTAAAATTATATTTCTCCATAGGCAAGCACATGCATTGGGTATAGCATATACATCTGTTACAATGATATATAGAACACATCATATTATTTAGAGATACTTGGCGTTATTTTCAATAATTAATTAATAGATCCATTTATTTCAAAACATTCACTAGGTTAGATGTACCTGAGTCTTAGTTTTCCCTTTTTACTGAATCTTATAGCACCCTTCCCGGGAAATACTTTCATGTAAAAATGATATCCAACATCAAATTAGAAATATTTTCTATAATTATTACTATACTAACTTTTCCTACTATGAGATGATTTAATATGAGTTTGAATAATATTTACCTTTTTCATCGTATCCTCAATATTTTCTTGTCATATAAGCTTACATTCAATAACTTTATCCAAAAAATATAGAGTATGACATATCTTTAAATACAATGATTTATATAGTGCATTTGAAAACTTGAATGGAAACTATTATTGTTGGAAAATATTTACAAAGGTATATAATTATCTATCATAACATAATAGTAAAGTGAGGTTGATCTCAAAATTTATTGTAGTACTTGAATATTCCTTTTCAATTTTACATAAGATTAAGGATGTTAGGTTGTGCTCATATGACTATTTGTATCGAGATCTTTCTAAATAATTTTCAAGAATTTTAATGTAATTACGGGATAATGATTATATATAATTGAAATAGGATCACCATTAATTATTATATGTTCATTAATAAAGAGTCATACAGCGTTATCATGGGGAAAATATTCCCTTATAAAAAATAAATGTGTATATTTGGTGAGGAAATCAATAATTACTCATATTACAATATCCTTTATAGGAGTCCTTGGAAATCCGATGAAACATTCATTAGTAATTTCATTCCATTCACAAATAAGAATATATAGAGGTTGTATGAATCCTCTATTATGTTATCTCTCAACCTTCACAAGTTGAAAAAACCATAATCCTAATACATATGTAGAAATTTCCCACTTCATATTATCCCAGCAAAAATGTTCCCTAAAAAACCTATACATATTGGTGCTACCAATGGTTGTGTAGAAATTTAAGCTCTGTGAATAATCCAAAAAACCTTTTTTTCCGTTATGGTATTGATGGAACACATAGTATAATTCCATATTTCAGAACTGTATCTTCATAAATTAAGTCTTCAAATTTTATATCATTCACAGATTTCATTTTCTTTACAAAATTTATTTCATCAGGGTGAAAACATTCTAACTTTTTCAACAAAGAATGTTTGAAAATAATTTGAAAAAGAAGTGATGTATCCATTCTTTAATAATTCCCATACAAATATTTACAAGATCCATGATCATAAGATCCTCGTCAATCCCTATTTTTTTAGGACTCCATGTTATTTTCAAATTAATGCATCCACTACCTTATTTTCCTACACTATTTGGTATTGTAATTAGAAACTATAATATTTGATTAGGTCAAGCAATATCATTTTTCTTGTATTGATCTACTGATGTAAATAAATTTATGTTAGTCTCTTATAGACCATATATATCTAACATAACTTTCTATGGAGATATTTTCTCAATATCTCTAAAGAAGATATTAAATCTCTCAACATAAGATCATGGGTTGTACATTTATATTTATTATTCTTTTAATACCTTAATTCATATTCAATAAATTTATTATTATGTATAAGGAAAAAATTGATTCATTTCTTTGATTCATCACTATATATAAAAAATCCTTCGTTTTTTGATGGTAGATAAAAAATAAAAGCATTGACGAGTATCATTTTCAATTATTTAAAAAATTCTATACATTAATTTTTACTAATGAACTTAACCAAATTACATATATGATTTGTTAATAAGTTTGGAATTCATAACATATTTTGAAAAAATCACATACAATAACATGAAAATCATATGAAACGACATACCTTAGTTATGTTCATTGGTGTTGGCTCTTTTATTGCTACCTTTTTTTCAACAATATAAACAAATATTCCATCCTTATAGAAAAATTAGTTTGGATAAGAAAGTTTCAAAATATATAATTTACACTTGCTAAATTTTCCATATAAATATTTTCCTCTGTGATTTTCAAGATTTATCCACAAGTTATTCACACAATCCTCATAGATTTTAGAATACACAAGGATATAATAAATAAATACCATAAAAAAATCATCAATATATTCTTGAATAATATATTCAATAGATCTTTAGAATTAAAGGGTAAATTTATCAATCCAAACAGAATTAATATAAACTCATAATGTATATGTGAATTTGAAATGTCTTCCTTCTTTAATTACAATTAATGATACATAGAATGAAAGTGAATCATTGAAAAATATTGATATCCATGAAGTTGATCTACTAAGTCATCAATTCTAGTAAGTTGATACTTTTACATTATCATAATAGAACTTATTTCCTAATAATCAATTTAAACCCTTATATATCCCTCATTATTGTAAATGAAAAAACGGGTTATCCCCAAGGCGAAACACTAGGGTTTATAAATCCCTTATCACATAACTCCTGTAGTTATTTCTTCAAATTCACTAATTCCGAAGTGGAAATTCTATAGGGAGTGTTTTAAATAGGTCTTGTATCAAAGATTAAATCAATAGAAAACTCAACTTCACACTCTTCAGTATGTGTAGGTAATTCCTATAGAAATAAATCAATATATTCATGTACAATAAGTACATCATAAATTTTAGGATTACATTTTCTATATATAGGTTGTACTTTCTCTTCTTCCCAAAGAATATCATTCAGAAAATCTAATGGTTTAGGATCTAGAAAAGAGATAGATGATTAATTCTCTACAATAAAGATAATGCATTCCAAATATTCATCAAGAATTTTAATTTCATTCTCTTTGATATAATTATTTTCACAATATTTTGAAATACACTCCATACCAAATATTATATCAAATTCAATCATAATTATAATAATAATGTAAGAAAAATATATTTTATGCGACATAATAGGAACTTTCACCCCCCTACCATAGTTTTTCATTTTTTTATTCATTTCATGGATTAAAATTTTTTGGTTTAAGTTTTGGTTGAGTTCCTGACATGATTTTTTTTGTTTTGGAGTTCTGATTGGTTGTTTCGTCTGAGCATGGTTTGTGTTCTCGGTTTGAGGGAAATCTGTGTAGTATTTTAAGGATACGTCTATTTCTAGTCAATTTTTCTTATGCATTGTTTCATAATGGTTTGGGCCCAACCGTGCGAGCCCAAGGAGAAACTGTACGTCATGATTTTTGGTGTCAGATGGATGGCATACAACTTTCCCATGGTTAAAGGAAACTGTTTGTCAAGTGTATATGGGGTTATATAAATTTTGACTGAGTCATGGTGCACGATATCCCAAATTGTGTGGTCAAACCCTTCAAGTGCCACTTCTCTAAAGTAGGGTGCACTTAGATAGCGCACGGTCTGGGAAACCATGCGGCCAAACTATGTGACTTTACCAGATCATTAAAAAGTTGAAATTATAAGTTTTACTCTCTTATGTATTATCCCATTTCCTACTTTCCTCCCACTTGGCTCATTTTTTGTGCATGAAGAGGCTACCAACCCCCTTCCCTTGTTTTATACTCATTCTCTTTGACTCCCTCAAAAGTTATAAGGTATGTTTCTTGAGTTTTTAGTCCCACAGTCTTCTTCTTCCACCTTTTTTTCTTGATTTTACTTACATTGGTTTATTCTAGGATGAACCCTAGAATATATGGTTGATATATTAGATTTTTTTCTTTGGTTTAGGGAGTGAAAATTTCCTTTCAATCCTTTTTCTTCCTTTATATTGTAACATCCCAAGTAAGTAATGAATAACATATATTTTTATCTATGTCTATTTCTGAATTAGATTGTGTGTTTGAGGCTTAAAATGAGAATAAATCCAACCTAAAGAATGGAATACTCTAGTTTTTTTAAAAGATTGTTTTACCGCCTTTTGATGGCGAACCATTTTTAAATATATCTTTTTAGAATTTTATAATCTATATTTTTCAAAATAAACTTATTCTTTATGATGGGTACATTGAAATTTACTTTGGATATATTTTTGGTATTTTCCTGTTAATGTTCATTTTTTTAGGAATAATGAAAAGTGTTGTATTTTATTTAAAAGCCACTTTTTAATCGAGTTTATTTCTATAGTTAGATTATCTTTTTAATTGGTTTTAAAGTGTAAATAGAATATATTTTTACCATGTAATCAAATGGTGGACATTGGAATTAATTTCACTTTGAAATCGGACTTGAACTAGTGTCAATCTTTTGATACTTTTTATTTCATAAAAACACGCTATTTTCTCTGACAGCAGGAATTAATTATTAAATTATTTAATGTAACTAATATTTTTTGAATTTTTTAAAATAGACATCATTTTTGAATTCTGAAAATCAAATACAGCTTAGGGTGATGCTTTGGTATTTTTCTGAAGAACTTCAATTTTTGATGAATAGTGAAACCACTTAATGGTACTTAAAAAACTAATTTTTCGTTTAAATGAAAGTTTACCACCTATGTGTTTTGAATTTAAAAAATCCAACATACATGGTTGTCATTTATAAGTAAAATGTGGTTCAATGGGATTAAAATAATTTTTTTGGTGAATAGTAACATATTATGTTTTTAATCGCGATTAGAGATAATTACTGCAATTTAAGGAAAAAATGATATTATAATAAAATGAAAATACCTAGAAACATGTCCTACCCTTATTGGATGTGTCATGCCCGACCAAGAAAAACCATGGGTAAACTTGGGGACCCCATGGAGCCACTTTGGTAGGAAAATGACATTAATATCTTTTTATTTAATGTTAAAATTAAAATGACACAAACATGAGTTGTTTTACTAAACAAATATGTAAATGGGGCTATACAAGTCAGATTGTTGAATATAAATAGTAATTGGAAATCTGAAAAGATTTCCTACATCATATTATTTGTTTTATAATTTTTAGATATTAAATAAATTATATTATTTATGACATCATGATGATGCAGCGATTACCTAATTATTTAACGATTTAAATAAAATGAAAAGATAATGTAAAATATAAGACCTACACTTGTCAAAAACCTATTGGATGGGTATATTTCGAAACCTTATCATGTTATCCTTGCATTATATAATGTGGGACCTTTTAAATCCGAAACGCATTATAAAATAAAGTAACATTTCTTTACTTTGCAAGAGTGCCCCTCCTCTCCTCTTATAAAATGCCCCCACCTCTACCTCCTTACCCACACTTCCAAAGCCTTTGGATCGGCCAACCCTTGAAAATTTTGTCTCTACACATCCCTCTATAACTCTTAGAAGCCTCACTTTTGGCAGAAGTCTTCCCACGTAAGCCTTTGAGCTCAAATCAAAAAGGGTTACCCGTTTTTAAGGTAATGTCTTCACTTGTGTTCTTTTGTTTTATTTTTCTTCTCCAACCCCCTAAACTCTTTTTATTAATTTATTTTGTAACAACACAAGAATCTTCCATATACTAGGATGTTTTTATAATAAGGATTCGATATACACTTACACACACCTACATCTAATGGTTAATGAACATACTGTTTCCGTGGATAGCGAATTTTTGCCTCCTGACACGATGATTGTTCAACATTATTTTAACACCTTAAAAGGTGGCCATTAAGATGAAAATATTTTTATATATGACATATAATATGTTTATGTTTTCCTTAAGCTTCCGTATTTTTCATTTTGGGCATACCTTTATGGTTTCCATTATGGTTAAACGCGATATCTTCATTTAAAGAAGTGCGGACTACCGCCCCCTCAAAGTGATTTGATTCGTTAATACCATATGTGGGACGTATAAAGGATGGATTTATGATAATATATATGATATTATACTGGAATTACAATATAATTTTATATCATTATGATTCCATTGAATAAAATATGAAATAGAAATGAAAGTAGCATTCATGCGTACGTACGACTTACTGTCTCCATAAACGGTGCATTTCACATATTACCTCTAAATTATTATGTAATATTATTAATGAATGTATATACTAGATATATACGAAATATATGGCATCTAAATCATGAATATCATTATTGTGATAATGGATATTTTACTACATGAACAACTTGTAAATATAAGAAGTCCACTTTTGACTAAAGTACCATTGATCAACAAAACAACCATTATTAACTTAAATAATTACATAATGTTCATAACATAGTAATAAGTGATATAAAAGGAATAATGAACTTGAAAAAGGTTCTTAATCAAGAAAAAATTAACTTAAGTTTATTATTCAGGACATTAAAGAAAGATCGAGTCAAGTCGGACCCGAGGTATGGGACTTCGTCTCAATCTCCTTTCATTGAGGCATATTTGGTTTTATACACAAATTTCTTTTATATGGTGTATAAAACCCTTTGAATTTTATGTTTATCCAAAAGGAATCTTTTTTTATACGAAGCGTTTTACAAAACGACAAAATGGTATGTTTTTTTCGTACGTATACGGCGACAACGACTTCTCCGCTGCCGTGACCATTTTTTGAGTTTCGACTTCCTCTACAAGCGATACCTTCTTTTTAAAAGAAAAATGAATACCATGTTTTAATTTTCATTTAATATGGTATTGAAAATGGTTTTCACAATGTTTTTATTATATCAATGTGTTGTATTGACATCTTGTGATTGAAATGTAGAAATGTTATGTTTCCTTTATGCATGTTTTATGTGATATGATTATGTTATGGTTCATGGGAATTGTTAAGAATATGGGTGGTTCCATGATAAACTAAGGGCAGGTGAGCCCGATATAGCTCTCCAATGCATTGGGTAACGCGAAGGAGTGAAACGTTAAGCTTTCTCTGAAAAGATTTAGGGAATATAATGTGCTGGGTATTCTAAACGTAACCAAGAGGGTTACTCCCTATGTAAGAATGTTATGAATGCCTCAAGTTACCTTTATGTCTTATGATTTCTATGATTTATTCTTGATTTGATGAGGTATGTTAAAGTTCTTATGTTTTATGGGTAAAGTATGATTTCATTCTTATGTATATATGAACTCATGTTTCTTTTCCATATTTTTATAACCCATACTGAGATTTTTATGCTCATCCCATGTTTTTTTGAAATGTTTTTCACAGGTCAAGGGAAAGGTACATGATATGATGATAGTGTCAAGGAAGTTTCAAGAAAGAATCCATGTTTTATTTTAAATATGTTTCTATTGATGGGAAAAATGAATACTATATTTATGTGACAACTTTGTCTAAATGTGGAATGTAATGCAAGTTTTATGATCTAATTCTCTACAACTCTAAACCAGAAAATATCCTCAATGTGTAATCTTGTAATAACTCAATATTAAGTAAGGTTTAAGGCTGGGGCCTTATATATATGGAGTTTTGACCCATCCACATGTCATTGATGTAGGTGTTTCCATCCATTTTCTTTATGGAAGACTCTACTTGATTCATGATCGTTCATAAATGATTAATAATAGTGACTCTCTTTCTTGTGATGTGTTAGTATAATTTAATTTGGTATTTCCTTGGTGTAAATTTAGTGGAAATTGTTTTCAAATGGATCTTTATGATTTTTTGTATTTATTTTTGTATTTAAAGTGTTTGATAATATTTCAACTGGAATTTTACAATTGAAATGGGTTCTTGGGGTGGTGTTTGGATATTTTTATGATTTTGTAACATTATGTTTTTTAAATTGTGTGTTGTGTGTGGATTTTGGTGACCATTATGGATGACTGTTTATGTGTGGATTTTTGAGATTGGTGGTGATGTAAGTGTTGATCATTTTTAATTGGTTTTGGATACTTTTATTATTTTATAAAGATATTTCATTGGATATGGGAATATCCAAAGGTTCAAAGGGTCCACCTATGGATAGGTTTATAAATTATGATAGACGTATAATGAAATGTTCATCTTAAACCATGGATTTCGAAATATTCTTTCTCTTATTTATTTTATTCCCTAACCCCCTCCCTTCAAATGGTTCCCAAATGATCTCAAGAGTGGTTTTCAAATTGGAATTTACAATATTTGTCATGATTAGTACCTTGGAACATGGGTTGACATTAAAATGGTTTAAATAACAGTTTGGAAACATTCATGTATTTTTTATATTTTAACCTTGGATTGGAATTTGCTTTTAAAAAGTTTTAGATTTAGAAATTTTTAAAGGCCCGATTGGAATCTTATCATGATTTAAAAAACGGATTAAATCTCATGTGATGTGTCGGAATAGTTGGTACTTGTGTTTTACATGATGTGTGATGGGAACATCTATGGTGGATCCTATGATGAGAGGGTCAAATCAAAGGTGGTGTCAGTGTCTGGGATAGGAAAGAACGGTAGCAGTAGGTTATTGGTTTTAGCCATCCGTGTGAGGACCTCCCCATTTAACGTGTAATATTATCCTGGGATTATTAGGAATCATACATAGGGGTGAGTTATGGGTTCTTATCAAGCCTGGCTAGATGGGTTGGTACCCCCAAGATTAGCTGATAGGCGAGTAGGGACATGCCACTAGGTTAGCTAGTTTATATATTCCAGTTGGTTATTGACTACGAAGATGCACCATACACCGACATGTGTGTTTGGTCTGAGTACATCTAGGGATTTCTTCTAGATATATTTATGAAATTCCCATGACTATCTATCTGTATGTTCCTACTTATTTCTTCTATGCTGGGTTACTTGTTTCAATTGTATTTTCCTTCTCGTACTTGTATTATTTTTGTTGTGTTTCTCCCACTTGTTTTTTTCTATTCATTTTTAGTGTATTCCTTTTCATTACATATTTTGGGGTCTTATTTAGGGGTTTAGTTGTGAAGCTAGTATGTTTTAAAATAGTAATCTATTATAAAGGGAAAAGTGGTGTGTGTCATTTTGAAAAGGGATATTTCTAGGAATTTGTGTTTGTTTCTTTAAAATGATAAAACCTTATTTTCTATATGAATTTAAAACTATTGTTTAAGGTGAAGTGTCTCCCACAACATACAATCCTAGAAAATTGAAAGAATCTGTTCTTAAAAGTCATCCGTATAAAACTCTACTTGATCAAACCTAAAGGAAACGGTACTAGGATGACTATCTAAAGCTGTAGGAGCACACCTTCTATGTCTAAACTCACAGAGCACCTTCTGTTCATGGTATTGGTCTCCCTAGGACTCTATTAAAAGGTAAATCATCTACAAAATCCATGAAACATTCTAGAAAATCTTGTGCACGGGTGAGTATAACAATACTCAGCAGGACACGGTGAAACCATAAAGAAATATAAAAAAGGATGGTATAATCTTCTCTACACAAGAATATATCTAAAAAATAAAACATGAACATTCAAATATTCTCAATCCATTCCACATAGTCTAGGGTAAGTCATAACCACTGCTTACCAACACGAGGGATTTTTTCTTAAGATCCCACGAAGCACTCATCTAGGAGAACACACTCTAGAGTCTGATAGCCTTGATGACATCCATTCGAGAAGTAATATTCTTCATGAATCATCCTGAGAGAGAGAGATACTGATATATATGATGAGAGAGATAATATACATAAGATGAGGATTACAACCAAGGCCATGGGTTGATACCAAAAAATCCATCTGAATTAACCCACTAAGTGGAGGATCGATGTCCGGTAGGATTGGTCGCATCGATAGCAAGGAATCTACAAATGGCAGAAAGATGAATAAAATATCCTACACCGGGCCACTTAAGATATTCCAGAAACATTATCCAAGAAGTTCTACTAAAGGGATCATACTCTTATGAGTAGGAAAAAATACCAACAAACATACAAAAAATGATAAGGGGAACGAACCCTAGAAAAAATCATCTGTGATATGGTGGCCCACAGTGAGTAGTAGTCAAACTCATCATGTCCCATGAATCATAGTTCTGCCAACAAAAATGACTACTGTGATTGAAAATATGTCTTATCTAAAATGCACCACTGGTCTCAAAAGGATTGTCTAATTGTCAGGGTCATAATGACACAAACATGATGTCAAATAGATGCACCATTTGAAAGTTATGGGGGTTTAAAGTATCAAAGGAAGGGGGTCAGTGGGAAATTGACCGACCGCCCCCAGCTACCATGGCTACATGGAATCATGGTCGACTGTGGCTCATAGTCAATTGGCATGTCTGACCATAGCCTTGTCCGCCTGCCCCGAGTTTGACTCGGGTCCAACGTGACCCGCTTGGTTGACCCAGCCGGCTGGGTCCAGCCCGGTTTTCTTGGCATTGCCCGTTATTCCCTAGCAACTCCACATGGCCCACTTATCAAGCTCTATCTTTCCCACCAAACCTGTTCAACTCAGCCTGGCCAGATGGCCCTCCATGCTCTGCCTCCTCTACATCACGCAACCACCATATGCTATCGCCTACTTTGTTTCGCACCCGCCAGCTCTACCAGCTCCCACATGGAAACCTGCCACGTTACATCTCAACCAGTTTACCTGATGGCTTCCATGTCATATGCCTCACCATCTGTTTAGATCGGCCCCTAGACCTATATCACCGCTCACCTGGACCAACCGGAGCTCCTGCCCTGACCGCCGCTATGCACCACCATCCTGGAAAAATCACGATGAGCCATCACCATCGCACCTATGTTGTGTCGTGCCAAACCTAGAACAAGAATTTCTGAATTTTTTCTAAGAATTGAGGATTCAACAGTCAATCATTTTCATAGGGTTTTCAAACACGGAGAGGAGATAAATAATGCATGAAAAATGTAAGAAATTAGTGGATAAAATCACAATAATTCCCAAGTAAATAATTTATTCCCTTGTCGTGTTGGTCTCGATTCATTTTCGTTAAAAGAAAAAAACAAAGAAGGATCAACGAAATACCCCAAAAATAATACCAAAATTTATTACCCATCTCATAACAACCAAAACATGGAACAATATATTCATTGATTGAATCACATTCATCGTGAGAATAATGAATGATGAAAATAAACAATGAAACAACTGTCCTACCTAGTATATGGATCATTCACAGTTGATGATTGATTGCCTTTGGAAATCCTTCAAGAATGATCTCTGATCCTAGTCTTTCTTGTCAGTGTTGAGATAATTCTCTAAGGATTCTCTCCAGATCCTTCAAAGAAAGTCTAGGGTTATGAGTCTAACCCTGGGTCCCTACCAAAATAATCATTTAGAATAAACAGTGTTGTTACATCGACGTAACGTAAAAATAAAATAAATCTGAAATTTATTTTATTCATTAAATTTTATAAAACCTAATTTCATAGGCAACCCATGTCAGCCAATGTTAGGCCTTTCCTAGGGTAAATCTGCTACATTGAATGCAATGATTTCCTCAAATTTCTGATTAGGGAATCTGTTTGGATGCTACTCCATTTTTGAGGAAAACCACTCATGCATTCTCTTTAATGTTTAATATTTTCCAAAAAATCATTCCAGGAAAACTGAACCTCATAAGAACATTCCATCTTAGGGAATAGTCTCAAAAATAATCCATATAATTTTTATAAATAATAAACAGAAAAATCCAAGACTCTACATTCTCCCCACATTGGGGATTTACATCTCCGAAAATCCAGAAGTAGGGCTACTCTAAAAAATATGGGTACTTTGTACAAATATGAGCCTCTCTCTCCCATGTTATTTTCTAGAGATTCCCAGGCATCCACCAGACTTGCACCAAAGGAATCACCCACTCATGAATAATCCTCTCCTTTAAATTCTCAATTTTTACCAGATACTCTACAAAAGTATCTCCATCTTTTATGTCCAAATCATCCTAGTCCATGACGTGTGATGGGTCCTAAATGTGCCACCACATTTGCAGCACATATAAGATTTCGTGTACCCAAATTGACTACAATAGTATATCCAAGAGGTATGGAACCTTTCTAACTCGACTTAGAATTTGTAAATGTCTGATGAAATATAGATATAACATTCCACCGTGACCAAATCTCCGTAAACCACATCGAGATGAGATCTACGGGAACACATGTTCTCCTTTCTAAAACTCCATGGGTCTACACTGACTATCTGTATAAGGCTTTAGAAATATCTAAAAAGTCTTCATCCACTCCTGGATGATCTACAACTTCTCTGTAGTTTCTCACACCAATTCTGGGCCCGTGAGTGCCAACTCTCCTGGGTCATTCCAGAAAAGTTTTGACCGGGATGGTCACCCATGAAAGGCCTCAAAATGTTCCATACTAATATTGTAGTGACATATTTTTTTTTATGAAATGTACACTAGAGATAGGTGATCCTACCACCTATAGAAAAAATCTTACATGCACACCCGCAACTTCTGCACCAAATCCTGAATGGTCTTCACCATGTAGTCGTCTGTCTGTGGGTGGAATAATGTGATCAATATTAACTAAGTCTTAAATTCCCCTTGTAATCCCTTCCAAAAATAGGATGTAAAGTGAGAATCATGATCTGAAACTATCGTCGATGGAACTCCATGAATCTGAATTATCTCCTACACATAGAGACATCCCAAACTCTCTAGTGAAATTATCTCTCAGATAGCTAGAAAGTGGGATGACTTGGTGAGTTGGTCAATGACCACCTAGATGGAATCATGTCCCATAGACATACATATTAAACCTTTTACAAAGTACATTGATATCTAATCCCACTTATATTCTAGCACTTTAAGGGGTTGGGATAAACCCAATTGAACTCGGTACACAACCTTTATTTACTGACAAGTGAGGCATCAAGAAATGAACTCAGCAACTGCTTTCTTCATCCTAGGACACCAAAAATAATTTCCTAGGTATTGGTACATATTCACCACACCTAGATGTACCACCAAATGGGATGTGAATAACTCCACCAGAACCTCCTCCCTCCACTCCACTGGCACAACTATGCACCCTATGAAAAGAATGATGTGCTCCTCACCTTTCGAAAATCCATTAGGAGCATGACCGATGGACAAATAAGAATGCAGGGCCTCATAGTCGGTATCCCCATTTTCTTCCTCCCTGACTATATATAATAGTGGAGGGGTGACAACCATCGACTAGAGGTAAGATGATCTATCTCCATCCATGAAGGATAACTGTAATGAGTCCAATTTCGCTGATGCCTCATTTTGAAAGTGAAAACTATATTTCTTACTGAAAGGATTTACAACCACATTCCCCTTCTCAATAGTATAGAAAATATCAAAGTCATAATCCTAGAAGAACTATAGCCATTGCCTCTGTATCAAGTTCATATCATTCTGGGAGAAGATACACTTGAGACTCTTGTGATTAGAGTATATGATAAACCACTCTTCCATCAGGTAGTGTGACCATATATTCAATGTGAATACTACCACTACTAGATTAAGATAACGAGTCAAGTATTAATCATCATGTGGTCTCAAATGGAATGAACAATAGGCAATCACTTCTTTCCTCTATAATGTGACACAACCAATTCTGTTCCTTGATGCATCACAAAACATTAAGTACTCAACACCCTCCTCCGGCTATCTCAAGATCAGAGTGCTTGTGAAACTCTTCCTCAACTGCTAAAAAGCCTGATGAAGCATCCTTATCCACATTAAAGGCTACTCCTTTCAATTAAATTCTTCCATGAGTGATGATATCTGGGATAAATTAGGTATGAATCTTTGGTAATAGCCTAGTATTTTGAGTAATCTTTGCACCTCTATCATGCTCCTTAGTGTCTCCCATGATAACACTACACAAACCTTGGTTGGGTCTACAA
Organism: Viscum album; assembly: GCA_963277665.1. NCBI lineage: Eukaryota > Viridiplantae > Streptophyta > Magnoliopsida > Santalales > Viscaceae > Viscum > Viscum album. The sequence continues at coordinate 2,122,749,283 of OY728123.1, read as the reverse complement.
CCACTCCATCCAAAGAGATAACATGTCCCAAAAAATGTCCCGCCTCAATCAAAAAATAGAACTTAAATAGTTTTACATAATTTTTTTTCTCTCAGAGTACATTCACAACCATCCTTAGGTGTCTCACATATGCCTCCTCAGACGCCAAGTACACAAGTATATCATCGATGAGTACCACCATGAACTTGTCTAAGTAAGGGTAAATGATATGGATCATGGGTAACATGAACACTACGTGGGAATCTGTCATTCCAAAAGAATCACCAAGTACTCATAGTGACTATAATGATATCGAAAATCTATCTTTGGTATATCCTAATCCTGTACTCACAACTGGTGAGTTCTTGATCGAAGGTCAAACTTCAACAACCATCGTGCCCCTCTCAAAAGATTGAAGTGGACATCGATCCTTCAAAGTGGATATGTTTTCTTCATTGTAACCTTATTGAAGGGGAAATAGTCCATACACAACCTAAAAATCCATTCTTCCTTCTTTGAAACCCAAATTGGCACTATCTAGGTTGAAACTCTAGGTCTCACTAAGCCCTTACCCTATAAGTCCTCCAAATACACCTTCATCTCGTGATGTTCTATATGAGCCATATGATACGATGTTGCTGATATCTGTTCTGTGCTAGGGTTTAAATCAATGTATAAGTCTATCTTTTAGTGGGTAGGTAATATAGGAACATCTTCTTGGGAATATTTCTTCACACTCTGCCACTACTACTGGGAACTGGAAACTCATAACATCTTCTGCTCTGAAGGTCTAGCTAGTCAAGTTATGCATAATCAGATGAAACCTCCAATCCAAGAGTACATCCTATCAATCTTGGGTTTCCTTTTTCAATGAAAAATGAAAACCATGTTCCATAACTACAGACAGGCCGTACCCTTTTCCTAAAATAGTAAATTTGAGCATGAAAAAATGATAACCAATCCATACTAAGAATGATGGTGTAGGGTATCAATACTTCCGATAAGAGGTTCCAGAAAAACAATCACCTATAAGGTTTAGGTCACACTGTCTTCATAGATGTGTGATCATCAAGTCTCCTCCCATAGGTGTCTCCAAGCATAAGGGTCAAGTCAGTGGTTCGACCAGAATATCAAGTTCTTATACAAGATATGTGGAGAGAAAGGAATGAATGGAACCTATGTCTATCAGCACAAAAACTAAGGTATATAAGACATAGATCATACCATGAATAATTCTAAAATCCCCTAGGTCATAAGCCTTGATCGCAAGTAACTTTCCCAGCCACTATTCTATATCTTCCTAAGCATACCGCAGACCACTTAGGGGTGGTGGTGGTAACAAGGTGAAATGTCCAGCACCACTACTAATCTCTTAGCTCCTAAACCACATACATCACCCTACAGATCTTTCTAATCCAATATCTTATTCCACCTCAATGAACCATCCACTATATCCTTATCAACAACACGACAGGTCGAACAATCTCAAGTGAGATGTCCCCTTCTATCCCAAGAATAACATTGCCTCACCATGGGATGACTGGATCCACCATGTGAACCCTTAAATACAGATCTTATGTCTTGGGACGTCCTCATGAAATGAAAACCATGTTTGGTTCCTTAAGTATAACATCGTCTCCCTAATGTTGAGGTCTATAAACCTTCCCATACACTACTAACTGTCACTCGATGCTTCTGATCAACAAAGAATTTTTCAACCACCAAATCCCACTCAAGAACCCCCAACATAATTTGGAATTCTTAGAGGTATAATTCTAGGTTAGATGTCTCTATGGATACCTCACTCGAAGGTTCGAGACATAATGTACTAATCTATGAACGTATCCATTGAGTACTTGGAAGGGTTGGTGAAACTTGATGAATAATCAGCTACTATCATGCTACCCTACTGAAGGTGGAGAATCTCTTTTATATGAACCAATCTTAGTGTGACTGGTGAGAAATCTTATATGAAGAGGCGATCAAACTCTTTCCATGAATAAGTCATCTTATTGTTAATCTGTGTATCCACACTCCACCATTGTTCTACTAAGCCATGTAAGAGGCTCACTACCAGGACAACCATCTGATCCACTGGTGTCATAACTAGATGGAAGAATCATGTCACCACCTCTAGCCAATCCTATACCGCATGAGGGTCATGCTCACCTCAGAAAGTGATGGGTCTCTATCTGTGAAACTTGGGGAGTGCACTCGACCTATACTCCTCAAATACTGGTATTTCAGGTACCACGAGCTTCTCCAAAGGTGTTGGTATACATGGTATTCCACCTGGAGGTATCATATGGGGGACTTGTTCTTGTATCAAAGACTATTTATTGATGGGGTTCATCCTCATGATCGAGATCATAAATCCTAGATTATATCCATTATGGAGGAATGATATGATAAAAAATGGTGTACCATGGTCAACGAGTATATATAGATAGATGAATTAATAAGGATATGGAAACCACAACCCATTCATATATGATTCATTTTCCATTATTCTTCCTATAACCAATGATCTCATGTACTGAGTTGAAAAGTAGGTTATTGTAGTCTGTTGAATTTATTCATCGGTCGTTGCACCAATACTGGAGTCCCTGTCCTGAAAGCCAAACATGAAACACTAAACACTATTGAACCAAGACAACCTCATAGACTCATAATATTAGAGAATAACCGACCTCCCATGATACCACTATGTCACAACCCATCCCAATGGGGCCTGGGCCCCGACTCCGCAAGGTCACTTCCAATCGGCTAGTGGCTTGTGACTATCACTAAGTAGGCATATCACTGACATGGAAGACATTTCCTATGTACCTGCACAAACACACATTAACAAGATCACAAAATGTTGAAATGTAAAAACCACTATGAACCAAATGAATGCATACCACTATATCGCAACCAATGTATGATAGAAAAGTAATGTACATCAAGGTAAACATGGCCAAAAAAAAATCCCACCAAAAGAGTCTGTAAACAAGTCCAACAAAACCTGATGAAGTGTTTCCCATGACGTCTCATCCTAAAAAAGTGAAATAACATGTTCCTGAAACTCATATGCATAAATCCCCACATGATCCAACATGAAGGAAACAATACTAGGATGACTATTTGGAGCCTTAGGAGCACACCTGAAATGTCTGAAAACAAAAAACACTATTTGGTCTTGGTCCTGGTCCTGGAATACCTTAGACTCTGTCAAAAGGTCGCTCACCTGCACAAGACATGACATGTGTTGGAAAAGCCCGTGCATTGGTGGGTATAACAATACTCAGTTGGACAACCTGAAACCAAAAAGATGTTTAGAAAAGAAATGTAAAGTCAGATATACACAGGTATATTTCTAGAGAACATATAATAATAATATCCAGATATACTCAATACATACCACACAGTCTAGGATAATTCATAACCACTACATATCAACACTATGGATTTATTATGAAAATTTCCTGAAGCACTCATCTGGGAGAAGACACTCCTGAGTATGATAGCCTTGATGATGTATATTTGATAAGTATTATTCCTCAGGAATGGTCAGGAGGTAGATACACTAATATATCTGAAGAGAGAGATATGATACATTATAAGAGGATCACATCCAGGGAAACAGGGTGATATAAAAAACTCCATCTGGATTAAACCACTAAGTAGAGGATCAACACTTCATAGGATTGGTCACATCAATAATAAAGAATCTATCTGTGATGTACTGCTGAAGGGATCAGAATCCTATAAGTAGGAAATGATACTGACAAAACATTATGGAAAAAATAAGGGGGAAAACCCTAATTAAACTCATCCATGACATAGTGGATGAGATAATCAATTCACATAGCAACGGAGTGCATGGTCAGTGTTAGTCACTCTCGTAGTGTCCCTTGACCCTGGGTACTATTCGAGTAAACATACAATATCACTGAAAATATGTCTGATATAAAACCCACCACTAGTCTCAAAATGACAATCTCATTTTCAAGGTCTCATTGATTTAGATGACACGTTAAATAGACACAATGTTTGAATGTTTTGGGGGTTCAAGGTTTCAAAATAAGGGGGTCCCTGGGTCGTGGACCGACTGCATAGTTGGTCCACTGACATCAATGGTTGACCACCACGATTCATTGTATAAAATAAACACACTTAGTTTTCGTGGATGCATGACAGCTTGGTCGACCATGGATCATGGTTGACCATGTCCCGGTCTAGCTTCCCCTGGTCTAACCCGACCCGCTGGGTCAACCCACACCACTAGGTTCGACCCGATCTTTTGGGCCCAGCCAGTTCCCTCAGCCTGGCTTGCTTTCCCTGGCCCACTCTACCTATCCTGATCTACTCGGCTAGGCCTACTGGCCCTCTGTGTTTTGCCACATCTATGTCTTATGGCCACCATACCTAGCCACATAATGCATTCCACCTCTATCAGCCACCCCACTGGCTGCCTCGTTGTCCGCCTCACCATCTACCTAGACTGACCCCCTGGACATGTGTAGACACTCAACTAGACCAACTAGAGCCACTGCCTTGGTCCTTGTCAAGCACCACTACTTGCTTCATCGTGAACCACCATCCAAGACAAATCGTGATATGTCATTTCTGCCACAACTCTGTTGCGTCGTTCCAAACCCATATCCATGGTTTTGGATCGTTCCATTAAGAATCGAGGATGCAATGATCGATCGTTCTCATAGGGTTTTAAAGAACAAAAAGGAGATGAAGAACACACCAAGAATAGAGGAAATTTGTGGATAAATGTACATGAAGACCCAATGAAAGAACAAAAACCATTGTTTTTTTCTCCCTCAATTCATTCTTGTTAAAAGGAAAAATGAAGAGGGATTTAAATAATAACACGAAAATAATCCCCACAATTTTATACCCACCCCACTACGATTGACACACAGATCATTTTGTTCATGGATTGACCCACCTTCATTCGGAGTATAAAGAATGATGGAAGGTATTAATGAAACAACTGTCCTACCTGGGATATATTTCGTTCTCTGTTGAGGATTGATTTCCATTGGCGATCCATCATGAACGATGTCCAATCAAGGTATTTATCATCGCCATTAAGAGAATTCTCCAAGGATTATCTTTAGATCTTTTACCAAAATTCTAGGGTTATGATTATAACATTTTGTCCCTGCCTAGATATTAATTTAAGAGAAATAGTTCCACTGTATCTGTGTAATGTCAAAATAAAATAAATCAAAAATGTATTTTAATCATTAAAACATCTTAAAATTAACTTTCACAATTGATCCATTCCAGATGATGTTAGGCCTCGCATAGGGTAAATCCACTACTCTGAATGAAATGGTTCCCTTAGATGTATAATTTAAGATCATGTTTGAATGTTATTCCACTTTTGACAGAAACCCATTTTCCTGTGCTGTTTAATGTTTAATATTTTTCAAAAAATTGGTCCCAAAAAAATGGGTCCCAGAATTACATGTCATCTTAGTGCCAAGACTCCAAATTAATCTATATAATATTTAAAAATAATACATGAAAATATTTGGGACATTACAGGTTCATGAGGTAGTAGTCTTCCATACACACGAGTGGTGGTTTTATTTCCAATTTGATGGAGAAGGGAATGGATAAATATTATATCATAAACATAATAAAATATTTTTATGTGAAATATACTATGGATAGTATACTGGGGTTATGAATATAAAATTAAATGTGGTATAAGAATAAGAAAAAATAGTAATCTTGGTGAATAAAATTATAATTTCATAGAAAATCCCCCTTTGGAAATCTTATAAAGAATCATTGTGTTGTTCATTTGGGCTGACCTATTTATCTAGAATGCAGATAAGGATTTTGGAAAGAGATTTCTTCAGGGGTTGGTCAAGACAAATGGAGTATGATGTGTGAAGGAGTTAGGGGAGGAGGTTCCCTTTTTTAATTGAGGTGAGTGGCACAATTATAGTTTTTCAATGTTTCAAAATAATGTCAATCTATGTTCTTGGAAAATTGGCTCAAAAATAGAACATATTCTACAGTGATAATGTTATGATTTAAATGGAACTAACCAATGGGGGTTCATAGGTGATGGGATTACTACTTAATAATGTGTAATGTCTTTACATATAACCTCTAATGTTATGGCCATCGTGTCAGTCCCTCATCCCTTAGTGGGGGAGGGGCCTAGACCTTTCTATGTGGGTGCTCAGTGTTACTCCTTTCCCTCTTATTTTAATCTTGATTTCCTTCCTAATTTTCCCCAAATCTCTATCAACCATAAATTTCTTGATTTTTTGATTTTTTCCCACAACGTTCACTTTCATCCATGGAGTTCTCATATGTATCATCTCTTCTGAATCTGATGTTGATTACTTAGTTCAAACAACATCTGCCACCAATGGATTCCTTTGAAATGTTTAATTTTGGATCTTGGTTATTATAAGATCATGAAATGGTGGGAATTATAAATATAAGGCATATCAAGATTTAGTTCACATCAAAGGATGACTTGGTTTAGTCCTATTTTTGTTCCCCTCACAACCATGATAGTTTCCAGTTCTTCTTATTTGGATGGAAATGAAGTTTTTACAAGAATTTATATAACCTAAATTCAACATTTTTTGTTAGTTTTCCCTAAATACCACTCCATTTTTAAAATCCTTGAATTATTCAAATTATAGGGTATATTTTTTGTTACAAACTTTGTTCTGATAATAGAACCAGATATGTTTATCAACCCATTTCTCCATGAATATGCATTGAAGTCGATGTTCCAAGGATGTTAGTAGAGTGTGTTTGGATTTATATTATGGGATAGTTTTTCAATGAGAATACCTTTTTATTTGAGTCATGGATATAGGTTTTCTTTTCATTTAAGAAAATGTTTTATTCATTAGTTAAGTGCAGGCATGGAATCATGAACACCTAACAGAAAATGGAGGCATGATTAGGATGTAGTGGTAAGGTATTGTTGTTTTTTTCTAATGTAGAACAAAAATAACATGCTCAAATTGATTCTTGAATTGATTTAATAAGTAATTCACAAGTTTTATATTCTGGAACACATGATGGTAGGGAGGTGGTGAAGGAACTGAATACTGTTCTGGGCATTGAAAGAAAAAAGGATGTCCCCATCCAAGAGGCATAATATTTTCCTCCAGATTCAATGGAAACTGATATTTTTGATAGATTGAAATTTGATTTGGATGGTACTATAAATTAGTGAATGAGGATCATAAAAATACATCTTTAGTGGAAACCATTATTATGTTATGGGAAACAAGAGATTTAGAAAAATAAAAGTTGGTGTTTCAAGTGGCAGGTGAGGAAGATGCAACAATTATAATAAATAATGGAAGAAACAAGGGATGGATTAATTCATCAAGTAGATTGTGGTCGAGAAGGAAATGTTTGGTGATTAATAGTCATAATCATTTTGAAGGACTGCATGTACAAGGATTGGTGTAGGAATAAGTGGAAGAAACTCAAGATGGTGTGTTCTTTAAAAAAACATTATTGTAGAAGAAATAATCTATAGATCAATGATTTTATTTAATAGATTTAAAGGATGATATTTACAACTAGGTTATGGTGGATAGTTTTGATTATATACACAGAAGAGGTCTACAAAACCCAAGGAAAAAGAAGGGGTGGAAAGGCAGAAGGGATTCAAGGAGATGCATTGTGTTAATGGGAACAAAGTCTAGAGGATGTAAAGGCTACTCTCAATTATCAAAACCAATAGAACAAGGTCCTCCAAAACAAAAAATGGAAACAAAAAATGAACTCATGCTTCATGAATATGTAGGTAAAGAGAGTTTAATTATTTCGTGTGCAAATCAAATGATGGAGTGTGATGGGTGAGATCTCATCATTAAATATAATGAAAAAATGCTAGAGGAGGAATTTCAGGTCATGGGTACACATGAGTATTTTGATTAGATGGTTTAGAGGTTAATTTTAGTGAAAATTAAAAATAAAAAATGAAAAATGTTATTGGATGAATTAAAAATATCACATGTTGACCTATATATTCAATGAAAGAACGATTATTGTGGATGTTTTTATCTATAAATGGGAAAAGATGGCTTACAGTTTTAAAGAACTCATCTTGGATGACTCAAATGAGAAAGTCACTTCTCTCCAATGGAGTCTATATATAGGTAACTTTTTTAATTGATGTAAACTTTTTTTAAACAATTCATTTATTTATTATGGTTTAGGTTGATTGCCTCTTTTTTACTTGGAAGGTTTCCTAATTTTTCAATAAAATTTCATTGTATTTTAAAGCAGTAAATTTTTAGGAAATCCTTGAGGTTTCATAAAGTGTTTCTGAAAGTTTAGTCATTATCGTTTTAGATTAACACATTACAAACTCATTTTAAACATAATTTTGGTGAAATTTTTTTAATATTTTACTATTTATTATGAACAAAACAATGTTGGAATCATTAAAACATTTATACATGTTGATTAAAAATATGGAATCAATTTAACAGTTTCAATTCCATGAAGTAAAATAATTTAATTTAAAAATAAACCAATAAAATGTGATGAACAAAATTTTTCAAAAAATAGAATTTTCAAGTATAAGATGATCTGAAATTAAATATATGAATAATAATAATAATAATTATATGGATTTAAATTCATATATTTAGATATATAATATATTTTTTTAAATCATTCATTATTAAAGATTATTTTAATTAATTAATATGGATAAACATTATACATTTAAGAATTTTTTTCTTAAGAATATTTTTATTTACCTATAAATGATATTATATTTATTTCTATCAAATTGATAGTCAATAGATTTTTAATTACAAATATAATATAAAGTTATTATTAGTAAATTATGGAATAATTAAATAATACATTTACATTTATTCCTAAAACCGTCTTTCTATGAGAAAATATAAAAAATTAATACTTGGATTATTTTGACGTATTAAGTTAAAAATTGATATTCATTATACCAAATTAGATTTTTTTGTTCCATGAAATATTAAAAGGTGAGTTGTATTACAGTTTTATTAAAATTTAATGTTCACATACTATAATTTTCACTAAAGTGTTTCAACACAGGTATTTACTTACCATTAAATAACATGTAATAATCATTGATAAAATTTATATAAATTGAGTTTAACATTACATAGGTTTCAATTATATTTACATAGTCCCTCAGTTACCTTTATTAAACTATAATATTTTAGTGATACCTTTACCTTGGTAATAAACAACCTTTACACATATCTCACACATTCAGTACTTACCCTTATACAGCATCAAAAAATAATATATTACCTTTAAGAAGGTAACTAGTTCAACTAAAAATCACACCACATATTTCTTAATAAATATAAAGGCCTACCAAAATCCATAAAATGTTATATAGAATGTTACATGATGCATAAAATATTTATTTTTGTAATGATTTATGAAACAACCATCACAATAGATTTTCCACTCAATCTTGAACCCCTCCACATGATTTCACCACGTTGTAGCCTAAAAATTATCTAAAATTGAATTTAATTATTTGTAATCTTATTGTAAATAAATATTACTTCTTAATTTGGGAACATTAATTTCCCCTACTTTATTTTATATCAACATCTCCAAATTCAATGCTATTCATCACCCCCACATCGAAAATAACTGTAAAGAGACTATGGTGGGTTTCAACTCAAAATATTCTTCACAAACCATTAAGATATCTTTTCATCCTCTTTAAATACAACTTAATCCATTGATGTGGTAAAGATATCACCACATTATTTCCTTTTACAAAGAGACTCTAGGTCATCGATTAATATATATATTATAACATGAAAATGTCTTGAAAAACAAATTTAATAGTCCATGCCATCTCAACCTCTTACTTTTTTAGTTTTCGATTTGGATGTTTTTTAGGAAGCTTGAGGAGGGGTGTTTAAAGATGGATTTGAAATTTCATCATGGAAAGGATTTTGTGGAATGAAGGATTATGTATCACCATAAAGGTGTTATTAGCAGCACGGAGTGATCGACAGTAGTGTAAATCTATAGAGGTGTAATTCTAGCAGTTTTTTCATCATAACTATGTAGTGGTTACTAGATTGTAGTGTCGAGCCCTGTTGGAAGGATTTTCTTGGTTCTATAAATTTTTGGTTAGCAATTTTATAGAGTTAGTATATAAAGTGGAAATTTTATTAGTAATTTAATTATTTGGTGTGATGGTTTCCCTTACACCATGGTCCTTCTACTAGTTTATCATGTCTATGGTATGAAGATGTGATACATGATTGGGGTTGTGCATTGTAGGATGGTGGCACAATGTTGATTCCTTTCATTTTCATGATACCTTACTACCCTAGATATGAGGTGTGGTTATATGGATGAGGTTGTTTTATGATGATGATTGATGCTAGCATTGTTCCAAGACCATACAAGAGGTTAGGATAGGTAGGGATGCATCCTTGCCCAAATTATTGATGGGTCGATATATGATGCGATAAGCATGGATGGAATGGTTTCATAAGACGTATATTATTGGTGAATAAGAGGTTAAAATCAATATGGAAGCAGTTTTAAGGACCCATTATTTTTATTATTTTATTCCAGGTTATAATATTGGATATGATTTGGTGCAAACACCATAGTGAGGTTGGGGTCAATTAGTTGACTGGTTTAGGTGCATGGTGGTTTTACTATTTGTTCACAAGAGCATTAATATTCTTGTTTCACATGTGCATGAGTGGCCTCAGGTATGAGCCTACTGATTATATATTTTATTATTATCCTATAAATATATAAAATTATTTTCATATTTGTTGGAGTATTTTAGTGACTCGGTTATGAATTTCAAGCTTAGACATCTGATATGATATTGATTCACTCATGTGGTGCTTATCATAATATTTATTTGGATACTTTTATGTGTAATTTTTGGGTTATATTTATTTTACAATGATATTATGAGAAAAGAGTTGATTTCAGCTAATTTATCCTATCATATAATCCTAGTTATTATTTAGGGTAATTCTTCCTATATTTTAGATTTTTATACCATTGGTTCTATTTTTTAACCCAATGTATACTGGAGGTATGACTTGGAGGTCATTATCTCACTAACTTCATTTCTAGCACAAGATGGGTGCCTTCGGAGGGAGTTGATCACGACAGAGTGGTATCAAAGGTTTTTATTGAGATATAAGAAAAAGTTTGAATTTAGTGATTTTGAGGATCACATGGGTTGGTAAGGAAATAATTTTATTTTATCTTGTTATATGACATTGGATTGGGAGACTAGCTAGGACACCCAATTTTAGGGACCGTATGATCACATATATGGACCCTAAGTCTACTGAATGACTAAGGTTGTTCATATTATAGTATTGAGACCTATGTGAGGTATAAGAATAATAATTTATTTTATACATTCATGAAACTTGGTGAACATGGGATGTTAAATTTTATAAAATTAAATGAATTTTGATAAAATTCTATACAGTTGATATTAAGGTTTCTGTTTTTTTCTAAGGAATATATCTAGGACCTCATCCACATAATGAACAATTAATAGAGGTTCAAATGAATTATTTAGTTTATCATAAATGGGTCGACCTAACAAAGGAGGACGAGGCATTGTAGAATGAATTGTATACCTTTCAATGATATAGCTTGGGGACGTATGAAGGAAGTATATTGGATTTGGAAATAAAGTGACTGATGGGGGAGCTTGATATCATTTTTTGTCAGATTTGATCTGATGATATGTTTTTTGGTTCAGTTGAAGGTTATCAAAATATGATGAGTTTCAAATTAGTTGTGGTTTTTCTATATTGGTTAAATAAGGAGGAAAAAATTTTACGGGCTTACTTCAAGAAGGAATTTTTCAAAGAGTTGATGTCATCCATGATGATTGCTGTAAAGAGGCTCGAGCTTATTTACCTTTGAAACTGGATCCTATGTTTTTGGGATCTTGGGATCAAGTTGATGTACCTCTTTCGTTTTCCCTTAATGTATTTTAATATGAGGAGTCCAAATAGTAGAATATGGAGTTGAAATTGGGCCCAATGATCAAGTATTTAGTCACCCCATTTATGCTTCCTATATATCCATAAGAGAAGAAGAAAGAAATTGTTATCAAGTAGTTGTTTTATCTATGTGTTGAGACTTGATCGAGTGTACCACATGTCATATTGAGAATTAGAGATTTTGGTAGTGTATTTTAGATCCTAGGCTATTGAGGTTCATATCAGTGGCGAACAAACTCTAAAGACACATTCACATCATTCCAGGTTATGAGGATCCACAAAACTACCATAGTATTCACACATATATTCCCTGTCTTCTAGGATAATGTTAACATATAGGCTTAGTGTTGAAATATCTGGGGGGATAGTACCCGGTGGGCGGTCACGGACCTTTTAAAAAATAGTTTTAGCTACCTGTAAGGTAGTATCAGCTGCATGGGCCATATATGTTTTCTCAATAGTAGTGGGGAAGTGGAGTGGGAAGAAGGAAGCCTCGTGATTTTCCCCATCTATAGAGACAAATTACAAATCAACTTATATTATACCCTTGTTTGTGCCTAATTTGATTTTGGACATGACAGTGCCAATAGGGTCAGATGTTTTCTAAGGTATGATAAACTTATAATATAACCTTGTTTGTGCCTAATTTGATTTTGGAGCCTCACGATACTCAGTATCTCCTACTTTATTTCTTGATTAGGGACTATAAGTGTAGATAATTATCCTTCCCTTGGTAAATCCATTCTAGTTGGAGATCATAAATCTTTTTTTTTGATGTGTTCTAATCATGTAGACTGGTGTTGGGAAACACTGGAAAGTGGGGGATTTACTCCTACTAAAAATCAATCCATATGATGTTATCCTTATCATGGGTTGTCTATAATTCATGCCTAAGCCGATTTATTTCTTTTAGATGAGAGTTTCATTTTATGATGTGGAGGGATGATGAGTGGGGTTATCGAATGAGTAGTAGGAAATTGTATCCCCCTTTATCTCAATTATAAGATCCATCGGTAAAATATCAGGCAGACGGTGTTCTTAGGTCCATAAAGGAGTTCTTATATGTTTCCCCAAATGAGGTTACAACACTAACATCTCAATGTGTTGTTAGGATTGAGATAAAGTTATAACCATGCACATCTCTAATTTTGATGAGTCATTATTAAATGAATCCTAAAAATTTGTGCAGTTTGGGGTTGTAGTTTGATGATCTATTATAATGTGGTTTTATCTTACCAATTGTATATTCTCAGCCACACTAGTGTTGTTCTCTAAGAACATGGATAGATTTTTACGGATGTGTGTAGAATATCAGAAGTTGAATCAGGGGATGGTCATGAACTGTTACCCACTTCTGAGGATCGATGATATTTATTACTTGTTAAAGTGGGATAATTGGTTTACGATGATAAAATTGTAGTTTGGATATAACCAAACGCTTGTGAATGATGTAGAAATACCAAATCCCCCCTTTTAGTGAAGGTATGAGAAGTTTGAGTTTTTTTTCACTGTATTCAGTGTTAGAAATGAACCTGTTGTGTTCATGGGTCTCATGAATTCAATGTTTCATGAGTTCGTAGACTAGTTTCTAGTTATGTTCATAGATAATATCTTAATTTACATGATGTTTGATTATGATCATGTTGATCGTCTCAGAGTTGTCTTCCAAGTCAGTCTTCAATAAAATATATATGGAAGGATCTCGTAGGGATTGTTTTAGGTGGGAGAGGTACATTTCCTTTGGTATGTGGGGATACAAAAGGGTGAGGTAGTGGGCCAATCAAAGAAAGAGGATGTTTTTTATTGGGTAGTGCCCAAGAGCATGGAATTGGTTTTTTGATTCATTGATCTTGTGGGATTTTAAATGATATTTTTTTGTTGATGTGCGAGAGAAGAAAAATAACTATGTAAGAGGTTTTGGATCACCTTTTCTTTAAATGCATTGATACTTGGTTACAATATTGGATGTGATTTTTGGTTAGCATGAAATTGAATGGTTGTAATTAGTTATTTGACCTATTTAGGTGAATAATGGTTTTTTATTTGTTCAAAAGTGCATAAGTTTTCTATTTTCACATGTTCATGAGAGACCTTTGGTATGAACCTACACAATATACATGTTATTTCCACCCTATGGGTATATAAAAAATATTTTTGTTTTTAATCTTTTATTAGAGATCGATTTAGACATATCTATATTGGAAATTAGCTTTGTTGTTGAGTCCCTTCCATGGTAATTTACATGGTATTTATTTATAGACTTTTATGTGTACTTATTAACATTATTCATGCATTTTGGGATGGTTTTGGTTTACCTTTATATTATGTAAAGATGTTAATTTTTGGTTTTTTATACTATCTTCATATCATCATTGCTGTTAGGGTAATTCCACCCATATGTGAGAGTTTTATACCGTCAATGCTATTTTCCAATACATGGACTACTGATGGTTTGACTATGGGGTCATTATCTCTCTTCCTTCATTACCACCCCATGAGAGGAACCTTTAGAGAGAGGGGTCATGACAGACATAAGAAAATTCCCATTCAAATAATAAAACTCACTATTTTTATCATGTTATCATCAAATAAAAACCACTCTTTATTAATATGTTTGGTATAAAAAATAAAGGATGAATGTGTTATTGGAAACCCATTTTTTATAATTTGGTAGAAGAGTCTAGAATTTATAGAATCATTCCATTACAAATTATTATCTTCTTTTCTTTCCCTCAAGGGTTGTACTCAACTCATTCTCATTCTGGTATTTAGAAAAAACCCTGAAGAATACCTTCTCATATATTTAATGTCGAAAAACTAAAATATTCTATTTAAATTCTCTTATTGTTCATATAAATAATCATGAAAGATAAGTAATAATAAGTAACATCATTGTTACTTATATGTAATGTTGATATTGAGTTATTCCACTTATCCTACGATACCATTTTCATCCAATATCACCATCTATTATATTTTCAATATCCATAATAGATTGTGAATTTAGTTTACTCTCATGAGTTGACACTTATAGTGGATTTATCATTTATCCTCATAATCTAAGGCAACTTCCATTCCATGTAATTGTATTTTATTCCTCCAAAACTCATTTTTCACTGGTATAATTTTCATAGGACCTATTTCTCTATGCCTAGACTACCCACATCTCTCACACAAAAATCCTAGGGAAGTAGGGTTTGACCATGAATATAACACATCTATCCACTTAGGAATAATTTGAGTTCTTGGAAAAAATATATGAATGAATTGGAAAATAATGTCACATAGACTAGGGTTTTAATAAAGTAACTTAGTGAGAATAATAAACAATAATTAAAAGGTTCTATAAAAACCTGGTTAGATGAACCAACCTACCGATTCTCTAAACAAAGGGCTTCTTATCGAAACAAAGGGTTTCTTATTGAAATATAAATTTTTTCACATCTCAAAAAATATTAGATCTTCATAAGTGACCTATAATCAAATACCAATTGAACTTCTGATGTTTAGGTTGATCACTAATAGGGGATAGAGTGAATAAATGATATATTTATTTTTATAAAAGATCCTCCATTTCATATTTAAATATATGTAAAAATTTAAATCCCTAATCTTATAATATTTATTATCATAGAGCCCCACCTAATGTGTAGTAATAGAGATGAGAATAATACACAATATTTACAAGTTTCTAAAAACCCTACTTATTATCGTAAATGGTTAGATGAACCAACCTACCAATTCACTAATATAATTTTATTTTTAGTTACAACTATTTTTTGAGTCTTATGTGAATGTTATTGGTTGTATAACCCAATTAAAATCATTAAAAAAACAAGTTATACAACCCAATATTAGATCCTCATGTTGTTTATGGTTTTACCTACTAACCACCAAATCTGTTACCACATTGTTTATACATCCTAACCAAAATCCTTTTTCCTAGAATGTTTATACATCAAATCTAATAATATCTAATAAAAAAAGTTATACAATCCATTTTTAGATGACGAATATATAGGTAGAAAGAACTATAATAGCTCATAGTTTCTTTTGTACCAACTCAATATGATCCTCCTCTATGAGTGTGCAAGATCTGTTTGGATTGTGTATTCCATCAAGAACATAAATGGACATTTAAAGTGATTTTTTGGCCTAAAAACTCTTACTAGATCTCGAGTGATATGATTATTTATTATCATTCACGAATAATTAGGTTCTTATGATCTTCTTTATTCTATATCACTTAGCTCTAAATCCTTATATCTGATCAATGGTATGTAGAATCAAACTCTCAGTAATTATCTCACAAAATATTTTATCAATTTTAGGATATTCAAGATACATTTCTTATTTTATACCTATAGTTTTATATTTAACATATATTGAATGAATATTAATTCATTTATTTTTGGATATAATTTTATCATTAATATTCACAAAATATTAATAGGATCTACTTCATCTTCTTCAGTCATAAAATATCCAAGTTGTTCTTATTTTAAACCACCTGATGACTGGATCTTTAACCTCGGGTGATATTTAAATTACCATGTATTAATCTTCTCCACTGATCTATTATCTTTAAACTATAGTGAGTTATCCACATACATAGAAGCATGATCCATTACAACATGGTCCTCCTACTAGAAACATGGAGAATATCACAACATTTTTGTATGACATTGATAACATATGATTTTTTAAGTGTTTAATTCATAAAAAATCCCATTAAAAGTCATATACTTACAATAAGTCATATATTAATACCATTTCACATGAAAATCAATCTAAAGAAAAATTATTTTAAGACTTCTCAAAACATATACCTCGAATGGAAAACATTGTATTCCTCTCCATTTTCTTCATATAAATTATTATCTCATTCGAGACACAAACCACACCTCCAAAACATATTTCAATTAGTGTTTCTCATAGGTGGAACTCTTATTTGAAATAACTATAAAAATGAACAAATATAATCATTACTGGTGTGGTTGACTTCACTACATAGCTCCCTACAACTTAGTTTGCATCTATTTTGTGTGGATATTATCAACATAAATTTTAGGAAACTCTCCACTGTCCTAAATTATTTTTACAAAGTTTTTTGTTTGCTAATGCATGGAGTCCATATGACGTTGATGTAGGTCCTTTATACCCTCTCATAGTCTGTGTTTTATAATTATGAAGTGCTGAAAATAATATGTTACCTTTACATGTTATGAAGAAACACACACTCACATTTATGTAGGTATTAGATCATCTTTACATGGGTAGTTTATCTTATATATAACCTTTAAACAACATGATATTGCCTTTATAATGATCTCAACTTCAATTACCTTTACATTGTTTCCCAATTTCTTTTAAAATGATGATATTTTTTAGTGATACTTTCACATAGGTAATTAGTTACCTTTACATAACTGGTACACTTTCAAAACATTCACTTATATAGACTTCATAAATAACAGGTAACATTAGTGTACGTAACTTATTCATCTAAAAATCACATCAGTATTTTCTAAATAAATAATAAGGCCTTAAATATTCCATTAAATATAGTAAAAATAGTTTCATCACCCAAAAAAACTGGTATTTTAATTTAATAATAGTGTAAAAATTATTATAATATATTTATATGTTTTTTTGAACCTCTTCACTTGAGTTCTTTAGGCATCACCCTAAAAAATGAACTTACTTTGACATTA
Source organism: Viscum album (assembly GCA_963277665.1). Taxonomy (NCBI): domain Eukaryota; kingdom Viridiplantae; phylum Streptophyta; class Magnoliopsida; order Santalales; family Viscaceae; genus Viscum; species Viscum album. The sequence goes on along the minus strand of OY728123.1, from coordinate 2,122,731,570 downwards.
ATTCTTCAAAAACTAATTAAAAATTAATAAAAATTTAGTAATTGAAAACGTCAGAATATTTGAACCAATTATTAATTAATAATATGTAAAAATTCCATACATAATTTAGGGTTATCAAATTTCCCCACACATGAAAAATTTATTATCCCCATGAAAAATATAAATATCAAATAAAAAAAGAATTATTATTTCCGTATTTGTACTAATAAAAAAGAAGTAAAAATTGATAATTAAAAAATAACACAACTCATACCAAAATTAATTTTATAGTCATTCCTTATATATAATTCTAATTCAAATATAATTTCCTCTTACATTGACATTATTCAACTTTTAATTATAATTCCTGAAACTTATGAACACTTTAATGTAAAATCATCCCACTCATCAGTCATTATCCTTTAATAAAATCCATTCTAAATCATAAGTATATTTAATATATCCATAGTACTTGAAGTTTTCTATATTTCAATTTATAAATAAAACTAAAAAAATAAATGGGTAATTTAAAATGATTTTACAAGGTTTTGGGTTAGAATATTATTATGTTAAAACTCAATATTTTGTCATGAAATAAGTTTTATTTTTTAAGTCTCGATGAAATATTTTCAATATAGATCAATTAAAAAAAAAATTTCCTTATACCCTAAAAAATAAATAAATAAAACAACCCATTTTCATCATTCTTGAAAGGATCAAAACTTTACCATTAAATGTAATGATTAAATTTTCTAGTTTCTCAATTTTTCTTCTTTTGTATTCAATGTAATTTTTTCAATAAATAAGTCTCACACCCTTGAAAGCTAAAGGAAACTAGAACCTATATTCATACCATCAACCTACTGTTGAAAGTAATTGTACTAGTTATAAAAAATAATTATAAAAGTGGATATCTAAATATTAATCCACGATGTTTCATTACTCACTCTTCTTATCAAAAGTATGGTATCCATAGAAATAAGATGAACCCAACTTTTAAACCAATTACACCAAATATACAATGTAATTTCCACTCAATTTCAATTCTATTTTTATGGAATTATCACCTAATAAGATTGTGGATCCCCAATCTCCATATTTATAAATAAAAAATAAATCATACAAATTCAATAAATAATTAGGATAATAAAGAAAAATTGGAAAATATTTTACTTCCTATATGACAATTAATGATCTTTAAGTCTTGTCAAAGGATAAAATATAAGGTTCTTACAAAGGGTTATTTGGTTCAACACTATTCAAATATTGCCTCAATAAAGTTAATATTGTTAAAAATAATCATGCAGTAAAATATATTAAACATTAATGTTCAAATTACAATTTATATACGGAGAATATCCTAATAAATCGGGTACAATAAAGAATATAAAAAAGGGGTTTAATATACCTCTTGAGAATGGGAATAAAAAATATTGGTCAATCAAATCATGGAATAAACAAACCTAATTAGTCTATGTAATGAAAATATATAATAATTAAAATAAGGAACATAAATCATATCAATAATTTCTTTTAAAATAACTTGAGTATGGAATGTTCATGTAACTTATAATAAATTTTTCCAGTGTATTTCTTTTAAGAGAATGATCAATCAATGTTTTCAATTAATCAAAATATTTCTCCTATATGATTATGTATCCAAGATAAATAAAGGGAAAACATTCTAATTTTGGCAAAATATCTCACCCACACTTAAATTAAACATTATCACTAATTTTTAACTAAGGAGAGAGATTTACCAATGAAAATGAATTTATATTCCACAGAGGAATGGACAAAAAAATTAGAAATAAATAATAGTCTTTCCTATGTAATAAATATTCTTTTCCCTGTACATTTTTTTAATTAATTTCAGTAATTTCCTTCAATTTTTTAGAGTGTCAGATTTTTTTAATTTTAATATAAAAAACCTAACCTTTTTGTTTTTTAATTTCAAAAGGATATATACAAATTGATAAAGTAGATAAGTTTTCCCAAAAAGGTCATGTTCAATGCATTCTATCATGATGGTGTAATATATAATCAATAATATTGTAAAAAATAATTAAAATAAATGTTATTTATAAATAAAGATATGTAAAATCCAATAAAATGTAACGAAAAAACACATAAAAGTGTAGGGGGATATCTTAAGACTCATTGGTACCAAATTCTTCTTACTCAATAGAATCATCATCAATCTATGATTTTGAATTACTAGATGATGGGAACTCATGAATGGACTTCTCCAACCATCAAATAAATTCATCAATGTCATCTAGCATGCCATTATTAGTAGTCAACCCTAAATGTTAATATAAATAAATGGGATTTTTTGGGGATGAAATGATGGAAGAGACCTCATTAGTTAGTGGTGGTAACAATTTCAACTCAATTATTGAATGTTTCTTCTGAATATAAGAATTCTTAGTTCCTTATTCTTATATGGGATATGGATTTGATATTTGGGCCTCTGTGGTGTGGTTATATGATTTTCTAGTGGCTACTATATGTTTGGAACTTATCAAGGGTTATAACATAATTTATGCACCCATATTATACTCAGTACCATACTTAGAAGTAAAAAATTTATGCTTCTTAGGATCCTACTATATTTATGTCTTTTTCTACTAAGTGTGATGTCATATTTCATGTAGTAGGATTAATGAAACATCTTTATAGGGGAGCATCTAACATCTGTCCCCTTACTGTTCTATTAGGACTCAAGTTCTAGTTATTGGTATTCATGGGAATCATCTAGGTTATCCATCAACTAATTAAAAGTATTCGATATGGGTACAATAATCCTTATGAATATTTATAGGATATGAGTTAATGGTGGGTTGATGTGTATGGTCGAGTCTGGTAAATGGGTGGGGTCGAAGTGGGTATATTAATGAATTGAGGTAGTGCCCCTTCAAGTAATGTTTTTAGAGGATAATGATTCTCAATAGTTTTTTTGGGGTGTGATTATCAAGGTATGGTGTGAAAGAGGTGTTGGATCATATGAATGCTTCAACATCGATTAAATACTATAGTATAAAAGAATAACATATTGTAGTGAATTCATGATATATCAACTGATGATATATGGTGGAAGAGTTGGTGGATCATATGAAGGATTTAAATTATTAAATATGCTATATGTTAAAATAATAATGTAACATAATATATCAATGGTATATCTATTTATTCTTAATAGGGATGTAGAGATAGTTAGAACATGGGTAGGATAATATTTGGATTTGGGTGTGGGAGAAGGTCTGTAAAGGGAGGTAGCATGGGATTATCATTAATTATCCTCATTTTTTATCCTTTTATAGGAACAATTCTTCCACAAATCATATCTTTTATCATGTTTTTTAAAAAGCCACATCTCACCCAGTATTGTTAAATCGACCAGATGAATATTGAGATGAGAAAACGTGGCATCGATGGTTAGAATACTACATTATGAACAAATCTATATGAAATGAAATTACCACCCATAATAATATCCATGGAATTATTCTTGTGGAACATGATATAAATAGAGTATTGTTTTGTCATTTCAGTGGTTATCCATATTAAAATTTATTTTATTATGATAATATCGATCTGGATCACACTCCCATGTTATTCTCCCTTGGAATTCCAAGCATGGGTGATCACCCAATAAATGATCTAGATTGGGGAACACTTCAAATATTTCATCTTGGTCTTGTTCCGCTCACTAACCATAGGGTCACTGAAATCACCATCCAATACAGATGGACAAAGTACTTGTTGGTAACCATGATAAAATTCACATATGTTTGTTCGCCAAAAGACATATGATTATGAATCTATATTATAATTCAAAAGGCTACCTGAGAAATATTTAAATGCTTCTAGCATAACAAATGATATAAATATTAATAACCATACCAAAATATAGTAAAATAATCTAATCTTTACTCATGATAGGAAACCTGATATACCAGAAGCATGAATTAAGATACAAGGACTTTATGTGTTCCATTACATTGATATAAATTTCAATCAATAACATTGTACACATTTTCATTTTTTTTCTTTTTAGGACCATAATCATTGTGATCTAACTCAACCTATCTCAGAAGTCTTGGGATTAGAATTGGAACTAACAATATTGGATATTTTTTACAGAATCATCCCTCAAGGATGATTTATGGGACACGTATTTCATTTAGGTTAGAGTTTTAAATTTCAATGAGTTTAGGCTAGAGGAAGGTTGTGGTACTGTAGGGTTAGGTTTTTATTTATGTGTTTTAGTATAGCTGAAGGGAAATTTATCTGGTCCCTTTTCCATATTTTTGATCTTATTTTTTTAAATAAATAAATTCAATTTCTATTAAAAATTTTAGCAATATTAATAAATGGATAATATATGGCTTTTATGGATATTAGAGAAGTTTTTCAGTTGTTTAGGTGGATAATTGGGAGTTGGGTTCAAATTTTTAGAAAAGGCTAATGGATCGACGGGAAATAACTCCAAAGTGGTTTCAAATCAACAAAATGGATTTGAATGAATATTGACGAGTTTACTTGAGACAAAGTAAGATGATATAGGAAAGGTTTGGTTGATTGGGATGTGGAACTGAGTGAGTGAGATAGAGACTGGAATAATCTCTCATCATGGAATGGTGTATGAACCAAATTTTAATAGATCTTTATAGAATTACGGTTTGAAATTATTAGATATTCCTTGAATTTAATTTTCAAGAAATTTATGTATTTAAATAAATTTACCTATAAACAACTACATCAATGTATTATCCTTCAGATCAAAAGTCATGGTATGTTGCAATTTTCAGTTGTGGATTATGGTAATTCTTACAATATGAAGGGTTTAAAATAAATTTTTGATTCCTTGTATCCCTCCACATTTCAAAGCTTACAACATGGTGACAAGTGACTATGTATTTTTTTTGGTTTTGTTACTTTTTTTTTGTTTTACGTTCTCCACTATGGTGTGATAGGGGATCCTACTAAATTTTTTATCTGAATAAACCCCTTTAATTTTTGTGATGTGGTGTGGATTAATATGCTATATGGTTATATTTAATACATGTAATGATTTTTTAATCAATGTGTTGCATTATTGTGTGAAATTTGACCTCATGAATCATTTGTGTTCCACTAATTCTCCTTTAATGGTATTTAATTTTTACTTGGTGTTTTTTCACCATGAATCACACATATATAGATCCTAAAGAATATTGTTGCAATTGAAAAATAGCCACACACCATGATTTTTTATTTTATTGAATCATTGTATTTTTTTATTTAACTACTGAAATCCATATTATTTACTTATGTTCTGATGATTTTCCCTTTTTTAGGGGAGGTAAATAGTGCTCAAATGCTAATTTTGAGGTGGTTTCTATAGATTCACTATAAAAAAAACATGTATCACAATAAAAAGTATTAACATAACAACTATAATGATAGGAGAAGTCTAAAATTTAAAAAAAGTGTTACTTCTAAGTAAGAACATTGTTTAACGTTTAATGCTCAATGAAACTGAGTATATTTAATCAAAATGAATAGATATTATTTACCCATATTGATAATGATCAATATAGTGATTCAGGTACTATTAATTTACTATAAAAAGAGTATTTTAAATCATATAAATCTCTATATATCAATGTGTAAATGTTTTCACCTATACAAGAAGGTCCTAATCATTTATATTTGTGCTTACCTAGGGATAATCAAAAAATTGAATTTAAAATAGGTACCATAACATTAGAATGTATCCTATTAATTTATATATGTTATTAATTAAAAATCCTTATTTTTTACTTATATATAGGGGAATTTATATATATATATATCTCATTATGTCCTCTATCTCCAAGAATCAATTTCTATTTATTTCATATTCCTTTTAATTTATTACCTTAAATTCCTTGTAGGATTTATTAGAATGCTAAAAGATGCTAACATGTTTTTTCATAAATCAAATGGGATGAATATATTATTGGTGGTGCCTTGTAGGATTCTTTATATGACTATAATACAATATTGAGTTTTCTTATCCAATCATTTCAGCTTCTATTGATGATCTTTTCTAGATTCTACATTATTTTTTGGTTTGTGATATCAACTATTTGATTCTCTTTAGAGTTATGTACAGTACTCATGTTGTACCTAAATACAAATGTCTCTATCACTCTACTCAATAAGTGATATTTAAATTGTGTTTTCTGATCATTGATAAAAAACCTAGAATACTGAACCAAGAAAATATATTCTTACAAAAAAGATTAGTGACCTCCTTTTTTCATATTACCTAAGGTAGATTATGTTTCAAACTATTTAGAAACATAGTCTACACCTACAAGGATGTATGTGAGGGAAAATGTGTTGGGTAAAAGGCTAATGAAGTATACTACAAAAACATCAAAAGTTCAACTTCTATATTGAGATATTGTGGAATCTCATCCCCTTTTCAAAAGTTACTAGAACTTCTGAAACAATAAAATTATACCATGAGAATTATATATCTTTATCAAGTGTTATTAAAAATATATATTTTTTTTATGATTCTGTCAATTTTCTATTTTGAAATAATGTTACCCACAATGAAGGGGAGTGAACAAAACTTCATAATACTCCCAACTTCATTATTAGGCCACACCAATTAATCAATCCATCATCACACAACTTCAGAAGTATAGGATTATCCCAAAAATATTTTCTTAACATCACATAGGAACCTTTCCCCTATATGATAGTGAATTGTGGGAATATCGTACTAGTCACCAAGTAATTAGTAATATTTTCAATCCATTTTTATTCCCTAATCTCTAATAAAAATAATTACTCATTTATTAATTCATTTTTAATCTCCAATTCCCTGATCTCTAAATAAATATTTAAAATATAACCTTGATAGATGAATTATAAAAATAATTCCCATTCCATTATCGTAATTTATTTCAACTACAAACTCTTGGTGAAAATAATCCATCATATTAAGTAGGGATTTTAATAATTTTTATATAATAAATATTTGAGAAACACTTATTTAGAATAAATCTCCACATTAGAGAAAATTAGATAAGGTATAAAAATATCAAAAGAAAATACCATAGAGAGACTGTACGTGGTATTCTTGGTGTAATTGAATTTCATATATGTGAGATTCTGATATACATTGTATATCACTGGGAAATTTTTTCCATCCTCTATCCATGACCTGACACCACTTGGATCCTACCAATTCTATGAGCATCATGAATGTGAAATATAATGTTTATCATTATCTCAGGTAATTTACTTCACAATTTTTGTACAATGAAAACATAATATCATTTTTTTAAATATGGGTGATAGTTTAAAATATTTGGTTGAATGTTTTGAAAAATCACTTGAAAATATAAAAATTTTCTAACAAATCAATATCTCCTGTAACATAATGGGACATAGTATTTCTTTTTTACCTTTTGGTTAGATCAACAAGTATCCCATCCTTATAAATATAGTGGCCATGTATAATTACATATTTAAGAATGAAATGGTACTTCTCTTAGTTCAGTATTATTAATGTCTCTTTACATCATTAAAATAATATGTATAGGTTTTGAAGACATCTCCTAAATGATATATTAGATAAAATCCCCCATGATTGGTTTTTTGAGTTGTGTGTTTTGACAATGAAGTGGAAAGTATATTCAATAAAGTCAATTTTAGACTTTGGAGTTCATTCCATGAAAGATAAAAGATTTTTAAGATACCTTATATAATTCTAGGAAACTATTTTTTGTAAATCACGTGGAAATTTTGGTAGTCTTTTTCGAGAGAGGTAAGGTGAATTTAGAAGGATGTACAATGACTTTGGAGGGGTATAACTTGTTCAGAATGGTATAAATTATTAAATAGTATTTTTTGAAAGGTATGTTGATTTTATAAGATTTCATGGAAGGGTATACCATGAATGGAAGTTTCTTAGAAGGGTATAACCTTTTGGATTTTTCTAAAGGGTGTGAAGAAGGGTACCATGGAATAGTACATGGCCACTTTGGAAGTGGGTTCAGATGGGTACTTGAATGGGTATTTTGGAAGGGTAATAAAAAAGGGATCCTTGACATTTTTAAAGGGAAACTCACTTTTCTATTTTTCAAGTACAAATTTCTTGAAATATCATTCAGCCATTTTGATAATTACATCATTAGATAGATTTGAGCAGTGATAATTAAGGTGAAAATTTAAGGAGCTTCATGATAATATGTTTTATCTATATTATTATATTTCAATGATGATAATGTGATCTAATTTTGACCATGTTCACAATATCACAAATAAGATTAGGCGTTGTTATGGCTATAGAAATAAGGAAATTTGGGTGAAATTTACAATCATGATTTGGATATATTTGAGGGTCTAATAATATAAGTTAACTTAGTTGAATTTGGTGGAGTCTGAAATGTGACTAAAATCTAATGGTAAACCTTGTAATTTCTATATCTAATTATGAAAATATTTTCTCTTTTAAAAATTTAGAAATGATTAGAAAATAGAATATAAAGAAATATAAAGTATGAGGATATTGTGGGTACTTATTTGGATATGAAAATAGTGAATGTGGATAATTTTCCATTTGAGAGAAAGGGGGATCAATTGAAATCATAGAATTTGAGTTCTTTCAAGGACTAAAATATGAGAATTCCTACTCTCTCGCTAGAATTTCTTACAAATTTCATCATATAAAATAAGTGTAGCATATTAACACAACATATTTGGTACCATAATAGTCTTATTTTGTGGAGGATAGGACATTTAGAGGAGTATTATGTTTCATTCTTTATGAATAGAGGTAATATTTCCTTTATTCATAGTTCTGAAATAGGTGGTTTAGTGTGGAAAATCCAAATATTTCGACCAAAAAGTAATTAAATTTAGTGGTTTTGTTACATAGATAAATTTGCATGTATTCTCCTTGGATTATACCAATTGGCTCAAGCAATTAATATTTCCCATGAATATTATTTACTTCTTTCATTATTTCATACTAACCATGTAGAAGATTTATGTGTTCCCAATAATAATAGAAAAAGGTAATCAATAAGAGAAAAATTAAAAATTAAAACCATGATTCACCCCTCCACTAATCATATAAGCCTTTTTGGGACCAATAAGTGGAATCAGAGATGATGCTTGGTGGTATAGTTCTATCATTAAAACTATGGAAGTAGTTATTAAACATAAATGAATCTCTATATTTTAAGGGATTAACATCCTATTTTGTTAAAATTGTATAAAATATTATTTTTTTGTCATTTTTTATGGATTTTTACAAAAAACTATTCATAAAATCTTAACTAACATATATATTTGAGATATTTTAGAAAATACGATTATAAGGACTTGAATTCAGATTCCAATGGGATCAATGAATTAGTGGAATATTTGGGAAAACTTATCTTTATAAAGGTTATTTCAATAATAAACTCACATTATTTGTTTTATAATATCCTTAATACTTATGAAGGTGATTCCAAGTAATTATTAGAAACAATATGTATTATGAAATAAGTATAAAGACTTTTAGATGAGCTTGAATGAATCAGTTAATGTATTTTTTGTTGGTTAAACATTATTCTAGAAGGTATCTGTATACATGGAGATATCATTTATGGATTCAAAATTATTAAGATAATTGTGATAATATTACATAAATGGTTATGTAAAGAATTTTTAGAACAATATGATAATGATATAATGAAACTGATGTCGTAAATCCTGTGTAATTGTCTTTTGGAACATAAAGTGAGTAAAAATGATAATGTGTCTGTTCCCAATGAAAATTATTAGGAGATATAATTTAAATAAATGAATAAACCAAAATATGGAGAAAATTCCAAGAAGGAAGAAGATGATGAGGCATTATTAGTTCTTTCCTCATATTTTAAAAGTGGAAAAGGAAAATTTATGGTAAAACATACATTTTCTTGTTTTTGAGGTGGGAATGTGGGGAATATTATTCATGGTATACCAATAAATTTTAATATAATGATGAGGTGGACTAAACTATGATGAAAATATTATATTTCATGAATAGTAAAAAAATCACAAAAAAATCTATAAGAAGGAGAAATTATTGTCTAAATAAGATGATAGATTTGATGAGATAAAATTAGAGGGGGTTAGTGAATATAAATACTATAAGTAATAAGTCATCATATATATTGTAGATATTAACCATGAGGAAGAAAACTTTGATAAAGATTCTCTAATTGAGGGAAGTGTTGATTTATAGATAAACATGAAGTACCCTTAAAAAACTTACACAAAGAGAGGAAAAACAATGAAAACTAATGGATCTATTCAAGAATTCAAGATTTATATACAGTAAGTAGAAGATGAAAGATCTGAATTGAAGGTTGATATTTAAAAACTAAATTATATAAATAATAAAAATTTATTAAACGACATTAAGTTAAGGACCAACATTAAAGAATAAGATTTGATTATTAATGGCCAAAATAATTCGTTAAAAGAGTGATTCAATAGAAGATAGGAAATTAAAGATGTGGTCATGAAGTTATGAAATAAGTGTGATGATCAAGAGATAATTATTACACCCAAATGACATTAATAAGTGTTAGTGCATGGGATATGAATGATGGAAATTAAGTGCATCTGGAATCTAAGGAGAAGGTGGATACCAGTCCACTAGTTATCCTGGTTCAAAGGAAAAGAAAAATAAATTGAGAGGATTGATCAAAGGTAAAAAAATGAATAGTAGTTTAAGAATGAACTCAAGCATTCACACCGAGGAAAACATTTTATTTTGTTCAAATCATAACATATTAGAATTCTAAAACATGGGCCTATTAATGCACACAAAAATTCACCAATGTGTCAATGTTATTACGATGGAAATACGGGACCCACACAATATAATTTTCACATAATAAATTAAATTTAAAGATAAAAATAAATAAAAACATCAGTAAATAATTTTTTATTCATTTTTTATGTTATATAGATATTTATTTTTTTATAACAGATATCGATACAAATCCATGTGTTGATCATAATGGGTACAAAGTGATGTACTAAAAGAAACCCAAAGGGGAAGATCACAGTAGTTTTAAGCAACATTATGTTGGATAAAATCACAAAAATGATATGTCTATTTATAATAAATTGTTGAATATATGGATTTGGAGGTGGATCAGAATAATTTACCACTGAATAATAAAAATAAAAAAACATGGATCAAAAAGAGAAATGATTATAAGGATATTTTTTTTATATTTCATTGAGATCAATAAATATATCCAATACATGAATTTTATATAGTGGTTTCACTTACCACATAATATGAATTAAATAAATCAACATTTAGATATAATATGACATGGGTGGAGGTGTGAGATTTGTAAACAATGAGGGGATTAATATCGTTAACTCAAGAATGGACAAGATAGGCAGAATGGATTCAAGGAACATTGATATATTGTTAGTGAAATGACTTAGTCATAATTTTCTCAGTGTGAGATAATTATTTTACATGGTACATTTGATTATACACCCCAAAACTTCTTTCATCATATTGATAAAATATGAAACTATAATATTTCAAGGAAGGTGTACCAAAGAAAACCTCAATCTCTAAAATGGAGAAGAAGATACATGCTGACAATTTCAATAAGGTGAAAATTTATTTTGGAATAATAGTATTGGACATTTCATCCAAAAAACCATGGAATATTAGGTTAAAAATGAATGAGTTTGATACCTTTTTAAACATTTTTGAGACCACACTCATATGTGTGACACTTATCAAACTGTATTTTTTTTTGAAAAAACATACAAAAAAGCGATTATGTCAAGAAGGTTTCTTGATCATGTAAATGTGGATGTGTGTGGGATGATTACACCCAAATCCATGGAAGGAAAATAATATTTTGTCTAAATTATTGGAAAATATAGTAGCATGACATGTATGATGGGAATTTCTCATAAGTATGATGTGTTTCAGTGCATCACTCATTACCAGTGGTTGGAAGAGAAAATGATTTGTCTGAAAAATAAAAATATTAAAAAATAATGGTATGAATTTTACTAATAAAAATGTTGAATATGAACTTGAAAAATAGGGAATATAATATCATGTTTTAATTCGAAATACTCCTTAATAAATTTGATTCATTGAATAATGGTAATGAATCATCAATAATATGGCCTAAGCACTACTCTATAAAAGGATCTACTTAAGAAATATTTGATATTAGTTGTTCTCACATAATTTTAATTCTACAATAGAGATTTATTATGTATTAATTAAAAGAATACCCTTTATCATAATTTGTGTGGTAAAATTCCATTACTCAAGTACTTTTTTATTTGTAGATGTAAATGTTCTATTCTAAATAAATTGAAAAATCATAAATTCAAAGATTATGTGGATAAAGGTTTTTTCCTTGTATATTAATCACAAATAAATATATATATATATATATTCTATAAAAACATTCTTAGGAAATCATGGTAATGAAAATATGTAACATTCCTTGAAAATAAATAGAATATGTAAATAGGTGAGAAACGTTTCCAACAATACAATAAAGAAACAAAGAAATAATGTTATGAAGAAGTTAGGGGGCCAATATAAGTTCAAGTGTATATAGAATAATCAAATAAAAGTATGATGCTGAGGAAAATCTAGTATAAAAAATACAAACTAAAAAATCATCTAGAATGAAATATATAACCAAATTATTGTTGGTGACCGGACAAACCTGGCTGAAACATGGAAGATGAAGGATAAAAATTAATTTCTATATCAAGTGGAGACAAAAAACATTTTGGAATATACTAGATATGAAAAATAGTTCAAGTATATACATGAATAGATTGACTAAATTTAAAAGAAATAAACATGGGAAGTTGTTCCATGGCTAAAAAACAAATGGATGTAAAATTGGAACTATTTAATGGATTATTTTACGAGTTTTTTAATAAAGATAAAATAATTTTTTTCTTGTGTAATAATATAAGAACAAAATGTTTTGTTCAAAGAATATCTTTTATAGTTTAAAATATGCTCCAAGGTCCTAAAACTTATGCATAAATTGGTACTCAAAGAGGCATTATTTTCAAAAAGGATACTTTCATCACAACCTATAAATAAAAAAAGATAATTAATTGTGGATTTTGGTTCTTATCTATGTGTATGAAATAATTACTGAAGGCTTTAATATTTCACAATGCAAGTAGTGTTTAGAGTTCACTGGTTGATAATTTAAAATGTATTTGATTGGTGATTTCTTTGGCTTGTAGGTCACCCAAAGAAAATATTGTACTCTTATTTCTCAAACCAAATATTCTAAAAAGGTGTTAAAAGGGATAAAAATGTATTATTAAAGGAAAATTACAACTTCAATATTAAAACAACTGAAATTATCAAAAAGAAGGAAGGTTAAGATATCCATATGTCACTTTATATAAAGATTAATGATATTTTGTTTTACTTGATATCGATACAAATAGAATTTATTTTTTATACATGTCAACCATCCTGCAATCAAAAATATCCTAAAGAAATTAATATGAGTTATATGAGATGTATACATTTTTAAATCAACTAAATATTTAATGTTGAGCAATTTATTAAAATACACCACACCAAAACATCTTGGGAAATAGATATAAAAATTTGGATGGTTTAGTGGATGATAAAAATTTAAATTCTAGGGGTGTATTTGATCTCAGTAACTCATGTACCTATTAGCTAAGTATAAATATTGCATCTTTTTATTTAAGACAGACATTGAATATGCAGTCACTACTCAAGTTTATACCTAATTGATGTAGATAATAATAATTCTGGAAGACATTTGATAGGAATTAAAATATCTTATTCCTATCATGTGTGAAAACATTAGTTATATAAATATTAGTAAAAATCCCATTAATCATTTAGGTACCAAGAAACTAAAAATTAAACCCAATTCCATAAAGGAGAATGTAGAGAAACATGTTTTGATGTTGGAGTATGTCTTAACATTGGTTGATGTGGATGATATTATAACCAATGAACATCCCGATGTAGGCTTTGAAATGAATACATTGGTTATTAGAGTCGAACTAAATCCTCCAACTAGATGAGTTGGAGACGAAACCCCAACATCCCATGCAAGTTGCTTTTAATAACAAGGAATGACTTGTCTGTTGTATTAAATGTTTTAATTTCTAACCCTTTGTTGTAAACATTTAGAGAGTTTCTCATTGGGATTATTTTTAAAGTAGAAAATTTGTTTATGTGTATGTGGAGAAATTCTGTTTTGGAATGTGGGATAGGTATTGAATAATTGGTCACGGGATGAATCAACATATAAATTAGTGAAGAGTATGAAAGATAAAATGAGGGTTTTTCATGAGGATTGTTTCATTTATCTATGGTTTCTTGGATTAATATTTACTTAAGTGGGATTAGAGAGGATGTTTAGTGAATCATTGATACAATCCATAGAGTAAAGAGGCTCATGATGTTTTTGTGATCAGATATGGTGGTTTCTAAAATTTCACAGATAGAATAAGTTATAAATCTATTTTGAGGCTATTAACAAACAAAAAGGTGATATTATTGATAAAAGTATTCATCATGTGGTTGTGTAGTTTTTTTGTTTATAATAAAAGGTATGGAGTCCCCCAATGAATTCAATTTAAGTTCTTATATTTAAATCGGTGAATGTTGAAAGAGTTATGGAGGTTCCTCATATGATTTATATAAAATCTATTTTTATGTAGCATTGGGAGATATTGAGAAATTTTTTTTTTTGAAAAGTTAAATTGAATTATAAGGTTATTTAATTATTTAGTAAGGTTATACCTTTTTATAAAGGTTATACCCTATTTATAAGGGTTCTTGGAATGATGTGGTGGTTTTAAAAGGATCCTAGGAAAGGTATAAATTGGATAGAAGGGTGACCAAAATGTTATTACCACTTGGGAGTTTTAGAAGGTTATATAATAGGGTAACAGAAAAATTTAAATATCTATTTTGGAATGGTATAAGAAGGGTACTCAAAATTGCCTTTCATAAGTGTCCAATGAAAAGGTACCTATGAATGTTTTAAGGGTAACCCCATTTAAAATTTTTCTAGAAAACTAATTCAATAAACTTTTATGGATATTTTGATAATTATTTAATTGGATGGATTTATATGGATACAATCAAGCTAAAAATCAAGGGAGGTTCATTATATAATGATTATATAATTTTTAAAGTGATTAAGGCTGATAATGTAATGTGTTTTAACCAAACATAGTGTATTGTGGGGAAAATCCAATAACGATGTGGATTTTGTAACAACGTGAGTTATGTATATTTTAAATTTATGATTTTTCAAAAGATTTAGGAGTCATTCATATACATTATTTTAGTTAATTTATATATATTTTTAAAATTTCCAAAAATATTGTTATGGACTTTGGATTTTAAATTTCTAGTTATTGAAATATTTTCTCATGTAGAAATATGCAAAAAAACATGAAATGAAAAAAATAAAGAAATATAACGTAAGGGGATGTAAGATTCCATTTTTAGGTATGTTTTTCTTTTGAATCTCTTCATTTTATGGATTATATATATATTATGTGAATAATATAATAATATTGTATTGGAAAAACAACTTAATAAATTATTAAAGGATTTATATAAGAAATAATGCCCAGTTAGCACTTTATAATATTTTAATGGAATGTTTTAAAAGTTAGTTACTGAGAAGTGAGATATTTAGAGGCCCGAAAGGCCTCTGCTTAGACGAATTAAACATATTAATTAAATTATTTAAAATGCAGAATATTTTGGCAAAAAAATTGAATAACTTCAAAATGGTGCATCATATGGGAAATCTGAGATCACCGGTGTATCAGGAATATGGTGTTTTCCCTAGGTAGAGTATGACATATGTTGGCGTCAGACTTTTGGATTCCACGCTCATATGTTAAAGTTATTGAATAATATTTTTTATATTATTTTCGTAAAAATAACTAAATATATCTTAAAAGGTGAATTATATAGGAAATATGACACCACCAATAGGTCCAGAATGTGGGGTTTACCCTAGAAAAGGTATAACATCTGTTCGCGTCGAGCATTTGGATGCCTCACTCGCAAGAAATTATATTATTTTTAATTATATATTTATTCTATTTTAAAAGAATAATTCATTAATAACTCACAAACCGTGGGTTATACAAGAAATTTGAGACCACTGATGAGTCCAAAATGGGGGGTTTACCAAAGGCAAAGTATAATTTTATTCACAATTTTTTTTATTAATCTATCAAATTAAAATTGTTTTATTTAATTAAATAATTAAAATAATGGTTACTATTCATTCATCTTTTATATGTGCTGTTTACATTTCTTTTGTCCTTGGAAGATTTCGGGATCCTTATTGTGGACCGTTTTAAAAGCAATAATTTTAAAACGCCCTCTATGAGTGAAATAAATCACTCCGCCAACAAGAAACTGATCAAACATGCATCAAATGAAGAGTTTTCATTTAGTGTTTTTATAGAATCTGAATGGTTCTAGATATCTTTTTAAAATGTCCCATTTGTTGAGATGGGGGTTATATTAGCCATGTGAGAAAGAATATTGATGATATTCTCATAACCGGCCTTCATCATCTTCCATCCAAAGACCCAAAGAGTGTGCGCCATTTTGGCCTCTCAACCAGGTGCGCGCAAGCAACCGGGTTTTTGTTTTTTGTTTTTATTTCTTTTATTGTTATTATCTTCTCACCCCTTTACTATAATTATTTAAAAAAAAAGGATGAAAAAAGGGGATTGTTTAATAATTGATAATTTCATTTTTAATTGGTGATTACATGGAATTTTTTTAAAAACAAATTATCAATGTTTGATTTGATAAAATAATCATTCAAAAATTATCTTTTTATTTTCTTTTCATAATAATATAAAATATCTTCATAATGAAATAATATGGAGTTATTAAAATATAAATAAACATGATATTATCATAAGATTTTTAAAGGCGGTTGACGTGCGTTTTTAGGGTGTTCATTCGTCCTCTTGCGCTCGAACCAGATCAAACCATACCTAGATTTTTGACGTGCGAGTTATCTTTGACATAAGGTAGGTGGTTTAAAATCCAATCCCATAGTCTCATCTTGTTATGCATATGCAGTTGTACAAATATCATGGCGTAAATAATAATTTAGTTTTTTTATCAATTAATTAATTGGGTAAATTAATTAAATTGGGAAATATGAAATTGGTAAATGAATTGGTTGGCATAAATAATTAATTAACATTATTTTGTGAGGATAGATCTTTAGAATTAATTGACGGACATAATGTGGTTAATTAGGTAGTTATATTAAATAATTATTTGGTGGTTTTTTATACCGATTTTGTGATCGTGGATTTAGTTAAATAATTTTATTTGAATTAATGGAACAATTGTTGTGTTTAATGGTTGAATTTATTAAACAATATTTTGAATGAGAATTGTGATGAAAGGTTAAGGCTGATTAATCATTGAATGATTTTGTATATGTGAAATATACATTTGTTTGGGAAAGGGTTGTGGGACATGTACTGACGCTCCAAATACCCACAGGGGTTCTAGACATGATGCTCTAGAACCAATGACATGCATGAAATTATCATATTATAGGACAGGGACTGATGCTCCAAATACCCATGGGGTTGTGAGATATGGAATTACACTCCAAATAGTCAAATGTGTGCTAGACGTGTCGTTCTATACTCCATTTATTTGGTACTATGGTTTATTTTGTCTTTTTTTAAATTGAATATTGCGACATAATGATTATGAATTGAACAGGGGAAATGGTTCCGGCTCTGGCATCGGCCGAAGTAGGTATTGTGGTTTGGGGTCCTCTGGAACCAAGAAGTTTAAGTTATTAAATAAAGTCTAATTAGATAAATATAAATGGTTTCCTCTATTGCCTTATTTTATTATTAATACAACTGCATACACTGCTTCTGACTAGATTTTTTTTCGACACTGTGGGTTCTGGCTTACTGAGTCATACTCACCCCATACTTCGGCTGCCTAATCGGTACCTGAATAGGCTTTGTTGTTACAAGGAAGGGCAAGGGAAAGAGCCTAGGTTTAGAATTCTGATTGGGGATAGAGCTTGGTTGAGGGACCCCGACATGGTTCGGAACCCACCTGGGAGTTTCTAGCCTCTTACATTCAGTTTTCTATTTTTAGACACTTGATACATATTTATAGAAATTACATGCTTTCAGTTGAGTGTTGTATTTCTTGTCTTGGTTATTATTGTTACATTTGTACTATTATAATTATATATTCTTCCGCTATTTCCTGTTTAATTTCCTAGGTATTTTTTACACTGATAAAAGAGGGTATAGTCTCCCCACGAAAAACTTACTAGAGCCTCGTTTCTTGTCAATAGCCTCTGGTGTATATGGAGACGCACCTGAGGTCTTATGCCGAACCGGATCGGGGCACCGTTTCATGGCACTCAGGTCGGGACGTTACAAAGTGGTATCATAGGAGGTTTTATTTATTATTCTTTTATTATATTACTATTTCGTTAAATGTAGAGAGGAGACTAGGGAAAGTCTAGGGTTGATAATGAGCTCAGGAATGGGAGTTTCAATCCCATGTACTGGGGAAAACTCAAGTACTCAGGGTGGGATTGCTGTTATTGCTGTTTGTCGTTACATTTGAATATTATTTCAACTGGGGTGATGCAATTGTTGTCTGTTGCGATTATTATTTTTTAGAATTTATTAAGTATTGATTCGTGACTTAGAATGGCATGAGTGTTTCATCTGCATGCATCTTTCTGGTCACTTATGATTATTGTGACATGCATCATTTTAGGCATGCAAGGGAAAACGGGTTATGGGTAGGTTATTGAACATAAACTATTTTTTATTTCCTTGTAAAATTGAAATAAAAATGGTGTGTAAATTTTAAATTTTAAATATATAATTGTAAAATGATATAAATAAATTGGTTTAGTGTAATTTTTATAACATTGTGAAATTTTCCCTAAGTTGTGTGTTTGGATTTGTAGAAATATGCATCCACGACGCTTGTTGAGAGGATGAACGGGGGGCATAGCTGGGAATGGTCCTCCAGTAGTTGAACATGAGGCACCAATAATACTCGTTAGGAAATTAGGGGAATAGTTTGGAGAGAACTTCACCCGTTTCATGAAAATGATGGAAAGAGACTCAGGGCGGGTTGTGAAAAGCATGTCTGATCTGACCATGGAGTTTCAATTGCATCACCCAATGACTTTTACTGAAGAGGGTGGTCCAAAGAAAGATGAGTTATGTATTGAATTAATCAAGACTATACTTGACCACATGGAGACACCTATTGATAAGAGAGTCAATTTGGAAGCTTTCATGTTGCGTGGTCAAGCAAAACGTCGGTGGGAAATCCAGACTTGAGATGGATATCTGGAAGCTATGGAGTGGAAGGAATTTGAGGAGATGTTTTTGGAGTACTTTTATCCAAAGACACTCAGGCAGGGGAAAGTAGCTGAGTTCATGAGGATAACTCATGGGAATATGTCAGTGATGGACTATGCTGGATGGTTTATAGACTTACAACATTTTTCTTCAGTATTGGCCGAAGACGAGGCTAATTTAGCAAGACGATTTCAGGATGGAATTAAATGTGAAATTATGTCTCAAGTGAATATTTTCAGGCTGATGATGTTTTGAGAAGTGGTAAATCAAGATCTCATCTATGAGGGGATCCTGAAAGAGACATCCAGTGGTGGAAAACTGGTTTTTACTGGATGGTAAGGTGATGTGACATTCGAGAGAAGGAAGCAACATTATGAGAATGTTAGTCAGGGAAGTGGAAATCAGAGTAACCATATAGAGGGGTCAGTTACATAGAACCTTACCTAAGTGTTTTTCCACTAGCGTGGTAGGCCGAGACACTATCATAATCAATTTCCCCTACCCCCTGTGTAATGTTGATCCTGTGGTAGGATGGGACATCTCCAGAGGTTCTGTAGGAACCCAAGGTAGTCATTTAGTGATATAACAGCTAAACAGAGTCAGAGTGTGGGAAAGGGATCTTCTACACCTTGTCAGTACCAGAGTTGGAGTTCTACTGGCCAAGGCGGTAAAGGTAACAGACTTGGTTTTTTTGGGCAACAACGCCTATATCAACAGAGTGGTACACGTCAAGGGAGTCAGATGGTATCACAGGGAAGAGGAGCAGCACAATTGCATGTGGTAAAACCTACACTTGTGGATAGTGAGGCTGGACCATCGACAGTGAGAGGTACTATTCTTGTGGATTCTATTTTATGTTGTGCCTTATTTGATACTAGTGCCTCACATTTTTTCATGTCTACAAAACTTTTTAATTGATTGAGTTTGACGGTGGAGTTTGTGAGTGGGGTTATGAAGATAGATACACTTTTAGGAGTGCGGTCTAGAGACATCTGTATGTGCAAGGGATGCTCTCTTGAGATCAGGGAGTACCATTTTCTATGGGATCTCTAAATCCTTGACATGATAGGCTTCGACCTAATTCTGGTTATGGACTGGTTGGTCACGTATTGGGCCCACATTGATTATTATTGTCGAAGGGTGACATTTACGTCACCTGCGGGTGACCATTACATTCACCGTGGGGAGTGGGATATCCAGGAAGGCCGAGCAGGGGCAATTACTCAGCAGCTGGAAGAGCTCACAGCCCATGTTGGTAGTCTTTTACTGGATGACAAAGGTGTTAGGCAAGATGTCCTTCCACCAGTGGTTGATTTGTTTCAGGATGTATTTCTAGAACACTTATCAGGGCATCCACCTAAGAGAGATGTTGAATTTACTATTGAGCTCATTCCAATAGCTTAGACAGTATCTATTCCACCATATAAAATGGCACCGACAGAGCATCAAGAACTCAAAGCTCATTTGGAAGATTTGAAGGATAAATGATTTATCTGTCCAAGTATGTTTCCTTGTGGATCACCTATGCAATATGCAAAGATGGATAATGAGAGTTTTTTTTGTGGGTCGATTACTAGAGTTTGAACAAGAATACATTGAAGAACCAATATCCTCTTCCACATATTGATGACCTGTTTGACCAATTGAGGGGAGCTTGTGTTTTCTCAAATATCGACATAAGATCATGGTATCATCGGTTGAGAGTTCAAACTTATGTTATACCGAGGACAACTTTCAGGAGTAGGTTTGGGCTATATGATTTTGTTGTAATGGAATTTGGGTTAACAAATGCACCAACAATATTTATGGCCATGATGAATAGGATCTTCCATTTGTACTTGGATCAGTTTGTGGTGGTATTTGTGAACTAAACCTTGGTGTACTCCAAGACTCGTGAGGATCATGCCCAACATCTAGTCATTGTCTTGAGTACACTGAGAGAGCATCGGCTATACACCAAGCTATCTATGTGTCAATTTTGGATTGATCAGGTACACTTATTGGGACACATTTTCTCAAAGAATTGTGCTTTAGTAGATCCATAGAAGGTGTAGGCAATGGTTTCTTGGGAGCATCCTAAGAGTATTTTTGATATTCAAAGCTTTTTGGGGATAACCGAATATTACAGAAGATTCATCCAGGACCATTCCCATTTGGTAGCGCCACTTTTAGACTTGAACAAAAAGGGTGTAAATTTTTAACGGTCTACGGCTTGTGAGAAATATTTTCAGGAGTTGAAGAAGAGTTTGACGTCCACACCAATTTTGGTTCTTCCTGAGTCAAGTGAAGAGTACACAATGTATTGTGATGCTTCTGGGATAGGACTTAGATCTATGTAGATGCAAAGGGATAATGTTATGGCATAGAGGTCTTGATAGTTGAGGCCGCATGAACAGAATTACCCTATACATGACCTTGAGTTAGTAGTGGTCGTATATACTTTGAAGTGTTGGCGACTCTAGCTCTAGGGAAAAATGTTTATAGTTTATACATACTTTAATAGATTTGAGTACATCTTTTTTCAGCATGATTTTATTCTTCGACAGTGGATATGGGTTGAGTATATGTAGTCTTTTTATTTTGAGTTGGTATAAACACCCGAGAAAGTTAACAATGTGGCTGATGCTTTGAGTTGTAAAAATCAGTCTCAGATTGTTCAAGAATCTAGTGTTGTGTGGAGGATGATGTCATTTCTAGCTGACATGCACGTTGTGGTTCAGGAGAGATAGGAGAAGATGACACTCGTGTTAGTTGCAGTGGAGTATACACTTTTTGGATGGATCGGGGATAAGAAATATGAGGACACAACGTGATTGTCCTTGAGGGAAAACATTGAAGATAGCAAGACACCATCATACTGAAAGATAGATGATGATGATATCGTTTATATGAAGAATCAGGTTGTTGTTCCAACGAGCATGCGAGAGGAACTCATGCAGGAATTTTATGCCTCAAAATGGGCGGTGCATCTTGGTGTGACAAAGATGTACCATGATATACGATGATAGTTCTTTTGGATAGGCATGAAGAAGGATATAGCAGGGTTTGTGGCACGATTCTTCACATGTCAGTAGGTGAAGGCGGAGCATCAATGACCTGGAGGTTTACTGAAAACTTTTCCCATTCCAGAATGGAAGTAGGATGACTTAACCATGTAATTTGTGATAGGTCTTCCAAAAACACTTAAGATGAATGATGATATTTTGGTCATTGTAGATCTACTAAAAAATGTAGCACATTTCTTTCCTATAAGGAAAACATTTACAGTTGAGTGGTTGGGAGACCTGTATTTACATAAGATAGTTTTATTGCACGGGGTTCCAAGAACAATAGTTTTGGATCATGATTCACGATTTACTTAACGCTTCAGGAAGGGTTTGCAATGGGAACTTGGTATGCAGGGTTTACTGAGTACGACCTTCCATCCGCAAACATATGAACAATCAGAGCATACTATACAAGTGCTTGAGGATATGTTGAGGGCGTGTGTTTTTTACTTCAGTGGCTCATGGGAGACACACCTAGCTTTAGTGGACTTTTCCTATAACAATAGTTATCAAGAAAATATAAAAATGGAACCTTACGAGGCTATTTATGGTAGTCCATGCAGATCACCATTATGCTGGATGGAGGTAGGTGAGTCAGAGTTATTGGAAATGAGTCTTGTGCAACAGATGACAGAGCATGTTCATCTGATTCAAAAACATATGGCTATGGATTAGAGTAGGAAAAAGTCATATGTTGTCTGATGGAGATGACCCTTAGAATTTATATAGGGTGATCATGTTTTCCTTGGGTGTCACCAAGGGTGGGTCACCACAGGATACAGAGGTAGGGAAAGTTGGCACCCATGTTTGTTGGACATTTTGAGATCGTGAAGAGAATCGGGCTGGTAGCATACTGATTGGCTCTTCCTCGGAAATATAGTTCTATGCATGATGTTTTCTTTGTATCAAAACTATGACGGTATCACCCCGACCCTTGTCATGTGATCGATGTAGATGGTCTTGAGCTTGAGAAATATGCGTCCTTGGGGGAGCATCTGATACGTGTGTTGGATCACAGTGAGAAGGTGTTGAGGGGAAAGGCTGTACCGATAGTTCGTGTATTATGGAAACATGGATGTGTACAAGAAGAGACTTGTGAAAGGGAGATAGATATGAGGGCTCAGTGGCCCGTTCTTTTTATCTCAGAATATTAGAGAGGCTTGGGAGTATAGCTCAAGGATGGGCTCTTATAAGGTGGGGAGATTGTAAGATTCCATTTTTAGGTATTTTTTCCTTCGAATCTGTTATTTTTTATGGATTATAAATATATTATGTGAATAATATATTAATATTTTCATGAAAAACAAATTAATAAATGATTATAGGCTTTACATAAGAAATAATTCCCAGTTAACACTTTATAATATTTTAATGGAATGTTTTCAAAGTTAGTCCCTGAGTAGTGAGAGATTTAGCGGCTCGGAAGGCCTCGACTTAGAAAAATTAAATATATTGATTAAATTAATTAAAACGCAAAATATTTTTTGCAAATAAATTGAATAACTTCCAAATGGTGCAACACATGGAAAATTTGAGATCACCAGTGTATCTAGAATAGGGTGTTTTCCATAGATAGAGTATGACATATGTTGGCGTCAGATGTTTGGATGCCCCGCTCATAAGATATAGTTATTAAATAACTTTTAAATATATTATTTTCATAAAAATAATTAAATATCTCTTAAACGGTTCATCCTATGGGAAGCATTGAGACCACCAATGGGTCTGGAATGAGGGGTTTAACCTAGAAAAGGTATAACATCTATTTTCGTTGAACGTTTGAATTCCTCGCTCACAAGAAATTAAATTTTTTTAATTAATTAATTATTTTATTTTTTAAAGAATAAATCATTAATAACTCACAAACCATGAATACTATGGGAAATTCAAGACCACCGATGGGTCCAAAATGGGGGGTTTACCCTAGGAAGAGTATAATGTTTATTCACAATGAATTTTTATTGAAGTAAGAAATTAAAATTGTTTTATTAAATTAAATAATTAAATTAATTAATTAAAATGACTGTTAATGTCATTCATCTTCTATATGTGTTGCTTCCATTTTTTTCTGTGGAAGCTTTTTGGAACCCCATTGTGGACCATTTTAAACACAATATATTTTAAAACGACCTCTATGAGTGAAATAAATCACTCCACCAACAAGAAATAATCAAACATGCATCAAATGAAGAGTTTTAATTTAGGAGTTTTTATTGAATCTGAACGGTTCTATATCGCTTTTTCAATTGTCCCATTTATTGAGTTGCAGGTTAGAGCATCCATGCGCGAAATAATCTAGATGATATTCACATAAGCGGCCTTCATCTTCTTCCATCTGAAGACCCGAAGAGTGTGCACCATTTTTTCCTCTCAACCTGGTGGGCACAAGTAACCAGGTTTTTGTTTTTTGTTTTTTATTTCATATATTATTATTATCTTCTCACTCCTTTACTATAATTATATTTAAAAAATGATGAAAAAAATAAGGGATTGTTTTATAATTGATAATTTTGTTTTCAAATGGTGATTACATGGATTTAAAAAAAAGAATTTATCAATGTTTGATTTGATAAAATAATCATTCAACAGTTAACGTTTTATTTTCTTTGTTTAATAATATAAAATATATTTATAATGAAATAATATGGAATTATTACAAGATAAATAAATATGAAATTATCATAATATTTTTATCGACTGTTGATGTGTGTTTTTTTAATGGTGTTCATTCATCCTCTTGCGAACTAGATCGAACCATACCTCAATTTTTGACGTGCGAGTTATCTTTGAAATAATGTATGAGGTTTAAAATACAATCCCATAGTATCATCTTGTTATGCGTATGAAGTTGAACAAATATCATGGCGTAAATAATAAATGAGTTTTTTATCAATTAATTAATTGGGTAAAATAATTAGTTGGGGAAATATTAAATTCATAATTGAATTGGTTGGAATAAATAAATAATTAATAAATTTATTAATATTATTTTGTTATGATTGGTCTTCATAATTAATTGATGGCCATAATGTAGTTAATTAGTTAGTTATTTTAACTAATTATTTGGTGGTTTTATTATGCGGATTTGGTGATCGTGGATTTAGTTAAATAATTTTATTTGAATTAATGGTACAATTGTTGTGATTACTGGTTGAATTAATTGAACAATATTTTCAAGGAGAATTGTGATGGATGTTTAAGGCTGATTAAACATTGAATGTTGTTGTATATGTGAAATATGTATTTGTTCGGGAAAGGGTTGTGGGACATGGACTGGCGCTCCAAATACCCCCATGGGTTCTAGACATGGCGCTCTAGAACAAATGGAATGCATGAAATTATCATATTATGATACGAGGACTGATTCCCCAAATACCCATGGGGTTGTGTGGTAGGGAATGATGCTCCAAATACTTGCATGTGTGCTAGACATGACATTCTACACTCTATTTATTTTGTACAATGGTTTATTTTGGATTTAAAAAATTGAATATTGTGACATAATGATTATGAATTGTACATGGGAAATGGTCCAGGCTCCGGCATGGGCCGAAGTAGGTATTGTGGCTTGGGTGTCCTCTAGAACCCAGAAGTTTATGTTATTAAATAAAGGATAATTGGATAAATATAAATGGTTATCTATGTTTCCTTATTTTATTATTAATATAACTGCATACACTACTTCTGACTGGATTTGTTTTTGACACTGTTGGTGGTAACCTACTGAGTCGTACTCACACCCTACTCGGGCTGCCTAATCAGTACCTAAATAGACTTTGTTGTTGCAGGGCAAGACATGGGAAAGAGCCCATGTTTAGAGTGCTTATTGGGGATGTAGCTTGGTTGAGGGAACCAGATATGGTTCTGAACCCGCTTGGGAGTTTCTAGCCACTTTCATCTAGTTTTCTTTTTTTAGACATTTGATACATATTTATAGACATTACATGCTTTCAGTTGAGTGTCGTATTTCTAGTCTTGGTTATTCATGTTACATTTTTACTCTTATAACTTTATATGCTTCCACTATTGATTTTTTACTTTTGATTGTATTTTTTACACTGATAAAAGAGGGTATAGCCTCCCCATGATTGACTTACCAGACCCTTGCTGCTTGTCGGAAGCCTCTGGCGAATGGGGATACACGCCTGAGGTCATGTGGCGAACTGGCTCAGGGCACCGTTGCGTGGCACTCAGGTCGGGACGTTACAGGGGAGATCATGGGTGCTAGGATGGATAAAAAATAGTGAAGGAGGAGTTATATACATTCACTGGAAAGGAATAAATTCTAAAATTGGTTTACATTCATTTATTGCAAGGTCTAAAAGAAGAAAACTTTATACTCTCTTTCTAGAAGATCTTCTGGAGTTATTCATAAAAAATATGTAGAGCATACCAATACATGATATTTTTTGTAACAATTCAATGTATTTATGTAGGATATGAAAATTATTGGATGATTAGTGTGTTCCATTCTATAAAGATAGTGCTGATATTTACTTTATTATTGGTTGTGAACTAGGACGGTCAGTACCACCACTCCGAACCTTGTAATAAAAAAGTAGGGAGCTTTAGTGATTCATGTTCATATTAACATTTCCTTGTATGATCCTTAGATTATCATGTTTTTTTGAGCTAATTAGTATCCCCTGCATTTCTATTTTTATTTTTTCATTATTTCATATTGACCATGAAGATTAGAGAGGTATTCTTAATAAATAAAAAACATGATCATCAATAGAATGAAATCTAAAATTTTATATAACATGATTCACTACTCCTTTAGAGGTATAATATTTGTTTTGTGGAAATATGATATGTTATACATTGATAAATAATCTATTAACACTTCTGTAAATCCCTTCACAGTCATATGAATGATGTGTGTAATGCATCATTGAATGTTGGCGGGTTTATTGAACATACCAAATAATATAATTGTGTAAGAGAAGGGTTACATATGGATATTTAAATATTATATTTCCTTAGTCTTCTTGTGACACTAGAATTCATAATTTACTTGTGTATCCATTAAGAATATAATAGTGCTAATTTCTATCTATCTATTCTATTATTGGTTTATAAATGGTAGCATGAAGTTATCCTCTCTCATTGCATCGTTGAGATTTATATATTCAACAAAAACTCTTAAACCATCACCATTAATGACTAAATCAAATTACCATCCATTATCTCCATTTTAATATTTCCATTCTTAGGTATCACCTGTATTAGGATTACCCATTTATTATAGGAAATTTGGAAGATTTGTTTTGTGTTTAAGTGCCTTAAGAATTCTTTCTTAATTATATTATTCATTTTAGGTATCGACCACCTTTACGAGTGCCTTATTAAATTTTTTCAATAATCAAGTCTCTTATTATGATCATAGAGGTAATAGATTTTACCTTTAATATTGGCTAATATTTGAGCAACAGACTAATTACTTTACTAAAACCCTTTAACCAACCGATTCCATTATTCTGTTTATAGTTTAGGACTCACAATAACTTTGAAGTTCTATTATTATTCAAACAATGTATACAGAATATTCCTTGGAAGTTCATTTACTCCATATTTGGTGGGTTTACAATAAATGGAACAAATTATGCAAATAATTACATCAAATGTTATTCTACTATACTGAATTCTTATTCTATGAAAAATCATCATTGTTATTCTTAGTTCTTCTCTCTCTTAACACATCAATCAAGTTCATCATATATTTTTCTTCCTCTACATTCATCTCCATCATCCCATAATCCTCTTTGAATGCAATAGTGTAATTAAAATATTTGGGTGTATATCCCTACTTCTTCACATTCATTCGATAAAATTTCACATTTTCCACTCCATATTAGAAGATTGACCATATTTTATTGACATCAATGAGTTTATTCCCCATGTAATGGAGGGTTCATATAATAGTTTTTGGCACCTATCCTTCTTACTCCATATTTAAAATGAGAAAATCAATATGAAATACTAATTTCCCCTCAGTCATAGATATGTTCTCTTGAATACCAATAATGTACTTGGAAAATCAATTTTCTAATTGAAGGGAAACTCTAATAAAAATTAGATTACTAATACTAATCTTTTTTGAAACATTCAATGGAACACAATTAAAAATTATATCTAAATAAAAAAGATAATTTATAAAATTAAATTATCCAATTCTAAATTGAATGGAAAATATTAAAAAAAATAAAACAATTTCAAGGGAGGTTCCTTGGAGCAATATCTAAGAATCCACCTCTTAAAGATATCACACCTGAATCCTCTAATTTATTCCTATTGGAAATTTGATTCTTTTAGGAACTTGGAATATGACAAAAGCTGACCGATTTACTTCTATAAATATATGTTAATATATGGTAATTTGAACTTATATATGAACATATTATATTGATATCTAACCATTCCTTGGGGCATCCTATCTAGGAAATGATGACGTGGAAAATAAGGTCAAAATTTATGTCGAATGAGGTGTCCTTAATGATCCTTATTGAATCCACATTTTATTTTTCAATAACTTCTCTAGATAGTTAGTTTTCCATTTTTTTCACTTCCATTATCTCTTTTATTCTAATTTTTAGCCTCCAATTATTTGTGGGTGTCTATATCCTCCAGTTATAGTTTATTATTTATTTTTACTACCTTATATTCCTCTTTTTTAAATTTCATTTTACCCATAGATGTACCTAGTAACCATTTTTCAAAATATTTAGGAAAGATTTAAAAAGTTATTATTGATATTATGAAGTGAATATTGGTGACATTTCCAGTTGGTTTCCTAATTTTGATGCTTTTTTTAAACTTATTCAAGATAGTCATATTTTTAATGAATTTATTATCTCACCAATGCTTTGAATTCATGTTGATCCTCGTATACTTATGTATATATATATTAGGGATATGGATTATGTATCACTTTTTTCAATAGGGAATATAAATTTTTACTAACATGTTATGTTCTTTATATCCTTAGTGAAATACCAAAGTAACATGGTAATGATTCATCTTTTCATCAATGCCTTGTCATTTATAAACATGGATTTTTTTTAAATTTTATAATCAAATTATTTTAAACAATATGGTTATGGAATTTTGTATCATTAAAATATCATTTTTAATGTTGTATTTTATTGAGTTCCCAGTAGGAAATAACCAGAAGACTATACCTCCACATATCTTACATGAATTTGTTTTTTGTCTTGGGTGGAGCTCTATTAATATGGATAACTAGTAATGATACCCATTGTTTAGACGAGGATTCCACTTGGGATTCTATATTAGTGTTTTTATTTAATTTTTTAATTCATTATAATATAGGACCTCCTTAACCTTTCAACTAAGATACATTTAAAAAATAATAATCTAATATTTTCCATTCTTGAGATTGTGTTTGTATCATGATTCCTCATATAATTTCTTTACCAACCACAACTAATGAATTAGGTTGTAAAAAAATATAATAGGTTTATAACTGCATCCAAAGAATCACCCTATGGTATTGTAACTTTCTTAGTAATTACTTAATTTTATCCTAATCCTCAAAACTGTATTCTATAACATATTGTGAACAAAAATTAATATCACTTTAAAGATTCAATGTTATCATTAGTCAGAAGTACTTTTATAAAAATTTCTTTTCAATATCATCACATTTTATTTTCTAAACTGATAAAAATCATTTCATCTAACCATTAACTATATACTTAAATGATCATGGAAAAAATCTCAGTCAAATTCCATCATCACTCAAACCATTACTCTTGAAAGCATCAATGATCTCATGAAAATTTGAGAGGTGAACATGAGGGTCTTAAATTTTCATTCCTTATAATTGAATAATATTTTGAATCCGATATATCGTAATGTAACATCACTCAAATATATTTTCCCGGAATTAGTAGTCTTGTGATTCTTGGAGAATCACCATCATCTAATAAAATCATGTAGTCGATTAAAGATATATCTTATTGTGCTCGTGGGAATTAATTTTGGAGGTTTTCTAGTTGTTTATTAATATAGGGGGAAAATCAATCTACCATAACTTATCTTCAATTTCATAATAATAAACACTCAATATATTTTTATTCCATGAACTAATTCACCCAAATAATAAATGATTCATTGATTTCATGTCACATTATTCACAAAAAACCATATTTCAAAGGATAAAAAATAGGCCTGAGGGAATAAAATAGTTATGAGAAGAATATAACCCAAAATATAAGAAAAAAGGGTCATGTGTGAATCTATAAAAAATTCAGAAAGACCCATCTATATAAAGAATATACCCCAATAATATAGAAAAAAACATGGATCTATGAGAAAATATTGTAGTTCAAAATAAAAAAAATAAAATATTCAATATGATGTGCATTACATATAATAGAGTTGAAATAGTAGAATATATATAATAGAAAATAGACACATAATATAATGTAAATTAACAATAGGATGATATAGAAGCAGTATAATATGATAACTAAAATAAAAAAAATGGTCTCTAGCCCAAATCACATGGACAAATCCTATCAGGTCCTCAGACTCCAATACATACTCATTTATATCCATGAGTCCAAATTTGAGAAAATACTTATGTCAGAAATAAAACCTGAAAATATTTCCATGTACATTGAAACCCTTTTCATATACGCTAGTAAGGATAATTCCAATTTACAAGTAGGATTATCCCACTATATTTATCATGTGTATATTAATATAAATAATATATAAAGTAAAATTAATTGATAATCACAACCCACTCACCATGAAACACATACCATACATGCTCATACAAGTCATACTTTCATTCTACTATTATGTTTATAAGACTAATGTGCCTTGAGGACTTATTATAGAACTACCTAACTCAGGACATGACCTACTTGGATATAATCAATGACCCATATATTGTTCTGATCCAACGAGGTATAACAAACATCACTCTTATCTCAACATATGTAAATTCTAAAATGGGTCTTGCTATGGTTTCTATGATTAATTCATTAGAGTTCCACATGGCATACGAGTCATCTCACTGCCGGTCAAATAACCATGTCCCAAAGTATCATGGGAATGATAGTATAAGAAAACCATCAATGATAAATAAAATGGGGTGAAACCATAAATGTAAATTGATGTAAAAAAAATTGGTCCTAAAGATTAAAATATAATTTAAACAACAACACCATGATAAAAAAATAGTAAAAATTAATAATGAGACCCAAAAATATTAAGTAACATCCCAACTCCCTTGACCTACACCATCTTAACTCACAAGTCATCTATAAATCAATCTACCAGATTAATCATATATAAAAAATTTCTTGACCCCATATATAATACATTTCTATAACTGTCGATTCAGAATAAATAATGGAACAAATATCTTACTTCACACTGATAAATAAAATCATATTTCAAGATGATTATAAAAATAGTGTATACCATGGACATGATCATACCTTTGGTGGGTCCCTAAAAAGATGTAGGTCTCATATATCTCATATATCTATTAATCAACTCCAAATATTTAACTACCAAATCTTCCACAATACACTTCCTTTTAAATATTTTAATTGCTTGCGCTGCACGCAACATCATTCTCGAGCGCACTACAAACATTGAAACAAGCCATTTAAAAAGATTTTATAAATAATATTAACAAAATTAAAAATTTTATAAATTTTATATAATTTTAGTATTCATCCCATTTTTTCTTAGACTTTATATAATAACAAATTCAATTTTTCAAATAAAAAAAAGTATTTTTCCTACAAACCAGTCTTAAAACCTTCTAATGTTGAACCCTTATTAAATCAAATATTTTATACTTTTATATAATTAATTTCAAAAAATAAATTATTATTTAGAATCCTTATTTAAAATTTTGTCTCTACAAAATTTTTGGTGTTTTTCTAATAACTTTCATATTTTAATGAAAAGTGAAAAATATTGCACTTTAATTCAAGTATACTTTTTCATAAAATTTATTTATATTGTTAGGTTATCCTTTCAATTGGTTTTAAAGTATAATTAGACTATGTTTTTATAATTTAATATAATTTATTTCATTTTAATTATTTTCACATTAAAATTGAATATAAACACATGTGAATCTTTTGATGATTTTTACTTTAAAAAACCTTGTTTTCTCATTTGGTAAACGAAAATTAATTTTAAATTAATTACTGCAAATTTTGTGCTTTAAATCTTGAAAAAATGGATTCCATAATTATAATTAGTGGGTCCTAATTATGTTAATAGTGGACATTTATTTTTTTCATTTTGAATAGTATCTTTAGTAATTATTTTTATTACCATGGTTAAAGGTAAATCGAGTAATTAAAGGTAAAATAATATTATAAAATTACCATAAAACTTATCAAAATCTTATTGGATGACTAAATTATACCCTTCATCTATGGTTCTAAATAGAGTCTGTTCATCGCCACTTTACCATGAATATGACATGAATATGATATAAATTAATGAATATGATGAAATGTCACACCCTCATTTAATATAATTATATTAATTTTAATATATGAATAACTATGAGTTAACATCGGTAATAAATAATCTCTTCAAATATAAAATAATTTTCTACATCATAAAATTTTATTTATAATGTGTATAGATTAAATAATTTCCATTAATGAAGACACAATAGTGATGCAGAAATTATTTTATTAATAGAAAGATCAAAGAATTGGTTTTAAAAATATTAAAAAACATATAATTTGAATTAATTAATGTGATCCACAAATTTTTTAGGTTCCTATGACATGTTGGTATTATATTAAATATTTTTGTTATTGTTATTCTTGGTGTGGAATTTATTTAAAATCAAATAATTGAATAGTGTCAAAATGGACACTATTGATATTTTATAAAAATAACATATTATTAAATTACATATAAATCAAAAAAATCTTCAAAAACTAAAAAGTTAAAAATAAAAGGTAAAAAATTTCATAAAGTGTCCAATTATGGACAATTGAAACCACATAAGTAAATATTTATAACCATTTCATATTTAGAATATTAAAATTAAATATAATTAATAAGGACAAATCCAAATGATAAGGTTTAAAATAAAATCATAAAATGTATAAATTTCATCGGTTGATGATATTTCGACCCATATTTTTTATCTTTGAATAAACTTACTTTTGATCCATTTTTAATTATAAATAAATTTATATTAATTTAATATTTTAAGATTTTCCTAAAGTACCCCTCCCCTCTCTTTTAAAAGTTAACTTCTCCTAATATTTAATTCCCACCTCCAAAGCCCTTTGTCATGGCCCACCCCTACCCAATTCTTCTTCCAACATAAAGCAATACATCCTAGACGCCATACTATGGGTAGAAATCTTGTCTATGGATCCCTTTTGGGAAAACCAAAAGGAGATACCTGAAAAAGAAGAGGTTAACACACCCTTGACTAATAGAAATTACAAGGTAAGGGTTAATTTCACAGTATCTATATTATATATAAAATATTATGTATAAGTATCTTTTGGGAAATCCTTATCATCAATTCCCATATTTATTAAAATTTAATTCAAACTATTATCGATAATTTTTTAAATTCCTTTTGACCCATTTATGACTTTTTTCAAAACGTTTTAAAAGAAATATTTTCATTGTTTTCAAAATGAGGTACTTTATAACCATTTTAAAAAATTATGGAAAAAACGTTTTTTAACTTATACAGTTAAAGAGGCTATTTTACACTATTTTTATGCCTTCTCATTTTGAATATTACCTTACAATCTTATAAGGTTATTTTCGAAAAAAATGATTCTTTTTATACTTGTACGACTTCTAAATGATTTCAATGTAGAGAAGGGGTATTTCTCTCAAATAGTTTAAATAAATTTATTATATTATTTCAATCTATGTAAAAATATATTTTTCAATTTTGTTATTGATTGAGGTGGATTTATTATGATATAATCTTCCATATTGTATTGATGGTTTTATGATATGTTTTACTAGGGATGTGATATTTTTTTATCATTAATTTTTTATGGTATTAATATTTCATATGATAGTTATAATATGAATGTTTACGTTATGTTTCATCATTTTCATAAGAGGAATGCATACAACATAGTAATTAATGGGTGAGGCCAGATATATCTCCTTGATGCTTTGGTAGGTCTCATGAGACAAACTAGTGTCTTGGCACATGACCTTGATGGTATAGTAATGGTCTTGGAACGAGGCCTTGAAAAAATGGTTATGATGCCCGAAATTATGCATTTCTTCATTATGAAATTATTTATTGATATTTCATGTTATTATTCAACTTATATAATATCTATGTGAATGTTAAAATGGAATTATTTGATTTATTCTTTCCATACTATCCTAAAGATTATGTTTGAAAGGATTGTGTTTCAGTTTTATACTTTGCCTTAAAAGATTATACTTATTTATGATAGCTTACGTGGTAATGTTTATTGTTACCAAGCATCTGAGCTCACCACTTTATTATGTTTCATTTTTCCCCAGGATGTGAAGAAGTATATTATGATTCACCTGTAGGGATATTTTAAGGGATATGATATTTTTCAAAGGGGATAATATGCTGTTTTTAATTTCAAATTTAATTTAAAACATATATTTTTATCTAATATTTCCATTTCTACTAAACTAATCACCCCTTCATGGTTTTATTTTATTCTAATCATTCTAATGTAGTAAAATAATTCATCGAATTTTGGTAACATGGGTCAGACTATTACATTTGGTATCATAGGAAGCTTACTAGAAACCCTAGAAACTAGATTTAGAAAAACAATTTTTAAGGAACATTACACTAATATAGACTTTGAGGGAAACTATATAAGAACATCCTTGAATTTTGTTAATGTAGATATTTTGTGTGTATTCCCAGAAAATACATCCATGTATGGATACTACAAGTGGATGTGTTTCTGGAATAAATGTACCTTGGAGTAATAACTCTAATAAGGTGTTCCGGTCTTGACCTGGGGTATCCTGGTACAAGACAACATGCCATACTGCACACCTAATTTGAAACTCCTAGGGTATATTCTTAGGGTAACTCACATTTTATTTGTGAACCATTATGAAGTATTTAAAAATAAATGTGTACCCAAAGAAACCTTTTTTATGAATATTGATTAGATATGAAATTTGTTTTAAATATGTTGAATAATTTTCTAGTTTGGAATTATGGATTTCGATTCATAACCTAATCTAGTGTATTCTATTATTTAAAAATGGAACCTAGTGGAAGGAATGGAAACAGTATCAACACACATAATCCATGTAGGGATTTACCTCCTATGTAAGATAATGATAGTGGAGAAGGTGATACAACTTGCACTGAACAACTTATAACCATAATGGGACAACTAAATCAGGTTATGAATAATAACCTTCCATGTATGGAGCAGCCTGATCCACATTATGGAG
The DNA here is from genome assembly GCA_963277665.1 of Viscum album. Lineage (NCBI taxonomy): Eukaryota > Viridiplantae > Streptophyta > Magnoliopsida > Santalales > Viscaceae > Viscum > Viscum album. The sequence continues at coordinate 2,122,695,604 of OY728123.1, read as the reverse complement.
GATCAATATTAGACCGCCTCATGATGGAACAACCCCCAAAATTCAATGGTAATACAAATCCTTTTGTAGCTAAGCTTGGGATAAGATCCTTAGAGAAATCATTTCTCTCTTTGGGGAGTAACGAAAGAGAAAATGTTATTATGGTAGTCTATTGCCTATTAGGAGATTAAGATCAATGGTGGTCATTAATTAGAAACGTGAAAGAGTATGAATAGGTACCAAATATTGAATGGAGGGAATTTAAAAGAACTCTTCCTATAAAAATACATTCCTCATGTTCTACGAGAGGATATTGAGCGGAAATTGCTGAGTCTGTGGATGAAGGATTATGAGAATGATGAAAAGTGTGAAGCTAACTTCACAAGGTTAGAAAGGCATACTGAAGACTACGTACATAACCTAAGAAGAATGTTTGGTCAATTGTTTTATGAATTAAAACCATTCCTCTTATGATAATTGTTCTAAAAATATTTTTAATCATACGAAGATATAAACTCATGTGTTTCCAAGACAGAAGATTAATTCTCAAAGTCTTATGAATTTGAAGTATTGCAAGAGAATAAGAGGGCCGAAGAACACTCTAGAAATGGAAATATGGGGAAGAAGGATAATGTTGATATTCCACCCTATAGTAATTGTGAGAAGAAACACATCAAAACATTCCTAAAGGGGATGAGAGTTTGTTCAAAGTGTTGAGAAAATTCCCCCAAGCTAGAGATTGTAAGGGTAATAATGAAGCTATCAATTCTCATTGCTACAATTATAAATAGAAGGAAAATTATGCAAATGATTATCCAATGTGTCAAAGAAACTTTCCCCAAAAAAGGCCAATAGAGGAAGGACAAGATTTTGAGATCAGAACTGCTAAGTTTGATGTTCTTAATGACGTTTTGTAATGTTCTACAATCATCTCCTCTAATTTTGGAAAATATTTATTTGATTTTGGATCCTGTCATTCCATTATATCTTCCCAGTTTTAAATAAAAATTAGATATTTCCATTTCACATTAACAAGTTCGCTTTCACTCAAAACCCATAACTGGTGTCCCATTGTAACTAATATGTTCAGCTAGTTCCCATTATGGAATATTAACATGCATTGTATGTTGAATTTATTATCATACCTATGGTGGAATTTGATATTATACTTGGTAGGGATTGGCTATCAAAATATGATGTAAAAATTTATTTCAAGAATAAGGAAGTTACTATTTGTGAGGATGATGTAGAATCCATTTTCATTAGAGAAGAGACTTCATCACCTGATTCTTATCAAAATCCACCCCAAGTATCTTTTCTAAATGAGATTATTGGGGAGGAAGAGGAAATAAAATCTAGGGATGAAGAAATAAATATTCAAATTAAGGATGTACCTATTGTAAAGGAATACGTTGATGTTTCCCCCCAATGGTTTACCTGGACACCTCTAGAGCATGAATTTGGGTTCTCTATTGATTTTATCCCTAATGAAACACCAATATAAAAGAATCATTATAGAATTGCCACTTTGGAATTTGTAGAGTGAATGAAACAACTATATGATTTGAGTAATAAAGTATTTATTCACCCTAGTGTTTTTTCATTGGGAGACCCAGTTATTTTTGTTATGAAGGAAGATTAATCAATGAGGCTACACATTGAATATAGATAAATCAATGCTATTAAAATAAATAAAAACTATCCTCTATCTAAAATTGATGATTTTTTTGATCAAATTTATAAGGCTCTATATTTTTTAAATATTGACCATCATTATAGATCTCGTGAATTGTGTACAAAAAATGAAGATCTTCCAAAGGCAACATTCCAAATGAGGTATGGTCATAAGAATTTAAAATAATGCCATTTGGATTGACTAATTCACCCTTTATTTTCATAGATCTAATAAACTGGGTGTTCAAGGAATATCTTGATTATTTTTTCATCGTATTTATTGACAATATCTTGGTATACTACAAAAGCTACGAAGACCATGAGAACCACTTACAGATTGTTCTAAAGACTCTTATATGAAATGAACTATATGGGATGTTTAGAAACTGTGAATTCTAGATTCAGAAAATATATTTTTTTGTCCATATTGTCTCCAATGATGGGATTTATGAAGATCTTTCAATTAGAAATGAAATTTTAAGAATGGTCAGCACCAATGAGTATAATTGAGGAACACTATTATATTAGTTTAGCAGGTTAATATCGATGTTCCATGAAGAATGTTTCCTAATTAGAAAACTCATTAACCAAGCTCACATGTAAAGGGGTTAAATTCATTAGAACCAACGATTGTGAAGAATATTTTTCAGAATTGAAGAGAAGATTAGTCAATTATATTATCATGACTCTACCATCTGGAAATGATGAGTTTGTGATTTATAGTTACAAATCAATTAAAGGAATCATATGTGTATTTATAAATAATGATATGGTTATTGATTACACATCAAGGTAATTAAAAATTCATGAACAAGACTACCCAACTCATGATCTAGAGTTAGCAGTAGTAATATTTTCTCTAAAGATATGGAGACACTATCTCTATATTGAATGATTTGAGATATGTTATAATCATAAGAGTTTGGAATATATTTTCTCATAGAATGAACTCAACATGTGAAAAATTATATGACTTGATATACTCAAGGATTATGATTGCACAATACAATACTACCTATAGAAAGAAAATAAGGTGGTGGATTCTCTGAGTTGACAATTTGATGGACTTCTAAAAAATGAGAGTTTAATGGGATCCTATGTTTATTGATATAGTAAAGTTGGATATGGGAAATATCATAGAAGGTGAAACATCACTACATTTTCAAATGGTTGAAACACCTTTATTATTAAATTGGATTAAAATTTAACAGTTTGATGATGAGGAGCTTCAAAATAAAATTAAATCTCTGAATGATGGGAGACTGATTGAATTAGTTTTTGAATATGGTACTTTGAAATCTGGGAATAGACATTGTGTTCCTACTGTACCTGAGCTAAAAAGGGGTTTCTTGGATGATTCTCATGGCTCCAATTTCTATATACACCGTAGTGGCACTAAGATGTATAGATATTTGATGGAACATTTTTGATGGGACAACATGAAGAGGGATATTTATAATTATGTGTCAAGATGCTTGGTTTTCCATAAAGTGATGGATTTAAGACAAAATCCTAGAAGTTTCATGCAACCTCTTTATATACCTACGTAGAAATGGAATGATATTACGATGGAATTTTTCATGGGGCTACCAAACACTCCCAGAAGAAATGATGTGATATGGGGTATTGTTGATCATATTTACAAATCAACACATTTTCTTGATATAAGAGATGATTTACAACTTTAATGTTTAAAAAGACTATATATTAATGAATTTGAATGAATTAATTTTATATCCCTATTAATTGTTTTTTCTGCTATCCACAATTTATATCAAAATTATGGAAAATTCATCAGAAGGCCCTACATACTGATCTTTTTTTGAGTACATCCTACCACCATCAAACTAATGGACAATCATAAAGGACTATTTAACTATTAGAAGACATGTTGGGATCTCTCTCCCTTAAATTTCAAGGTATTTGGGATCTATATTTACTTATGGTAGAATTTTATTATAATAATTACTTCTATTCAGGTATGCAGATGGCACTATAAGAAGAATTATATGGAATGATATGTCATACACTAACTTTCTAAGATGATTTTTTTTAAATAAATTTTTATCTAAGAACATGTTGAGAAAACGATAGAAAAGCAAAAAACTATCTAGACCCATATTCAAATATCATAAAGTGGGAAAAAGAGATATATCGATAACTGAGGGAAGGATTCAGAATTTCAAGTGTGAGATCATGTTTTCTTGAAGGTATCTCTATGGAAGGGTGTCATACAATTCAGTAAAAAGGGTAAATTAGTCATAGGTATATAAGACCTTTTGAACTCTTGGAACAAATAAGAGCTTTAGCTTACTGTTTGACAATTCCTCTAAGTCTCTCCAAAGATCTTGATGTGTTCCAAATATCAATGTTAGGTATATAAATGCCATAACCAAAGAATGTACTCTTATAAGATGAAATTGAATTGGAACCTGATACGTCTTATTGTGAAGATACTATAAAAATTCTTGATACCCGATAAAAAGTGTTGAGTAATTTGATGACTCATTTGGTAAAGGTTCTTTAGAGAAACTATAAAACAGGAGAGTTGATGTGGGAACCTAAAAAACTAATGATGGGAAACTACTTGAATATTTTTCTGAAGTGATATTCTATAAATTTATAGGAAGATTTTTTTTGAAGTATGGAATCATTTAACACCCCAAGCTTACATTGTACAGTTCCTTTTTAATAATTTAATTTCTTGGACTGCATGCAACATCGAGCTCGAGCACACTAAGACCATTCAAACCAGCCATTTAAAAAGATTTTATGAATAGTATTAACCAAATTTTGAATTTTATATATTTTTTATTGTTTTAATATTAAAATATTTGTTCATAGATATTATATGAGAAAAAATGCAATTTTTGGAATAAAAGAAGTATTTTAAAAAAAAGGGACTTCTACCGACATTTAATGGTGAAACATTTTTAAATATAATATTTTTTCACATTTATAATTTAAATTAGACAAAATTAACTTCTTATTTTGATGTTTGGAATATAAATTTAGTTTGTAAAATTTTCTGGTGTTTTTTTGAGAACTTTTTTATTTCAATTAATAGTGGAAAATATTGCCCTTTAATTCCAAATTGCTTTTTCATCGTATCTATTTATATTTCTAGATTGTCCTTTTAATTGGTTTTAAAGTATATTTATATTATTTTTTTATCATTTAATATAATTTAGTTCATTTGATTTATTTTTACATTTAAATTGAATATAAACACATGTTAATCTTTTGATGATTTTGACTTAAAAACATGTTTTCACATTTTGTCATCGAGAATTAATTTTAAATTAATTACTACAACTTCTCTATTTTAAATCATGAAAAATGGATTCAATATTTATAATAAATGGGTCCACAATATGTTTATAGGATACATTTATTTTTTAGCATTATAAATAGTAACTTTAGTAATTATTTTTATTACTATGGATAAATATAAAACGAGTAATTAAAGGTAGGAATAATACTATAAATTTATTTTAACAACTATCAAATTCATATTGGATCACTATATTATACTATTATCATCTATGGTTCTAGATGAAATTATTTAATATCCGCTTTACCATGAATATAAGATTAATATGATATAAATTAATGAATGTGACAAAATTTCACACTTTCATTTTATATAAGTATATTAATTTTAATAAATAGATAAAAAGAAGATAACATCATATATAGGTAATATGTGGAAACATTAAATAATTACCTACATCATATAAATTTAATTATAATTTCTACATGTTAAATAATTACTATTAACGATGACAAAATAGTGATGCATAAATCATTCTATTAATAGAAATATAAAAAAAAACGGTTTTTAAAACTCTAAAAAAATAATTTGAATTAATTGAGGTTATAAAAAAAATTTATAAGTTAATATGAAATTTTTGGAGTATATTAAATATTTTTATTCCAAGTTATCATTGGTTTAAATTTTATTTAAAGACAAATAAATAAATACTGTCAAAATGGATACTATTGATATTTTATAAAAAATAAAACATTTTTAAATTTTTTAAAAATCATAAAAATATTTAAAAATTAAAAACAAAAAATTTTAAGGTCTAAAATTTCATAAAAATTAAGATTATAGACAATTTACACCACATAATAAAATATTTATAACAATTTAATTTTTATAATATTAAAATTAAATAGAATTAATGAATAACGATAAATAAAACTAATATGGTTTAAAATAAAATCAAAACACGTCGAAATTTCATTGGATGATGATATTTAGACACATCATCATATTATCCTTGAATTAACACACTTTTGATCCATTTTTAAATGAAAATTAATTTATATTAATTTAATATTTTACGATTTTCCTAAATTGCCCCTCCCCTCTCTTATAAAAGGTCACTTGTCCTTATATTTAATTCACACCTGAAAATCCCTTTGTATTTTCCAAACCATGCCCACTTCTCCTCACAAGTTCACTCACTACATCTTAGAGGACATACATTGGGAAGAAATCAATTGTACAGAGCCCTTTTGTGAAAACCAAAAGTATATTCCTGAAAAAGAGGAGGTTAACACACCCCCGACTAATGGAAAGTACAAGGTAAGGGTTAATTTCACAGTCTATAACTGATATTTCCTATATTTAAGTATCTACTAGTATATCCTTATCATCCATGTACATGTTTTTTAAAATTTAATTCAAAATATTATCAACAATTGTTTAAAGTCATTTTTACCCAAGTATGACTTTTTACAAAACGTTTTGAAAGGAATATTTCTGTCATTCTATAAATGAGGTACTTTATATCCTTTTCAAAAAAAATTAAGGAAAGAATGTTTTTTTAATTATAATATGAATGTGTCTATTTTCCACCATTATGACACATTATCATTTTGATTCTTTCCTTACTATCTTATAAGGTTATTTTCAAAAGGAATGTTTTCATTTATAATTACACGGATTCTAAATGATTTCAAAGTAAAAAAGGGGATATATATCTCATAGAGTTTTAGTGATTTTATTATATTATTTTCATCTATATCAACATTTGTTGTTAGATTTTTTTCTTGATTGAGGTTGATTTATAATGATACAATCTTTCACATTGTTTTGATGGTTTTATGATATGTTTGAATGTGGATGTACTATTTTTGTACCATTCATGTTTTGTGGTATTAACATTTCATACTCTAGTTATAATATGTATATTTATATTATGTTTCACAGTTTTCATAATAGGAATTCATTGGACTTAGTAAGTGACGGTCGGGGCCCACAATAGCCTCTCAATACATTGGTAGGTCTCATGAGACAAACTAGTGTCTTGGAACATGGCCTTGATGGTATGGTAATGGTCTTGGTACAAGTCCTTCATGGTATGGTTATGATGTTCTATATTATGAATTTACTCATTAACAGATGTATTGATGTTTCATGTGATTATTTGATTAGTAGAATATCCATGTGAAATTTTAAATTGAATTATTTGATTTATTCTTGCCATATTATATTGATGATTATGTTTAAAAGGATTGTGTTTTTGTTTTATAACTTTCATTAAAAGTTTAATATTATTTATGTTATCATCTGCTATAATGTTTATACTTACTTAGAAATTGAGCTCACCCCTTTCTTATCTTTCTTTTTTTCCTAGGTTACGTAGAAGTATATTATGACGGAACTATAGGGATAGTCTATGGGACATTACGTTTTCAAGGGGGGATAATAGGTTATTTTTCGTTCAAGCTGTAATGTAATAGTTATGTTTTATCTTGTATTTCCAAGGATACTAAACTAATCTGTCATTCAGGATTTGATTTCCTATGATCATTCCAATATAGTAAAATAAAAAACCAAATTTGGGTATCTAGGGTTGGGGCCTAACATATGGCATAGCCAAAATCTCACCTAAATCATCATCAATTGTATTTATACATTCAAAAATCTATAGAGAATAAAACATTTAGAGTGATACCAATCACTATTGAAAAAAATGTACATTAAATCACAAAAACAGACAAAATCCTGAAGAATTATCTCAAACCATAATGTAATCCTGAGAATAAGCCCCATATGGGTATTGTATCCTAACCAAGAGTTTTATAAAATCATTGTCAGCTCCTGAGATGTTATATACCTCATTTTATTCCTTATATCAAAAAATGACTATATCACTATTGTGAAATCTCCCCTCCTATAATGAAGAACACAAAGAGGGAATCCAATATTATATAAATGTAAATATTATGGGGTACAACCATATATTATTCTATGTATATATCCACTCTAAGGATAATCATAAGGTTATGACCAATGCACCAAACATTGGTTTGATCCTTCAACCACAACATTAATGTAACTGTATCCCCTTAAAATAATAAAGTGTAATCAATAGGGAACTCCTATATGAAATAAGTATCGAAAACACACACCAAAACATAAGGATTATCCTAAAGGCCAATGTTGAAAAAATCACCCCAAAAATAACATTATAATACAAAAATATAGCACAGTATTTTTAACAACCATGAGTCCTAGATTCAACTCAATTTTCAAGGGTAATTAATGGTTAATTTGTTCTTACGCCAAAATGGAAACCTAAAAAGTATATCAATCCCACTAACTAACACGTCATCTAGAGAAAAATCACATATAATATTCCTATACTATCATGGAACATAATTCACTAGGTAATAACAATAATTAAACTATAAATAAAGGCTCTTACTTAATAATTCAAGTTTTTAAAAAATATACATAAATCTCATGAAGTTAAAGAAACAAAATAGTTAACCAAAACAAATCCCTTTTCTTTCCATTAAAAAGTAAAAGCCAGAAATATATTTTAAAAAAATTTGACAAAGGAATCACATGATGGAATGTGAACACTAGGCCCATTGAAATAAAAACTCAATAAAAACATTTTTAAAGACCCCTGTTATATTTAAAATATAATTTCAAAACAACCTCATAAATCACAACTTTAATTTAGAAATTTCAACTAAATCCATTTCTTTTAGACTTATTATTTTAAATATAACTCACTCTAAAAATTTAATTTAATTTATTTAGGAATTTATATATAAAAATTACATTTGAAAAAATAAATTTAATATCATATTAAAAAATGAAAATCCATTAACATTATAGAAAACAACTTATTTGGTCAACAAAATCTACAAAATAGGTCACGGTCACTCATTTTACCAAGGTGGAACTAAAAAAATCATTTAACAATCTATATGGACCTTATTGACTATTATGTATACATGGAAACATCCCAATTTATAAGGGGATATCATATCATGCCACATAATCATAATAATAATAATTATAATAACAACAACTTGAAAATATAATACAATCCAAATGATCAAGAGAACCATTACATTAAATTGACCTACCATAATCATGGAATCAAATTATAATCCAATCTCATACTGACCTCCATTAGGCCAATAAGCTTATATCACAACCAAACACACCCATACATTAGTAATTTAATTAATTAAAACATAAATATCAATATGGAATATGAAACATAAAATCTATAAGTAGTTATGATGATGCTAAACTGCGGAGTGATTGGTTACAATACACTCCTAACACCCACCCATTCCTATGATACATGAAATACCTAAATTATGAACTCAAATCAATAGTAAATTTTAAGAAATTAATATAGATATAACATATAAAAGAATATATGACATACCTTAAAAAAATGTTTTAAATGGAATAATAAAATCCCCTAAATTTCTATTTACATGCAACATATTAATGCCACATAAATATGAATTTATTTAACCATGATCTAGTCGAATAAAATCCTAAAACCTTAAAATCATCTAACCAAAATTATAGAGAAGGAATCGGAAGGATTTAATAGAGAATAGGAGGGAAAATTACCTTGATCAACAATGGGTAACACCTCTAATATGTTCTCTAATGAATTGAAAGCTGAAAGGAACCAACATGGTAGAAACAATGTGGATAGGTTGGCTATATTTTCTCCCATATTGACAATACCTACTAAAAAACTAGGGGTGATAGCTCTCAAATGACGGTTCATACCCAATATTGGTTTTTTGTGAAACCACACTATGTACCAAGTATAATTCCTTTGGCTATATAGTTTTTAACTAGGTACCTAGTAGAGGACCACCAACCACATGATGACCTAACCTATGATATTTTCTCCCTGTTCGATCCATTGGGAACCTTGTTGTCTTGGATAGGGTATCTGGTGGAACACAAAACCCCATATTTCTCTTTTTTGATCACCAAACACCCAAGAAATCACTTTAATTATTTTTAATAATGAACATACACCTCTAGAAAATCTAATTAATATTTTTAACAAGGTCTAGAACATCCTTTTTATGATATGAATTTACAAATTCAAATTCACCCATCCACTATATTAATGGGAATCTAACACTTATTTTATTTCACTAACATGTAATGGAATGTGTTATTAGAAAACCCTCACCGTAATGGTTATTATCCTCAATAATCATTGTTGAACATCCATCTATAAATCTTAACCATTAGTGGTTGTAAACTAATCACCATCTAACTATCTCTTATAAATGAATTCCCATCCCAAGACTGATAATGAAATCCAACACCCAAGAACGCAATTCAGAAAAAGACTCATTACATGATTATCAATACTCCTGCTATTATTTCCAAAATCATCAAACCTCACTAATTCAACTTTACTTTTATCTGTGCATTTTTATTTAAAAATTCAATTCTTCTCACCAGATCACCCCACTCATATCCACTAAGAATATGTCTTGATAGTGAAAAAAATAATCTATTGATTTCCAAAACATAAAAAATAGTAGGAAAAATCAATCCTTATATTAGGGTTCTCCCCACTATAACCATCAAATAATAAAGTTTGATTCCATATTGTAACACTCATGACCTAAATCAATCATACTAGGTCAGAGTGCCACATGTCGTTATGCATGTCTCCTCATATGTAAGATGTTTTTTGAATAGAACCGAGGGAACGAATGGTATATAGGGGAGAGTATACCGTCCATATCAAAAGTTTTACATCAGAATAACCAAAATAAATGAAAAATAATAGATAAAAATCACATAAAAGTGTATAATAATACTGTTATAATAGATGTTACTATAGGGTTCTAAGTCAAAAAAACAAATCGAATAGGGACCCCCAAATTTGAAGGTCAAACTGGGGGTGATAAATAAGAAAACATAAAAAAATAGTGTGGCATCATTCCAATGTATATAATGGTATCACTAGAAAATATGCACTCTATATCTTAATTCCCATGTCACTTTGTATTTTTCTTTTCCTGGATCCATGATCCTGAATTTTTCATGCACATCAATATTCCATTATAGTGTGTGGTTATAAACCCAGATGGACACTGCCAATGTTTCCTCAATATAAGTTCACATATATATGATATGTATTCGATGATATTAGGTAAATTTGGAAGAAAACAAAAATCAATTATGTGATGAGGGGTCGTGTACTAACAAAGTCACCTAAAACCCTTACTGTACCTACTTTGTCTCCATACTGGAAGGGATTTCATAATTCTAGATTCAATATTTAGATAATACCAATATTTCACATAAGGATTAGATCACCAAGGTATTTGTATGTTGAATTTGTTACACCTTAATAAAATAATTCCATTCTAACATTTAAGGGATAACTATTCTCCCTCATTAAGGAGTTGTCAGCTAGATCACCCAACCAAGAGTGGTTTAAGGGTTATCATATTCACATGATGGTACATCCACTAGGAATATGTCAAATCATAAGGAAAATCTCAATATAGTATGTTTAATTCCCCAATGGTACAATGTGTCCAGCTCTGACTCGTTCCATCAACACAACATACATCTCACCCTTACTCATACTAGCACCTTAGAGATCATCACATCATACCCCAAATTGTACCATAGTTATTGTGCAAACCACATTCTAACTCATGGATCTATACCATTTTGCATGTAAAATTATAATCATCATGTCATTCCATATCCAAAAACTCACCATCACAAAGCCATCATTCAGTAGTCTCGTACTAGTACTCCCCTTATAACAAGTCAATCAGTCATCCCAAAACAAACTACTATCTTGACACCAATAAAAATGTTTAAAAAATCCCTGGATAATACATAATAAGGGACAACATATAATAAAAAATAATAATTTATAAAATAAAGCTTCTTATGTAAATACACACAATCATATAAATACCAGAAAAGAATATTTAGCACGGTATACACATGCGAGCACAATAAAATCACAACATGAAACTATATACAAGGTCCCAAAAAGATATAGACTTCCTACCTCAAGTGAATTTTTGAAAAATATTAACAGCCACCATGATTAATCACCTAAATCAAGCACACCCACTAATAATTCATATAAATAATCCAAATTCATTGTAAATGGTATTCTAGAAAAATATTTAATAAGAGGGGAATGACAAGGGATTGATATATATTAGGCTTACATAACGATATTGACGATAACATGTAGATATAAATATATTTGAGTGAGAGGGTGATTGAAAATAGATATAGGATTTGATCCTTAAATGATCCAATTATTATCTATTAGATCATAAGGGAATACATGCATCATTCCATAACAACCCAAATATGTTATTCAGTCATATTGAAAAAGTTTAAATTTAGATATATAAATAAGAAAAGAGGATAATGAGTACATAACATTAATTGACATGACCAAAATCCTCTAGATACACCAAAATTGGAGTTTGTGGGGGGACAATTTTCTTAAAACCACCACTAGAGTACCTATGATCAAGATCTATTGGAGTAGCAGGATGATTGAGGAGTTTCAAGGAGTTTTTGGTTTTAAAATCCAATTTTTTATTATTTAAAACTTCATCCATAATTTGGTAAACTAGTTTTCTAAACCATGAATCATCCATGTGAAGATAAATCCCTCTTTTGTGAACCCACACAGTTTGTCCACATGGCTAGGTAAACTATGAACCAACAGTCTGTTTTTCTTTTTTGCTAGGTTAGAGGGATTTTTTAGGAGAGTAACATGGTTATCTCTATATATGCTCTCTACACTATCATTATTCAACTTGTTATATAGTTTAATTGGGATAATAACATACTTTCCCCTAATAGTGAACCAACTGTGAACCCACATAAAGGCCCATTAAACAATGATAACTAACCAAAAGATATTGGAGACCTCACTAATGAAAATCATAACTAAAAAGACTCAAAAAAGTATAGAATGTAATGTGTATGGTACCTAAAAATTCAAGGATGTTAAAATCTCTCCCTCCTAAGTATTCTTGTCCCCAAGAAGTTCCTTTGGAGTTATTACTCAGGAATGTAAGGCCGCTAATCTTGTACATAATATTATCACTCCCAAGTATCCTATTGGATTCATCCATACTATCACATAACAATAAAAAGTTGTAAAATGTTTAACTAAAAATCTTCTTACTCGAGTCCATAATTCATACATGTCACTCCACAAACAATGAATCATGTTATAAATCAACATCCTCACAACTGATCACATGAATATGGTCGAGATCGTACCTTCAGAGTAATGAAACATGGAACATGTTTTTCATACCTCAATATAATTGAGGAAGATCTAATCCATAATCTATTATTCTAACATGTTCTGTGAGCTCAAATGGTCCTAAAAACCATGGTGGAACGTTCCCTTTCATTCCAAAATGATGCATCCCTAACCGAGGATACACCCATAATAAACTCCAATCGTCAATAGAAAACTCAAAAGGTAATATCCTCTAGTTGAAAAATGATCACTAGATACTCTATTTATGATACCATCTACTCCATGTATGTCTCTATTTAAGATTTGGTGAAATTTTGGAGTTTTTTGTCCTTTTTTTAACCAGTGTTATGAGTCTGAAGAGAGTTACACTAGTTCCTAGTATGTGTTACATAAGTGTAGGATACTCCACCTGAAGAGAGAATTCATGATGTAAATTGAAATTTTATGGTATGAATTTCTCAAGAAGTCATACCTTGTAAAACACTTTTTCATTGTATATTAGTCAGGTCACACTATAAAACTATAATATACATTGTAAAATAGTTCTACATTTTAAAATTTATTTTTAGTTGATTGTATAATAAGGAAATAAATTATTCATCATATGTGGGATTCAATGAATTAAGGAAATAAATTCTTTATTTACATCATGAATTAGACTCACCCAATAATTAAAACTCCTGCACCTACTTTCTGAAAATGTGTTCTTCATTCCTTACACCTTTTACCCTTCCATGGATGATGTTTTAGAGTTCCTCTACGATACATAGGCTCATTACATTGGATATTATCATTATATATCTATAGATATAAGGTAAGAATTTTAGTTCATAATCCCCTTCTTGTCTTCTCTGTTTTCCCAAGATAAGAACCCTAGATCGTACCAACAAATATCGATCAAGATTTGGATGTTCGTTATTTTTTGTTTTTGGGTTCTTTTGAAAGTTAGGAGGAAATTTAATATACCACAAACAGTGATGAATTTTCTACATCGACACTCCTTCAAAGGTTGGTGGTATAAAACAACTAAAATTACTCTATTTTTGATTGAATTAGTATGGGAAATAATTGGAGACCTAGGATTCTCATACATTATTTAGAATAATATTCATTACATTACACAAACACACACATGAGGACCATAATATTATAGTGTTTTTGGAGACTAGTTACACAATATTCTAATTTGGTAAAAGATATTTAACTAATCCCATAAATAACTCTCCCCTTAGTACTCTTAAAAATCATTCTATACTTAAAACAAATATTTATATCCTAGGGAATGTAAAAATAAGAAATAGTGAGCTCAGATGCTCAATAAGGGTAAATAAGTGAGATATGTATGCTTAACATGATTATAATAGTATGAGAACATGTGAATAACATTTGAAAACCATACCCTATTTATCAAAGATCATAATATTGATCCATGTAATAAATATTTTAAGTTCATAAGATATGAATCATAAAGTAATAAAAAAACATGATCCACAAGAACATTAAATTGTAATAAGGCATAGGTTTGTAGCATACACATCAGCTTATAAAATTGTGAACATATATAAATAGAAATAGGTACACTCATTATGTTAAGGATGTGAAATAATGTCCCAAAATGAAATTAGACATGCAACCAGACCCATAAATAACATTATAGACATGAAAGATAGGTCCAAACATAACAATTTGAACATGTAATCATGTTCCAACATTACATTCTGAACATTTAAATGACTTCCATTATTCACATTTTGAACTTGTAATAAGGTTCACACATAAAAATGTGAACATGGAATTAGTTTCACACATAACATTGTGAACATGTAATTATGTTACTATATAACATATTTACTCATGAGATATTCATATTGAAACAATGTATCAGAGATAGATATAGTTCCTACTCATCATATAATGAAAATTAGACATATATGTTCCATAAGATCATAAAAATTCATTATATCATTACCCATGAAATGAAATTGGTTTCATTAACATTTTACCGTATCATAACTAATACAAAAGTGAAAATTTTCATAATCATTTCATCATTAATTAGAGTATAAACCTTGGAAAAAAGAACAGGGTTTCAAAATAAGTTTGTCATGGTATAACCTATGGAAGAGAATCAGGTTTTATAAAAATATTTTAATGATATAAAATTCAGTTAAAGAATTGTAATGACCAAATCATTTATGAATCAACTTCCATTTATTTTAATGACTTATATATATATATAAAACACATGCATTCTTTTTCTGTTAGGATTAAATGACCATTAATTATCATTATCATTGATAATATAGTCGTTGAATGGTGATCACATGACGGATATAAATATAATGTTTTAAAAAAATCATTTCGACAAAGAAAAATGAGAGGATGGCCTCATCTAGTAGACTAGGGATGTAAAAAGCTCATTTTTTGAAGCTTGTAAAAGAGTTAGCATCACTGGTCTTCGCTCTTGATGAAGACCAAGCTGAGCTTCAACCTGTTAATCTTGAATGGAATCACCTATGGGAGAATGTCAAGGTAATATAGACTACCACCTGGGTGATGTTATCCGAGCCGCCCCAAGAGTCTATCACTAACACACACTTTACCATTAGGTCCTATGTGGTTGTTATAATGGGTTATGTAACAAGGTATTAGTTAATTATTATATAATACCTTTTTATAAATAATAGACATATTCCATCAATTCCTTTATTGGATTATACATTCTTAAAAAAATGATGAATTTGATAAATTGATTCTCTGGGTAAAAATGATACTTTTGAGAAATATATACATTATTATATTAAACTAATATTTTTTTATCAATAATACTATAAAAATAATTATTATAAATTATGATTATATCAATTTATTATATATAAATTATTAAAAAATTAGTTTACTAAGAGTTATATTTTTATACAAAAAAACAGAAAGTGTATTTTTTAAATTAAAGAATTTATTTTAAGGAATTAATTAATTTTTAAACGAAATATTATTTTAATAAAATATTATTATCGAATTAAATTTATTAATAATAAATGATTATATAATTTTTACGAAGTCAAATGAACATCTTCTCAAGGTTGGAAGATTGTTTTTGTCAAAACCCACGAATTTTCATTAAATATCGGTTATCATTTTGAAAGTGAAAATTCACATATTTAAATGTTTAGTTAGATAAAATAAATATTATTTTTGTTATCATGATGTTGAAATTATATAACGGTGAAATATTTTTAAATTTCTGAGACAGCAGAATTTTTGTGTAAAAATTCAATACCCTATAAATAAAATATGCGTTTTAGGACATCATAATGACCCCAGAAGATTTAATAAATAATATAATCATTATTTTAGGCCCAATACATATTTTACCATTAAATTAATGTGATTTTAGGTTTTTTTTATTTATTTTATAAAGCATTAGTGTATCCTCCAAGACATATACAACATTTAAGATTTTAAAATCATTTCCTTGAAAGTGTGACTTACCACCACATAAGAAAGGAAAATATTTTAATATATTCTGCCCTTTGAATTATAAATTTTTTTTCTACTCTCAATTTTTGATAATCATGGGCAAAAAGTAGGTAATTTTTGCTGGTTTTCAATATTTAATTATATAGATTCCAAAACCTATGTTTGTGAAATATTAACGAATTCACCTCTCATTTCATATATAAACCCACCCAACTCCAACTTCTCTTCACTAAAAATACTCTTAGTTCGTCCCTACTCAAATCTCTCCTATATATAATCCATTTAAGTCATCCCAAGCTCTGAATAAGATTCTCTTCAAGATTTTGAAGTCACATAGTCATGTAAGGGATCCTCACTTTCCTTCTTTACTCATTTTTGTCCATGATTCCATATATTGTTATACCATTTTATTTTCAATTAAAAATTTTGGGGTATGATTTAAAAACTCCCCCATAATTACCTATTTATTTTTTAATTATGAGGTTCCCATTTATCCCTCATTAATACATTCTATGTACACTAGTTACCATGCCGAAATTTCGTAAGCGTTATTCCATTTCTCTTCTTTCTTCATGTCTCTTCATTATGTTACGCTATCTATTTACAAATAAATTGTATTGGGATATGTATTTATATAAAACTTTTAATTTATATTTATTTTATATATTATTAGTGTCCCCATTATCTCTCATTAATCTTTTTTATTAATTTTTTATGATGTCGTTATGTTGCTGAAATTGCACTGCAATTTGCAATGCCAAAATCATTGTGTATTGAATACCATGTCGATTTACCTACAAAGGGTATTAAACTTTATGCACATATAATTATTAATTACAGAATTCCATGTATTTATTTTATATTTCCATTATCAGGGAATAAATTATGATGTTTAATGAATCCATGTTTTATGATTTATGTGGCACACTTAAGGATGAGATTGAAATGATTGTGAAGGGTGCACCCTGATAGAACTCCAATGCATTAGGTAGTGGTTAGTATAATGATATTATATGTCAACTTAGGTTTTACTCATTATAATTCATGATCAAAGAGGTTTTACTCATTATAATCCATGATCAATGATCCTGGCTCATGATAATATCATGTTTTATGTTGTTTCCACATTTTCATGTTACGATAATCATGCTTTATCATGCCTTTATGTTCATCTTTTAGTTACCCTCCATTGATATACCTATTGCCTAAAATTTATTTTAGTCTTCGTTTAATACCTTTCTACCCCCTTAATATCTTTATATATCACCACTTTCTTGTATACATCCTCAGGTTATCCCATGTAGTGTTAAGTGTGAAGGAATGTTGTGGTCATGTGAGAGAAGATTTCAATAAAGATATTGTATTTCATGTTTTAAGTTATTATGTAATATTTCTAATTTCCCAATACATAGGCCTCTCAATCCACAGATTTGTATTAAGTGTAAGTTTATGTAATAATGCATGTTAATGTTGTAATAAAGCTAAGGGTTATTATAGATGGTATATGGGGATTGGTTTAGTTATTTATTGGAATAGGGTTATAAAACTACAGATAATGACTTAAGGGTAAGACTATGTTTGGGGAAATAATCCTCAAATTTTTCTAAGCGTGGAGTAAATGGGTTATCTTTCAAATCCCCCTTTTATGGATACAAACAAGTAGCGGTGGATCTTGCTCAGATGTATCTAAGGTAATAACCTAAAAACACCGCTTTGAGCTAGACTCAAACCGGAAATGGTGCATGAAAAAGGGCCTTGTTTAACTCTTAGTTTGACACTCCCATGGGATATGATTTAGTAAATTCATAAGGTTAGTATTAACCATTATTAAGGGAGCTAAAAAATCTCATAAGAATATACATTAGGAGCTATATTATAGGTAACATAGATTGAAGCCGATAAATTTATATATTAAGGAGATATATGTAATTTAAAAGTTATCCCTTTTTGTCATAAGATTCCCCTTTACGTGTTCAATAGTTTATAGTAGTCATCCCTTGTCTATATTAGATAAGGTAGAATAATAATTAAAAAGTGAAAGGTAGGGTTACCATTAATAGTTCAACGCATTATTTTATATCTCAAAAGTTTAGTAGAACAATTTAAACCCCACCAAAAGTCATTGAAGTAGAGATGTTAGTGAGAATGGAAAATGTGAAAATTATTTCATCCCATGAATATATCTCCTCCCATATCATAATTTTTGGATTAAACATCCTGGAAAATCTTGTCATACACCCTCTTGTATAATTTTATGCAATTATTGGCATTGATAATATTTCCCTATATAGAGCCAACATAAATTTTGGTGAGAGAGAAATACTACTCCATAAGGAAAATAGACCCCCCGATTCTATACAAGTGCAAGGAGGGGGATGAATATTCTTTCACACCATCATCTCAATCGTGGATATTAATTCTTTATGAACATGTGTATCTTTCTCAGATGATTGAGTTTAAGGAACGAGCCATTCTCAAAGACATGCCTATTGTGAAGGAATTTACTGATGTGTTTGCTGAGGAAGTTCATGGTCTTACTCTTAGAAGAGATGTTGAATTCTTGATTGATCTCTTACCCGAGGCATTTATAATATTAAATAATCCATATAGAATGGATATTGTAGAGCTTGATGAGCTAAACAAATAACTACAAGGGAATCAAGATAAAGGTTTTATATTACCATGTGCTTCACTATGGGGTGCACAAGTCCACATTGTCATGATAAGGATGGGCCAATATGCCTTTCAATTGATTATCATGAGCTCAAAAAAATCATAATAAAGATCATATATCCTTTTCCATGAATTGATAACTTGTTTGATCAACAATGTGGAGCACAATACTTCTCTAAAGTGGATCTACGGTCAGGATATTACCAAGTAAAGGTGAAAAAGGAGGATATCCCCAAGACTTATTTTCATACAAGGTACATGCACTATGAATTCATAGTAATCCATTTCAAACACACTAATTTTGCAACAATCATCATGTACTGGATGAATAAAGTATTTATAGATTACCTCAACAAATTTTTGGTAGACTTTATAGAAGATATTCTAATAAAATCCAAATCCATAGAGCATGAGAATTATCTAATCACTGTACTAGAGAATTTTCCAAAGGATAATCTCTATGAAAAGTAAAAAAGGTGGGAGTTATTGTTTAGGAAGTCTCATTCATTTGGAAAATCATCATAAGAAATGGGATATATATGGATACCTCTCTGAGAAATTCAATTGAGGGATGGTTGATGCCAAAATTTGTGACAGATATCTATAGATTCTAGGGGTTAGCGTCTATTATCATTGATTTTTGAAAAATTTATTAGGATTGTCGAACCCTCTAATCAGGATAACATAGAAGGGAGGGAAGTTATCTTGTAATGAAAAATTCAAATAAATCATCAAGGATTTTAAAAAGAGGCTTGTCACTGCTGTTGACGCTCCTTTCATCACAGAATCTAATGATTGGAAAAGGGGAATATCTAAGAACAAATTGATTCAGCCTTAGAATAAAACATCAAAAATCGACAAAGGGATGAACAAATAGAGTATTTCCCATAGGTCGCGCAAGTTCCCTCATTGTCGCGTAAGTCCACTTGTGCGATGCATAATGGTCGCACAAGTGACTTGCGCGACCTAAGTGATAACTGCCCGGGGTCTTCTCCTGCCTATAAATAGACCCTGTGGGCTCCCCATTGAAAGATGAATTTTTCCAGAAACTCAAATTTGAGCTCCTGACACCCTAGTCTCTTCTCAAAGCTTCTGAAACACTTATATGGTAATTTCTTACCTAGAACGGAAGATCTAAAGAGGGGGAGGAAGCCCTAAATGTTGAAAATCATCAACACTTGCGCGCTTGAGTGGCCAGCCCTTAAGGGAAAATGCACTACTTGCGTGCCGCCTTACTCCTTCAATAGAACTTGTGTGTCCCTCTTCTGGAAGAACCTCAAGAGGATTCCAAAGGATTTAACCAAGAGTCGCTCAAGTATTACCCTGCTGGTTAACTGTTTCGCAAGTACCCATGTGTCACGCAAATATACCTGTGCTACCGAGAATTGCGTGCCCACGCAGTACTTCTGTGCCAGCCAAGACTTGTTCGCCTCTGCCTCCATGGGTGCCTTTCTTGCCCATTTCACCCCTCTTATTTCATTCCACCTCCCCTATTCAAGATTCAGTCTTCAAGACACTCTTCAAAGCCATTTATGGCATGATTTCTTGATTTGACATCCTTATCTGAAAGGAATTATGTGGAATAACTCTCAAAATATATCAATTTACACATCATTATGTCACTAAAGATTGAGAATTCATTCATTCAACCTCATCCTTTATGATGAGAGAACTCATTAACCTGGGCATCCTCCTTAGGAGTATGCCCTAGTCCCCTAATCTGGGCCTCCTTTTTAGGAGTAATCCCTAGTCCCTTAATTTTTCAAGTCTCTTAACCTGGGCCTCTTTTTCAGGAGTAAGCCCCAGTCTTGATTTCTCTTAACCAGTCCTAATTTACCTTTGATCTGGGATTCCTTTTTAGGATTAAAACCCTATCATAATTCCTATCTTAATTTGGGCCTCATTTTCAGGAGTAAGCCCCAGGTTAGAGTATTCAAATCTCTATAAAGCACATATACCATTATGGACCCTGTTCCTGGATTTCTTCCCTGAAGTAAATCCTAATCTTTATTAATCTGGGAAGTCATACATACATAACCCCACATTATTTCTTATGATTGCATCTTTCATGGAATAATTGTCTAATATTTACCAATACCTCTTGTTTCTCACACCGAGCATGACTCACGTGAGCTTAGAGTGTAAAATTAATTATGAAATCCTTCTTTGAGACATCAATCATAAATGTCATACTCCCTTACTCGAACTACGTGGGTTCTGATTCCTATTATAAACAAAGGATACGTAGGTAGCCCATCTGCGGGTTTGATCCCAACTATGAAATAATTCATGTCCTTATGAATGACAATAAACTTCAAGTGCCCCACTGAGTGGCTTTAAAACCAGTATGGCCATCATAAGGACCAAGAGACTTTTACGTATCAAAGGATACCATTGAATAAGAATCTCTAACAAATAAAGATGATTCTTTATCAGTGAAGAACCTCGAATATATATAAAAGATTATCTAAATTTCCTACATATCAATCATTGATTGTCAGATCTAAAGGAAAACTAATTTTATACTTGGTAATGTAATAAGGATTCACGAACATAACTTAAATCTATAAAGAGAGTCCCGGAGTAGACAATAATTCCCCTGAAAAAGGTGTGATGAGTATGAACTCACATCCTCTCGACCAATGAAAATTCCTAGGCCTCATTAGTCCACAAAATAATGAGAACCTACCTTTGGAAAGTAGGTTTGAATGGATGTGGAATCATTGGATGTTTCCGGTTGTATGAACAAACCCGTTAGAAACCGATCAGAATATTTGAACCTCCCATCAAAGGAGGTCATCCCTGATGTCCGAGGAAAACAAAAATGGTGAACCCGACATCAATCCTTAACCAAGATAAAATGAAGTTTTACCTATTTATTAGACCCCTATTTAAAACTCAATAAGAGGGCCAACAAAAACAATCATTGACATATGTGCTCATCCAAAAGATGTAGTGGATGAATTTATCTTGATTACGTCTATTATATCAAACAGGTACTCTTTTCCAAGATCTTTTTCATTTCTAGAATGGTTTCTCTCAACTTCACACCTGTGAATATTGTTGCTGCAAATGGAACTGCTGCTACTCCTGTTGGATCATCGTCCACTCTGAGGACGATATCACCTACACAGCATCTTCAACGCTGGGTATCAAATGCGCTGGTTAAGGAGTAATCTCAACACAGTACCATCCCAACTCTGGAGGCTTCCCGACAAGCCCTCCTAGTGAAAAAATCACACCGGTCATCCGGAAAACGACGACTAGTGATCATGAAGCAGGCGGTGTTGACTACCGTCTCCAACCATTTCGGGTCATTATCCCCAGAACACAATCTCCATTCGCTCCCTTATTCTGGGGAGGTGAATGATCAGGTACCTTAGGGACTTAATTCAAACAGACAGGAGTCCTTCCTGAGGGCTCCCACCAACAATCACCGCCAGACTCGTGCGGCAGTGCACCCTCAACATGATGAGGGTACCGACTCCAGGCGTTCGGCTCAGGTTCCTAGAACCTGAGCAGGAAAGACGAATCGCCAGAGGTGAAGTCCGGTTAACAGTGAGCAGGTTCTCATCTCTGCCATCTCCGGAGAATTCAACCAACCTAACTTGGTGGCAAGCAATGAGAAGGCACACACACCTGCCCGTTTTAATTCCACTGTCCAGGAGACTCGTTTGGCAGCATCACACGAATCCCACCTGGCAATTCTGGCGGAGTACTATAGGCAAGAACATACACCTGTTTATACATCATCAGCTAGTCAGCAGGCTCGTCTGACTACATATGATGGATCTCATCAACTATGTTCGGCGAAGTGTAATCAGCAGGAACATACACCTATTAGTACTAATCAAGCCTACCAAAAGTCTCACTTGGTAGCATTCAAAGAAGTTAGTCGGAAAGCCCCGACAACAAATAGGAGGCAGACTCAACTCTTTTCCCCCACACTTGAGTACTGTCAAGATTCACTGATAGGAATAGGAGGACAGGAGTAGGCACATACACCTACTCCAACCCCAGAATGGACGTATATTCCGGTTTCGGTAGCTAAAGTCACCAAGAATATTCTATCGATGGTGAAAGAGCAGAAGAAAATCCCTGCTCATATTATGGATGCCTGCCAGGATATTATAACAACTTCAGCGGCATATCAGGGAAAGACACATAAATCTATCCCTTCTAGTGGAGTGACACATCAACAATTCACTCTGGAACAAACACACACATCTATTCTAGTCCAAGAGGGTTGTGGGGAATACACCCCCATATCATACGAACAACCAATTCAGGCACATACACCTGATTTGAGTGGAGATCGTTAGCCTAACCTGACCATCTTTCCTGATCAAACACATACACCTGATTAGAGCTGCCACTTTCGTCAACAAGTGGTTTCCAAAGCGAGTAAGAAGGCGTCTAAGAAAAAGACCATCCCAGCACAGTCAGGAGAACAAGAGCCAATATGTAACAAGGTCTTGCTCGATGCTAAAGTTCTTGAAGCCCTCAAACAATTATTTATTTAAATTCAAGATTCTACTCCCTCATTTCCCAGTAAGGGGAACATTAATTCTGAAGGTCTTCAACATACACTTCATCATGAAGGCTTGCTTCATGACAATTCGGTCGATCTCAAAGTTTTATCTTCAGATGAGAGCCACATGAACCCTCTGTGTGGTCAGAAGACCAAGGATCAAGAGATCTCATCTTTTGCTGTAACCCATTATGGTGGTCCTCCCCATGATGATGAATTTCACTACAAAAGTCCTCTCCGCAGTAGTGATGCACATTGCCCGGAAAATGCTCCAGTGGACAATGTAGTGCCGAGAAAGACCTCTTATCTTGAGGCACTTGAAAATGCGAAACTAGTCATGTCTGATGTTTCATCACTAGCGGGTGAAATACTTTATCAATCAGAAGATAGCCCAGGGTATAGGTCATTCTCCGAACCACCCCTAAGTCATGCATCTTCGAGTTTGATCAATGATTTCTCTACCTATCCTATTGAATCCAATGAAGCAACAAGGAAACACCAACTCTGGTCAAATCAGGTAGAAGAATCTTCATCAAATGATAAAGAGTAAATGCTTAACATGAGAAAAAAACTAGCAAAAGGTGAAGTGTCTGTCATGTTTTGGCCTCTGGCTGACTCTCAGTATGACATTCTAGAAATGTTGATGGAAGATGAAATTCATGATATTCGTCTCAACATATAGAAAACTATTTTTCAGTTGAAAAAGAAATTATTATCAAATAATGAATATAAAAATCATATTAAGATAATAGAAGGGTTACAATGTCAGATTGATTTGGCGTCTCTATCAGTCTCTCGATATCCGAAGGCTGAAAAGCAGCAGAGAGCCCTTCAACATTCATGCTTTAGTGCACTAAGAATATTGAGTCAGTTAATTTCCAATGCCCTATAAGGTATTCGTGTCAGAGGATGGGGTTTTCATGTAGCACTGCATTTCACGGTGCTCTCCAGTCAGCAAAGCCTGCCGAAAATGGTATCATGCAATGTTATTGCCCATGGCCGGCCACAGTCAATGGGCTTTGTTTGTAATCAAAAGATTTCCCAAGAGCAAGCCTCAACTAGTTACTCTCAAAATCAAGAATACAGAGAATATGTTGTTGAATTACTCCTGCATCAATCAAACAAGAATATTGAACAGGCCTCTCATTTGGAGCAAGCACATCACCAAGTGACATAAGTTTCAAAAATCATCCAACGGTCATTTGAAGTAGGTGATAAAAGTGGATACAAGTTAATGCATCCAGCTAATTTCCGGACTAAGGTTCACAAGATCATGAGTGATTTTATGAAATTATCAGACATAGAATGTCAAGAGCCACCCCAGCTTGCAGACTGGGGACTCTTTTAAACCAACCCTCAGAATCAACAAATAAGATTCGAGGAGTTGAGAAGGAATAGCCCCAGTCCACCGAACTAAGGACTTTTTCAAATCATCAATCCCCTCCTCAGAAAAAGTCGGTCTTTTCTCAATTGGGGAAGAAGCCTCAAGAGGAACGAAGAGTCAAATTATTAGGAGATTCCCTCCAAATTAAGGTTCGTCAAGATGTTCCTGAGGGATCGAATCAACAAAAGGGAATATCTCATCAAAGACATGGAAGAAGACAATATCACATAAATGCTGATAGAAGGTATGTGATGAGTTATGCATCAATCAATGTCATCAATTCCATTGTTGCTGATCCACCAGATGAGGCTCACTCAGGGGACTCAGATGAAGAAGTTCCTCCTCATGAAGATGTACACACCGACACAAATGAAGAAGGTGTGCATACACGAAATCAAAGGATTACTCAGAACCTAGGTAATCCTTCGAGTAACCCACTTCCACCTCTCCGGAAAGGATCCAACAAAGGGAAGGGAAAGAACCAGGTTATATATCCTTCCTCTAGAGAAGGTCAATCGCTCTCACTAGAGAAAAGTTTTGCACAAAAGGAGGAATAAATGAAGGAATTAAGAAGGTTGAATGCTGAACTACTTCAGAGTAGTCTTCTTCTTAAGAATGCCAGAGTCCGTCAGCCAAAGGAAATTTTTGCAGCTGCTGAGATGGATTAAGAATATCCTCCTCTATTAGTACACCCTCACAGGTCTAATCCTATGGGTCAAGTGCAACAATAGTTGGCAGTGCTACCATCAGTTGTAGCACCAACCACCACATCTATCCAAGCTCCAGTCATTGCACCTACCCAGGTCCAAGTTCAACCAGATGTTTCTCAAAAGTTAATAACTACTATTGAGTCATTAATAGCTCGGTTAGAAACTATGGAAGGGAAACGTGCGCATGTTCAACTAGAAAAGAAAGTTTACCCTGAATGGGTAGATTCAATCTCTCCTCCATCCAGTTTTGGGAACTCTGTATTCCCTATTTTCAATGGATTAGGCGATCCTGGATAGCATTTGATGCATTACGTGTCTTGTTGCGATCCTATGATGGGAACTCCGGAGCAACAAGAAGTAGTGAAACTCAGATGCTTCGTGTGAAACTTGCAATGACCAGCTTTTGTCTTGTATACAATCTCGCAATCCTGGTCAATTATCGGATGGGAAGATCATCGCCAAAAATTCCTCCTTTAGTTCAGGTCAACTTTTCCAAAGACAACAGTTTTCGATCTTACAAACTGTAAGCAAAGGAAGAGTGAAAGGGTCTCTGATTTCATTGCTCGCTGGAAGGTATTAACATATTCCTTGTGCTTAGCACTCCCTCAAGAATAATTGTTTCCAATCTGTTCGGCAAATCTGCATGACAAATTATGCACGCCATTAATCCCTGTGAAATAAACAAGAGGGTTTCGAGACCTTACTTCAATCACTCAGCAGATTAAAGATTCCCTCATACAAGCTAAGGCTAAATCTCATGTAATTCCATCAGCTACAGTAATGGGAATGGGTAAAGCAGAAACTACTACAGTTATGCTTAAACAAGCACCTGTACCTTTTTATACCTCAAAACCTTCATTTTCTCGAAGGTCTCCACCTCCTGAGCGCCATCAACAAAGGTTGTTTCATCTAGATGATCAATGAGATCAAAGACGAAAACAATTTGAGGATCTGAAGAGAAAAACATACTCTTTCTAAAATTAACAATTTCCTGGTTATTTCATTTCGGCTCTGGAAAAAAATTTGGTTCAATTGCCAATTCCCAAGAGGCCAAACTAGAAAGGAGATGAAGACCGTCCCAATTATTGCCCTTTTCATCAAATGTTGGGGCATACCATCCAGGAGTGTTTTGTCTTCAAAGACCTCCTGCAAAAGATGGTCGACTTGGGACAAGTCGAACTGAAAGGCTCTTTAGCTCAGATATCATGTTTTACTACTACAGTTCCAGAGGAGGAAGGCGAATGGAAAGAAGTCAAAATAAAAAATGCACAGAAGAATGATGATTGGATGGTCAGGAAGACAATCAACCGAACTCATGCTATTTTTCAAACACAATTAAAGAAACCGATTGTGTCTTCTGCCATGAATTTTGCGGCAAAACCCTCTTCATCAGAGGGAAAGTCCTCAAAGAAATGGCATGATTCAAAGAAAGAAAAAGAATGAGAAGAAGATGAGTATGTGTCAAAGCCTAAGATGACTTTGACTCTGGAGGACTTCATGCCATCTACTTCATAGCCACGGGCACCGCCCCACCAAACAGCACAGCCTAAAAAGGCTAATCAGGCAGAGTCTTCATCAGAAAAAGTGTTAATCTTTGGTTCTGTTAATATGATTCAATTAATAGATCCATATGTCAGTCACAATTTCGATTTCAATGAACCTAAATTCCCGAAATCAAACTGGGGAATTAGAGGAAGTTCTAGGGGCTCAGGATACAGGGGAAGACATGGATCTTTCAGAAGCAACTATTCCAATTCTACCCCTACTAGAATTGTGTACGCAGAAGAAAATCGTGGTAGAGCCCTTCAACGAGCTCAGCAAGAACAAGAAAGTTCTTGTACCAATATCAAATTCAGTCCTGTCACAGTTATTTTGGAAGACCGATTGAAGGTTCCATCTTCTTCCTCTCAGCATGTAAATGGATGTAATCGGTCTAATCTTCCAAAACTAGGAATATTGTCAACTCCTATCTCGATACAAGTTGCATCAAATTCCAAAGTATCTTCTTCCATGGTACCTGCTAAACCACATATTCCTGTTGGGAAATGCAGACCTCTAGATCAAAAGTATGATATATTGAAACAATTGGCCCAAGTACCAGCCAGGTTATCAATTCTGGATGCTCTGAATCTGTCAAAAGATCTTCTGGAAGTACTCATCGAGGCTTTGTCAAGTCCTTAGGAGTTTGAAACTAAAATTGCTGCAGATGAAGTCTATCACGTAGAGAATAATCCTGCAGAATTCCATGAAATAATATCTTCTACTGATGAAGATGAAGATGATGTTGTTCATGGACATATTAGACCTTTGTACTTATCTGGAAAGGTCAATGGCATAGAAGTCTGAAGAACTTTCACTGACAATGGTTCAGGAGTCAACCTCTTGCCCATTCGTACACTTCGTCGATTGGGCCTCACGGAATCTGATTTATCTCCTTCTACCATGATTTTACAAGGATATGATAAAAATTAAAAAGAAACACTTGTCTACGTTTCACTCAGAACTCAGTTTGGAGATATTGTATCCAATTCAGATTTCATGGTTGTTGATCAAGACTCCGCCTTCAACATCTTGCTTGGAATACCCTGGCTACATCAACATGTGTCTATCCCTTCATCCTACCATCAATGTCTCAAATATTGTTACGATGGTCATGTTTGGACATTGAATAGTGATAAGGCCCCATTCAAGACATGTGAGTCTCAATACATTGAGTCGGAATTCCATCACATGAAGGGAAGGGAGAAATACACAACAAAAGAGATTACCAAAGTTAATGATCTATATGGTTTGGAGAAAATTCCAGTAAATCCATTTACACATGTGAGTACAGATTATGTGTTTCCTATCAGTCAAATTGACAAGATAGACCCAAATCAAAAAAATCTTATGGAATGAACCATAATGTCAATTACGGCAATCGATCCAGACACTAGGGGAGAAATTGGTAATCTACCAAGCAGTGATGAAAGAACAAATGGTGATGTCTTCATTTCATCTGCAAAAATCCAGCAAGTCTATACTTCACCAATTAGGCCAGAAGATGTTATAGCAACATCGGAGGTGAACAATGATGTCAATTCTCAATCCATCATCTCCTCTTTATTACCCAAAGAAGACCCGCCATCATCAATCGGGTCAGAAATGGAAGCTTCTTCTTCAAGATATGAAAATTTTGACATCTCTTATGATCATGAAAATTCTATTTTATCATCTACTATGAAAGTAGAAGTAGAAGAAATAATACATGATGAAGAAGAGGAGGAAGATCTCAGATATGCTTCTCCAGCATTTGAATTGGGTATCTCTACAACTGTGGATGAACTCAGAGAAATAAATATGGGTACAAAAGAAGATCCACGCCCCACTTTAATCAGTGCGGCCATGACTCTTGAAGAGAAAGAGATGTATATTTCTTTTCTAAAGTAAAATAGAGATATATTTTCTTGGAACTATATAGAAATTCCTGGGCTTGATCCTGATGTTGCTACTCATCATTTGGGTTTACCAGAAGAACATCGAGGATTTAAGCAAGCCACAAGAAGAACACACCCAACTTATGCTTCCAAAATTGAAGCTGAAGTGGATAATCTTATCAAAGATAACTTCATGAGAGAAGTTAAATATCCCAATTGGTTGACTAATATTGTCCCTATAAAGAAGAATAATAGACAAATTAGAGTTTTCATCGATTTCAGAGATCTTAATGGGCATTGTCCCAAAGATGATTTCCCAGTTCCGATTACAGAACTTTTAATTGATGCAAACGCTGGATATGAAGCACTTTCCTTCATGGATAGATATTATGGATATTATCAGATCCGAATGGCCCCAAAAGATGAGGAATCTATAGCCTTCAGAGCCCCTCAGTGTGTGTTTTGCTACCGGGTAATGCCCTTTGGCTTAAAGAATGCAGGTGCAACTTATCAGCATGCCATGAATCGTATCTTCAAACCCTTCTTAGGGAAGTTTGTTTAATGCTATGTAGACAATTTGGTAGTTAAAACCAAACAACGTTCTAGTCACTTGGCTGATTTGGAAGTCATATTCTGCAAGCTTCGACAACATAATTTAAAGATGAACCCCTTAAAATGTGCTTTTGGTGTAATCTCAGGAAAATTTCTCGGCATTGTTGTACGCCATCGTGGTATTGAAGTCGATCCTGAGAAGACCAAGTCAATCCTTGGTATGTCACCTCCTCAAAATTTGAAAGAGTTAAGTGGACTTCAAGGAAACTTTGCCTATATTCGGCATTTGATTACCAATTTGGTAGGAAAAAGTTTACCCTTCACCAAATTGATGAAGAAGGGAGTCACTTACTTGTGGACTGAAGAATGTCAAGAAGCATTCGATATTCTCAATAAATACCTCTTGAGTCCACTGGTACTCATGCCACCTGTTGAAGGAAGTCCACTTATCCTCTACACGACAGCTCTAGAGCGATCATTGGTTGCCTTTCTTGCTCAAAAGAATGATGCTAGGAATGAAAACAGCCTCTACTATCTCAGTCGAACTATGATTGAAGCAGAAACCCGGTATTCAAGTATTGAGAAGTGATGCCTGGAATTAATCTTTGTAGTTCAGAAGTTGGGACACTACCTGCAACATCACGAGGTCCAATTGGTTTCTTGCAATAACCCTTTCAAATTCATCCTTAGACGTCCAATGCTTACAGGAAGTCTAGCAAGGTGTGTAGTTATTTTACAGCAATTCGACATTCAGTATGTGTCTCAAAAGGTGATAAAAGGCCAAGATCTGGCTGATTTTCTAGCTGAACACCTTTTAGTGGAAGACACATCTTCAGATATTAAACTCCCTGATGAGGAAGTCTTCTCTATTCAATAAATTCCTCAGGCATGGGAAATGTGTTTTGATGGTGCTTCCAAAAGTCCAACAGGGAGGAAAATGAAAAATCCTAAATTCAACAAAGATGGATTAGGAATTGTGCTCATTTCTCCAGAAAAGGCAGTGTTACTTTATTCCTTCTTATTGTGGGAAGGTGGTACCAATAATGAAGCCGTATACCAAGCTCTCATCACCGGCCTGGAATTAGTGCTTCAAGCAAAAGTGAATCACATAAAGGTGAAAGGTGATTCCGACCTGGTAACCAAACAAGTCAATGGGGATTATGCCATTAGAAAAGAAGAACTAATTCTTTTGTATGATTACATCAGAGAGTTAATGGAGGAATTCCCTTTGGAACTGACATTTTCTTACGTCCCAATATCACAAAATGCTCAAGCTGATGCACTAGCTAATATAGCCACAGCTCTGGAAGATCCATATCGGGACGAGACAACCATCAGTATTGACCATCATCGTGCAATTTCACCTTATGTTCGAATCAGAACAGAGGAAATTAATGAAATTAGTCCCATTCCTGAACCATATGGTCATACTACAGGATGGATTTCACCTATCAGGGAATACCTTCAAAATGGAACTCTTCCACCTGAGAGAGGTGATAAAGAACAAATCCGGCGATGTGTGGTCAATTATACTCTTTATGATAGCCCATATCACCTAGAGAAAATTCTCTACAAACGTGGTTTTGATGGAGTTATCTTCTGATGCATTGATGGTGAAGAGATAATGGCTATCATGAAAGAAGTGCATGTATGAGTCTGTGGTGCCCACCAGTCTAGACATAGAATATCTGATCAGATTCGAAGGCTTGGATACTTTTGGCCTCCAATGATACAAGATTGTATTGATTTCACAAAGAAGTGTCATTCATGCCAAGTACATGCTATCTTTATTCATCAAACTCCAGAGTTTCTTCATACAGCTAAATACTCATGGACATTTTCCACATGGGAAATGGATGTGGTGGGACCTTACCCTTCGGCTACGGCCAAGCAGTTTAAGTACATTCATACTACTACTGACTTCTTTTCCAAATGGGAAGAGGAAATACCTTTCAAGGAATTCAGTTCTAAATGCGTTGTTAGCTTCATCAAGTCTAACATCATTACCAGATTTGGTGTCCCTCATACCATATTGACGAACAATGGCACCAACTTCTGTTCATCCAAGGTGAAGAAGTTGTTTCAAAAATACAACATCAAATCCAACCATTCATCTCGGTATCATACATCATCCAATGGCCAGATAGAAGCCTTGAACACGAATCTTTCAAATATACTGCAAAATATGGTGGATAAATATAAGAGTTCATGGCCTAATACACTCTTTCACGCTTTATGGGCTTATCGGACTACCACCCGCATTGCAACTCGGTCAACTCCATATTCATTGGTATATGGAACGTAAGTCGTCTTTCCCATTCAAGTTTAACTACCCTCGTTCAGAGTTTCCATTTGTGATCAATCATCTACAGATGAACAATCTCAAAAGAGATTGAATGAATTGGAAGGGTTAGATGAGAAAAGAATGTGCACTTTGCAGCACTTGGAAGTCTATCAGAATCGAATAGCACGAGCTTTTAACAAAAAATTTCATCTTCATTCATTCACTCAGGGAGAATTGGTATTAGTTCTTAGAACTCTAATGATACCAGGACAGAAACCTCCCAAGCTTGGGCCAAAATGGGAAGAACCTTATTCAATACATAGGATATACTCCAATGGAGCTTATTCATTAATCTCGATGGATGGAGAACTCATCACTACTCCAAACAATGCCAGATTTTTGAAGAAGTATTTTGTATAAACACAAAATGCTTCATTATCCTTGCTATATGACGTTAAACTATGCAGTAATGGTCCATACATATGACCTTAAACTATTTGTACTTTCGTCCCACACAACGTTAAACTGTGCAAAAGTTACCTATATGGTCTAGTATGACCTTAAACTGCAACTATGTCATGTATGACCTTAAACTGCATTATCAACGGTCCATGCATATGACCCTAAACTATTAAAAAGTCCCTTGCATCCAACAAGACGTTAAACTGTGATGTCCTAACTACATTACGCTAAAATGTATAAAAGTCCCCTACATCCGGAATGACGTTAAACTACACAATCAATGGTCCAGTTGACCTTAAACTGCACCTTGGTCCAGCAAGACGTTAAACTGCATCATCAACGGTCCAAGCATATGACCCTAAACTATTTGAACATACGTCCAACATGACGTTAAACTGTGTCCCCTTCATCGTCCTTGCTATATGACGTTAAACTATACCGCAATAGTCCATGCATATGACCTTAAACTATTCGCACATTCGTCCAAAATGAGGCTAAACTATATTTTCCCTTTTTCATCCAACATGACATTAAACTGTGGAAAAAATCCCCAATGCATCCAACATGACGTTAAATGGTGTACTCTTTTTTCCTAACTGCATGACAAAAAACTGCACAGTCCCCCTTTCGTCCTACATGACATTAAACTATATTGTCCCCATCGTCCTAACTACATGACGCTAAACTGTATAGAAAGTCCTTGATATGTCCTACATGACGTTAAAATGTACTTTGTCCCTGCTACATGACATTAAACTGTGCAACACCAATAGTCCTAACTACAAGACTTTAAACTGCATAGTCATTTTATATGTCATACATGACATTAAACTATGCAACGTTAAGGTTGTTGTTACCTCTTGTTTCTCACACCGAGTATGACTCACGTGAGTTTAGAGAAAACCTCAACCATAACACTCAGTTTGGGCTTCTAACCAAGTGTAAGTCCCAACAACATCAATTTTTTAGGTAGTTTTCCCCAAGAACAACTTGATCATTAATTCATTCTTTAATTGAACTACGCAAAATTTGATCCTTGCCTTCCAGGCTGGGATTGTAGGCAACCTCCCAAGGTTCAAGACCAAAATCAATCTCTTCACATCGGTTCACCTCCATCTCATATGATGTTGATTCATGAAACCGCCCCTAGAATAAATATCTTTACATTGGTTCACTTTCGTCCTTACTATACGATGTTAAACTATACGACACATTTTTCTAGTACGAAAATAAACTACAATATTCTTTGATACCCTCACCTGAGAGAGAACCATTATTTATATTGATTTTTCAATCATGTTTCATTTCAAAGACTATGTGCATACATGGCAACGCCCAAACCTTTTATCTTGGGTTAAACCATCATTGTACTAAAATCTCATTTTACCCTTCACATGTACGAACCAAATTTGTACAGAGGGTATTTCTAGAACTACGTGGGCTTGATTCCCATACTTATAGGATACATAGTAACGTTCGAGCATCCCTTGAATCCAGCCCCAAGTCTTCAGGCCTAACCCCAAATTCCACTTTCAGTTCCCTGGCTGAAAATTCCCTATGAAAACACACACTGTGTATTTCTTAAAATGGTCCAGGCTCTATGAACCTAAACTATGATCTCTAATCCTTTTGTCCCACATGGTGTTAAACTGTAATTCATGAACTATGTATGGCATGATTCCCATCCTTATTGGATATGTAGTGAAGTCCAACATTTCAATCCAGGACCAGCCACAACATGATTATGGTTAGAATTGATCTGTGTATCTCTATATACATTGGACAATACCCATATTTATGTGTCATAATCCTAACCTTAAATATTTTCAGATCTTCATAACCCTTTTCATGACATCTAGGTCACAAAAATGTCAAACTTCAGAGAATTCTTTTGCCTGACTATGCAGCACGTGCCCATAGGTGGCCTTGCATAAACAGTCTACATAATAGACATGTTAGCCAAAAGATACTATTTATTTGACTATGCATCCAATGCCCTTAGGTGGCCATGCATAATTCAACCCCCTAACGGGTTTTTCGGATAGTGGTAACTTCATTCTTGGGAGTACTGCCTCTTTTGTCCTTATTTATCATAAATGACAGTATGTAGGGATCCACAAAAGCAGAAATCCTTAACATATTTGTCCCATATCCTTTTTCATGATCTGAATGTATTCAAGTCTATGATTTATATTCTTTTTCCCTACATTTGGGTCAGACCTTCGTAGGAGTGATATCCATCCAGTTCTTTGGTAATCTTGTTCGGAAATATCTTTTCCATATTTCTAGTACCTCTTTCCATACAAAAAACTCTATACTTTGGAAAATTTGAATCTCCATAAACTTTCACTAGCATTTACCACTAGGAAAGTAAATTTCTGAGAGTTTTTTTCCTAACTATGCAGCACATGCCCATAGGCGGCCTTGCATAAACTGTCTACATAACAGACTTGTTAGCCAAAAGATACTATTTTATTTAACTATGCAGCCAATGCCCTTAGGTGGCCCTGCAAAATTCAACCCCCTAACAGGTTTGTTAAATAATGGTAACATCATTCTTGGGAACTACTTCTTCTAATGACTTTTAGCTCTTTTTCATATCATTCCTCAGATTCAAATATTCTTAAGTCATAGTTTACATATTTTCCCTCATAACTTGAGTATGTTACTATGTTTTCAGATGAATTGTCAAGGAATTGAGTAAATTCTAATTCATTCGGTCAAAGATATTTTGACCTTATATATTAGCCTCTTTATGTCTGATGTGCATGACTTTAAACTGCCCGCAAAAGACAAGGGAACCTTGAATAAAAGTCAAGTTCCAGCTCACTAAACATACATTTTGTATGATTTTGGTAATATTGAGCAATTAAAAGATTCAAAGTTTGTAGGGTTATTTATATTAATCCTAGTAAAAATCAAACTATGCTTACTAGGCCCATTGGCTTAGGTAAAATTTAAAGCAGGTATCAAGAAAATGTGTGCAGAAATGATTGAAGGTGAAAGTGTTTTTTATTGATGCACAAGAATTAGAAGGACATCCACAGATTGGAGTCTCTTCTCTTTTTTCAGGAATTACAAAAGACTTTAAATGTAACTCTTCATTTG
Organism: Viscum album; assembly: GCA_963277665.1. Classification (NCBI taxonomy): domain Eukaryota; kingdom Viridiplantae; phylum Streptophyta; class Magnoliopsida; order Santalales; family Viscaceae; genus Viscum; species Viscum album. Next base: position 2,122,659,775 of record OY728123.1, on the reverse strand, counting down.
ATTTACGACATCTTGAGTATTTGGCACACAAGTATCACCGCACAGGTCCAGATACCTTGACAGTAGCACGACATCAAGGAAACATTGGGAAACAGAGTAACTTGCACGACAAATGAAACTTGCGCGGCGAGAGCTCGATGGTTTCAAATCTGGAAATCTAGATGCTTTGTACGGAATGAGGCCCTTTATTTATAGATGTGGCCCAGACCCTGCGTGCCATACCATGCGCAATCAAAGGCCGTATCCCTGTGCACCAGGCCCTGTGCGCCTGAAGTTCATTTGCGTGCCAGACCTTGCACGCCCCAATTTCCTTTTGATTCTCGTTTTCCTCAGAGTTAAATCCTCTATTCTCTCCGGATCCAACTCTAAGGGGGGACTTTTGTTGACGTTCCTTTCATCATAGAATCTAAATATTGGAAAAGGGGAATATCTAAGCACAAATTGATTCAGCCTTTGAAGAAAACATCAAAAATCGACAAAGGGATGAACAAAGAGAACATTTCCCATAGGTTGGGAAAGTTCCCTCATAGTCGCGCAAGTCCACTTGCGCGACGCATAATGGTCACGCAAGTGACTTGCGTGACCTAAGTGATAACCGCCTGGGGTCTTCTCATGCCTATAAATAGACCCTGTGGGCCCCCCATTGAAAGAGGAATTCTTCCAGAAACTCGGATTTGAGCTCACGACGCCCTAGTCTTTTCTCAAAGCTTCCGAAACACTTCTAAGGTATTTTCATACCTAGAACTGAAGATATAAAGAGGGGGAGGAAGGCCTAAGTGTTGAAACTCATCAACACTTGTGCGCCAGAGTGGGCAGCCCTTAAGGGAAAAGGCCACACTTGCACGCCGCCTTACTCCTTCAATAGAACTTCCGCGTCCCTCTTCTGGAAGAACCTCCAGAGGATTCCAAAGGCTTTAACCAAGAGTCACTCAAGTATTACCATGCTGGTTAACCGTCGGGCAAGTACCCATGTATCGCGCATGTATACCTGCATGATGGGGACTTGCGCGCCCACGCAGTACTTTCACGCCTGCTAAGACATTCGCGCCTCTGCCTCTATGGGTGCCCTTCTTGCCCATTTCACCCCTCTTATTTCATTCCACCTATCCTATTCAAGATTGAGTCTTCAAGACACTCTTCAAAGAAATTTATGGCATGATTTCCTGATTTTACATCCTTATCTGAAAGGAATTATGTGGAATAACTCTCAAAATCTAGTGATTTACACATCTTTATATCACTAAAGATTGAGATTTCATTCATTCAACCTCATCCTTTACGATGAGAGAACTCATTAACCTGAGCATCCTCCTTAGGAGTAAGCCCCGGTCCCCTAATCTGGGCCTCCTTTTCAAGAGTAATCCCCAGTCCCTTAATTTTTCAAGTCTCTTAACAAGGGCCTCATTTTCAGGAGTAAGCCTGAGTCTTAATTTCTCTTAACTAGTCCTAATTTGCCTTTGATTTGGGATTCCTTTTTAGGAGTAAAAACCAATCATAAGTCCTCTCCTAATTTGTTACTCCTTTTCATGAGTAAGCCCCAAGTTAGAGTATTCAAATCTCCATAAAGCACATATACCTTTATGGAACTTGTTCCTTGATTTCTTCTCTGAAGCAAATCCTAATCTTTATTTATCTGGGAAGTCATACATACATAAGCCCCACATTATTTCTTATGACGACATATTTCATGGCACAATTGTTTGATTTTTATCAATACCTCTTGCTTCTCACACCGAGCATGACTCACGTGAGCTTAGAGTGTAAAAGTAATTATGACATCCTTCTTTGAGCCATCAATCATAAACATCATACTCCCTTACTCGAACTAAGTGGGTTCTGATTCCTTTTATAAGAAAAGGATATGTAGGTAGCCCATCTGCAGGTTCGATCCCAACTCTGAAATAATTCATGTCCTTCTGAATGACAATAAACTTCAAGTGCCCCACTGAGTGGCTTTAAAACCAGTATGGTCATCATAAGATCCAAGAGACTTTTACGTATCAAAGGATACCATTAAATAAGAATCTCTAACAAATACAGATGATTCTTTATCAGTGAATAACCTCAAATACTTATAAAATATTCTCTAAATTTTGTACATATTGATCATTGATTGTCAGATCTAAAGGAAAACTCATTTTATACTTGGTAATGTAATACGGATTCACGAATATAACTTAAATCTATAATGAGAGTCCCGGAGAAGAAAATAATTCCCCTCAAAAAGGTGTGAAGAGTCTGAACTTACTTCCTCTCGAACAATGAAAATTCCTAAGCCTCATTAGTCCACAAACTCATGAACACCTACCTTTGGAATGTAGGTCTGAATGGATGTGGAATCATTGGATGTTTCTTGTTCTACGAACAAACCTGTTAGAAACTGATCGGAATGTTTGAACCTCCCATCAAAGGAGGTCATCCCTAAAGTCCTAGGGAAACAAAAATGGTGAACTCGATGTGAATCCTTAACCAAGTTAAAATGATGTTTTACATATTTGTTATCCCCCTATTTAAAACTCAATAAGAGGGCCAAAAAAAATCATTGACATATGTGCTCATGAAAAAGATGTAGTGGCTGAATTTATCTTGATTACATCTGTTATATCAAACATGAACTCTTTTAAAAGATCTTTTTCATTTCTAGAATGGTTGCTCTCAAGTTCACACCTGTGAATACTCCTGCTGCAAATGCCACTACTGCTACTCCTACTGGATCATCGTCCACTCTGAGGAATATTTCACCTACTCAGCGTCTTCAACGCTGGTTATCAAACGCGCTGGTGAAGGAGTACCGTCAACACGGTACCATCCCAACTCTGGAGGCTGCCCGAAATCTCTCCATGTGAACAACTCACACCGGTCGTCCAGACAACAATGACCAGTGATCATGAAGTCGGAGGTGCTGACTACCATCTCCAACTGTTTCATGTCGTTATCCCCGGAACATAATCACCATTCGATCCCTTATTCTGGGGAGGTGAATGAGCAGGTCCCTCAGGGCCTTAATTCAAACAGACAGAAGTCCTTCCTGAGGGCTCCCACCAACAATTGTCACCAGACTCATGCGGCAGTGCGCCCTCAACATGATGAGGGTACCGACTCCGGGCATTCAGCTTAGGTTCCTCGAACCTGATAATGCAAGACGAATCGCCAGAGGCGAAGTCCGGTTAACAGTGAGCAGGTTCTCATCTCTTCCATCTCCGGAGAAGTCCACCAACCTAACATGATGGCAAGAAATGAGCGGGCACACACACCTGTCCATTTTAATTCCGCTGTCCAGCATACTTGTCTGGAAGCATCACGCCAATCCCGCCAGGAAATTCTGGCGGACTACTATAGGTAGGAACATAAACCTGTTTATACATCATCATCTAGTCAGTTGGCTCGTCTGACTACATATGATGGATCTCGTCAACTACATTCGGAAAAGTGTAATCAACATGCACATACACCTGCTAGTACTAATCAAGCCTACCAATAGTCTCACTTGGTAGCATTCAGAGAAGTTAGTTGGAAAGCTGAGACAACAAATAGGAGGCAGACTCAAATCTCTGCCCCCACACTTGAGAGTACTGTCAGGATTCACTGACAGGAAAAGGAGGACAGGAGCAGGCACATACACCTACTCCAAGCCTGGAATGGACATATATTCCCGTTCTGGTAGCTGAAGTCACCAAGCATATTCTATTGATGGTGAAAGAGCATAAGAAAATCCCTTCTCATATTCTGGATGCCTGCCAAGATATTATAACAACATCAGCGGCATCTTAGGGAAAGACACATAAATCTATCCCTACCAGTGGAGTGACACATCAACAATTCACTCCGGAACAGACACACACATCTGTTCCAGTCTAAGAGGATTGTGGGGGCATACTCCCCTATATCATACGGACAACCAAGTCAGGCACATACACCTGATTCGAATGGAGAACATCAGCCTAACCTGACCATCTTTCCTGATCAGGCACACACACCTACTCAGAGTAGCTACTTTCGTCAACAAGTGGTTTCCAAAGCGAGTAAGAAGGCATCTAAGAAAAAGACCCTCCCAACATAGTCAGGAGATCAAGAGCCAATATATAACAAGGCCTTGCTCGATGATGGAGTTCTTGAAGCCCTCAGACAATTATCTATTGAAATTCAAGATTATACTCCCTCATTTCCTAATAGTGGGAACATTAATTCCGAAGGTCTTCAACAGACACTTACTCATGAAGTCTTGCTTCATGACAATTTGGTCGATCTCGAAGTTTCATCTTCAGATGAGAGCCACAGGAACCCTCTGTGTGGTCAGAATACCAAGGAGCAAGAGATCTCGTCTTTTGCTGTAACCCATTATGATGGTCCTCCCCATGATGATGAATTTCGCTGTGAAAGTCCTCTCCGCAGTAGTGATGCACATTGCCCGGAAAATGATCCAGTGGATAATGTAGTTCCGAGAAAGCCCTCTTATCTTGAGGCACATACAAATGCAAAACCAGTCATGTCTGATGCTTCATCTCTAGAGGGTAAAATACTTTCTCAATCAGAAGATAGCCCAGGGTGTAGGTCATTCTCCGAACCACCCCTAAGTCATGCATCTTCTAGTTTGATCAATGATTTATCTACCAATCCTGTTTAATCCAATGAAGCAACAAGGAAACACCAACTCTGGTCAAATCAGGTATAATAATCTTCATCAAATGATAAAGATGAAATGTTGAACATGAGAAAACAACTGGCAAAAGGTGAAGTGCCAGTCATGCTTTGGCCTCGGGCTGACTCTTAGTATGACATTCCAGAAATGTTGACAGAAGATGAAATTCATGATATTCGTCTCAACATATGGAAAACTCTTTGTCAGTTGAAAAAGAAAGTATTATCTTATGATTAATATGAAAATAATATTAAGATAATAAAAGGGTTACAACGTCAGATTGATTTGGTGTCTCTATCAGTCTCTCGATATCCGAAGGCTAAAAAGCAGCAGAGAGACCTTCAATGTTCATGCTTTGGCGCACTAAGAAGATTGCGTCAGATAATTTCCAATGCCCCATCTGGTATTCGTGTAAGAGGATGGGCTGTTCATGGGGCACTGCATTTCACGGTGCTCTCCAGTCAAAAAAGCCCGCCGAAAATGGTATCATGCAATGTTATTGCCCATGGCCGGCCACAGTCAATGGGATTTGTTTGTAATCAAAATCTTGCCCAAGAACATGCCTCAAATAGTTCCCCTCAAAATCAAGAATATAGAGAACAAGTTGTTGAATTACACATGCATCAAGCAAAAAAGAATATTGAATAGGCCTCTCATTTGGAGCAAGCACGTCACCAAGTGGCAGAAGTGTCAGAATTCATCCAACAGTCTTTTGAACCGGGTGATAAAAGTGGATACATGTTAATGCATCCAGCTAATTTCCGGACTAAGGTTCGCAAGATCATGAGAGATTTTAAGAATGTCTCAGACATAGCATGTCAAGAGCCACCCCAGCTCTCCAGACAGATGACTCTTTTAAACCATCCCATGGAATCAACAAATAAGATTCGAGGAGTTGAGAAGGAACAACCCCAGTCCACCGGACTGTGGACTTTTTCAAATCATCCATCCCCTCCTCAGATAATGTCGGTCTTTTCTCAATTGGGGAAGAAGCCTCAAGAGGAATGAAGAGCCAAATTATCAGGAGATTCCATCCAAATTACGGTTCATCAAGAACTTCCTGAGGGATCGAATCAACAAAAGGCAATGTCTCGTCAAATACATGGAAGAAGACAATATCACAGAAATGCTGATAGAAGGGATGTGATGAGTTATGCATCAATCAATGTCATCAATGTCGTTGTTGCTGATCCACCAGATGAGGCTCACTCAGGGGACTCAGATGAAGAGGTTCATGCTCAAGAATATGTACGCACTGAAACAAATGAAGAAGGTGTGCGTACACGAAATCAAAGGATTACTCTGAACCTAGGAAATCCTTCGAGTAACCCACTTCCCCCTCTCTAGAAAGGATCCAAGAAAGGGAAGGGAAAGAACCAGGTTACATATCCTTCCTCTGGAGATGGTCAATTACTCTCACTAGAGCAAAGGTTTGCACAAGAGGAGGAAGAAATGAAGGAATTAAGAAGGTTGAATGTAGAACTACTTCAGAGTAGTCTTCTTTTTAAGCATGATGGAGTCCATCAGCCAAAGGAATTTGTTGCATCTACTGAGATGGGTCAAGAATATCCTCCTCTATCAGTACACCCTCACAGGTCTAATCCTATGGGTCAAGTGCAACAAAATTTGGTAGTGCTACCATCAGTTGCAGCACCAAGCACTTTATCTGTCCAAGCTCTAGTCATTGCACCTACCCAGGTCCAAGTTCAACCGGATGTTTCTCAAAAGTTAATAACTACTATTGAGTCATTAACAGCTCGGTTAGAAACTATGGAAGGGAAACGTGCGCAAGTTCAACCAGGAAAAAATGTTTACCCTGAATGGGTAGATTCAATCTCTCTTCCATCCAGTTTTGGGAACTCTATATTCCCTATTTTCAATGGATCAGGCGATCCTGAATTGCATTTGACGCATTACGTGTCTTGTTGTGATCCTATTATGGGAACTCTGGAGCAGCAAGAAGCAGTGAAACTCACATGCTTCGTGCGAACCTTGCAAGGACCAGATTTTGTCTTGTATACAAGCTTGCAATCCCGGTCAATTATCGGATGGGAAGATCTTCGCCAAAAATTCCTCCTTTAGTTCAGCTCAACTTTGCCAAAGAAAATATTTTTCGATCTTACAACCTGTAAGCAAAGGGAGAGTGAAAGGGTCTCTGATTTCATTGCTCACTGGAAGGGATTAACATATTCCTTGAGGTTAACACTCCCGCAAGAAGAATTTTTGCCAATCTGTGTGGAAAATCTACGTGATGAATTACGCACGTCGTTAATCCCTGTGAAATACACCAGAGGGTTTAGAGACCTTACTTCAATCGCTCAGATGATTGAAGATTCCCTCATACAGGCTAAGGCTAAATCTCGTGCAATTCCATCAGCTCCAGGAAGGAGAATGGGTAAAACAGAAACTGCTATAGTTATGCTTAAACAAGCACCTGTACCTGTTTCTACCTCAAAACCTTCATTTTCTCGAAGGGCTCCTCCTCCTGAGTGCCAAAAACAAAGGCCGTTTCGTGCAGATGATAAAAGAGAACAAAGACGAAAAAAATTTGAGGATCTGAAGAGCAAAACATACTCTTTCCGAAATTAAAAAGATCCTGGTTATTTCATTTTGGCTCTGGAAAACATTTTGGTTCAATTGCCAATGCCCAAGAGGCCAAACAAGAAAGGAGATGAAGACCATCCCAATTATTTCCCTTTTCATAAAATTTTGGGGCATCCCATCCAGGAGTGTTTTGTCTTCAAATACCTCCTTCAAAAGATGGTTGACTCGGGACAAGTCAAACTGAAAGGCTCTTCATCTCAGGTATCATGTATTACTGCTACAGTTCCAGAGGAGGAAGGAAAATGGAAAGATGTCAAAAGAAAAAATTTATAGAACTATGATGATTGGATGGTCAGAAAGACAATCAACCGAACTCATGCTATTTTGCGAACACAGTTAATGAAACAAATTGTGTATTCTTCCATAAATGTTGTGGCAAAACCCTCTTCATCAGAGGGAAAGTCCTCAATGAAACGGCACGATTCAAAGAAAGAAAAAGAATCAGAAGAAGATGAGTATGTGTCAAAGCCAAAGTTGTCTTTGACTCTGGCGGACTTCATTTCATCTAATTTAAAGCCACGGGCACCGCCCCACCAAACGGAATAGCCTAAATAGGCTAATTAGGCAGAGTCTTTATCAGACGAAGAGTTAATCTTTGGTTCTGTTAATATGATTCAATTAACAGATCCATATGCCAATCGTAGTTTTGATTTAAACGAGCCTAAATTCCCTGTATCAAATATGGGAATCAGAGGAAGTTCCAGGGGCGTAGGATATAGGGGAAGATGTGGATCTTTCAAAAGCCACTATTCCAATTCTATCCCTTCTACAATTGTGTACGCAGCAGAAACTCGTGGTAGAACCCTTCAGCGAGCTCAGCAAGAACAAGAAAGTTCTTTTACCAATAGAAAATTCAGTCCTGATGCAGTTATTTTGGAAGACCGGTTGAAGGATCCATCTTCTTCCTCTTAATAAGTAGATGGATCTAATCGGTCTAATCTTCCAAAACTAGGAATATTGCGAACTCATGTCCCGATACAAGATGCATCAACTTCCAAAGCATCTTCTTCCAAGGTACTTGCTAAACCACATATTCTTGTTGGGAAACGTAGACCTCTGGATCAAAAGTATGATATATTGAAACACTTGGCCCAAGTACCAGCCATGTTATCAATTTTGGATTCTCTGAATATGTCAAAAGATATTCGGGAAGCACTCATCAAGGCTTTGTCATGTCCTCAGGAGTTTGAAACTGAAATTCCTGCAGCTGAAGTCTATCACATAGAGATTAATCCTATAGAATTGCATGCTATAATATCTTTTACTAATGAATATGAAGATGATGTTGTGCATGGACATATTAGACCTTTGTACTTATTTGGAAAGGTCAATGGCATAGACTTCCGAAGAACTTTCATTGACAATGGTTCAGGAGTCAACCTCATGCTCATTCGTACACTTCGTCGATTGGGCCTCACTGAATCTGATTTATCTCTTTTTACCATGATGTTACAAGGATATGATAAAAATGAACAAGAACCACTAGGGGAAGTTACACTCAGAACTCAGTTTGGAGATATTGTATCCAATTCAGATTTCGTGATTGTTGATCAAGACTCAGCCTTCAACATCTTTCATGGAAGACCCTGACTACATCAACCTACAACCATCCCTTCATCCTACCATAAATGTCTCAAATATTGTTTTGATAGTCAAGATGGGACATTTTATGGTGATAAGTCCCCGTTCAAGACATGTGAGTCTCAATACATTGAGGCAGAATTCTATCACATGAAGGGAATGGAGAAATCCACAACAAAGGAGATTCCCAAAGTTAATGCTCCATATGGTTTGGAGAAAATTCCAGTAAATCCATTTACACATGTGAGTATAGATTATGTGTTACCTATCAGTCAAATTGACAAGATAGTCCCAAATCAAAATAATCTTATAGAAAGATCCATAATTTCTATTACGGCAATCGAGCCAGAAAACATGGGAGAAATTGGTAATATACCAAGCAGTGATGAAAGCACAAATGGTGATGTCTTCATTTCATCTGCTGAAATCCAGCAAGTCTATACTTCGCCAATTAGGCCATAAGAAGTTATAGCAACATCGTAGGTGAACAATAATGTCGATTCTCAATCCATCATCTCCTCTTTATTACCCAAAGAAGACCCGTCATCATTAATCGAGTCAGAAATGGAAGCTTCTTCTTCAAGATATGCAAATTTTGACATCTATTCTGATCATGAAAATTCTACTTTATCATCTACTATGCATGTAGAAACGGAAGAAATAATACATGAAGAAGAAGAAGAGGAAGATCTCAGAGATTCTCCTCCAGCATTTGAAGAGGGTATCTCTGCAACTGTGGATGGACTCAGAGAAATAAATATGGGTACAAAAGAAGATCCACGCCCCACTTTAATCAGTGAGGCCATGACTCTTGAAGATCAAGAGATTTATATTTCTTTTCTAAAGAAAAATAGAGATATATTTTCTTGGAACTATAAAAAAATGCCCGGCCTTGATCCTGATGTTGCTACTCATCATTTGGGTTTACCAGAAGAACATCGAGGATTTAAGCAAGCCGTGAGAAGAACACACCCAACTTATGCTTCCAAAATTGAAGATAAAGTGGAAAAGATTATCAAAGCTAACTTTGTCAGAGAATTTCAATATCCCAAGTGGTTGTCTAATATTGTCCCTGTAAAGAAGAAGAACCGAAAAATTACAGTTTGCATCGATTTCAGAGATCTTAATCGGCATTGTCCTAAGGATGATTTCCCAGTTCCGATTACAGAACTTTTAATTGATGCAACAGCTGGCTATGAAGCACTTTCCTTCATGGATGGATATTCCGGATATAATCGGATCCGAATGGCCCTTGAAGATGAGAAATCTACAGCCTTCAAAGCCCATCAGGGTGTGTTTTGCAACCGGGTAATGCCCTTTGGCTTAAAGAATGCAGGTGCAACTTATCAATGTGCCATGCATCGTATCTTCAAACCATTCTTAGGGAAGTTTTTTGAATTCTATGTAGACGATTTGGTAGTTAAATTCAAACAATGTTCTAATCACTTGGCTGATTTGGAAGTCATATTCCGTAAGCTTCGACAACATAATTTAAGGATGAACCCATTAAAATGTCCTTTTGGGGTAACCTCAGGAAAATTTCTCGGCTTTGTTGTATGCCATAGTGGTATTGAAGTCGATCCTGAGAAGACCAAGTCAATCCTTGGTATGTCATGTCCTCAAAATTTGAAAGAATCAAGAGGACTTCAAGGACACTTAGCCTATATTCGGCATTTCATCGCCAATTTGGCAGGAAAAAGTTTACCCTTCACTAAATTGATGAAGAAGGGAGTCACTTACCGGTGGAATGAAGAATGTCAAAAATCATTCGATAATCTCATGAAATAACTCTTGAGTCCACCGGTACTCATGCCACCTATTGAAGGAAGACCACTTATCCTCTACGTGACAGCTCTAGAGCGATCATTGGGTGCCTTTCTTGCTCAAAATAATGATGTTGGGAATGAAAACAGCCTCTACAATCTCAGTCGAACTATGATTGAAGCAAAAACCTGGTATTCAAGTATTGAGAAGTGCTGCCTGGCATTAATCTTTGATGTTCAGAAGTTGAGACACTACCTGCAACATCACGAGGTCCAATTGGTTTCTCGCAATAACCCGCTCAAATTCATCCTTAGTCGTCCAATGCTTACAGGACGTCTGGAAAGGTGGGCAGTTATTTTGCAGCAATTTGACATTCAGTATGAGTCTCAAAAGGCGATAAAGGTCCAAGCTCTAGCTGATTTCCTGGATGAACACCCTTCAGTGGAAGACACATCTTCAGATATTAAACTCCCTAATGAGGAAGTCTTCTCTATTCAAGAAAGTCCTCAGTCATGGGCAATGTATTCTGATGGTGCTTCCAGAAGTCCAACATGGAAGAAAATGGAAAATCCTAAATTCAGCAAAGTTGGCTTAGGAATTGTTCTCATTTCTCTAGAAAAGGCAGTGTTACCTTATTCCTTATTATTGTGGGAAGGTGGTACCAATAATTAAGCTGAATATCAAGCTCTCATCACCATCTTGGAATTAGCACTTCAATCACTAGTGAATCACTTAAAGGTGAAAGGTGAATCAGACCTTGTAATCAAACAAGTCAATGGGGATTATGCCATCAGAAAAGAAGAACTAATCCCTTTGTATTATTATGTCAGAGATTTAATGGCGGAATTCCCTTTGGAACCGAAATTTTCTTATGTCCCAAGATCAGAAAATGCTCAAGCTGATGCAGTGGCTAATATAGGCATAGATCTTGCAGATCCAAATCGGGATGAGACAACCATCAGTATTTCCCACCGTCGTGAAATTTCACCTTATGTTCAAATCAGAACAATGGAAATTAATGAAATTAGTCCCATTCCTGAACCGTATGGTCATACTACAAGATAGATGCCACCTGTCAGGTAATACCTTCAAAATGGAACACTTCCACCTGATAGAGCTGAGAAAGAAGAAATCTGATGACGTGTGGTTAATTTTACTCTTTATGATAGCCCAGATCACCTAGAGAAAATTCTCTACAAACGTGGTTTTGATGGAGTTCTCTTCAGAAGCATTGATGGTGAAGTGAAAATGGTTGTCATGAAAGAAGTGCATGCAGGAGTCTGTGGTGCCAACCAGTCTAGACATAGACTGTCTGATCAGATTCGAAGGCCTGGATACTTTTGGCCTTCAATGATACAAGATTGTGTCGATTTCACAAAGAAGTGTCATTCATGCCAAGTAAATTCCAACTTCATTCATCAACCTCTAGAGTTTCTTCATACAGCTAAATACTCATGGCCATTTGCCACATGGGGAATGGATGTGGTGGGACCTTACCCTTCGGCTACGACCAAGCAGTTTAACTACATTCTTACTGTTACTGACTTCTTTCCCAAATGGGCAGAGGAAATACACCTCAAGGAAGTCAGTTCTAAATGCTTTGTTAGCTTCATCAAGTCTAACAGCATTACCAGATTTTGTGTCCCTCATACCATATTGACAGACAATGGCACCAACTTCTGTTCATCCGAGGTGAAGAAGTTGTATAAAAAATACAGCATCAATTCCAACCATTCATCTCGGTATCATGCAGCGGCCAACGTCCAGATAGAAGCCTTTAACAAGACTCTTTCAAATATACTGCAAATGATGGTGGATAAAGATAAGAGGCCATGTCCTGATAAACTCTTTCATGCTTTATGGGGTTATCGGACTACCACCCGCATTGCAACTCCATCAACTCCATATTCATTGGTATATGGAACGGAAGCCGTCTTGCCCATTGAAGTTCAACTACCCTCGCTCAGAGTTCCATTTTTGATCAATCATCTACAGATGAAAAATCTCAAAAGCGATTCAATGAATTGGAATGGTTATATGAGAAAAGATTGTGCACTTTGCACCACTTGGAAGCCTATCAGAATCGAATAGCACGAGCATTTAACAAAAAATTTCTTCTTTCTTCATTCACTCAGGGAGAATTGGTATTAGTTCTCAGAACTCCAATGATACCAGGAATGAAACCTCCCAAGCTTAAGACAAAATGGGAAGGACCTTATTCAATACATAGGGTCTACTCCAATGGAGCTTATTCATTAGTCTCAATGGATGAAGAACTCATCACTACTCCAACCAATGCCAGATTTTTGAAGAAGTATTTTGTATAAACACAAAATGCTTCATTGTCCTTGATATATGACATTAAACTATACAACAATTCTCCATACATATGACCTTAAACTATTTGTACTTTCGTTCTACACGACGTTAAACTGTGAAAAAGTTCCCTATATGGTCCAGTATGACCTTAAACTGAAACTAGGTTCTGTATGACCTTAAACTGTATTATCAACGGTCTATGAACATGACCCTAAACTATTTGAAAGTCCCTTACGTCCAGAAATACGTTAAATAGTGACGTCCTAGCTACACGATGCTAAACTGTATAAAAGTCCCCTACGTCCGGAAAGACGTTAAACTATATAATCAATGGTCTAGTATGACCCTAAACTGCACCTTGGTCCAGCAAGATGTTAAAATACATTATCAACGGTCCATGCATATGACCCTAAACTGTTTTCACATATGTCCAACATGACGTTAAAATACATCCCCTTCATCGTCCTTGCTATATGACGTTAAACTATACAACAACTCTCCATGCATATGACCTTAAACTATTCGCACTTTCGTCCAACATGATGCTAAACTATATCGTCCCTTTTCCGCCCAACATGACATTAAACTGTGGAAAAAATCCCCAATGCGTCCAACATGACGTTAAATGGTGTACTCTTTTGTCCTCACTACATGAAATTAAACTGCACAGTCCCTCTTTCGTCCAACATGACGTTAAACTATATTGTCCCCATATTCCTAACTACATGACGCTAAACTATACAGAAAGTCCTTGATATGTCCTACATGACGTTAAAATGTACTATGTCCCTTCTATATGACATTAAACTGTGCAGCACCAATAGTCCTAACTGCATGTCTTTAAACTACATAGTCCCTTTATATGTCCTACATGACATTAAACTATGCATCGTTAAGGTTGTTGTTACCTCTTGTTTCTCACACCGAGTATGACTCACGTGATCTTAGAGAAAACCTCAACCATAACACTCTCTTTGGGCTACTAACCATGTGTAAGTCCCAACAAAATCATTTTTTTAGGTTGTTGTCCCCAAGAACAACTTGATCATTAATTCATTCTTTAATTGATCTACGTAGACTTTGATCCTTGCCTTCCAGGCTGGGTACGTAGGCAACCTCCCAAGGTTTAAGCCCAAAATAAATCTCTTCACATCGGTTCACCTCCATCTCATACGATGTTGATTTTTGAAACCGCCCCTAGAATCAATATCTTTACATTGGTTCACTTTCGTCCTTGCTATACGACGATAAACTATACAACACTTTTGTCCAGTATGAAAATAAACTACAATATTCTTTGATACCCTCACCTGAGAGGGAACCATTATTTACATTGATTTTTCAATCATGTTTCATTTCAAAGACTACGTGCATACATGGAAACGCCCAAACATTTTATCTTGGGTTAAACCATTATTGTACTAAAATCTCCTTTTACTCTTCAAATGTATGATCCAAATTTGTATAGAGGGTATTTCTAGAACTACATGGGATTGATTCCCATCCTTATGGGATATGTAGGAACGTTTGAGTGTCCCTCAAATCCAAACCCAAGTCTTTGGGTCTAACCCCAAATTCCACTTTCAGTTCCCTGGCTGAAAAGTCCCTATGAAAACACAAACTGTGTATTTCTTACAATGGTCCAAGATCTATGACCCTAAACTAAGATCTCTAATTCTTTTGTACCACATGACATTAAACTGTAATTCAAGACCAACGTATGTCTTGATTCCCATCCTTATGGGATACGTTGTGAATTCCAACATTTCAATCCAGGACATAGCCACAACATGATTATGGTTAGCATTGATCTTTGTATCTCTGTATAGATTGGAAAATACCCGTCTTTATGTGTCATAATCCTAACCTTAAATATTTTCAGATCTTCATAACCCTTTTCATGGCTTCTAGGTCACAAAATGTCAAACTTCTGAGAATTATTTTGCCTGACTATGCAGCACGTGCCCATAGGTGGCCTTGCATAAACAGTCTACATAACAGACTTGTTAGCCAAAAGATACTATTTGTTTGACTATGCATTCAATTACCTTAGGTGGACCTGCATAATTCAACCCCCTAACGGGTTTGTCGGATAGTGGTAACTTCATTCCTGGGAAGAATGCCTCTTTTGTCCTTATTTTTCTTAAATGAAAGTATGTAGGGATCCACAAAAGTAGCAATCCTTAACATAATTTTCCCATATCCTTTTTCATGATCTAAAAGTATTCAAATATATGATTTATATTCTCCTTCCCTACGTTTGGGTCAGACCTTCGTAGGAGTGGTATCCATCCAGTTCTTCGATAATCTTCTTTGGAAATATCTTTTCCATATTTCAAGTACCTCTTTCCATACAGAAAACTCTATACATTGGAAAACTTGAATCTCCATAAACATTAACTAGATTTTAGCACTAGGAAAGTAAATTTATGAGAGTTCTTTTTCCTGACTATGCAGCACATGCCCATAGGCGGCCTTGCATAAACAGTCTACATAAAAGACTTTTTAGCCAAAAGATACTGTTTTATTTAACTATGAAGTCAATGCCCTGAGGTGGCCCTGCAAAATTCAACCCCCTAACGGGTTTGTTAAATAATGGTAACTTAATTCTTGAGAACTACTTCTTCTAATGACTTTTAGCACTTTTTCATATCATTCCTCAGATTCGAATATTCCTAAGTCATAGTATACATATTTTCCCTCATAACTTGAGTATGGAACTATGTTTTTAGATGAATTTTCATGGAATCGAGTCAATTCTAATTCTTTCGGTCAAAGCTATTTCGACCTTAAACATTAGCCTCTTTATGTCTGACATGCATGACATTAAACTACCCGCAAAAGACAAGGGAACTCTGAATAAAAGTCAAGTTCCAGCTCACTAAACATACATTGTGTATGATTTAGGTAATATTGAGCAATTAAAAGATTCAAAGTTTATAGGGTTAGTTACATTAATCCTAGTAAAATTCAAAGTATGCTTACTAGGCCCATTGGCTTAGGTAAAATTTAAAGGAGGTAGCAAGAAAATGCGTGCACAAATGATTGAAGGTGAAAGTGTTTTTCATTGATGCACAAGAATTAGAAGGACATCCACAGATTGTAGGCTCTTCTAATTTTTTTTTTCAGGAATTACAAAAGACTTTCAAAGTAACTCTTCATTTGATTTACGACATCCCGAGTATTTGGCGCGCAAGTATCACTGCGCAGGTCCAGATACCTTGACAGCAGCGCGACATCAAGGAAACAGTGGGAAATAGAGTAACTTGCGTGGAAAATGCAATATGCGTGGTGAGAGCTCGAAGGTTTGAAATCCAGAAATTTGGATGCTTTGTACGGAATGAGTCCCTCTATTTATAGATGCGGCCAGGACCCTGCGCGCCGTACCCTGCGCGATCAAAGGCCATATCCCTGCGTGCCAGGCCCTGTGAGCCCGAAGTTCATTTGCGTGCTAGACCTTGCGCGCCCCAATTTCATTTTGATTCTTGTTTTCCTCAGAGTTAAATCCTCCATTCACTCCAGATCCAACTCTGAGGGGGGACATTTGTTGACGCTCCTTTCATCATAGAATATAAATATTGTAAAGAGGGGAATATCTAAGCACAAATTGATTCATCCTTTAAAGAAAAAAATCAAAAATTGACAAAGAGATGAATAAAGAGAACATTGCCCATATGTTGCACAACTTCCCTTATAGTCACGCAAGTCCAATTGCGTGATGCATAATGGTCGCGCAAGTGACTTGCGCGACCTAAGTGATAACCGCTCGGGGTCTTCTCCTGCCTATAAATAGACCCTGTGGGTCCCCCAATGAAAGAGGAATTTTTCCAGAAACTCAGATTTGAGCTCCCGGCGCCCTAGTCTCTTCCCAAAGCTTCTGAAACACTTCTAAGGTAATTTATTACCTATAAAGAAATATCTAAAGAAGGGGATGAAGGCCTATGTGTTGAAACTCATCAAAACTTGCACACCTAAGTGGCCAGCCCTTAAGGGAAAAGGCCACACTTGCGCGCCGCCTTACTCCTTCAATAGAACTTGCGTGCCCCTCTTCTGGAAGAACCCCAAGAGGATTACAAAGGCTTTAACCAAGAGTTTCTCAAGTATTACCCTGCTGGTTAACCATCGCGCAAGTACCCATGTGTCGCGTAGGTATACCTACGCAACTGGGAGTTGCACGCCCACGCAGTACTTGCGTGCCTGCCAAGACGTGCGCGCCTCTGCCTCCATGGGTGACCTTCTTCCCATTTCACCCCTCTTATTTCATTCCACCTCTCCTATTCAAGATTCAGTCTTCAAGACACTCTTCAAAGACATTTATGGCATGATTTCTTGATTTTACATCCTTATCTGAAAGGAATTGTGTGGAATAACTCTCAAAATCTAGTGATTTACACATCTTTATGTCACTAAAGATTGAGATTTCATTCATTCAAACTCATCCTTTACAATGAGAGAACTCATTAACCTGGGAATCCTCTTTAGGAGTATGCCCCAGTCCCCTAATATGGGCCTCCTTTTCAGGAGTAAGCCCTAGTCCCTTAATTTTTCAAGTCTCTTAACCTGGGCCTCCTTTTCAAGAGTAAGCCCCAGTCTTAATTTCTCTTAACCAGTCCTAATTTACCTTTGATATGGGATTCCTTTTTAGGAGTAAAACCCAATCATAAGTCCTCTCTTAATTTGGGCATCCTTTTCATTAGTAAGCCCCAAGTTAGAGTATTCAAATATCAATGTAGCAGATATACCTTTATGGACCCTGTTTCCGGATTTCTTCCCTGAAGTAAATCCTAAACTTCATTTATCTGGGCAGTCATACATACATAAGCCCCACATTATTTATTATGATTGCCTCTTTCATGGCACAATTGTCTAATTTTTACCAATACCTCTTGTTTCTCACATCGAGCATGACTCACGTGAGCTTAGAGTGTAAAAGTAATTATGACATCCTTCTTTGAGCCACCAATCATAAACATCATACTCCCTTACTCGAACTACGCGGGTTCTGATTCCTTTTATAAACAAAGGATACGTTGGTATCCCATCTGCGGGTTCAATCCCAACTCTGAAATAATTCATGTCCTTATGAATGACAATAAACTTCAAGTGCCCCACTGAGTGTATTTAAAACCAGTATGGTCATCATAAGGACCAAGAGACTTTTATGTATCAAAGGATACCATTGACTAAGAATCTCTAACAATTACAGATGATTCTTTATCAGTGAAGAACCTCGAATACATATAAAAGATTCTCTAAATTTACAACATATCGATAATTGATTGTCAGATCTAAAGTAAAACTCATTTTATACTTGGTAATGTAATAAGTATTCACGAACATAACTTAAATCTATAAAGAGAGTCATGGAGTTGACAAAATTCCCCTAAAAAAGGTGTGATGAGTCCGACCTCCCATCCTATCGACCAATGCAAATTCCTAAGCCTCATCAGTCCACAAACTAATAAGCACCTACCTTTGGAAAGTATGTCCGAATGGATGTGGAATAATTGGATGTTTCCGGTTCTACGAACAACCCCGTTATAAACCGATCAGAATGTCGGTACCTCCCATCAAAGGAGGTCATCCCTGAAGTCCGAGGGAAACAACTGCACCTGTGATCACACTACCCATAAGTATAGAACTTCTTTTTGTATTTGGTGACAATTCAAGGAAGTACATGGGCTGTGTGTTGAATGAAAATTCAAAATTCATTGCTTATGCTTCATGGAAATAGAAATTTCATGAGAAAAACTATCCATCACCTGACCTGGAGTTGGCTGCAGTAATCTTACCTTTGAAAATTTTGTGACATTAACTATTTTTGGAGAAGTGTGAAATATATATTGAAAAAAAATCCTCAATTATATATTCACAATGAAAGAGTTGAATATGGGCCTATAGTGATGGTTAGAGCTAATCCAAGACTATGACTTCTCAATCCATTACCAGCCTAGGAAAGTGAACAAGGTGGAAGCTGCTCTAAGTTGAAAGGACCCAACTATTCTATCATTGATGAGAATTGAACATGATACAATCTTCTTAGATTTGATGAATATGGAAATGGTAATCATAAATTAAGGAACTCCATAAATCCTTTCAAAAATGATTACTCAACCATCTTTTTTGGATAGGTTAAAGGATTCTCAAAAGGATAATTTGGGAATTCAAGAGAAAACTGAAACTATCAAAAAAGATAAATCCTCAAAGTTCATTGTTAATGAATAAATAATTATGAGATTTGCGTCAAGTCTATGCATTCCTTCAAATATGAAGTTAAATAAAGAACTATTAGATGATTCACATAGTTCAAGATTATCCATTCACCTAAGAAACACAAAGATGTATCGATATATCTGAGGGAATTATTGGTGGGATAACTTGAAGAAGGATATCGTTGAGTACACATTAAAGTTACTTTTATTTCAGCAAGTGAAAGCTGAGAGGAAGAAGTCTAAGGGAATGATACAACCATTACCCCTAACAACATGGAAATGGGAGAACATCACCATGATTTTTTTCACTGGAAATCCGAAGTCATCCAAAGAATACAATGCTATCTTAGTTTTCGTGGATCGTCTTACAAACACTACACAGTTAATTCCAATTCGGGAGGATTTCTCATTGGATCAACTAACATAGATATACATCAGAGAAGCATTAAGGATGCATGGAGTACCACTATCAATTATATATGATCAAGATCTAATAAACCCATCTATGTTCTAGAAGTGTCTCCAATATGCTCTGAATACTGAGATGAACATCAGTACGACTTATCATCCTCAAACTGATGGCCAATCTGAATGGACTATCCAAACACTTGAGGATATGTTTAGATCTTTCTCAATGGACTTGAAAGGTGGATGGGACCAACATCTTTATTCGATGGAGTTCTCTTATAACAACAGTTTCCACTCAAGCATCCAAATGGCTCTTTCTGAAGACATTTATAGTAAGAAGTGAAAGACATTGACATGTTGGGATGAAGTTACAGAGTGTGGGCTCCCTCTCCTATCTTCTTCCATCATCCTCCTAGGGTTTCAAGAGTCTTCTGACGGTGATGGCTGCTTCTTCCATTTATTTGATCTTCTTCCTTCCAGGTTATCTTCCTCCATTTTTCTTTCCCTTCTTCGTGTCAGCACCTCCCTTCTTGGGTTCCCTTCTTATTGGCTTGGTTTATCCGATTCCTTTTTCTTATTCCCTCTAGTTTGTTCTCCCAGGCTTGTTTCATCCCTTGTTCCTAGTATCATTTCTTACTTATTTGCTTTTAGGGTTTCATCCTCGGTACCCACTTCATCATTTTGAATATCCTTTCATGGATGCTTCTCACATGTTATTATTTTCTTAGGATTTCATTCCCATTCACCCCCTTTTCCGTCCCATTATGGTTCATTCATCCAAGCCTCTTAGTTATGGTCTATGTTCTTTTTCTCTCTGATCTTGTTAAATGACCCTTTTCTTTTGAACTCCATCTTGGTCTGCTGTGAAGGCTCTCAGAGTGGCCTTGTAGGTGTTGATCAAGCATCAAGGGTTTTTTCTAGGAGACTCTATTGTTTCAGATTTAGGATTTTGCATCTGTTTTTGGTTCACTGTTTTATGGGACAATGTGGTTCCCAGCTTGGTCCCCTGCTGATGCATCCTCTGCTCTATCCTACTCTGATATCCTGGTTCTGCAATCCTTTACCTATCAATCAGGTGCATGGGTCTCCAAGGAGGTACTGGGAGGTGTGATTTGAGTGTTTTAGGGTCTTAGGGAGGGCGATTGTCCCATCGTTAAAGTTTAGTGTTTTCAATGTTCTGTTTTGATGGTATTTTGGTGGTGATGTTGGAGTTATATAGTGGTGTTTTTGAAGACAGTTGTGGTGATGGGTGGACATCATGGTTTAGTTTTCTCTGGTTATGAGTTCTAGAAATAATGGTTAACGATGAAGAAGGGGGTGTTCCAATCGGTGATATGGTGACTCTGGTGGTGATGGTTATGGCGATGACATTCAGAGCAGTTGGCGACAACCTGATGATGACTACAAGTTATGATCATGGTAACATCAATTTTCTCATCTTTCCTTGATGCAGCGGTTGCGCGATTTATAGGATCCATCACTAACGTGATAGTTCTCATGGTGTTGAATCTCGATTCAGTTTTTGAGTCAATGGACTATTTTGAATTTTGGATGTGTTAAGTGATGTTTCTAGTCATGTGCGGTTCCAAATTTTTCCTCAAAGTGGTTGTTTTGAAAATAATAAAAAACTTATTTGGAGGAAGTTGAGGAGTGAAAACATCTAGGTCTAGAAATGGTCAAAGAAATGGTGGATAATGTTAAGACAACCCAGTAGCACATTAATGCTACCCAGAGTTGACAAAAGAGTTATACTAACAACTGTCGATGAGACCTAGAGTTTGATGTTGGAGATATGTTTTTTCTCTAAATATCACCAAGGAAGATAGTTATTAGATTTGAGAAGAATGGAAATCTTAGTCCAAGGTTTATAGGACATTTTGAGATCTTTGATCACATTAGAGAAGTGGCCTATCGACTAGAACTCACAGCGAACTTGTCTCAAGTAACTGATGTTTTCCATATATCACACTTGAGGAAGTACATATTTAACCCATCACATGTAGTAAATCCAGATGTGGTTCCATTAGATAATGACCTTTCCTACGAGGAGAATCCGGTAAAGATCTTATATAGTAGATAAAAAATTCTATGAAATATGATGATGCCCCTCATCAAGGTGTTGTAGAGAAACCACAAGTTTGAAGAAGCAGTGTGGGAGTTAGAGGAAGTGATGAGGAGAGTTACCCTCATCTTTTTTAGTGTGGGAAAAGTAAATTTTTAGGGATAAATTTTTTAATGGGGGAATGTTGTAATGACTCGATCTTTTATAAATAAAATTCACTTTATTTTAATGACATAGGGATATGGAAAACACATTCACTATTTTTTTTATTATTTTGTTTAATTGACCGTTAAGTATTATTACTATTGATAATATAGCAATTGAACATTGATCACAAAATTAATATAAATATAAGGGTTTTTAAAAAAAACCTTTTGATATTGACATAAGAGAGGATGGTTTTATCCAGTAGACTCGAGTCATAAGAAGCACATTTTTCAGAGCTCAGAAAGGAGGTAGTGTCACTGGGATTATATCTTGACTAAGCCCAAGCCAAGCTTCATCATGTGAAGCATGAACAAAATTACCAACCGGAGAAATTCAATTCAATAAATATTACCACCCATGCAATGTTATCCAAGTCGCCCCAAGAATATGTCATCATCGCACACCATACCATTATATCTTATACATATGTTATAATGTGTTCTGTAATAAGGTATTAGTTACATATTTTGTAATACCTTTTTATAAATAAAAAATGTATTCCATCATTTAATTTTTTGGAATAGTCTTTCATAGAAAAATTGATGAATTTGATAAACTGATTCTTCCGGTAAAAAATGTACTTTTGATAAATATATACATTATTATATTAAACTATGATTTTTATTAATAATAATATAATATTTTTTATAAATTAAAATTATATAAATTCCTTGTCTATAAATGATAATGAAATCAGTTTGATATAAGGTAAATTTTCATACGATAAAATAAAAAGTGTATTTTTTTAATTAAAGAATTTATTTTTTGAAATTAAGGAATTTTTGAAATAATTAATATTTTTTAAAAAATATTATCAAATTAATTTTATTAATAATAAATATGTATATAATTTTTATAAAGTCAACTGTAATTTTTATTATGGTTTGAAAACAGTTTTTTTCAAAACCCGTGAATTTTCAATAAATGTCAGTTTTCATTTTAAATGTATAAATTCACCTATTTAGAAAATTATTCAGACAAAATGAATATTATTTTTTCAATATGGATGTCTAAATTATCTAGTGGTGAATTTTCTGTAATTTTCGAAGACAATCAGCTTTTTGGCTAAAAATTAAATACGGTATAAATAAAATATGCATTTTATGACATCAAAATGAACTGTATATAATGTAATAAATACTATAATGAATATTATAGAACCAATAAATGTTTTACCATTAATATAATGTTATTTTAGATTTATCCTATTTAATTTATAAATCCTTAGTGAATCCTCCAACACATATACAATATTTTAACATTTTAAATCATTTCCTTGAAAGTGTGACTGGCCTCCCCATAAGAATGGGAAATATCATAATATCTTATAACCGTTGAATTATAAAAAAAATTCCCTTATCTTTGGAATAAAACATGAACAAAACCCATTGGAATTTTTCTAGTTTGGAATATTTAATTATATAGATTCCAAAACCTAATTTGTGAAATATTAACGAATTTCCATCTCAGTTCCTATATAAACCAACCCAAACTCCCACTTTGCTTCACTAAAAATCACTGGATAACGTCCCTAATATTCCCTCCCATCTCAAAAATCCTCTTAATATGCCCCAATATCTCAAGAATCCCCTCTTTAATCTTTTTTAGTCACACACTCAATTAAAAAATCCTCACTTTCCTTCCGTTCGAATTTTTTCCATGTTTCATTATATTGTTATACCGTTTTATTTTCAATTTAAAATGTTGTGGTATGATTTCACACCTCCCCAAAACTTCCATAATTATGTTTTAATGATGATTTATACATTTCCCTCTCATTAATACATTCCAGGTACACTTTTTACCATGCCAAAATTTCGTAAGAGTTATTATGTTTCTCCTCTTACTTCATGTTTCTTTATTATGTTACACCTTCTATTTCCAATTTACATATGTTGAGAAATATATTTATATGACCCTATTACTGCTCATTTAATGAATATATTATTATAGTACCCATTACCTTTCATCATTGATTTTTATGAGTCTTTTATGATGTTGTTATGCTGTTAAAATTACACCGTGATTTTCAATGCAAAAATCATCGTGTAGTGAATACCATGCCCATCCATCTATCAAGGGTATTCACCTTTATAAAAATATACACATTGATTATAGAATTTTATGTATGTATTACACATTCTATTATCATTGAGTGAATTATGATGTGGAATGAATACATATTATATGATCTATGTGTCACACATAAGCATGAGATTGAAAAGATTATTGAGGGTGCACCTAGATAGCGCTCCAATGAATTGGGTAATGTTTAGTATTATGATAATACATGTGAAATTAGGTTTTACTCATGATAATTAATTTGAAATGAGGGTCTAATCATGTTAATCCATGTACAATGATCCTCGGATCATGCTAATATCATGTTGTATATTGTTTCCACATTTCCATGTTATGATAAGAATTATATATAATGACTTTATGTTCATGTTTCTATTATGATCCCTTGATAAACCTATTTACTACCATGTATTGAATTATTCATCTCATGCCTTTTTTACTCCCTTAATGGTCATTATATCTCACCACTTTCTTATCTACATCCTCAGGCTACCCCATCCAGTGTTAATTACGAAGGAATGTTGTGGTCATGTAAAAGAATATTTTAAATAACATGTTGTATTTCATGTTTTATGTTGTTATATAATGTTCCTAATTTCCCATGACACTAGAACTCTCTATCTTTAGAGTTTTATTGAGTTCACATTTATATAATAAATCATGTTTAAATGTTGAAAAAAGTGTAGGGTTATTATGAGAATAATTATGATATCCATTGTTCATATCCCCCACAAATAACAAGTTACATCAAAGGATATTGTCCTATATAGAGAATGATTTTGAAAGATCACTTGTAACATTTCTTGAGGAAATAAAAGTTTCTTTGAAAATCAATTTTTAAGACAAAAAAAAATAATTTTTTTTGAAAATACTTTTATTTAATTTTAAACTTGAAAAATTATCAAGGAATCACAAAAGAAAATAATTGTCATGATAGCTATAAATTCTTATCATTTGATAATAGTTAAAACAAATATTCCTTCCATATTTTTGATAAAATCCAAATAGGTATTGTCTGGAAAACGATACAAATATTCTATAATTTGTTTAAAAAATAATAATATGTGTTAAACAAATCTGTAATAAAAAATTTTAATATTATAAAAAAAAAATTTGAAAATTTATTTAGAGTAAATGGTTTTGGAAGAAAATGGGTGTTCGACCGAAGTTATAAATAAATTCATATTTTCTTAAGAAACATTTACCCATTATTTTAAGTATGAAAGAGTCAAAAAATGGTAATAAAACACGGAAATATCATGAATAACCATAGAATAAAAAAATTCATGAGAATTATTAAGAGATAGATCATAATATTTCAACAGTAAAGACTTAGTCGTAAACAATCCTTAAAAATGATGAGATTATAACATAAAACCATTACCACCTCGGTAACATTTCAAACAGAATACCCATGAAAGAGATGTACTAAAATGGATATTCAATCCCCATAATCTTCAGATGAATCATCGTAAATTAAATTCAAGGGTAGTATATACACCACATCAATGAAATACATTGTGAATATGGCTTGTGTGTCACAGAAAATAAATGTGTGATTGAAATCCCAAACCATTTGAATCTAGATTTCATTTGTACTTGTTTGAACCTACTATATAATAAATATACTTTTGTTATAAATCAATTATGAAATAATACACATAATTATAATATCAAAATTTATCCTATTATAATGTTTCATCACCAATTTATTAATATCTCAATTATAAAATTTCCATTTTAGACTGTTTACAAATATTTTTTCTTGAGAGTCTGGGTTCCGTAGTTCTAGTTCTTGTACATTGATCATCATTCCAACATTTAAATAAAGATAAATGTGATAGTAATATAATATATTTTTATAATATAAATATTTATATTCATTCAAAAAAGTAAGTGATAAAAGGATGAAATGTACCATTCATGCACTATGGTAAAAAAGGGTAATTTTCCACGGGCCCATCACCCAATGTAAATAGTCCTCATTAAGGGACTATTTACGAAAAGATTCAATTTCCATTGTAAGTAATCCAAAATAAAAAATATTCACGATGGGAAAAATTTCTCTTCAAAAATTCATTTGGTGTGGCTTTCATGTTGAACTCCAGGAATGTTATATGCGACCAGGGCATACCTCTTTCAAAAATTCATTTCGTGATTATTATTATTTAATGTGGGAATTAATTCCCACCATAAATAAAATATAAAGAGAAGATTATTTGTGATGGGACCCACCAAAAATACCTTTCATCATTATTGTTATTTGTGATTGGAATTAATTCTTGTCACAAATAATCTTTAAGTAGAATAGTATTTGCGATGAGACCCATAATAAAAAATATTTTAATCACCGATGTACTTATTTATTGTGGCTACTAATTGCACTGGGTTTCCCGTCACAAATAGTCTCATTTCTAATAATATAAATTATATATACCACCCCCTAATGTTTTTCATTCTTTCTTTATCAGAACTCTCTTCTCATCCTCATCGATCCTCTTCTCTTTGCGTATTCATTTAAAAAGTTTAAATTTTTACAGGAGGCAAATTTTTAGTTTTTCATCCAATAAAAGCATCAGTTTTGAGGTATTAATTAATTTTTTTAAATTTTAGTTTCATTAATTTTATTTTATATGAGAATTTATTATTATTAATTACATGTAATTATAGTTAATTATAACTATTTATTTATAATTAATAGAAATTATTTCAATTTAACATATGTAGTTTTAATTATCAGTAATTTTTTTTAATAAGAAGCAATTACTTTAAATTTTTAATAATTAGTTTTAATTATCAGTAAGTGGTTATTATTAATATTAATTACTTATAATTGATAAATGAATAGTATTAATTAACAGATCTTAGAAATAATTCATAGATATTAGAAATAATTAATAATTATTTATATTAATTTCTAATTAATAACATTAATGATCACTTAATACTAATGAAAAATAATTTTTGATAATTAATGCTAAATACAAATAATTTAAAAACAATTAGTACAAAATAATGGTAATTAGTACAAATTAGTGGTAATATGTACAATTAGTGTTAATTCTTAAAAATTAGTGATGATTATCAGAAATTATAGGTAATTAGTCGAAAATAACAAAAATTACTAAAAATTGTTGAAATGGAGTAGTATTTAGTAAAATATTATTTTAAATGACTAGTACTTATTACAACATAGAAAAATGAGTAGTAAATATTAAAAATTACTAGTAGTGAGTGGTAATTAGTAAACATTTCTAATAGTTAGCGTTAATTTTTAAAAATTAGCAGAAATGATGTTTAATTATTATAAAATAGAGGAATTGAGTGGTTATTAGTTAAAATGAGTATCAATGAGCGATAATTAGTTAAAATTAGCATCAATGAGCAGTAATTAGTAAACAATATTTGAAATGATAGGTATTTATCCTAATAACTTTCAATGAGTGTTATTTAGTATAAAATACTAACAATGAGATATATTTAGTAATAAATACTAGCAAAGACATATATTTGGTTAAAATATTGGTAATGAGTGGTAGTCAATAAAAATATATCTGAAATGAGTGGTATTTAGTAAATGAATAATATTATTAATAGTTAATCAGTAAATATTACCAAAAATGGGCTTTGATCAATAAAAAATAATAGAAAAGCTTGTTAATTAGTAAAAAATAACATAAATGAGCATTAATTAATAAAAATACTGTAAATGAGCATTAATTGGAAAAAAATATCAAAATGAGTGTTAATCAGTAAAAAATACTAAAAATGTGTGTTAATTAGTGAAAATACCATAAATGAGCATTAATCAATAAAAATATCAATAATGAGCATTAATATATAAAAAATACTTGAAATGTGTGTTATTTAGTAAAAAATACTAGTAATGAGAATTATTTAGTAAAGAATAAAGGAAATGATACATATTTAGTAAAAAATAACCACAATGAGAATTATTGAGTAAAAATATATACTTATTTAGTGAAAATTGGTAAAAAATGCAGGAAGTGAGCAACAATTAGTAAAAACTATAACAATTGAAATCAATTAAAAAAATCAACAATAATTAACCATATTTATCCATAATTAATAACAATTAACAGAAATTAACTACAATTAAAAAAAATTAACCAAAATTACCCAAAATTAAATACAATTAACCACAATTAAAAACAATTAACTATAATTAACCATAATTTGTAATAAAAGATAGATAAAAGGGAAAGGGGGAATAATTGAGTGAAGGGGATGATGATGAATATTGAGTGATAGAATTTCAGTTCCCTTGTGTTTGGATGATTTAATAGAGAGACATTCATGGGTAAACTTCTATGTTTACCTATGACTACCTCTCCTTCAAACAGTCCGAACATGGGGACATTGGAATTCATTCACTATATTGTCTCCTTCATCCCCTCCAATCCATGCTTCTCTCATGATACTTTGTTGACATTTTATTTCCTATAATGATAATTAATGTTAATTTGAAAAATTACCTTTCATGTATGGTAGTAGAATAATTTAGTTAAATTTAGACAAAATTGATAACCTTTACAAGTTATTTTTCTTTTATTTTCTATTTTTCTGGATAGTCTCTTTCTTATTTTAGATTAAATATAATAAATATTTTTATTTTCTCTTTTTTGGAAAAATATGGAACAAGTATGTAGACAATAGTCTTTATTACAAGATCTCGATTGTATAAATCATTACAAGAATCCAAATGATTATAGTATAAATAATGTATATATTGAAGGTGTTGAGCATTTTTTTCATTTACATTTTATAATCTAGAATTTTTTTTCATAAGGTAAAATTATGTTTCCTTATAAGAAATTTTTTCTGAGGAGATTTGAAACATTTGAAAACATGGGGGGTCATCTATTAAATTTTGGTTTTAAGAGTGATAAATTTTTTTTGGTATCAATATGGAGAACATATTTGCAGAGATGAGATAAATAATTTATTGGTTGATCCATCACAGTTT
This sequence comes from Viscum album, assembly GCA_963277665.1. Taxonomy (NCBI): domain Eukaryota; kingdom Viridiplantae; phylum Streptophyta; class Magnoliopsida; order Santalales; family Viscaceae; genus Viscum; species Viscum album. The sequence continues at coordinate 2,122,630,910 of OY728123.1, read as the reverse complement.
CGAACATTAGGACATGAGTTTGTAGGTCCATCATTCCAATAAACAGAAACTCATAATGATATTTATTTATCTCTTTATTTATAACTATGTCTAGTTTATGAGTTACTAAAGTCTATTTGAGATGGATTATATCATAGTCACAACATAGGAAAGTTTGATGTTGTGAAAAACTTTATGGATATTAAATCTGATAATGGAAAAGATAGCTATTTTGAATATATATTCCCTTTGGTTAAATCAATGTTTCCTAAAATAAATGTGTTTTCTACCAATTTCTATGAGGGAAAGATGCTAGTTCATAATTAGTGTCTTGTTTACCATCAGATTCATGCATGTGAAAATGATTACATCTTATATTATAGTGAAAATGAGTTGTCAGAAAATTGTCCTACATTTGGAAATACACAGTATGAAGAGGCTCAACAAAGGGAAGTTCAGATTGATTCTAATAAAAAAGTTGAGGTATTTCTCAATTACACCCAGATTTCATTGTTTATTTATGTCTCAAAACATAACTTCATTGATTTCATGGAATGGATCAAATATTTCATTTGAAAAATCTTCAAAAATACAGGTGATGATGATTCATGTAATTTTCTTTGACAATGTAAATCCTTCTTTTTCTTTATAATCCCACAATGTGCAATTTCATATCTCTATTGATTGTTTTTATTCATTTGGTTCATATGGTAGTCAGTATTCTTATTGCCCATATTTATAACTTCTTAAAATTTACATCCTTAGACGTTGATGAATGAACCATATATATTTTTAGGAATATAAATTTTGGGATATCCAAAAAATATTTATGTTTATTTGAAGCCATTAATTAAGGAGTTAAATTCATTATGAAGTAATGGTATCAAGACATATGATTTTGTGGCCAAAAAACCCTATTTATAGATACATTAATGTGGAAAATTAGTGAAATCCCAGAATATGAAATGTTATCTGGATAGTGTACACATGGTTCAAAATCATTTCCATACTGTATGAGTGATAGCAAATCATTTATGCTTTTCATTGGGAGAAAACCATTTCTTTAACTGTCGTCATAGATTTCTTTCTATTGATAATCCTTTCTAAAGTAATAGAAATCAATTTAGAAAAGGTTATATTAAAATAGATGTACATCTATAAATTTTATCAAGTACTGATTAAAACTATATTTTCTCTACAATACCATATATTACTTTTTAGACTGACTATAAAATATCAGAAAATATATGTCTTTGGGAAAGATCACAATAGGATTAAATGAAATATTTTTTGGAATCTTACATAATGGTCTGATTTTTTTGTCCTTCATATGTTGGATTTCATGCATATTGAGAAGAACTATTTTAATAATATATTTTATATAGTTTTAGACACACTTGATACGAGAAAAGATAATTTAATGGAATGACTCGATCTTTCCCAAATTTTCATGTAACCAGAACATGAGTTATTTTAAAATCCCAGATGACAGAATTTAATGAATCTAAAACCTTCTTATACAATTTCTAAATAAAACCCTTTATTGTTTTTTAGTTTATTCTAGATTTTAGAGTACCCGATTGTTATGTTTCTAATTTGTCTAGATGTGTTGAAAATCATAATATTACAGGACAAAAAATTCATTATTGTCAGGTTATATTATAAATACTTATACCAATTGGATTTATAGGTTTGTTTAATTCCTATATTTAGGATGATATAATAAAAATATCATATATTTTAGAGACATTTATGCATTGACAATGAACCTTATTTCACTTAGTAGACTTTAAGAAGATATTGTTTTAATTTTATGTAACGTGGGAAAAACATTCACCGGATTTCTCTGATTCAATGGAACATTTGGTATTACGTTTACTATAAGAAATACAATATTGAGGGATAGTACAGTTCTGATAGAATCAACCATATTATAGGGTCATGCAGAATCTAAAGAAAAAGGTAATTTACAAATCATCAGTTGAAGGGTAGGTTTCAAATGATTATTTATAGGAGGAATTTTTCTTCCTCTCCCATTATTTCAAACTAGAATATCCTTTAGAACATAACCTAATGGGCCCTAATGAACAATATTTAGATGATATACTAATAATTTAATTATCAATTTTTAATCATCCTAAACTTGGCTTTGGTGAAGCTCATGAATGATGGATTTCAGATGATAAACAGCACAAGGCTCATATATATGTTTATCAGAAATGTGAAGAAATGACACGATTTGTACAGTGAGTTCTACTACCTAATATTCATTAATATATTTTTTTATAAAATAAGTTATTATTATTATATTCTTAGATTATATGATGATCATATCAAGATAAAGTTTCACAAATTACTCCATAATCTAGTAAATAATACTATCAAAATAATTTTTCCAATAAATTTCAATGAATTTTAAGATAATGTTTTTATTATTTAACAAATAAAATAATTTTTTTGATATATTGTAAATTTTTTCAATTTTTCAGGTATCACAATATTATTGTAAAACTGATAATCGATTTTTTTTGTGAGTAACCCACCATCCATAATTATTAAATATTATAATTCAAATGTGGTTAATGGTTTTCAATTTCATACACATCCATATGGAGAATCAAAAAAATGAAAAGAAGTGTTTTTTAGGGGATCTCATCATTGAGAAATTTAAGTTAACATTTATATCATGTTGGATGAAAAAATCGAACTGCATTAACTGATAATGTTTTTTGTAATGATGTATAAATTCTACAAGTTTGATACTGATAGAGGATTTCATCTTCAAACACAACATGGGATCATCTACATCAAATATAAAAGTCTTCCCATAGTAAATGAATGATTTTTATTACATAAGCAATATAAAAAAATATTGTCAACCTAGTTTCATTGATTCAAGAGAGATAATTGATTGGTGGAGAATTATAAAAATAAAATCCTATATTAATTAGTTTATAAAATGTTAATGTTGATATTTTGAAGTGAAAAAATGGAAATTTTTCATGAGAAAACTCTAAATACATCATTTTAATGAAGATAAAAAAATATATATGATGACACCCCACATTTATAGGTTGCTGGTTACGATGATTTAGATGATGTAACATATGAATTTTAATTAAAAAGTGATGATGGAGTTTAAAATAATATAGAAATTGATTATTATGAGGAGGAAGATGAAGATACTGACAGGTTCATGCACAAATATGAGGATGAAGATGAACAATGACACAATTACATAATGGTTATTATCAAAATATATTTATATATAATACAAATATTCAATTATATAATTAAAAATTTCTTTTCATGTTTTAGTTGGATGACGAGTCTAATGATGAGATCTTTCATGACCTTGAGGAGGCTGTACTACTTAGCGATGAGCCTGATCATGTGTTATCAGAACCTTAGTTTGTGATGGTGCATCGACTCGTAGGGTTTGTGGTCTTGAGATATTGATGATTCTTGACACTATTCTCATGCATCTCCCACTTATAGTTTTTGATCCAAACATGTTGTGGTATGTATAGTCATGTAATTCTGTTAATTTTCATTATCATTTATTTTGATTAATTTATTTATGTTCTAATTCCTTTATTATTTATTCTGTTTTCCCAATTTTTTTACCTATATAGCTATTGGACATGGGTTTTTATTATGTGGAATTATTTTTCTGAATCATGGGGGACTTGGGGTCATGTTCCTATTGATGTTAGACAACACATATTTGATCATTGGATTGTACGTAAATATAAAATAGTTATTTTGAAATCTATTTAACTATTAAAATTATATTGCTAATAATTTATAGGTTTTATGGTATGTCATCAATAATACCATTAGGGTAATGATCTATGATGGCTAGGAGGCTAGAATGCATTATAAATGTCATTATTTTTTTCATAATCTGGGGAAGAGAGTCATAAAAAAACTGGAGTCGTAGTTTTTTATCCATCTTATTATATCCGTCGGCCCGATTGAATATCCCCTTAGATTTGGGCTGGATTGCGCTCATATCATAAGGTAAACAGTGTTTAGAGGAGATCATCATTAGGTTGACAGAATCATGGGAGACAAGAAATCACCCATAGAGATGATGGTCGTACACCTGATTCACATCGATGACATCTGGTATGTAATTTTATTTCATAATATATATTACTATAAATGTAAACTCATTATTTTAAATTTCATATATACATTTGAGTGGCCCGATATTAAATTTTTTGATGTTTATAATATGATATACATAAACCCTATAACTAGATATATCAATGGTAGTTGATAGCACCATATTTTTGTCTTTTCTATTTTAGTGTTAAAATTAAATAAAAATAATATATTAACTATTTTAATATCAAATTAAATTTGAAGGATTCATATAAGATAGTGACTTATCACACAAATGATGAGAGTCAAGATGATATATAGGTTCAGGACACCAGTGTAGCATGATTTGATGATGCATCTTGGATGAAAGCAACTCAGTATTACTTCAAGAATGGTTGAATTCATGGTATCCACTCTAGATTGATGCATGAGAGTTATTATGGTACTGATATAATGTTATCATCTAGCTCAAGGGAAGATTTTGGAGAGTCATAATCATCGTCTATACAATATTTGGATAATATTTGAGCTTATGATGAGGTTATAGAGAACCTACATTGAGAGCATGAATAGTTTCATTGGTAGTATGAGATGGAGGAGGAGGAGTTGCATTGAGCACATGAGCAGGAGCAATTGTAGATGATGGATTATATGCAGTGTTTGGAACATGGTATTGGGATGGAGTTCCCTTCACTACCTTCACCAGAAAACTCTCATCCTTCTACGTGAATGATTTAGTTTTTAGATATATTTATTATGATACACATTTTAATGAATATTTCTTTATAAATTTTTTTATTAATTTATTAATTTATAGTTTTATATATTATATTTTTGATATTTTATATTGTTATTTAGTTTTTATTAGTATATTTTTTAAATTATTGTGATGTTTTTTTGTTTTTTACTTTTTTCATTATTTTAATTCATTTTTGATTTTTGATTTTTTTTATTTCTTTTACATTTTTTTATTTTTTATTATTTTTAATTGGACACTAGTCCATTCATAAATAATTTTTAAAATTATTTTAAACTAGATTAATAACCCATTGTAAAAAAATATTTGTGATGGGAGACTACTCCCATCACAAATAAGTATATATGTAAATCTATCCAGGCTTTTTATGATTGGGGAACCCCCATCACAAAAAACAATTTCACAATGACCCATCATAAGAAAAGGTATTTGTGATGTGTGTTTTCAGCAACAAGCCATTTTACATGGGGTCCCATCACAAATGAATATTTTCAATAGGATCCTATCATAAATACCTTGTGAAAAGTAAGTCATAATCCAGTAGTGATAGAGATAGAAGGCCATACATACACATGAATGGTGTTTTCATAATTTGACAAACGGAATGATAGAAGAGTATATAATTATTAATCATTAATGAAATAGTATGATTTAATATATATTACATATTTTCATTAACATAATCATTATTACCTTCCATGTTAATCTGTAATGAGAATAATCACATCACTTGGCAAGATGGTTGTCTTCCATACACACGAGTGATATTAGCGTATCTCCCTCGAAATGGAAATTATAATCGGTATATGTGATATTATATTTATAAAAGTAAAATTATTTTATAGTTATCATATAAATATACTTAATATATCATTAAAAAACCATTAAACATTGTTATGGGACATTAATTATATGTTTTCGGGATGTGGATGTCCACTGTACCCACAATCAATGGTTTAATTTTACAATTGATGTAAGTGGAGATGGATATAAGTAATTAAATTAATATTATAAAATATAAGTATATATGAGATACAATTTTTATTATATTATAAGTATTAAGACATAATTAATTCTGGAAAAAGTTGAAAGAAAAAGAAGGATCTTTGTGGAGACAATTACCTTCACCTTGAAGCACCTCTGGATATATTATTAATGACCATAGTTTTGGCCTTTTCATATGAACAACATCTCTAGAACATGTAAAAGGATATTTTGGAAGGGTTTTTTCTAACTATATGGATTGATAGGTGTGAATCGGTTGAGGGTGGTGGTGGCCTTTTTATGTCGGGGAAAGGAACCCACTCAGAAACTACTTGGAAATTTCCAAAATAATCCAAAAAACAGTTCATTTCTAAGAAAGAATAATCCAAATGAAAATATATTCGGGCTTTAGAAGAAAAATATCGAAATATATATATATCCAATAGTAATTTTATAAGTGTTATAGTAATTTTAATCCTTATATTCTTAGTTTAACCCTCATTAAACACTTTTTTCTCAACCATGATAAATAATTCATACTATTTTCACTAACCATTTTGTTCAACAATTATGTTGAAATTATTATATAACATAAATTGTTATACTATTATAATTATTTAATCCATTTATACAAATATAAATAAAATATGAGGAAAATTTTAATTTAATATTAACCCTTCAGACACTGCCAGAAAATGAGATTTCAAAGGGAAAATGTTCAAAAGATTATAATTTTTATATCCAAATTTAATATGAAATTGTTTACAATGATGTAAATTGGATTATATATATATATTTGTATAATTTAACTAATTTTACATTAAAACCAATGCAAATAATATTTTATATTTAAAAATATTTTAAACAAAAAGGAATATTTCAATTAATATCCAGTATTTTTCAGTATTCATCAAAAAATTAATCATTTCAAAACATTGTCAAAAAATTACCATAACCTAATTTTTTACAATAATATTTAAAAAAATATATTTTTTTCAAATAGATTTTCTAAAATCATAAAAACTTATTTTTTTTGTCGTTCACACAAAGAAATAAAAAACATTTCTCTAATAATATAGAATTTTTGAAACATATAAAACTTTATCAAAATATTACATACTTTTATATCAACATGTTTTCTTTATATAAAAAAATTATAGTCCATATTTAAAAATCTATTATCATAATTCATATATCTATATTTAATTCCTAGGTTATAATGGTATCATTTGGATAATATTAATAACATATCATAGTTTTGTTAAAACTCAATGTCATGTGTAATGCAAGATAACTAACTATTACATGTAACCCAATCATAACATGGTGTTTTGTGTAACAAAAAATGTCGAAAGGATTAATTTTCATAAAAAAAAATATTTCAAAAAACCTAGGGGTGGAGCATTCTACCCCCTTAAAATTAATTTCAACCTTGAAATTCATTAAATTGGTACAAATAGTTAAGGTTACTTCTCCCTCATTCCATCCTTAGGTTCCCATGTAGTTTTTTCAACCTGGTGGTTTCACCATAAATAATAACTTGGAATTTGGTATTTTTCATATAATATTATCTATTCGATATAGAATCTCAATTGGTTGTTCCTCATAAGGAAAATAATGCTCTAGAGGTACAAATATTAAGTTAAGTACATGTGATGAATTGGGTATGTAATTAATAATCAGATATACATGGAACACATCACGAAAATGAGATTGTTTTGTTAGAAGATCCATGAAATAATCTATGGTCCCAATATTATTAATAATTTCAAAAGGAATGATGTACATAGGGATTAAATTTTCCTTCTTTAATCAATGAGGAAATTCATTGAAATTAATTCTCCATAACAGCAAATTCTAGATCGCATCTATGATTTTCTGCATAACATTTTTTCCACATTTTTCCATACATGTTTCTTAATGAATATAAAGTTTTCCACAATTTAATTAGCTATTTTAGATCCCAATATATTTATTTCTTATAATTCATTTCAGTACATTGGAGTTATATACTTATTTCTATAAAGTTATTCATAAGGAGACATTTGAATGATCACGTAAAATATATTGTTGCAAGAAAACTCAACATGAGGATTATTTTGATCCCAACCACCTCTTAAAACCATAGAATAAAATTCATGAATATTTCCATAGGGGTTGACATATTTTAATAGATTAATCATTTTTCTATAGATGATATGTAGTGATGATACTCAAATTTGTATCACGAGATTTCTAAACACTTCAACAAAAGTTTTAGATAATAATATTGTCCCAATCAGATGAAATTTAATGTGGTCACCCATTAAACCTTACCACTTTTTTAATGTATATTCTGGAATGTGGATCTGGATTCAAGCCTTCTCTGGTAGAAACAAAGTGTGATAACTTCATAATGTGATCAACTAAAACCCATAATTATATCAAAGACATAGATAAAATAAAACCTAAAGGTCACTACTACCATTAGTGAAATGTACACAAAGTGTAAAGGCATTCCTACTCAAATAAATTTTCACCAAAACATATACAAAAGAAATGTGTTGTATTTTAATAAATGTATCTTAAAATATCATTAATATTGTTAAAATATCATCACATAAAACCTCAAAAGTGGTTTTAGTGAAGTTTATCTTATGATCAAACTTATAAACATAAACCCATGATGGTATCCAAAACTCTTAATTTAATCTTACGTGGATACATATACACTTAAAAATCTTATTTTACCCTTTATTACTTATATAGAAAGTTATCTTTTAAAAAAAATTAGTTGATTTTTTGGGTTCATCCTTGTACCATTATAATATGAAATGTGATTTCATTATTCCATAATACATGTTGAAGGAGATAATCACATGAAATATCACAAAATGATGAAAAATATTATTTACTTAGGGCTCATTTATAAGAAATTAGACATGAAATTACCATTTAATTTGGAGAGTATATGTGTGACCTAATTATCAAAATTCGCTTTATCCATCATAATTTCATAATATTATTATTATTACATTATCATTAGAGATTTCTGTGGATTTTCAGACACATTAGCCCTTGGATTGGGGAATTGATTCACATAATTCTAAAACTACTTTAACTAGAAACACCAAAGTGTGGGTGGTGTATTAATTTGAGATATATCTCTGTTCATTTAATTTAATACAGTATTCGCACAACATTAATATTAATTTTATAGTTGGCAATGATAACCACAGTTGAAAAAACTTTTTTTCCATTCAGTCCCTCACCTATGTGATACTTCCCACATTTATGGAAAGTATGAGTATGAAACTTTTTCTTCCTTCCATGTGACATATAATTGTTATTTCCATGGGGCACCATTTCATTTTATTATCAATAGAACCCAGAGTGTTTCTAGTACATATTAACACTTTTATCACACATTGAATGCTTTATTCATATCATCCAAACACCTTTATGGATAACTCGGTTCAATGATTTGGATATAAGGCACTAAATAATTGGTCAAATATACTTTTAGGACGAGTACCTTGAATGCCTTGTAAAATTTTATTCATAGGTACCAAATGATTAACCATCCTTCTTAAAAATCATTAGTAATTCCTTCTTAATTTTTATGATGAATTCAAGGAATGTGTAGGTTCCGGGTGCTGAGGATGCACGTCGCTGGGTGTACCCAAATTTGATTTTATTGTTAACAGTGATCAATACAAGGTCAATAACAATAATAAAATTATAGATCATAATATTAAAATGAAGAAAAAAAAGGAAATAGGGATGTTAGAGAACCACAGAGAGAATCATCATATGTTGGTTATACTTAATTTAATTAAAAGATAAGAATTACCTTGATAGAATTATCTCTCTATTTATGTTTTCGGTCACGATCCAATGTGACCCATAATTTCATTGCAGAATCCAATTATAGGATTCCTATAGCAGTGATACACATGTGATCCACATATCTATGGACGTCGCCGAAGGGATATTTGGGTGCTGGCGTAGTAGAGCCTTCACTTGTGATTCCACATTCGATCGCATTGAGATCCACTTTAAAAGGGCTATCCCTGATCCAGTGGAGGAGGATCTCTATCATAACATCATGGATTTCTTGGAGGAAAGTAATTCTCTCTTGGATTGAGTGATTTCTATAGATCCATTGTTAATAATCACAATGAATGGATTGCTTAAAGAGAATAATGTAATTGAGATTTATATTACATAGAATAATTAAAGAATGAAATAATTACTCAAAGTAATTTATTAATTTAATTTAATTCTTAGTAAGACCCCATATATAATAATAACATTTGACTATTATTTATACTTTTACATGAACCCATCAAATTATAAATAACATTATCTTGTTAAATAAATAATATTATTTCTCAAAAATTCCCAAAAAACTATAGGGAATGTATTTTTTTAACATTTTCTCTATTTACACCACCACTTTTATTAGACCTTTATTAATGACTATTTATTTCATAAATAAATATCACTATATTACTCTAATAAATATATTATTTCACCCAAAATATATTTTCTCAAATAACCAGTGTCAAAATAAATATGATCAGACAACGTCGAATAATTATTAAACCCAAATTAATAATAATATTTATTTAACCTGTTAAATGAATATTCAACTGAGATAATTGGATACACTTAGTGTGTGACCCCCTAGGCCTCTTTCTCAATGGAATTAGTGGGAACCAGCCTAAAGTCCAATGATAGCGTCTAGAAACATGCCAAATCACCCATAGAAAATGACGTTAATGCCACAATGACGTGTCACCTCATAGGAATGCTTACCATGTAATGTAATCTCTTTGTCTAGATATATCCAATAAAGCAGTTTTCATGCTAGTTCCATCAACCCAAGTGCTTGATTATTCTTTCTTTGACATCTTAAAATTGAATTTTTCCACTCCTCACCATGGCCATCGATTTATTTAGGCTATATCAATTCCATTAAAAGGCCTGAGATGCCTACTTCTGTTATGGAACAGAGGGGACAAAACCTTTCTCACATTATCTATTAATGTGGTATTACTAATGATGCACCCAACATATTCTACCTCACTGTGAATAGTGTGTCATCACAGTGTTCATCAAAAAATCTAAGTGTGTGAGTTGTAATACCCATTAATAATAATATTAATGTCTAAGGACCAATTTTCACATCCATTGATAGGAACATCTAATGACACTTTGAAATGTGGAATTTCTAATGGAGGGTCTCATTCTCATAATATCCTCCTGGATGTCACCAAGGGTGCACACCATGAGACTTTTCCTCAATGTTTTTGATTATTCACTCGTAATGGCCTATAATATTTGTTTCCCTCAAAAAAGCATCATCCATCCATAGAACATATATTCATGAATTATGTTATGGCACTTCCGGGTTCTCTTTATAGCAGGGATTCACAATGACCCTTTATTGTATCATCTATCATTGGTACATTATCACAAGAATTGTCATATAGAAGCAAAATAAATATTCGATAAGGTATTTATTAATATTCAAATTCATGAATACAAGTTTATTATAAGTACAATGTAGTTCGTTCTAGGCCACCAACTCTAACAGACTCTCACTTGGACTGAAGGCAACTGCTAAAAACCTTTAACTCGTAAGCTCTCACATGTTATTCATGCTTCTAATGAGATATACAATTAGTCATGGGGATTACAACGTTTTATTTTGTGGACACTCCGTTCACTAAAACTTCACCGCTTTTATAGAAATATCTCAAGAGGAAATACTTTGGGAGAATGTGATTTGTCTATTGATGTGACCTATGATCTTTTTTAAGAGACACAACTGCAGTATTATAACAATACAATGTGATAGGATCTTTACTGCTAGGCACCACATTAAGCTCTTATAAAAAGTTCTGAATCTAGATAGCTTCCTTTTCTACATCAGAAGTCATAATATAGTCAGACTCTACTACAGAATCAGCGACAATTTTCTACTTTGAACTATTCTACTTCATAGATCCTCTGTTGAGATAGAAAACATATCATTATTGTGACTTCAGATCATTCTGATCTGTATGAAAAAAACATCGTCATACCCTTTGATGACAAGATCCTCATATCCTCCATACACTAGGAACACATCCTTAGTTATTCTTAGATACTTAAGGATAGTCTTAAGATTTTCCCAATTTTGTTCTTCTAGATCTTCTTGATATCTACCTACCATGATCAGTGCATAGGAAACATCATTCCTGGTATATAAAATGACATATAGGATAGATCCTATATCCGAAGTGTATGGGATCTTACTCGTCTTATCTTTCTCTTATTGTTTCTGAGACCACATTCTCTTAGAAAGATTAAGGCCATGTGACCCTAGAACCAATCCCCTCTGGGATTATTCTGTACTAAATCATTTTACTATCTGGTCAATGTATATACCCTACCTTAGTTAAAGTAGCCTCTTGGATCTATCATGAATGATCTTGATCCCTAGAATGTAGGCTGTTTCACCCAAGTACTTTATGGAGAAACACTTGTTAAACCAGTCCATAACTAACTATAAGACTAGTACATCATTTCCAGAAAGTAATATTTCTTAAAAATATAATACTAGAATAACAACCTCATTCCCATTAGACCATTTATAAACACATGAATCATATTCATTCACCATGAAACCAATTTTTTTATGGATTCATCAAATTGAATGTTCAATGACTTGGATGCTTTCTTTAATACATAAATTGATTTCTACACTTGAAAACCTGTTTGGCATTACGTGGTGTCACAAACCCTTTAGTTTGTGTCATATATCCATCTTCATGAAGGTTCCCATTAAGTAATGATGTTTTGAGATCCATTTTCCAAATCGCATAGTCATGGTAAGAAGCAATGTCAATTATGATTCTTATGGATTTAAACATGGAAATTGGCAATAAGGATTCATTATAGTCAATTCCATGAAGTTGTCTGAATCCTTTGCTACTATCATTTTTTATAGGTTCTAACTTGACCTTACATGTCCAACTTTCTTTTGAATAACCATTTGTATCCAACATGATTTACATCAATTTTCTCATCGACCAAACCCCATTCTAGGTTCTGATACATAGAAACCATCTTATAATTCATATATTCTAGCCATCTTGTAGCTTTTGAGCTATCTAATCCTTCCTTTTAGGAGATAGGTTCATCATTGTCCAAAAACAATTATTCACTACCCTCGGTGACTAAGAAACTAAATCTCTCTGGTTCCCTTACCTCTCATGAGCCCCTACACACTAATTGTGTTTCTATAACCTCTTCCATGGGTAATTAAGGAACTTTTTTCAGTACTAACTCATGTGTATCTTGAGCATCAACCTCATCATAGTCAATCATGCTCCCACTATCCGTTTTGAGAATGTGATCCCTCTCAAGAAATACGTCTTTTCTGGAGACAGTCACATTCTTGTATGAACGGTCATATTGGTAATGTCCTTTTTTTCCTAGGGATATCCTATAAAGATACACCTCATGACTCGTGGTTATAGTTTGTCTCTTGATAAGGACTTAATAAATGCCTCACACCCCCAAACACAGGTGTGAAAAAATGGGTTTCTTTCCATTCTATAACTCAGAGAGAATTCCATTATACGCCTTAGTGTGTACTTTGTTTAATGTGTATGCTACATTTTATATTGCATATTTCCAAAAGGATAATGGAAGATCTTCATGACTCATCATCTACCTCACCATTTACAAAAAGGCATGGTTCCTCCTTTCACTAACAACACTCCACTATGGTGTATAAGGAGAAGTGTGTTTATAAAAGATCCCAAACTCCAGTAAAAGGTTGATGAACTCTTGGATCTGATATTCTACACCTAGATCCGATCAAGTATTCTTTATCATCTTACCAAGTTGATTCTCTACTTCATTCTTAAATTCCATAAATATCTCCAAGGTCTCTAACTTATACATCATTAAGTAGATATAGCAATATTTACCCAAATCATCAATCAAAGTAATGAAGTAATAATATCCACCTCTATATTCTACTAGAAAAGGTCCACACACTTCTATTTATACCAATCCTAGAAGTTATGTGGCCCTTTCACCCTATCCACCGAAAGGAAGCTTGTTCATTTTCCCTTGTAAATAAGCGTGACATCTATTAAGTGGTCTTAGATCCTTAGAGTCTAAATAACCATCTTTCCTAATCATTTTCAAGTGCTTCTCATTTACATGACTGGGATGGTGATGCCACAACTGGTTGTTGTATAAGTCATGTGATTTTGTTTCATTATCTATTTCCAACACTTGTTTTTCATAATTTAATACATAAAAACCATTATTTAAATGCACCATACCATTATATAATTTGTTCTTATAAAAGAAACAACCCTTATTTACAAACATGAATATAGATCAATAATTTTCCAAAAATGATACATAAAATATGTTATTGGTAACAATAGGTATATAATAATAGTTTTGTAAAACCAAAATCATTCCTGTTTGCAACAAGAGATGGTAATCTCCAACAGACAATGTAGCTAGCCTCGTGCCATTGGCAGAACAAAGATCCACTTCGCCTCTAGAAATATTTCTAAATATACTCGGTTCCTACATTTGAATATATATGTGGGCCCCACATGCTTTATCTATTACCCAATGTGTATAAATGGAAACATTTCACTCGATAACAAATGCACCTTTAGCATCCCCATGCTTTTGGGTGTATTTTCACTTCTAATGGCCTAGATTTCAACAAGAAAAATATACTACCTCTTGATCCTTTCACTGCATCTGGATCTTCCCCTTCATGGAGGGATGGTTCTTAGGGGCTTCAAAAAAATTATAACTCTTTTCCCTCTTACCTTGCTCTTCCTCTTCTTATTCACAATAAAAGACTGTGGGTTCGTCACACCCCATGTCTTTATCTACCTAGAAAATCAAGGCTAAATGTTTTGATAAACTATTCTAATTATTTCTCATTTTATAGTTGAAAATAAATCTAGAGAAGATCTTGGGCATTGATGAAAATATGGGATCTGTATGCAACTTATCGGGGAACATAATCCCAAAGATGTCCAACCATTCAATGTAGCCAATAATTTGAATACATGAGGCCTAGATGGCATATACTCTCCAAGAATATTTGAGAACAGAGCATTGGGGATCTCATATCTCTCCTCTCACCTTCTCTTGATAGAGATCCCTAAGTTGAGACATCATGATATACACGTCCAAATTTTTATGATGCTTCAAAATCTCCTTAGACATGGCCGATCACATGAAATATTGGCCATCTGTGGCATCATCCAAATGTTTCATATAGAGAGATATTTCTTCATCACTAGCCTCATTTCTCAGTGCAACTATAACAGGCTTCTCCAACATATATAATTTCCTCTCATGGAGAAGGCTGATGCTTAAACACCTCTTCCATTCTTGAAAATTGGTGCTAGTGAGATGGTTTTCTTTATTGAGTATGGTTTTCAATGCTATGTTAGATGCCATTTTTCTTACCATTTCAACAAATTAATATGAAGAAAAATTTAGTACTTTATCATGATAAAACTGCGACAAATAAATAAATTAATAATTATTAGTCTCCCACTATTTTCTCAAAATTCAATAGGCATCCACTACTGTAAATATGATCTATAACAATAGTTTTGGGCAAATCATTGGTATAGTTCAGTAATTTGTACCTATACCAACGGTTTGGCCAAAACCGTCGGTATAGGTCACTTATATGAAATTATACCAATAGTTTTGGACAAACCATTGGTATAGGGGGGACCTATACCAACGGTTTGGCCAAAACCGTTGGTATAGGTCCATTATAGAGACCATATACGAATGGTTTGGCCAAACCGTTGGTATAGGTCTCCCCTATTCCAACTGTTTGTCTAAAACCATTGGTATAGGTCCCAATTTTAAAGAACCTATACCAACAGTTCTCCAAACTATTGGTATAGGTCTATACCAACGGTTTTGAGAACCGTTGGTATTGGTACATGTATTTTTAATGAAAACTTCTTACATAGGACATTAAATAAATAAAAAATTAAAATACATATGATAATACATATATATATTTATGATATTATCTTCAAAAAAGTAATTTAGGTTAGTGGTAATGTCTTTCAATCTCAAACGGGAGGTGATGGGATCAAAACCAAAAGGGTGATTATTTTTTGAATTACATATACCAACGGTTTATGGAACCATTGGTATAGATTTTCATATTACTTAGACCAACAGTTTTCAAAACCGTTGGTATAGGTCTATACCAATGATTTTCCCAGAACTGTTGTATAGAACTATCCTCACGGCTTACATGGAAATGGTTCTCCAAACCACTGGTATAACCTATACCAATGGTTTGGAGGCCTATACCAACGGTTCCAAACCATTGGTATAGGGTATTCTTCCACTAGTGATCACAATTGACTTCATAATATTTTGTTGGCTAAATATTCTAGTGGAAAGGATCTATATTTCTCTTAGACTTAACCCAACTAGGGTAGGTCAAGAAACATGAAAGGTTTTAGGTAGGTATTCCAAATTCCAACTACATCAAATTGCATCTCCTTGATCCACTGAGTAGACTCCCCAATCTGGAAATCCTTTTTTTATTTCCTCAACCTTTTCCTCTAGGTCACATAAAGTCTTGTTGTGGTAGTCAACCCTTAATGTGATGTATGTCAAGTTAATCGAAAATCTAAAATTATAATTCCCCAAAAATTGAAATCCCCCCCCAACTAGGGTTGGTTAATCACTTTAAACTATGGTAAAATTATAACCAGGATTATATAAGGCTATACCGACATAATATTTCCTTAAAGGATTTTATCCTTATGAATAAATTTACATTTTATTGTCTTTCATAAATTATTTTCCATATTATGCGGGATATACATAAGTTATTAACCATTTTTAAGACAATATTTCGGCATAATCCAGTCTTATTTTAGTTCCATCTTGTATGCTCAGTATTTCAGTAATTGTGTGGTCAAAATTACACACCTACAAAAAATAAACCATAAAAATGATAGAAATAAAATATATGTAATTGTCATGATCTTTTTCTATTGGTTAGTTTTTCTAGAAGCTGATTAACTTACCCAAGACATAGGAGATAAAACACCTTGAACATTTCGGGTTCATGTCTACAACTTTCCACCTGTCCACCTTTGTATCTTCTTGGTTTGGTTTCACCTCAGATCCTATCTTGAACCAACTCCACTATATTGGGAGATCCATCCATTACATATGATTTATCTCACATGTAGGTGAGGCATGAAATGGTTTTTTACATAAATGAATCCTTTAGCATGTAGGCCCTACATATTAATGAGGAGAAGGCTTGCAGACCAACAAATTTAATTTAAATAAATTAATTTAAAGAAACCATCCACATACAATGGTCTCGGTCTAGATCATGATCATCTATACATGAAACAATATTTATGCATTAATAAAACTATAATTAAATTATATAATCATTCTTGTTTGAGATAAATCACAATTGAATAAATAATTTATCATCTTTAATTAATCAATCCTTTTATCTTAAACCCTTTTCTGAATTTCCTTGATATTCTCATTAATCAAAATTTTCAACAAATAAATTCATTTAAAATTATCATTGTACATAACTTGTTCATTTGAGTAACCTCAGTGAATTCACATTCATAACTACCCAATTAGTAGAAATGAACATCACATAGATGTTAAATTAAACACATATATATAAAACACCTATCACTTGTTGTGCGCCAGCTTTATGCCCGCACTATGGTACACGTCTCAAGGGTTTGTTTAATATAAAAATAATTTTTAATAAATCTGCATAATTTGGATGAGTAAACGACATGTAGTTCCTACTACATAGTGTGTAGTTTATACTACATGGCATGTAGTTCATACTACACGACGTGTACTATCATTCATAATTCATCCGAAGTACAGGCCTGGGGATGCAACTTTTAAATGTACTTATGAAATATTTAGAGTACACAACATGTCCAGTGGGCCACAAGCCATGTAGTATCTGTGTTACATGGTCTCCAGTGGGGAAATCCATGTACGATGTACATGGTCCAACCCTAACTCGAAGGGACTTCACACCGTGTCAAGTGGGAAACATGGCATGTAATCTGGAAATTGTGTTCCACCTATTCCTGGTCAACACACGGAGTCATAATGACTTAGATAAACTCTAACACATGGCATGGTTTCGAAAAACCGTCCTGATGCATTGAACATTGACTACGCGTCATGTACTATAGAATACATGCCGTATGTTCTGGTGTTTTATGGCCCAGATCCATTTGGAACCTCTAGATGAGATGCCTTAGTAGGTTTTAATCAAAACTAAAATAAAATATTATTTCTGTAAGGTGAACGAGAATCGAAAGAGGAGGAACATATCTCAAGATTCAAATTTATAGAATGATTTACTTGAATTGGAACAACTATATTATTAAATGCGTAAATCATCAAAAAAATAATAATTATAATCCATCATATGACTTCTATGATACCACTTGTAGGTTCCAGGCATAGTGGATGTGCATGGATGGGTGTAACCAAATTTCATTTTACTGTTAACAACGATCAATATGAGGTCCATCACGATGATAAATGTCAGATATTCAGAATAGAAATAAGAATAAAAAGTAAAGTGGTATGTCTTGGAACCTCATAAAATATCATCATATGTTCGTTATAATAAATTTGATTAAAAGATAAAAATTATCTTGATGAAATTATATCTCTTTTGATGTTTCCAGTCATGATCCAATGTGATCCTTTATTGTATTGCAGAAGCCAAATGTAGGTTTCCTCTAGTGGTGATCCACACATGTTCCACATATCTATATATACCTCCAAAGGTATGTCCCGGTGGTAGTGTAGAAGAGAATTCACTTAGGATTTCAACCTTTAATTGACTTGAGAGATTCTTCCAAACTTCTCTCCTAACTATTAGAAAACTAACCTATACCAACGGTTTGGAACCTTTGGTATAGGCCTCCAAACCGTTGGTATAGCCTATACCAACAGTTTGGAGAACCATTGCCAAGTAACCCGTTGGGATAGGTCTATACCAACGGTTTTGGGAAAACCGTTGGTATAGACCTATACAAACAGTTTTTGAAACCGTTGGTATAAGTAATATGAAAATCTATACCAATGGTTTTGGATCCTTTGGTATATGTATTTAAATAAAACATTCGCTGGGATTTGATCCCAGGACCACTAGATTGTCATCGACCGACTTAACCACTAACCTAACATGACTTTTGTTTACATAATTACATAAATATATATATCTAATATCATAATTATTTTAAATTTTGATTTATATAATGGTCTTGGTAAGAAGATCTGATAAAAAATCAAAGGATCTATACCAACGGTTTTCCAAACCATTAGTATAGGTCTTGATTCTGGATGCAATTTTGGGTTGAAGGTTGATATATTGGGGACCTTTACCAACGGTTTGGCCAAACCTTTGAAAAAGGTGTCCACAAAGGGGACGTTTCCCAAAGGTTTTCCCAAACTGTTGGGAAAGGGTATACCTGTCCCAATGGTTTGTCCAAACCATTGGGAATGGTGGCCACAAAGTGGACTTTTCCCAATGGTTTCTCCTAACCATTGGGAATGGTGGCCACAAAGTGGAATTTTCCCAATGGTTTGGCAAAACCGTTGGGAAAAGGTGGCCTCAAAGTGGGATTTCCCAATGGTTTGGCCAAACCGTTGGGAAAGTGGACCTATACCAATGGTTTTTTCCAACCGTTGGTATAGAAGCATTTGGAAAGGTCAGATTTCCAGTAGTGCCTTGATCTGATGGAGTATGATCTCTCACATAACATGATAGAGATCTTAGAGTAATGGAATTCTTTCTTGGCTTGAGAAAATTCTCTAGATCCATTTTTCATCATCATAAAGAATGGTTGGATTAACAAGAATACTGTAATTGGGATTTATATTACATAGATTAATAAAGGAATGAAATAATTACCAAAGGCATTTATTCATTTCATTTAATTCTTAGTAAGACCCCATGTAAAATAATAAAATTTGACTAATATTATTACATGACATGCGATAATCAAATTGCACCTAATATTATTTAATTAAATAAATAATATTATTTCTCAAAATATTCCTAAAAAAACTACAAGGCGTGTAAATTAATATAAACAACGTTTATTTTTTTCTCTTTTCTTTATTTCCTCCACCACAAATATTATACCTTGAAAAATTAATATTTATTTCTTAAATAAATATCACTACATTACTCGCTAATAAATATATTATTCTACCCAAAATTATTTTCTTAAATATCCAGTGTTGAAATAAATGTGATCAGGAATAATCAAATAATTATTAAACCAAAATAGAGAATATTATTTATTCAACTTGTTAAATGAATATTTAACTTATATACTTAGATACACTTAGTGTGTGAACCTCTAAAACTATTTCTCAGTAGAATTAAGTGGATCCTACCTAATGTCCATGGTTAGCATCAAGAAACACACCAAGGCACCCATAGAGAATTAAGTTAATTCCATAATGACGTGTCACCTCCTATGAATGCTTACTGTGTAATGTAATCCCTTTGTATTGATATCTCCAATAGAGTGGGTTTCATGCTAGTTTCATGAACCATTGTGCTAGATTATTCTTTTTTTGACATCCAAGAATTGAACATGCCCATTCCTCACGATGGCCATGGATTTATTTAGGCTATATCAATTCCATTAAAGGGTCTAAGATATAAAATTCTGTTATGGAACAGAAGGGGGAAATCCTTTCTCGCATTATCTATTAATGCAGTATTACTCATGAAGCACCTGACATATTATACCTTGCTACGAACAGTGTTTCGTCACATTTTTTGTCTACGGATCTAAGTAAGTAAGTTGTAATACCCATTAATAATAATCATAAAGTCTAAATAACAATACACACATCCACAGATAGGAAAATACAATGGCACTATGAAATGTGGATTTCCTACTGGCGAGTATCATTCTCAAAATATCCTCCAGGATATGACCAATGGTGCATGCCATGATAAGGTGCCTCAATTTGTTGTGATTCCTCCCTCATAATGGCTGGTATTATTTGTTTCCCTCAAATAACATCATCCAACCATTGAAAATATATTCAAGAATATTTTTATGGAACTATCAGGTTCTCATCTTAGCAGGGATCCTCTATGAACCTTTTTTGTAACAACTATCCTTAGTAAATTATCACATGCATTGTCAAAGAGAAGAATAATCAATATGTGATAAGGTATTTATTAATATTCAAATCCATTAATACAATTTTATCATAAATTACAATGTAGTTGGTTTTATGCCACCAACTCCAACATAATGTACTTATTAGAAAATAAGATTTTAAACATATACCACTTCATGCAGTCAATTTCATCTCATTCACTCATATTATTAGTAATAGTCCAACATTGTTATGTATCCCCATCCAAATTATAGAAATCCAAAAATTATGTTTTCATGCTATGAAAATTAAAGAATAGAATGTTTCTTTTCATTGGTATTAATCCACTGCTGAATGACTAGTCGGACAGTAGAACCATAGAAATAAGGTGGGTGTTTCCTTGTAAAGGACTGCAAATAACATTGTTCCCTATTTTTATTATTCATTTTTTTAGAATGAATCATAGATTTGGAAGGTTATGTGAGAATATTAATGTGTTTTTTCATTTTAGATCCCACAAAATTTTATTTCCCTAGAGGGAAATCATTTCATTTTCCATTTAATTTCACAATAACTTGGTTTCTTAGGGTTCCCTTAATTTAATAAAACCAAAAATCATATTGTATGCCACCATAATCGTAGAGAGGAACCACATAATCATGATAAATCACATATAGGGTGTCAAAATTGTGACACCTTCTTTTTAATTTATGACACATTTGGTTTATTATTGGTCCTTCATTGTCATTATATTTTTAAATCCTTTATGTTGGTTCATAAAGAGTTTTTGAATTTAAAAATCATATACCCTGAGAGTTCTAAACTAGGTTTGTAGAAAGAACCATTTTTTTAACCGTGTTATGATCAATTTTGAATTAATATTCCATTTTTTGAGTTATTACCCCTAGGTACCTCTGTTCTATGTCCACATCCACTTGTAGTATCCCAAGAGGGATGTACTTACTTTGAAACCAAACGGTCTACCCTTTAACGAAATTCTAGGGAATTTTACTATACGTTGATTCATCCTTATACTTATCCTTAGAGAAATCCAATGAAATATCCTAATAAGTAAACCTAGGAATATTACTAGTGTTTTATCATCCTTGTTTCCATAGGTCAACTAAACCTTCCCATGTGACTCCAACTATAGAAAATCTGGAATCTCATACATATATATTATATCTTTTTAGATGAATAATAAATACATTTCACAAAAACACACCTGATGATTGTCATAGATTATTGTCTTTGGATTCAAGGTAGACAATCATCTAATTTTGTGACAAACTTAAACTTCTCGCGTAAAGATCACCTACTTTATTACTCTTCACAAAAACATCAAAAAAAACCATTCATCATAACTCATGTAAAGGAAACATAAGAATGGTTGATCTCAGATGCTCAGTAAGGTTGAAGAAGGGAGACACATAATCATTACATGAACATAAGGGAATGAGAACACATGCGTAACATTTTAAAACCATCCCATGTATATCGAATATTATAATATTGATCCATAACATAAATAATGGAATTTAATATGACAAGAATCATAATGGAATCAAAACACATGATCTAAAAGAGAATAAAATTCGAATATGTCATAGGTTTTTGGAATACACATTAGATTTTAACATTTTAAACATGTATAAATATAGAAAGGTTTACTCATTATGTTGAGGACATTAAATTAGGCTCTTGAAGGACCCTGAGACACCCTGAGAGGCGAGGGGTAAGTCAGGGTGTCATCTTTTTCTTTTAAACTGATGGATCTTGTTCCCACGTTGGTAGAAAATAGTTTAACCTTTATGATGGATATGAGAATAAATAAAACATTCACATGAAAAGAGATGACACAACACTGTTTACTTGGTTCACCACTAAGGGCTACGTTCAAGGAGCATACACCGACAAGTTGTCGATCGTACCAAATTCCACTATTCTATACTCGTTGTGGATTTCAAAGGTTCGGGAATAGTCACTCTATCCCAGGCTCCCTACCTTGAAAATTGTTCAGGGATAGCCTACTGCATCGCTCGGGTCACTCCCATTGACTCCCCCTATCTCACTGCCTTTGATGAAGTCTCACTTAGTTTATAGAAATTACGGTCTCCTCATCATCGCTAATGAATATATCCTCTGTTGTTTGTAGATGCTCTGTTGATGTCCAACTTTCACTCATAGATAATCTCACTTTTCACCAATGGTATCTGGCAATCTTCCAGCTTCCACGCAGCCCTGAATCACTGCGGTGAATCAACCTTACATGGCTCTCTTCTTTAAGCGGGTGCGCATGTCACCACATTCAAGTTATAACAAGTCCACCTCAACCACTTCCACGACACAAATATTCTGCAACTCTAAACTTGTGCGACTCACACCCTTTTGCGCCCAAACCAATATTGGCGCACAACCATCATCTATCGCGCTTCTTCAAAACTGGCATGCAAGTCCACCTCAACCACTTGCGCTACACCTCCTTCTTCAATACTAAACTTGGGAGACTCACTTACTTTCTCGCCCAAACCACCTTGGGCGTGAAACAAACAACTATCGCGCAACTTCAACTGGCGTGACCCACCACCACATGCACGATCACAACACCTGCACGACGGGAGATCTGATTTTCTCTAGGTCTGAACTTCTTTATGAATGAGGAGGGTTAGACCTCTATTTATAGGAATTTGGATACCCTGTGCGATGGCACTCAAGTCTTCCCTTGGAGCACATGTTTCGGCGTGCATGTCTCTGCCTCGTAAGTCACTTGCGCGACCAAACATAAAACTTGGGCGCCCTTATCCCTTTACCGTATTTTCATGTTCTGATCTTGAAAAACATATTGCGCACAACATACAAAGAACATCCACTACGGATTGACAAAAAACATAGACACCATACTCCAATTCATGCAAATAATGACCATGGTTCCAACAACTATCGCATAAACTTATGCACATGTGACCAGGTCCATGTATAATATTATAGACATAAAAGAGGGTTCCACCCTTGTACTTATGAACATGTAATCAGATTCACTCATAACACAGTGAACATGTAATCAGATTCACTCATAACACAGTGAACATGTAATCATGTTCATACATAACATTGTGAACATGTAATTAGGTTCACAGATAACATATTTACTCAAGAGTTATCCCTCTTTACTCAATGCATTAGAGGGAGATACAGGTCCCACAGATCACATATTAAAATATATATTTATTTGTGTTGGAAGATCATAAAAATTTCATCATATAAAAATTAATGAATTAAAATAAGGTTTATAAACAAATAATCATATCAAAAAATGTAAAAAACATATTGGTTTTATAATAATTTCATCAGATCATAAACTGTGCAAAAATAAGTGTGTTTCATAATAATTCTATTATGGTATAATCCATGGAAGATAACGGGGTTTCATAAACATTTTTCATGATACACTGTTCATAAAAATAATAATAATGGTATCCTTGGTTCATATCCTCAGTAAATCAAAATTTACATCAAAGGATATCATCTTAGAAGAAAAATTATATCTAAAGATAACATGGAAATTTTATCAAGGAAAATAACTTTTATTTGAAAATAAAATTTTACCAGTAAAAATTGATAAAAAATTTTAAAAATTACTTTCATTTAAAAAAAATTAAAACTTATAGAGGATTACATAATGGAAATAATCCCCATGATGACATAAAATTATTTTTATGTCGCACACATTAAAATACTGATTTCTTTCATGTATTCGGTAAAATCCAAACATGAATTGTTTGGAAAATGACTTGATGATTCCATTCAAAACAATTTTTAAAAATTCAATCATGAGTAAATATTTTATTAATAAATCACTTAAATAATGTTAAATAAATTTAAAATTATTTTAGATAAAATGATTCTAGATGAAAATGGTTTTTCGACCAAAGTGAGAAATAAAGTCGGATAATAGTAATCAAGTTTCATAATTTTTATAATAACAAAGAGTGGAAAAAATTGTAATATTACTTAGAAATATAATGAATAACCATATAAAAATAAAATTCATGAGTCATATTGAGAGTTAGATCATTATATTTCAATATTGGAAAC
Organism: Viscum album; assembly: GCA_963277665.1. Lineage (NCBI taxonomy): Eukaryota > Viridiplantae > Streptophyta > Magnoliopsida > Santalales > Viscaceae > Viscum > Viscum album. Next base: position 2,122,605,772 of record OY728123.1, on the reverse strand, counting down.
ATAATCATATGAAATCCTAATAAATGATGAGATTTTAACATAAAACCATTACCAATATGGTAAAATTTGAAACATAATAATCGGAAAAGAGATATCCTAAAATAAAAATTTAATCACCATAATTTTCATTCTAATAATCATAATATAAATTCATGGTCATTATATACTATATATTCAAGAAATACATGGTGAATATGGCTTGTGTCTCACAAAAAAATTAACGTGAGATAGAAATTCCATACCAATTGGATCTCAAATTCCTTCATAAATGTTTAAAACTCATATATAATAAATATATAATTTTTATACATCTATTATAGAATAATAAAAAAACTTATAAAATCATATATTATCATTTTATAAAATTTTAACACCCATTTATTGATAAATCTTTTATAAAATCTATATTTCGTGGTGTTAACTTCATCAGTTTTTCATGGGAGTTTTGGTTCAGTAGTTATGGTTCATGTACTTTAATCATAATATGCTCATCTATATAATGCTAAATGTAACATTAATATCATATATTTTCATTAAATACATATTTATATTCATTTAAAATGTTATACATTGAAAGATGAAATTTACTGTTCATTGAGAAGGTAGGTCGTAGGTATGGTTTAACGTTGTTTACATCATTCGACAAATGAAAAAAAGAAGAGTAACTAATTATTAACATTAAAAAACAATATTATTTAATATATATTACACATTTTTATTAAAATAATATTTATTACCTTTCATATACATTGTAAGGGAGAACCAATCACAACGTTTCCTGAGGCGGTAGTTCACCATACACATTAGTGATGTTAACGTATCCCACAATGGATGGAATGTAAAAAGGGTACATTTGTTATAATATTTCTAGAAGTAAAATTTGGTTTCAGATATCATATACATATAGTAAATCCATCATTAAATCTATCCATGTGAGAGGGTGAAGGGAAAATAATTTTTTGGGTTATTGAGGTGGTAGTCTGTTGTACACACGATCAACGGTCTCATTTCCCATATGATTGAAATCGAGATAGATATTAGTTATTAAAATAAAATTATAAATTATATGTCTATATTATGTACTTTTGATATTATATTATATGTTCTAGTACATAATTAAAGGTGTTAAAATAATAAAGAAATAGAAGGATCTTAGTGATGCCAATTGCCTTCGCTTAGAAGAAACCCCTTTGTATCTCTTATTAAGGATGCTAGTGTTGGTATTTTTAGAGAAGGAAAAGCTATATAATTAGGATAAGTATGTTGCAGAGATATTTTTGAAGTTTCTTTCCGAACTAGATGGATTGATATTTTTTAATAAGTGGAGGGTGATGGTGGCCTTTTATAAGTTGGGGAAAGGAACCCACTTGAAACCACAAAGAAATTTTCAAAAGGAATCCAATATAAAAAGGTCATTACCATGGTAAAAGTTTCCCAATGACTATAGATTCGAAATCGGAAAGTATGAGATTGAGATATTTCCATCCTATTGTATTTGGACATGTTTTGTAGTCATTTTAACTATTATCATCTTAGTTTAAACCCGAGTAAACTTATTTTTCCCTTAACAATGGTATATATTTTTTAATTTTTCACCATTGATTTTGGAAAAACCATTAGTTGAAATTTTCAGACAATATAAATTATGATGATTCATAATATTGAATAAATTTATCCAAATCCAGTTCACATTAGTGGAAAATTTTAATTTAAAATTAATACTGGAGACATGATGAGAAGGTTTGTTTTCAAAGAGAAAAGGTTTAAAAGTTTACAATTTTTTATTTCCAAATTCAATATAAAAATGAATACAATTATATAAATTTGGATTAATAGATATATAGTTAAAATTGTCATTCTTTAAAACCAAATAAAATTATAATATAACTTTATAAATAACTTAAACAAAATAGAAGGTTACAATTAAAATTAATTATTTTCCACTTTTCATAAAAAAATAATATTTTCCATAAAATTATCAAAAAATAACGCTAAGATAAATTTATCAATATGATTTCAAATATTATGTTTAATCGGTAATTTTTATATAAAATTATAAAAAACTAATTTTATTTTTGTTTAAAAAAAGAAATAAAAAACCTTTTTTAAGAATATAGTATTTTTGGAACATAAAAATAATTTATAGAAAATTTAATTACTATTCTATCAATATGACTTCTTTATGTAATAAATTTATTATTAATTATTTGATTTTTATTATTATTATTCGTATCTCTATTTTTAATGATTATGTTATAACGATCGCATTTGAATAATATTAACAATTTATCATCTTTTTATTAAAACTCAATGTCATGTGAAATGAAAGATAACCAATTGTTGGATGTAACATAAAATTAGTATGGTTTTATATGCAATGAAAAATATCTAAAATACTAAATTTTCATGAGAAAAATATTCCACAATATCTTGTGGTGTTCCAAAATAAATGCGATCTCACTGGAATATTTTTCATGAAATAAAATTGGATTGAAAATTCATTTATTTGAAATAAAATCACATGTTTAGACCCTCAAAGGAACTAGTTAGGTCCATGGAATTGTGGTGTGACATCTCGGACCAGGAGCCCCATGTCGGTGCCCCTATACAGTCAGTCAAGTGACCTTAATCATGCCTCCATATACCCCCGAGGCTACCTACTAGTAGGGAGAGTCTATTATCGACCATGGGGAGACTATACCCTCTTAATTAGAGTAATTAACTAATACAAATAAATAAATAAATATTCAAAATGACATATAAAACCATTACTAGAACAATACTGATATCGAAAGATGGCCAAAATTTGAAATACAATGTCAAACTGAAGAGTAGATATGCCAACCTAATGTATGTGTCCTGTGTCAAAATGAAAACTCAGAAGTAAAGACACTAAAAACTACAAAGAGGGTCCTGAACCAAATCTGGTTCCCTCATACACAGTTCATCCAAATTCATCCATCTAACTTAATGCTTTTTCTCTTAACCTATCCTATTTCCATAAAATATATTCAGCTACTGATCAAACAACCCAAGTAGGGTGTGAGTACAACTCAGTAGTCCCCTAGAAATAGTGTATAAAACAAGATCCAATAAAAAAATCATGCAGTTGTACAAAAAAAATATGTACAATACATAAGTAAATAGTTATCAAATTATTAATTATTCTTTATTTAGCCACATAAACCATTGGGTTCCCAATGAAACCTGTATGCCAATTCAAGCTTCAGCCCATGCCTAAGTCTGAACTATCCCCAAGGGATATTATATAACTGAATTCCATAGTTTCCATTTGACATTTTAATGTCACATATGAATACCATTGTTACCATTCATTATCACAATTTCACATATGAATTCAATTTTCATAACTCATTTTCTCAATATCACATATCAATGCCATTGTAACCATTCATTATCTCAATTTCACATATAAATTCCATTATTACAATTCAATATCTAATTATCACATATGAATTCCATTTCTACCATTCGTTATCTCAATATCACATATTCCATTATTACCATTTATTATCTAAATATCACATATGAATTCCATTTTTACAATTCATCATTTGAATATCATTCCATTAATTAATTCAGAAATTAATAAATCATATCAACTATATTAATTAATTTAATAATTAATTAAACTTCTTAAGTTTATTAATTAATTCAAAAATTAATTAACCTTATCAACTCTATTAATTAATTAAGCAATTAATTAATCTTCTCAACTCAATTAATTAATTCAAATATTAATTAATCTTCTCAACCAATTCATACTCATAAAAATATCTATTAATTAATTCAACAATTAATTAATTTTGATTAAATTATCTCAATATAATAATAATTAATTCAACTATTAATTTTCACAACTCACAATATCAATATCCCCTAAATAATTCAAATAATTAATCACTCAAAACCCATAATATCAATATCCCATAATTAATTCAACAATTAATTACACTAAATACAAAATTCAATATCTTCATAACTAATCCAAACAATTAATTATTCAATATCCACAATCTAACAATACCACAATTAATTCAATAATTAATTTTTATCATTACATAATTAAATAGATCTATAATTAATTCAAAAATTAATTATATAAATTCGTAATTCAACATTAAATAATTAATTCAATAATTAATTATCCTAAATTCACAATTCCATTATACTATAAAACCCCCAATTTAAAAATACCTTAATTAAATAATACACAAAATTAATTAATTCAATGGTTGAAATCTATTTCTAATCATCTAATAGAAATTCTAGAACCCAAATCACATAATTGATATTATGACTATGGGATTTGAATAATATCTCACCAACCTAAATTTTTTTAATAGATATTGCCCAACAGAATTTCCCAACTGCAGCAAATTAATGATGTAGAATGAGATCCGTATGTTAAAAAAAAATCAAGATCAAACAAATCCTGATCTCGCAAGTATAGATCTATATCCAAAATTCCGCAATCTAGATCCAAGAAAACAAAGGATAAATTCCCTCTAAAATAATGGGATAAGAACAGGAGAGGGATGGGAAATCGATTGGTAAGAGACCCCATACCTAAAGTGGTACATATCGGCATACCAATGTTTGAATCACTAGGAACAAAGGTGAGAGTGCCTTGGAATCACTCTGGATGGCTATGGATTAGAGAGAAATTGATTATGAGTTGATCTAAAGTGTTCAGGTGTATATGAAAGGTGTTTAGTAATTTTTTTGAATCAAATTTGGGTCATTAAAATCTTGAATGCTTGGTTTTCTTCTTATAGTGCATGGTTTCCCCTAACTGTGTGGCTCAACCATGCGCCTCTTCTGGTGTGGGTGCACGATTTATCATTTAAGGGTGCATGGTTTTACAAACCCTACACCATCCATCCAAATCCCGTCTCCCTGGGTTTTCACAGTATACTGGGCCGAGGCGCACAGTAAAGGAAAATTGTGCACCAACCGTACATTTCTCTCTTTCCTTCCAAAATTATAAATTTTCACCCAAAATCACTTCCAGTTATAACCAAAATAAAATAAATCAAAATTGTACCCATAAAAAATTCTGAAAAATCTATATAAAAGGTGAAGATCTTACAATCTCCCCCTTATAACAACTCATCCTCAAGCTGCACTCCAAAGCATATCTAAAATTATAAAGTAATAAAATTGGGCCACTGATCCTTCATGTTCACTTCTCTTTCACGTGTTTTTTCCTATACATTCCCATGTTTCCACAATACATGAAATATCATTATAGTATTTTCCTACAATGATTTCCTTTTATGATCTGAAAAATGTATCTGATTCTCCTAAAATAATGCATATATCTCATGTTCAACATCATTCACATTGATCACATGAGAATGGTTGGGGTGATAATTCCATAGTTATAAAACATGAAACACATCATGCATAGAACTGTATCTCTGTTGAATAGCCAACTAATACTCCACAAAATAGATTCTCTCCAAAAACTAAAATGGTCCAACGAACCTTGGCACTATCATTCCCTTACTCTATATCTTATGGTGACCCAATCTATGAGACACCCAAATGTATACTTGATTTTCCTATATAAACTCTAGGTTTTGTCAACATATATCAGTGTATGAGTTATGCGTACTTTGAGCCATATCCATGTGTCTCTCAATCATCTTTCTCTTCTCTAAGGTGTATTACACGAGACTCAGTCCCAATAACTCTAACTCTTCTTCCTCCATCCAACATAGATGATATCTTTAGTGCCATCGATAATGAGCCTCATATGGGTTTATCTATATTATCGCCCGATAACTATTATTATGGGAAAACTCTAACAAAGTTAGGTGTTTTTTTCAAGACCCACCAAATTATATAACACATGCTCATAACACATCATCATGCTCTTATATAGTAAACTTTGAATTCCTATACGTCCATGGGTGGAAAGACATACTCACCAAAACCTACAAACCATGAAAGTTATGTAAGCCCTTCAAAAAGTATGAATTAACGAGTGAGTTATGGTTTGAAACTATATTCCATAGCCCTCAATAAAAACATAATATCTTATAAACAGACAGTTCTCCCAACTAATCTACCAATACGGTCTCCCATATTACAAAGAATTCAACCACTTTTTTCAGTCAATCCACGATCTCACAAATAACATCATTATTTGGTGGCATTATTGAGAGACCCACCACAATGTTTTTAGTCACATCATCTCACTTCCATATTGGAATGGGAAATGTTTGTTTTAGAATAATAGGTTGTTTATGCTAATCATTCTCCTTCTGACATGTGTAGCATCATATGAAAAACCCCGTTATCTATATTTTCATGCCTACCCATGAAAACTATCAATGTAGGTCTCGATACAGTTTGGTCTTTCCTGGATGTACCTCCCACTTTAAGGAATGAAACTCATACATCATTACCTCCATCATACTCTTAGGAAAAAAACCCAATTCCTAAAATATACTATGTCATCCTGATTAGAAGGTTACTCCCCGGCTTTAAGTATTTCCCTTAAGTTCAAGAACTCAAGAAAATCATACTATATGTCTCTGATCTGTCACAAAAATGATGGCTCTACTGAAACTAATATGAGAGCCATATTCTACTAACTCTCTTGAACCACAACATGCATATCAGATTGTAAAGACATTATTATCAATTCCAGACTAGACTCTTGAACTTCTTGAGTCAGAGTTTTCATGCTCAAAGAATCGCCAACATTGTTCCCCTTTCTAGTCAGAGATACTAGCTGAAAAATAAAATGACCGCATCTACTCAACCCATCTACAATTACAAATAATCAAATCTCATTGGGATATTACACACTTTATAGTCTTATGATCAGTATATAGAGTAATATTTTTACCCAATAGATAATGCCTCTATTACATTAAAGCATAAACAACTACATACAAGTAGATGTCATGAACATGGTAGTTTCATTCATCTGTCCTCAAATAACAAGACCCATACACTAGAACTAATTCTCTATTCATTAACAACACTCCAAGAAAAATTAAAAAATCTTCACAATACATCATATAAATCTCACTCGGCTCAGGTAGGATCATGATTTGTGCCGATTTCAACCATTTCTTAAAACCCTAGAAGGAATTGTCACATTTGTTTTACCATAAAAACTTTTCCCCAATCTTAGTTAGACCCAAAACTGGTTCTACCAATAATGAAATGTCATGGAAGAGCCTATGGTAATATCCAGCTAACCCCAAAAAGCTATGGATATGCCAACGTTCTTGGGCTTCTCCCAAGACATAATTATCTTCATTTTCACTGGGTCCACCAAAAAACCTTCCTCTAAGATGATATGAACCAAGATGTGTACCTGATAAATCCAAAAATGAAGCTTTGATAGCTTGGAGTATAGATGATTTTCTCTCAGTGTACTCAGGATGATGTTAAGATGTTGGGCTTGATCATCATGAGTGTTATAGTACACAAATATTTCATCCACAGACACTACCACAAACAGATCCAGGTATGGATGAATGATTTGGTTCATCAAGGCCATAATCACCTCTAGTGTATTCATCAACCCAAATTCAATTATGAAGAACTCATATAGGACATAAATTCTTCTAAAAGTATTCCTAGGTATATCAGATTTTTGAAATCTCAATTGATGATACCCTATTGTCACGTCAATCTAGGAGAAAAAAACAATTTCCCCTCAATTGGTCAAATTGAATTTTGATACATGAAAGAGTTTACCAATTATTCACAGTCATCTATTTCAAATTTTGATAATGAAATAACAAGTTAAGAGTTACATTAGCTTTATTAGAAAAAATACATAGGTTTAACCCAAGGCAACGTACTCAGACAAATGAACCCCTTATAATACAACTGTTCCAGCTGAGTTTTAATCCCTTGATGTTGTGTCAGTGCCATTTTGTATGGTGGAATAGAAAATAGGATAAAAGCCTAAAATGAGATCAATTTTGAACTCCACATCACTCTTAGGTGGTAGATCTGAATAATATTTAGGAAACATATCCTAAAACCTATCCAACATAGGTGGAAATGAATTTTATTTCAGATCCCATATTCTAGAAATAGACAAGTAACATGGGTGGTGAGATCTCCCAGTTACTTTTTTCTGGCCCTGGATAACCCACCTTGATATCCAACTCTCCATGATGAATATTTTTGTCTCCCTTAAGAGACATAAAATTTACTCTTCACTGGTAAAAATCATTATGGGATCGGTATGACACTAACCTACCCATACCCAAAATCAATTCCAAGACTGACATATCTAGGATGTATAGATCCCATAGAAAATGATACTCCCCAACCTTGAGAGAACATCGTTTACAAAAACAGATATCTCTCAACTATACTCCCAATGGTGTATCTATCCTCATAATCCCACTCAAAATCTCAACCGCCAACCCAAACCATTCACAAGTTCTAAAGAAATAAAGGTATGAGAGGCACTCGTATCAAACAAGGATCTGTCTAGTGAAGAAGTTACATGAATAGTATGTTTCCCAAGGAGGTTCCATGACAATAAGGTTAGTACTTGTATCACAAAAATTGTGACGTCATACAATGAAATTAATTTTTATATATATTGAATGAGGTAATTATAATTCTCTAGATATATTTTAAATTAATGAATAAATATTCTATTTCATATAAATTATATAAGAGGCCATGTATCATAGTTAATTAGAAGTGTTCCGCTGAGATTCCATCATTTTATTAAAGATCCCATATGAGATTCATGAAGAATCGGGTGTTATGATGAACAATATAAAATAAATTATTTTGAAATATCCATCACTTATTAGAAATATAGTTTTCATAAAAATGGGTGTTGTTAACATGAAGGATCCAAATATAATCAATAAATGGATTATCAATAGGAAATTTTATGTTTATGGTTCACATAGATCATTATAAAAGATTATGTTTCAATAAATAATTCCTCATCCTAAATTGTTATATGATGAGGAACCATAACTACACACTTTTGAGATTTTGATAGTTGAAATTAGGTCAATAACCAATAATGGAAATTCAAAAACTCTAATTAAACTAATCAGATATATGAATAATGTTATAATTATTCATCAAATAACAAAATAATAGATAGAAAACAAAAAAATCCCAAAAAATCAGTCAAAAAGGAAGAATAATTTTGTAATTACCATAGATAAAAATATCATTAATGAATATATATATTGATCTATCCTTGATAAAACAAGGGGGTGTATATAGAGAGTATTATAGTAAAGTAGGGATGTCTCAAATTCAAAGTAGGGGTTTTTTTGATATAATTATGTAATGAAGATAGTAAAACATGGGTTAAATTAAAAATTTATGGGGTGAAATTTTACTCAATGTGGAGAGGATATCATTTCATGGACAGTGTGTAGCCCCTGGAAGGATGTTATTTTGGGATGGACCAGATGGTTTCCATAACACCAACATGTTTGTTTTTTTTCACTCCACTGGCTGGCTAGTGGGGGATCCAAAACCCAATCGAATTCTTTTGGCTACACCATCATGTTTGTACATTCTACTATCTTGATGCAAGTTAGTTTCTATACACCTCACAACATAGAACTTATATAATAGAAATAATATGTTTCATGGACCCCTATTCCCCCTTTTAACACCGTTATAGTGAAACCTTATATTCTTAGAAGATTTACCACCTGATTATCTAGTAGAAACTACATATACTACATAGAAAAAAAAATTTGGTTCCAATCAAATATGAGAGCCTCATCCATTACCTCATCGAACATATTTATCCGAAGAGGTTAACCTCATACTTAATCTCACATTTATGTCTATCCTAATTTTTTTTACATAGTTGTGTCATCCCCTGCCAATGCTGGAGAAAAGAGTTGTAGGTATGTAAAGTGACCAATATAGTCCATAAATCATATGATATCCTAATTAAATCATATGAACTCAACTGCTCTCGCATACTTCATCGTCTTTGTATAAAAGTGCTCCAGGATATTCCCCAAAAATTCCTTCCATAAGATGCCATTTTCCTAACAAGTCTGAGTCTGAACGTCATATCAGTGCTTCGCTAATCCTCACAGTATATAAGCCTCCAACTTGAATTTCTTCTCATCCATAGTCTCCAAATGGTCAAGTATGGTATGGATGCACTCAATCCAAAACTCTTTTGCCTCATGTTCAACCAATCCTATAAAATTCGGATGATTTTGTAACTATAACTCCCATGTGATGTCTGACATGCTTTTCAAAACCCACATGGGGTCTCTTTCAAAAATTCAATTTTAGAAAGAAAATTTCTCATGGAACAACTCACATTCATCCAAACCAACACTATTAGTTCCCTAGGTTCCGCTACTAGTAAATCCTCTTTAACCACATCCTCTTGTCTACCTCTCAATAAGCATATTAATGGAGGCATATATTAACTTTTCAAAATAAATTTCTTAGGACACTGTTTCCTCTGGAATTGGGGATGACCTCATTGATTGATGTTTCAAACATTCCAATCAGTTTCTAATGGATTTGTTTGTAGAACTGGAAACATCCAATGATTCCATATCCATTTTGACCTACATTCTAAAGGCAGACACTCATTAGTTGTGGACTAACGAGGCTTAGGAATTTGCATTGGTCGAGAGGATGGGAGGTCATACTATCACAACATTTTGAGGGGAATTATTGTCTAATCTGGGACTCTCTTTATAGATTTAAGTTATCTTCGTGAATCCTTATTACATTACCAAGTATAAAATGATCTTTCCTTTTGATCTGACAATCAATGATTGATATGTAAGAAATTTAGAGAATCTTTTATATGTATTAGAGGTTCTTCATTGATAGAGAATCATATGTACTTGTTAGATATTCTTAGTCAATGGTATCCTTCAATATATAAATGTATCTTGGTCATTATGATGACCATACTAGTTTTAAAGCCACTCAGTGGGGCACATGAAGTTTTATTGTCGTTCAGAAGGACAGGGATTATTTTAGAGTTGGGATCATACCCGCTGATGGGCTACCTATGAATCCTTTGTTTTGGAAAAGGAATCAGAACCCTCATAGTTCGAGTAAGGTAGTATGATGTTTATGCATGATTGATGGCTCAAAGAAAAATTTCATGATTACTTTTACACTCTAAGCTCACGTGAGTCATGCTCTATGTGAGAAACAATGGGTATTGGTGAAACTAGACAATTGTGACATGAAAGATGCAATGATGTGGGGATTATGTATGTATGAATACCCAAATAGATGAAGATTAAGATTTACTTTAGGGAAGAAATCCAGGAACAAGGTCCATAAAGGTATATGTGATTTTTGAATATTTGGATACTCTAATCTTGGGGCTTACTCCTAAGGAAGATTCCCAAGTTAGGTGAGGACTTATTATTGGGTTTTACTCCTGATAAGGAAGACCAGATATAAAAGTAAATTAATACCGGTTAAAAGAAATTAAGACTGGGGCTTACTCCTTAGAAGGAAGCACAAGTTAGGGGACTTGAAAAATTAAGGGACTTGGGGCTTACTCTTAAAGAGGATTCCCAAATTAATGAGTACTTGGGGCTTACTCCTAAGGAGGATGCCCAAATTAATGAGGACTTGGGGATTTCTCCTAAGGAGGATGCCCAAATTTGGACTGGGGCTTACTCTTCAATAGAAGGCCCATGAATAGGGTTCTCTCATCTTAAAGGATGACGTTTAATGAACGAAATCTCCAACTTTAGTGACATAAATATGTGTAAATCACTATGCTTTGAGAGAAGTTCCACATAATTCCTTTCAGATAATGAATTCAATCAAGAAAACATGACATAAATGGATTTGAAGAGTGTTTTGAAGGATGAATCTTGAATAGGAAAGGTGGCATGGCATAAGAGAGGTCAAATGGGTAGGATGGGCACCCAAAAAATAGAAGGTCGCGCAAGTCCTGGGGGGTTGCGCAAGTACTGCATGGGTGCGCATGTTTTTCTCGTGCATGTATACTTGCACGACACATATATACTTGGGAGATCCTTGACTAGAAGAGTAATATTTGGGTGATCCTTGACCAAAGCCTTTAGAATTATCCCGAGGTACTTCCAGAAGAGTGGGGTGCAAGTTTCAATGAGTAGGTAAGGAGGCGCGCAAGTGTGTCCATTTCCCTTAAGGGTAAAACACTAAGGTGTGCAACTATTAGTGAATTCTAACACATAGACCATATTCTTCTTGTTTAAACCTTCCATTCTAGGTAAAGAATTACCTTAGAAGTGTTTGGAAGACTTGAAGAAGCGAATTGGGCATTCAGAGCTCTGTATCGGAATTCTGGAAAAACTTCTCCTTGAAATGGGGGGCCCACAGGGGTATTTATAGGCCGGAGAAGACCCTGGGCGATTTTCAAAGAGGGTGCACAAGTCACCTGCGCGACGATTTGGGCGGCGCGCAAGTATACTTGCGCGATTATGATGGAACTTGCATGACCTATGGGAAATGTTCTCCTTGTTCATCACTTTCTCTTTTTTTATTTTTATTCAAAGGATGAATCAATTTGGGTTCAAGGTATTTCCATTTTCAATTCGTTAGACTCTATGATGGAAAGGAGTATTAACAAAAGTCCCCCCTCAGAGTTGGATCTGGTGAAAAAAGAGGATGTTACTCTAAGGTAAAGAAGAGAAAGAAGCATAGTTTGATTTTTACTAGGATTATTATAAATAAACCTAAAAACATTGAATATTTTAATTGCTCAATACTACCTAAATCAAACAAAATGTATGTTTAGTGAGCTGGATATTGACTTTTATTCAGAGTTCCCTTGTCTTTTGTGGGCAGTTTAAAGTCATGCACGTCGGACATAAAAAAGGCTAATGTTTAAGGTCGAAATAGCTTTGACCGAATGAATTATAATTGACTCAATTATTTGATAATTTATCTAAAAATATATTACCATACTCAAGTATGAGGGAAAATATGTAAACTACAACTTAAGAAAATTTGAATCTGAGGAATGATATGAAAACGAGCTAAAAGGCATTAGAAGAAATAGTTCCCACAAATGAAATTACTATTATTTAACAAACCCGTTAGGGGGTTGAATTATGTAGGGCCACCTAAGGGAATTGTCTGCATAGTAAAATAATAACATCTTTTGGTTGACAGGTCTGTTTTGTAGACTACTTATGCAAGGCCTCTTAAGGGAACGTGATGCGTAGTTAGGCAAAATAACTCTCAGAAATTTACTTTTCTACAACTTAGAAGCTAGTAAATGTTTATGGGGATTCAACTTTTCCAAATTATAGAGTTTTTTGTATGGAAATAGGTACTTGAAAATAGAGAAGATATTTACAATCATGATTGTCTAAGAATTGGATGAATGTTACTCCTACGAAGGTATGACCCAAGCGTAGGGAAGTTAAATATAAACCATAGGCTTGAATACTTTTAGATCATGAAAAAGAACATGAAATAAATATGTTAAGGATGGCTATTTTTTACAGATCCTTACTTATTTTTGATAATACCAATAATGAAAAAAGAGGGTTTCTTCCCAAGAATGAAGTTACAAGTATCTGACAAACCCATTAGGGGGTTGAAGTATGTAGGGCCGCCTAAGGGCATTGGATGCATAGTCAAATAATAGTATCTTTTGGCTGACAAATATGTTATGTAGACTACTTATGCAAGGCTGATTAAGGGAACATGCTACATAGTCAGGCAAAAGTACTCTCAGAAATTTGACATTTTTGTGACTAGAAGTAAAGAAAAGGGTTATGAAGATCTGAAAATATTTATGGTTAGGATTATGACACACAAAGATGGGTGTTTTCCAATGTGTGTAGGGATGCACAGATCAATGCTAACCATAATTATGTTGTGGCTGGGTCTTGAATTGAAATACTGGACTTCACTATGTATCTCATAAGGATGGGAATCAATACATACGTAGTTATTTAAATAAAGATTAATGTCATTTGGGATGAAAGTATGATAGATCTTAGTTTAGGGTCATAGAGCTCAGACCATTATAATAAATACATAATGTGTGTTTTCAGGGGAACTTTTCAGCCGAGGGACTGAAAGTGGAATTTGGGGTTAGGCCTAAAGACTTGGGGCGGGATTCGAGGGACACTCAAATGTTCCTACGTATCCCATAAGGATGGGAATCAAGACCACGTAGTTCTAGAAATACCCTCTGTACAGATATGGTTTGTACATGTGAAGGGTGAAAGGGGACTTTAGTGCAATGATGGATTAACCCATGATAAACGGTTCAGGTATTGCCATGTATGCAGATAGTTTTTTAAAATTTTAACATGATTGAAAATCAATGTAAACAATGATTCCCTCTCAGGTGAGGGTATCAAAGAATATTGTAGTTTATTGTCATACAAGACAAAAGTGTTGTATAGTTTAACATTGTATAGCAAGGATGAAGGGGAACCAATGTAAAGATATTGATTCTGGAGGTGGTTTCATGAATCAACATCATATGAGATGGAGGTGAACCGATGTGAAGAGATTGGTTTGGGCTTGAACCTTGGAATGTTGCCTACGTACCCATCCTGGAAGGCAAGGATCAAAGTTTGCGTAGTTCAATTAAAGAATGTATTAGTGATCAAGTTTTTTTTGGGGACAACGACCTAAAAAATGATGTTGGTAATTACACGTGGTTAGCTGTCCAAAGAGGGCGTTATGGTTGAAATTTTCTCTAAGCTCACCTGAGTAATACTCAGTGTGAGAAATAAGAGGTAACAACAACCTTAACAATGCACAGTTTAATGTCATGTAGGATATATGAAGGGACTATGCGGTTTAATGTCTTGCAGTTAGGACTATTGGTGATGTACAGTTTAGTGTCATGTAGCAGGGACAAAAATACATTTTAACGTCATGTAAGACGTATTAAGGGATTTCTATACAGTATAGCATCATGTAGTTAGTACGATGGGGACAATACAGTTTAATGTCATGTTGGACAAAAAGAGGATTGTGCATTTTAATGTCATGAAGTAAGGACAAAAGTGGAAACATTTTAGCGTCATGTTGGACGTATTAGGGAATTTTTCACAGTTTAACGTCATGTTGGATGAAAAAGAAGACGATACAGTTTAGTGTCATGTTGGACGAAACTTCAAATAGTTTAAGGTCATATGCACGAACCATTGGTTATACAGTTTAATGTCTTGCTGGACATAAGTGACTTCTATACAGTTTAGCGTCATGTAGTCTGGACATCACAGTTTAACATCATGTTGTATCTAAGTGCCAATAGTTTAATGTTATATGCATGGACCTAGGATGGTGCAGTTTAACGTTGTGCTGGACGTAAGGGACATCTATACAGTTTAGCGTCATGTAGTCTGGATGTCACAGTTTAACGTCATGTTGGACGTAAGTGCCAATAGTTTAAATTCATATTCATGGACCCTGGATGGTGCAGTTTAATGTCATTTTGGACGTAAGGGACATGCAAATAGTTTAAGGTTATATGCAATGACCGTTGATCATGTATTTTGTGTTTATACAAAATACTTATTCAGAAATCTGGCATTGGTTGGAGTAGTGATGAGTTATCCATCCATTGAGATTAAAGAATATGCTCCATTAGAGTAGACCTTATGTATTGAATAAGGTCCTTCCCATTTTGTCTCAAGATTGGGAGGTTTCTTTCCTAGTATCATTGGAGTTCTGAGATCTAATACCAATTTTCCCTGAATGAATGAATGAAGAAGAACTTTTGTTGAAATCTCATGCTATTCGATTCTAATAGACTTCCAAGTGGTGCAGGGTGCACAATATTTTTTCATCTAACCATTCTAATTCATCCAATCGCTTTTGAGATTGTTCATATGTGGATGAATGATCACAAATGGATACTCTGAGTGAGGTTAGTTGAACCTCAATTGGTAAGACTACTTCCGTTCCATATACCAATGAATATGGAGTTGACCGCGTTGCAGTGTGGGTGGTGGTCTGATAAGACAATAAAGCATGAAAGAGTTTATCAGGCCATGACCTATTATGTTTATCTACCATCTTTTGCAACATATTTTACAGATTCTTGTTGGAGGCTTCTATCTAGACATTGGTTGCTACATGATACGGATAGGAATGATTGGATTTTATGTTGTATTCTTGATATAATTTCTTTACCTTGGATGAACAGAAGTTAGTGCCATTACCCATCAATATGGTATGACGGACACCAAATCTGGTAATGACGTTAGACTTGATGAATCTAACAATGCTTTTAGAATTAACTTCTTTGAGAGGTATTTCCTTTGCCCATTTGGAAAAGATGTCAGTAGGAGTAAGAATATACTAAAACTGCTTGGCCGTAGCTGAAGGGTATGGTCCCACCACATCCATTCCCTATGTGGAAAATGTCCACGAGTATTTAGCGGTATGAAGCAACTCTGGAGGTTGATGAATGAAGTTGGCATGTACTTGGCATGAATGAAACTTCTTTGTGAAATCAACACAATCTTGTATCATTGATGGCCAAAAGAATCCAAGCCTTCGAATATGATCATATAGTCTTTGTCAAGACTAGTGGGCACCACAGACTTTTGCATGCACTTCTTCCATGACAGCCATTGTCTCTTCACCATCAATGCATCTGAAGAGAACTCCATCATAACCATGTTTGTAGAAGATTTTCTCCAATTGATCTGGGCTATCATAAAGTGTGAAATTGACCACACATCTCCAGACTTGGACTTTCCTGGCTCTATCAGGTGCAAGTGTTCAATTTTGGAGTTATTCCCTAATAGAAGTAATCTATCCTATAGTATGACCATATGGTTCAGAGATGGGACTAATTTCATTGATTTCCTCTATTTTGGATGGAACATAAGGTGAAATTGTACGAAGGTGGGCAATACTGATGGTTGTCTCGTCCCGATTTGGATCTGCCAGAGCTGTGGCTATATTAGCCAGTGCATTAGCTTGGGAATTTTGTGATCTTGGGACATAAAAAAATGTCAGTTCCAAAGGAAACTCCGCCATTAATGCTCTGACGTAATCATACAAAGGGATTAGTTCTTCTTTTCTGATTTCATAATCCCCATTGACTTGTTTGATTACCAGGTCTAAATCACCTTTCACCTTTAATTGATTCACTTGTTCTTGAAGCGCTAACTCCAAGCCTGCGAAGAGAGCTTGGTATTCTACTTCATTATTTGTACCGCCTCACAAAAATGAGAAGGAATAAAGTAACTATGCATTTTTAGGGGAAATGAGTACTAATCCTAACCCAAATTTTTTGAATTTAGGATTTTCCTTTTTCCTCCCTGTTGGACTCCTGGAAGCACCATCGAAGTACATTTCCCATGTTTGAAGACTTTCTTGAATAGAGAAGACCTCCTCATCAGGGAGTTCAATATCTGAAGATGTGCCTTCCACTAAAGGGTGTTCAGCAAGGAAATCCGCCAGAGAATGGCCCTTTATTGCCTTTTGAGACACATATTGAATATCAAATTGCTACAAGATAGCTGCCCACCTTGCCACAGGTCCTATAAGCATTGGATGACTAAGAATGAATTTGAGCGGGTTATTTTGAGATACCAATTGTACCTCGTGATGTTGCAGGTAGTGTCTCGACTTTTTAACTATAAATATTAATGCTAGGGAGCACTTCTCAATATTTGAGTATTGGGTTTCTGCTTCATGCATAGTCTGACTGAGATAGTAGAGGCTGTTTTCATTCCTAGCATCATTCTTCTGAGCAAGAAAGGCACCCAATGATCACTCTAGAGCTGTCACATAGAGGATAAGTGGTCTTCCTTCAACAGGTGGCATTAACATCGGTGGACTCAAGAGAAAGTTCTTGAGAATATCGAATTCTTCTTGACATTCTTCAGTCCACTTATAAGTGACACCCTTCTTCATCAATTTGGTGAAGGGTAGACTTTTTCCTGCCAAATTGGCAATGAAATGATGAATATAGGCTAAGTTTCCTTGAATTCATCTCAATTATTTTAAATTTCGAGGTGGTGACATACTAAGGATTGACTTTTCCTCTCAAGATCGACCTTGATACCATGATGGCAGATGAAGAAGCTGAGAAATTTTCTTGAGGTTACCCCAAAAGAACATTTTAAGGGGTTAATCTTCAAATTATGTTGCCGATGTTTGTGGAATAAGATTTCCAAATCAGCCCCGTGATTAGAATGTTGTTTGGATTTAACCACAAAATCGTCCACATAACATTCAGCAAACTTCCCAGAAAGGGTTTGAACATATGATGCATGGCAAGCTGATATATTGTGCCTGTATTATTTAGGCCAAAGGGCATTACCCGATAGAAAAACACACCCTGAGGGGCTCTGAAGGCTGTAGATTCATCATCTTATGGAGTCTTTTGGATTTTATTATATCCAGAATATCCATCCATGAAGGAGAGTGCTTCATAGACAGTTGTTGCATCAATTATGAGTTATGTAATTGGTAATGGAAAATAAACTTTAGGATAATGCAGATTAAGATCTCTGAAATCAATGAAAACTCTAATTTTCACATTCTTCTTTTTCACTGGGACAATATTAGCCAACCAATTGGGATATTGAACTTCTCTGACGAAGTTAGATTTGATGAGCCTATCCACTTCAGCTTCAATTTTGGAAGCATAGGTTGGGTGTGTTCTTCTAGAGGCTTGTTTAAATCCTCAATGTTCTTCTGGAAAACCCAAATGATGAGTGGCAACTCAGGATCAAGGCCTGGCATCTCTGAATAGTTCCTAGAAAATATATCTTGATTTTTCATTAAAAAGGAAATATACATCTCTTGCTCTTCAAGATTCATGGCCTCACTAATTAAAGTGGGGCTTGGATATTCTTTTGTACCCATATATATTTCTCTGAGTTCATCCACAGTGGTAGAGATACCCTCTTCAGATACTCAAGGAGCATCCCTGAGATCTTCATCTTCCTCTTCAGCATGTGTGATTTCATCCGTTTCTACTTTCATAGTAGATGATGAAGCAGAATTTCCATAATCAGAAGAGATGTCAAAATTTTCACATCTTGAAGATGAATCTTCCATTTCAGACCTGGTCGATGATGAAGGGTCTTCTTTGGGTAACAAAGAGGAGATGGTGGATTGAGAATCAACATCATCATTTACTTCTGAAATTGCTATAACCTTTTCTGGCCTGATTGGAGAAGTATAGACTTGTTGGATTTCAATAGATGAAATGCAGACATCTCCATTAGAGCTTTCCTCATTGCTTGGTGGATCACCACTTTCTCCCATGTTTTCTGGATTGATTTCCGTAATTGACATTATGGAGGTTTCCATAAGAGTATTTTGATTTGGGTCTATCCTGTCAATTTGACTGATAGGCAACTCATAATCTGTACTCACATGTGCTAATGGGATTACTAGAATCTTTTCCAAACCATACGGAGCATTAACTTTGGTAATCTCCCTTGTTGCAGATTCCTCCTTTCCCTTCATGTGGAAGAATTCCGCCTCAATTTATTTAGATTCACATGTCTTGAATGGGGCCTTATCACCATATAATGTCCCAACATGACCATAGAAACAATACCCGAGACATTGATGGTATGATGATGGGATAGCTGCATGCCGATGTAGCCAGGGTCTTCCAAGCAAGATGTTGAAGGCTGAATCTCAATCAACTACCATGAAATTTGAATTGGATACAGATCTCCAAACTGAGTTCTGAGTGTAATCACGCCCAGTGGTTCTTGTTCATTTTTATCATGTCCTTGTAACATCAAAGTAGAAGGAGATAAATCAGATTCTGTGAGGCCAAATCGATGAATTGTATGAATGGGGATGAGGTTGACTCCTAAACCATTATCAATGAAGACTCATTGGATTTCTACACCATTGACCTTTCCAGATAAGTATAAAGGACTGATATGTCCATGAACGACATCGTCATCATCTTCATATGTGAAATATATCACTACATGGAATTCTGCAGGATTATTCTCAACATGGTAGGCTTCAGCCGCATCAATTTCAGTTTCAAAATCATGAGTACTTGACAACGCCTTGATGAGTGCCTCCTGAAGATCCTTTTATAAATTCAAGGCATCCAGAATTGATAACATGGTTGGTACTTGGGCCAGGTGTTTCAATATATCATACTTTTGATCCAAAGGTCTGCGTTTCCCAACAAGAACAAGTGGTTTCACAGGTACCTTAGAAGTAGATGCTTTGTAAGTTGATGCATCTTGTACCGGGATAGGAATTAGTAACACTCCTGCCTTTGTAATATTAGACCGATTAGGTCTATTTACTTGCTAAGAGGATGAAGGTGGAACCCCCAACCGATCCTCCAGAATAACTGTGCCAGGACTGAATTTTCTATTGGTGGAAGAACTTTCTTGTTCTTGTTGAGCTCGTTGAAGGGCTCTACCACGAGTTTCTGCCGCATACACAGTTCTAGCAGGGGTTGAATTGGAATAGTGGCCTCTGAAAGATCCATGTCTTCCCCTATATCCTGAGTCTTTGTAACTTCCTCTGATTCCTCTACTTTATACAGGGAATTTGGGCTCATCAAAATAGAAACTGCGACTGACATATGGATCTGTTAATTGAATCATATTAACAGAACCAAAGATCTATTCCTCATCTGATAAAGACTCTGCCTGATTAGCTTGTTTAGGCTGTGCCGTTTTGTGGGGCGGTGCCCATGGATTCTAAGTAGATGTCATGAAATATGCTAGAGTAAAAGACAACTTAGGCTTTGAAACATAATCATCTTCTTCTGATTCTTCTTCTTTCTTTGAATCATGCAGTTTTTTTGAGGATTTTCCCTCTGATGAAGAGGGTTTTGCTGCGGAATTCATGGCAGAAGGAACAATTGGTTTCTTCAATTTTGTTCGCAAAATGGAATGAGTTTGGTTGATCATTTTTCTGACCATCCAATCATCATATTTTTGATCATTTTTGTTCTTGACTTCATTCCACTCACCCTCCTCCTCTAGATCTGTAGCAGTAACACAGGCTACCTGAGATGAAGAGCCTTTCAGTTTGATTTGTCCCGAGTTGACCATTTTTTGTAGGAGGTCCTTGAAAACAAAACACTCCTGAATGGGATACCCCAACATTTTATGAAAGGGGAAATAATTGGTATGATCTTCATCTCAATATTTGTTTGGCCTTTTGGGCCTTGGTAATTGAACCAAATTATTTTCTAGAGCCGAAATGATGTAACCAGGAACTTGTTCATTTCGGAAAGAGTATGTTTTCCCTTCAGATACTCAAATTGTTTCCTTCTTTGATATCTTTGATTTTATTGACGAAATGGCCTCTATTGTTGATGCTCAGGAGGCATATCCCTTCGAGAAGATGAAGGACTTGAAGTAGAATCAGTTACAGGTGCTTGTTTAAGCATAACTGTAGTATACTTTACCCATTCTCCGTCCTAGAGCTAATGGAATTACACAAGATTTATCCTTAGTCTTTATAATAGAATCTTCAATCTGTTGAGCGATTGAAGTAAGGTCTTGAAACCCTCCTATGTATTTTACAGGGATCAGCGTTGTGCGAAACTCATCACACAGATTTTCCACATAGACTGGCAATAGTTCTTCTTGAGGGAGTGCTAAGCTTAGGGAATATGTTAATCCCTTCCAGTGAGCAATGAAATCTGAAACCCTTTCATTCTACCTTTTCTTACAGTTTGTAAGATCAAAAACTGTTGTCTTTGGAAAAGTTGAGCTGAACTGAAGAGGGAATTTTTGGCGAATATCCTCCCTTCCGGCAATTGACTGGGACTACAATCTTGTGTACTAGACAAAAGCTGGTCCTTGCAAGGTTCGCAGGAAGCTTGTGAGTTTCACTACTTCTTTCTATTCTGGAGTTCCCATCATAGGCTCGCAACAAGACACGTAATGCATCAAATGCTATTCAGGATCGCCTGACCCATTTAAGATAGGGAATACAGGGTTCCCAAAACTTGATGGGGGAGGGATTGAATCTACCCATTCAAGGTAAGCTCCCTTTTCTGGTTGAACCTATGAACTCTTCCCTTCCATAGTCTCTAACTGAGCAGTTAATGACTCAATGGTAGTTATTAACTTTTGAGAAACATCCGGTTGAACTTGTACTTGAATAGGTGCAATGACTGGAGCTGGTACAAATGTGGTGGATGGTACTGCAACTGATGGTAGCACCACCAATTGTTGTTACACATGACCCGTAGGATTAGACCTATAAGGGTGTACTGATAGAGCATGATATTCTTGATCCATCTCAGTAGCCACGACAAATTCCCTTGGCTGACTAACTCCAGCATGCTTAGAAGGAAGACTACTTTGAAGAACTTCTGCATTATACCTCCTAAATTCCTTCATTTCTTCCTTTTGTTGTGAAAATCTTTGCTCTAGTGAGAGTGATTGGCCTTCTCCAGAGGAAGGGTATGTAACCTGATTCTTTCCCCTTCCTTTGTTGGATCCCTTTCAGAGATGGGGAAGTGTGTTATTTGAAGGAACACCCAGATTATGGGTAAACCTTTGACTTCATATACGTACACCTTCTTCATTTGTGTATGTGTGTACAAATTCTTGAGCAGGAACCTCTTCATCCGATCCCTCTGAGTGAGTCTCATCTGGTGGATCAACAAAAATGACATTAATTGATGCATAACGCATCACATCCCTTCTATCAGCATTTCTGTGATGTTGTCTTCAGCTATGCCCCTAACGAGACATTGCCTTTTGTTGATCTGATCCCTCAGGAACTTCTTGGAGAACCGTAATTTGGAGATAATCTCCTGATAATTTGGCTCTTCGTTCCTCTTGAGGCTTCTTCCCCAATCGAGAGAAGAATGACTTTCTATGAGGGAGGGATTGAGGATTTGAAAGAGTCCCTCGTCCAGTGGACCGGGGCTATTCCTACTATCTTTGCTCAACTCCTCGAATCCTATTTGTTGATTCTGAGGGTTGAGTTAAAAGAGTCCCTAGTCTGGGAAGCTGGGGTGGCTCTTGAAATGCTATATCTGAGACTTTCTTGAAATCTCTCTAGATCATGCGGACCATAGTCTTGAAATTAGCTGGATGCTTCAATCGACATCCACTTTTATCACTCGGTTAAAAAGACCATCAGATGATTTCTGACACTTATGTCACTTGATGATGTGCTTTCTCCAATTGAGAGACCTGTTCAATATTCTCGTTTTCTTGATGCAGGAGTAATTCAAAAACATCTTCTCTATATGCTTGATTTTGAGAGGAACTAGTTGAAGCATGTTCTTGGGAAAGATTTTGATTACAAACAAAACCCATTGACTGTGGCCGGCTATGGGCAATAACATTACATGAGACCATTTTCAGCGGGCTTTTCTGACTGGAGAGCACAGTGAAATATAGCACTCCATGAACACCCCATCCCCTGATATGAATACCAGATGGGGCATTGGAAATTAACTAGCGCAATCATCTTAGTGCGCCAAGGCATGAACGTTGAAGGGATCTTTGCTGCTTTTCAGCCTTTGGATATCGAGAGACTGATAGAGATGCCAAATCTATCTGATGTTCTAACCCTTCTATTATCTTAACATGATTTTCATATTCATCATAAGATAATATTTTCTTTTTCAACTGACAAAGAGTTTTCCATATGTTGAGATGAATATCATGAATTCCATCTTCCGTCAACATCTCTGGAATGTCATACTGAGAGTCAGCCAGAGGCCAAAACATGACTGGCACTTCACCTTTTTCCAGTTATTTTCTCATGTTCAGCATTTCCTCTTTATCATTTAATGATGATTCTTCTACCTATTTAGACTAGAGATAGTTCTTTCTTGTTGCCTCATCGGATTCAACAAGACTGGTAGAGAATCCACTAATCAAACTATAAGATGCATGACCTAGGGGTGGTTTGGAAAATGACCTACACCCTGGGCTATCTTCTGATTGGGAAATTATTTCACTTACTGATTATAAAGCATCAGATATGACTGGATTTACTTTTTCAAGTGCCTCAAGATAAGAGGGATTTTTTGTCACTATATTGTCTGTTGGGAAATTTTCCAAGAAATGTGACTCACTACTATAGAGAGGACTTTCGCAATGAAATTCATCATCATTGGGAGGACCACCATGGTGGGTTACAACAAAAGATGAAACATTTTGCTCCTTGATCATCTGACAACACAGAGGGTTCTTGTGGCTCTCATCTGAAGATGAAACATCGAGATCGATCGAATTGTCACGAAGAAGGCCTTCATGAGGAATTATCTGATGCAGACCTTCAGAATTAATGTCCCGACTATTGGGATCTGAGAGAGAAGAATCTTGAGTTGCAATAGATAGTATTCTGAGTGCATCAAGAAATCTAGCATTGAGTAAGGCCTTGTTATAGATTGGCCCTAGATTTCCTGACTGTGCTGGGCGGGTCTTCTTCTTAGAATCCTTCTTAATTAATTTGGTAGGTGTATGTGCTTGCTCAGGAGAAATGATTAGGTTAGGCTGATTATCTCTGCTCAAACTAGGTTTATGTGCCTAACTTGGTTGTCTGTATGATATGGTGGAGTACTCCCCATAACCCTCTTCGACTGTAACAAAGGTGTGTGTCTGTTCTGAAGTGAACTGTTGATTTGTCACTCCACTGGTAGGGATAGATTTATGTGTCTTTCCCTGAGATGCTTCAGAAGCTATTATAATATCCAGAAAGGCATCCAGAATATGAGCAGGTATTTTCTTATGCTCTTTCACCATTGATAGAATATGCTTGGTGAATTCAGCTTCCGAAATAGGGATATATGTCCATTCAGTGCTTGGAGTAGGTGTGTGTTCTTGCTCCTATCCTCCTTTTCCTATCAATGAATCCTGACAGTACTCAAGTGTGGGGGAAGAGAGTTGAGTCTACCTCCAGTTTGTCGCTGGAGCATTCCGACTGACTTCTCCGAATGCTACCAAAAGAGACTTTTCGTAGGATTGACCAATACTACCAAGTGTATGTGCCTGCTGATTTCACTCCACCGAATGTGGTTGACGATATTCCTTCAATACTAATAGATGAGGCTGCTGATAGGATTGATGAGTATAAGCAGGTGTATGTGCCTGTTTACCAGTTTTCAACACATTGGGTTGGCGGGCTTCATCGTATGTAGTCAGACAGGCCTGCTGACTAGCTGATGATTTATAAACAGGTGTATGTTCCTGTCTATTGTACTACACCGGAAATGCCTGGTGGGATTGGCGTGATGCTGCCAGACGAGTCTGTTGGACAACTGAATTAAAACGGATGGGTTTGTGTTCCCGGTCGTTACTTGCCACTAAGTTAGGTTGGTGGACTTCTCCGGAGATGGCAGAGATGAGAACCTGCTCACTATTGAACGGATTTTACCTCTGTCAATACATATTGACTTCTCGGGTTCGAGGAACCTAATCCGAACGCCTGGAGTTGATAACCTCATCATTTTGAGGGCGCACTTCCGCACGAGTCTGGCAGCGATTGTTGATGGGAGCCATTGGGAAGGACTCATGTCTCCTTGAATTAAGGCCCAGAGGGACCTGCTCATTCACCTCCTCAGAATATGGGAGTGAATGGCGAATGAATTCCAGGGATAATGACCCAAAACTATTGGAGACGGTGGTTTTCACCGCCTACTTCTTGATCACTAGTCGTCACTGTCCGGACGACCAGGTTGAATTATTGACTTGGAGAGCTTGTCGGGCAGCCTCTAGAGGCGAAATAGTACCATTTTGATGGTACTCCTTAACCAGCGAATTTGATACCCAGCGTTGAAGACGCTGAGTAGGTGATGTCATCCTCAGAGCAGATGATGATCCAGCAGGAGTAGTAGCAAATGCATTCACAGCAGAGGTTTTCACAGCAGATTTATTCACAACAGAAGTATTCACAGCAGTGAACTTAAGAAAATCTATTCTTGTAATTCATATGATCTTGAAAAAGAGTGCATGTTTGATATAACAAACATAATAAATATATGTTCAGCCGCTACATCTTTTGTATGAGAACATATTTTATTGACTTTATTGTTGGCCCTCTCATTGAGTTTAAATAGGGGCCTAACAAATAAGTAAATCATCACTTAAAATTGGTTAAGGATTCACGTCAAGTTCACCATTTTTTGTTTCCTCTAGAATTGGGGATGACCTCATTGATTAAAGGTTCAAACATTCCAATCGGTTTCTAATGGGTTTGTTTGTAGAACCGGAAACATCCAATGATTCCATATCCATTTGGACCTACTTTCCAAAGGTAGGCGCTCATTAGTTGTGGACTGATGAGGCTTAGAAATTTTCATTGGTCGAGAGGATGGGAGGTAGGACTCATCACACCTTTTTGAGGGGAATTATTGTCTACTATGGGACTCTCTTTATAGATTTAAGTTCTGTTCGTGAATCCTTATTACATAACCATGTATAAAATGAGCTTTCCTTTTGATATGACAATCAATGATTGATATATAGTAAATTTAGAGAATCTTTTATATGTATTCGAGGTTCTTCATCGATATAGAATCATCTGTATTTGTTAGAGATTCTTATTCAATGGTATTCTTCAATATATAAAAGTCTCTTGGTCATTACGATGATCATACTGGTTTTAAATCCACTCAGTGGGGCACTTGAAGTTTTATTGTCGTTTAGAAGGTCATGGATTATTTTAGAGTTGGGGTCGTACCCGCTGATGGGCTACCTACGAATCCTTTTTTTGAAAAGGAATCAGAACCCACGTAGTTCGAGTAAGGGAGTATGATGTTTATGAATGATTGATGGCTCAAAGAAAAATTTCATGATTACTTTTACACACTAAGCTCACGTAAGTCATGATCAGTGTGAGAAACAAGAGGTATTGGTGAAACTAGACAATTGTGACATGAAAGATGCAATGATGTGGGGATTATGTATGTATGACTACCCAAACAGATGAAGATTACGATTTACATCAGGGTAGAAATCCAGGAACGTGGTCCATAAAGGTATATGTGCTTTATGGAGATTTGGGTACTCTAATCTTGGGGATTACTCCTAAGGAAGATGCCCAAGTTAGGAGAGTACTTATGATTGGGTTTTACTCCTGATAAGGAAGACCAGATCAAAAATTAAATTAATACCGGTTAAAATAAATTAAGACTGGGGCTTACTCCTTAGAATGAATCCCAGGTTAAGGGACTTGAAAAATTAAGGCACTTGGGGATTAATCTTAAAGGGGATTCCCAAATTAATGATGACATGGGGATTACTCCTAAATAGGATTCCCAAATTAATGAGTACTTGGGGATTACTCCAAAGGAGGATGCCCAAATTTGGACTGGGGATTACTCCTAAAAGGAGGCCCATGAATAGGGTTCTCTCATCTTAAGGGATGAGGTTGAATGAATGAAATCTCTAACTTTAGTTACATAAATATGTGTAAATCACTAGGCTTTGAGAGATGTTCCACAGAATTCCTTTTAGATAAGGAATTCAATCAAGAAAATATGCCATAAATGGCTTTGAAGAGTGTCTTGAAGGATGAATATTGAATAGGAAAGGTGGAATGACATAAGAGAGGTCAAATGGGCAGGAAGGGCACTGAAAAAATAGAAGGGCGCACAAGTCCTTAGGGGTTGCACAAGTTCTGCATGGGCGCGCTAGTTTTGGCTGCGCAAGTATACTTCAGTGACACATATATACTTGGGCGATTCTTGACCAGTAGAGTAATACTTGGGCGATCCTTGACAATAGCCTTTAGAATTATCCCGAGGTACTTCCAGAAGACTGGCGCACAATTTTCAATGAGTAGGTAAGGAGGCGCGCAAGTGTGTCCATTTACCTTAAGGGTAAAACACTTAGGCTCACAAGTGTTAGTGAATTATAACACATAGACCTTATTCCTCTTGTTTAAACCTTCCATTCTAGGTAAATAATTACCTTAGAAGTGTTCGGAAGACTTGAAGAAGATACTTGGGAGTTCAGAGCTCTGTATCTATATTCTGGAAAAAATCCTCATTGAAATGGGGGGCCCAAAGGGGTATTCATAGGTTGGAGAAGACCCTAGGCGATTTTCAAAGAGGGCACGCTAGTCACTTGCACGACCATTTGGGCGGCGTGCAAGTTTACTTGCGCGACCATGATGGAACTTGCGTGACCTATGGAAAATGTTCTCCATGTTCATCCCTTTCTCTTTTTTTGATGTTTATTCAAAGGATGAATCAATTTGGGTTAAAGGTATTTCCCTTTTCAATTCGTTAGACTCTGTGATGGAAAGGAGCATCGACAGACACATAACATAACATTAATGCATTTAACAAGAGGGTTTTCACATTAATCCATAACTAGACATTCCACTTTCTCTACCACAATGTCAAAAAAATGGAAATATCACTAACCTTAACCATCATACATCTCGGTCATGCTTCTTACTGAGTAAAATCATTCTCATTTGAAGTTTCTCATTCAACACACATTTATTTATCATTTATTCAATTCAAAATTCTCAATTTTTCACATTAGGCACAATTTAATCTCAATTTCACATGAAATGAAAAAAGTTCATGTTAAATAACTTAAGAAAACCTGTTTTCTTATTTGTGCCTAAAATGATGCATGTCACAACATAATACTGAGTTACTAGAGTGATGTATACATACTCACCTCTTGTTTCATACCGGTACATGAGTCAAATATCATAAAATATAAAAAATATTATCACATAACACCCCATGTTCATCACCCAAGGTGAAATAATATTCAATAGTAACAACCAAAATCATTAAAAACAATCCCACCCAAGGTACTTGGGTTCTCCCCCATACATGGGTTAGCCACTCCCATGAACAAGATCATAACTGAATTACAACATTTCTATGTTTTATTTCTATATTTCCAAAATATTAAGTCAATAGAAAAAGAAAATAAAAATGGGCTCTAATACCACTTTGTAGCATCCCATCATGGGGGAAAAACTCTGGTGCCCCGAGCTAGTCGGTCATGTGACCTGAGGCACACCTCCCCATATACTAGAGGCTCTTGAATAGAAATGGTGGTATAATATCAATCATGGGGAGACTATAGAATTTTAATCCGAGTAATACCACACAAGAAATAAATAAAAAATAATCAGAATGACTAACATTACAAAAACCAGAACAATACAAATATCACAAGATGACCAAAATAGGAAATACAATTTCGAAATTAATAGTAGATATGGAATTACAATGTACGTATCAATTTTTAAAATGCAAAATAAAATGTATATACACTAACCACTCTCAAGAGGGTCCTGAACTATATCTAGTTCCCTCATCCATGATCCATCACAACTCATCTATCTAACATAAGTCTCATGCCCTTAACGAATCCTGAAATCATCAAATCTATTCGGGAATCGATCGGGCAGCCCGAGTGGTGTGTCATTACAACTCAATAGGCCATCAAAAATGGAATCTAAAACAATAACCAATAAAAAACGTGTACATGGTTGTTTAAAGAAATAAGTTCAGTTCATAAGTAAACATTTATCACATTATAAATTATTATTTATTTATCCACATAAACCCCCAGGGTCCCAAGGACACCCCTATGCCAACACCTACTTCATCCCATGCCAGAGAATGAAAAATCCCCAAAGTATATCATATACCTAAATTTTATAGTTACCATTCAACATTGGAATATCATATATGAATTCCATTATTACCATTCATTATCACAATTTCACATATTAATGCCATTTTTACCTATCATTGTCTCAATATCACTTATGAATTCCATTGTTACCATTCATTATCTCAATTTCACATATGAATTCCATTGTTACCATTCATTATCTCAATATCACATTTGAATTCCATTGTTACCATTCATTATCTCAATACAACATATGAAATCCATTATTACCATTCAATATCTCACTACCACATATGAATTCCATTGTTACCATTAATCAATTCAATATCATTAGATCAATTAATTCAATAATTAATTAATCATCTCAACTCTATTAATTAATTCAAAAATAAATTAATCTTATCAATTCAATTAATTAATTCAATAATTAAGTAATCTTGTCAACTTTATTAATTAATTCAATAATTAATTATTCTTATAAAATATATTAATTAATTTAGAAAATAATTAATCTTCTAATCTCTTATCAACCAATTCATACTCATGAAAATATCCATTAATTAATTTACCAATTAATTAAGTCTGATTCAATAATCCCAAAATAACAATAATTAATTCAATAAGTAATTTTTCCAAATCAAAATCTCAATGTCTAATAATTAATTGAAATGATTAATTATTCAATGTCCATAATCTAAATATTCCAAAATTAATTCATTAAATAAATATTCTCAATACATAATTTAATATCACCATAATTAATTCAAACATTTAATTATTGTATATCCACAATCTCAATGTCTCATAATTAATTCAACAATTAATTATTCTCAATAAAAAATTCAATATATCCATAATAAATTCAATAATTAATTATATCAATTCACAGTTAAACATTCAATAATCAATTCAACAATTAATTATCCCAAATTTTCAATTACATTATTCCATAAAATCCCCAATTTCACAATCCCAAAATTAATTAATGCACCAAAATAATTAATTCAATGGAAGAACAAAATTTTTAATAATCCAATAGAAATTATATATTTGAATACACATAATTGATATCAATACTGTGGGATTTTAATAATAGGCCACCTACCTAAATTTTTTGACAAGAGATAACCCAATTAAAATTCCCAATTTCAATAGAACAAGGATATGGAACATGATCTGTATGTTAAAACTATGTTGAGATATAATAAATCATGACCCCAAAAGTCTATATCTAGAACAAAAAATCCAAGATCATTATCCAATAAAAAAGGATAACATCCCTCAAAAATAATCTGATAATAATGGGAGAGATTTGGGAAACCAATCAGGAAAACCAATTACTCAAAGTGGAGCAGATGTGCTAACCAAACATCAAATCACCAAGAATGGATGTTTTAGGTCCTTGTAATCCCTTATAGAGGATTTGTAAATGAGGGAAATATATTATGGGTTGATCTAGTAAATTTGGGTGTATAATATGGGGGTTTGGGATTTTTTTAAAACATTGTGGGATTAAAACCTCGTACTCATGGTTTGCTCCTTGGGGTGCATAGTTTTGCCTCACCATGTGCCTCTTCTAGGGGGTTCATGGATTATCCTTTTATGTAGAACTGTTTGACAAACTATACACCAACTATGTGAATCCACTCTACCTAGGTTCACACAAATTTCAAGGATGGGGTGCACAGTTAGGGAAAACCTTGCGTCAACCGTTCAATACCCTTTTCCTTCGAAAATTATAAATTTTCACCCAAACACATCTCATGTTACAACCCAACCAAAAAGTACTACAAATTAGACAAAATATTACATTTAAACAAGCCCAATTCATCTCTCGAAATGGTCTATATCTTACATGTGTCCAGGGTTTTTGGACACCTAATAGGTGTTTCTACTTATGTTTATATGAAAATAATGGAAAACTAGAATAATAGTGAAGAGTTGGCATAACATATAATGTATAGAAATGGAAATAGGTTTGGGATACCTTGTGTGATTCATCCTGATACATAATAATATACCCATTAAGAATAAATATTTTAACAATTGGTATTTAAATTTTTTGAACAATAATTATTAAGATGAATTATGATTTTTTTTGTGTTTTGATGCATTTTATTTTTAAATTTTACTAGATAGGAGAATCCACCACATGAAATTAATATGAATATATCATACTATGCTTGATGATTTATGACATGATTTCTAGGGATAATACATTGTCTCAAGAGACATGACCCTAATGATTCATCCATGGTAAGATAATCATCCAAGTGATATAAAGGGTTAATTTTTCCCTTGTTATGTGCACATAGAAAGACGTAACTAAATATAGCTTGGGTAGTTCCCACAGAGAAATGTCAGATGGTTACTTCCCCCATGGTGATGTTCACATTACATGATGTAGCAACTCTAGCATGGGTAATTCACATGGAGCCTATTGAGATAGTTACTTTCACCTTGGTGATGTGCACACGGGAAGATGTAAGAGACTCCAGTATTGGTAATTCACATGGAGTCTAGTGGAAATGTTACATGAGACATGAGATTTTGATTCATCCTATGTAAGAGAATCCTCCATATCATTGGCTATGTGGCTTGATGCAAGAGGATCCAAAACTAGAAAGAGTTATCTGACATGGAGACTAAGTAGGTTTGGACTGAACCCGTGTTTCAACCCAAGGGTCTAAAGTTGGTAGGATTTATTTTATGTTTCTTATTATGTGATTAATTAATACCCTTGTTGTCACTTCATTTCATACACTATATATTCATACTGGATTTTTTTATGACTGGGGCATTGACCAACTATGTTATACTCGCATTGTATTTGGTCTACCATTTGGTACCCATGAATATTTCATTTATACATATCAGGATAAGTGAAATAGGTCATGTGTTGATTGATTTCTTGATGGGTGGTTTGGAGATTGGAGATGTGGATGGCATGGGGTTCAAGAGTAGAGATTTATACTCTCTCTTATCTAGTGTGGTAGATTTTTTCTTATATGACTTCATAATGTAATTTAGTTACATTTAACCTGTCATTTCTTGGTATTATATTTTATTTCTTTTCATTTTTTCATTTTTATTTTACAATGGTTTCATGTTTAAAAATTTAAATGTTTTTTGCTGTTATTGTAAACATGTTTCCAGGGGTTATATTATACCAACAATCCTCTTTACACTCTCACTACAAGTCAGTTGCCTTTGGGGTATAGGAATGTTTTCCAAAGGTCATATAACTGGCCCATCTCAGTCACGTGATGGGGTATCGGGTTAGGGAAATTAATCACAGAGTGGTATTAAACTAATTCTAGATCAACATCACCCTAATAATGTTATTATGCACCATAAGCATCCAAAATATAGTGTCCTAACCCACCTCATGTGAATATAGCAGTGAATTCCATGATCAAGACAAAATAGCATCAAAAGGTACCATATTTATTGAAGCATGTGAACGATAATTGTACAAGAAATAAACCAAGTCTAGATGATCATCAAAATATCTACCGAGGTTTAGGATGCATGTGTAAAACATATCCTCTAAGATATGGATCTTCATCTTTGACTATCCATGGCTCTATAGATGATACTCCATACTCAGTTTTAATTGATATCATAAAGCCTTTTGGAAGGATTATTACAAACATAAAGTATAATGCATGTCCCTATCTGATAGAATAATGAATATAACTCTTTATAGTTATACAATTACACATACATAAAACTTGTAGAACTAATTTATAGAGTGAGTCTCATAGATCAGTAATAAGTTTTTCACATTTTTTAGCCAATCCATTATCAAAAAAACAGCATCTCAGCTTTTATGGGTCCTAGTAGCCCCCATCACGATGTCCATCATCAGCTCATATGACTTTCATAGTGGTATGAGTAGTGGCCTAATTAATCCAGCTAGTAACTTATGCCCCATATTGATCATTTGAAAGGCCATAAAATGATATATGAATCTTTCACTATCTCTTTTAATCAAATCCACTAAAATTGCTACATGATAACTCAATTCATATTCATAAAATGTAAGTTTAATGAATACATAATAGATTGATATTCATTAATAAACTCTTCCCTCATGGAAGTAGGAACCATATCTCCCTCAGGGGCAAGGATCATGTTTTTACTATTCAATGATCATCCTATAACTTGTCACTTATTTCCAACCATTCATACATCACTAAGACCTCAATATATAACTCATGTATGGTTCTTACAAGGAAAACCAACATCAATTTTAAAACAAATGGAGGAAATTTTAGCACCCCCAGTCATCATATACATAAAAAATTCAAGAAACAAGCTTATCAACTTCCCTTATTCCTCTTAAGGACTCTCTCTGAGCTCCCACATATTCCTTATTAGAGCATAAATGAATAAATTATCAGCCACCAAAAAATAATAATACATCTTAAGATAAAAATCTAGAAGGTACTCTACCTAAAACCTATATTTATGTTTAAATTCCCACTGATAGAAGATATATCCTAATATTTTATTCTATGTGTAAACTACAAACATCACACTAAAGAGGTAATATCTCCATCACTTAATGTAATTGACCACAACTTCTAACTCTAAGTCATGAATGGGGTAGTTCTTCTTGTGGTGTCACAAATAATGTGACCCATAAGATGGTTCTTGATAATTTTGCTTTAGCATAACTCCCAACCTAGTAACTAAGGCATCATAGTAGACTGAATATCCAATCATAGGACTTGGAAAAGTCAGAATCTGAGATAATTTCAAAATTATATTTATCTTCAAGAAGGACCTTCCACACTAGTCTATCTAAAAAAAATTCACTCTTATATTTCTAATATATATCAGAGCTGTTTCCGAGTGAGATAATTCAGTATGAACCATTTATAATTCCCAAATAAACAATGGAATATCTTTATTATAAACAAATTTCTATGAAATACTGAAGACATCACAACCACTAATTTCTCTAGGTCTACAAAAGTTTTCTTCTTTTTTAACTTTCCTTTGAAAATATATCTCTTAGATATAGAAGAGAATCTTTAAGATCTTATCATAGAGTTAGTGTTCATTAAGTGTATTCCACACTCTCTCAAATTTTCTAGTGTGAATCTATAATGCCCATGAATATATGTGGATGTAATGAAGAAGAAAAACCATGAAATAATTGAGATATGGATCAAATATATTATCCATGTGATCCATGAACACTGCTAGATAAATTATCTACCCGAAAGTTATGGCAAGATAATTATATAGTCTCTATCTACTTCTAACCATTATCCTTATAATATTCTCCACTCTTACCTGAATATGGTGGTATCCTGATCATATGTCAATCATGGAGAAACACCAGGCTCCCGACGACTAATCAAATAAGTAATCAATCCTTAAGAATTGGTATATATTTTTTATGGCCACTTACTTCATCCTCCTATAATCCACACACAAATGAAGACTATTGTCCACCTTCTTTTTTAATGACATTGGGAAACCCTACAGAAATGTGATCGGTCTAATGACACCCTTCACCTAAAAATCCTATTGATGTAACTTGAGTTCCATAAACATATATGGATATATATGATATATATGAATTGATTAAATTTGTGATTTTTTAATGTGTTTTATCACAATATCAATTCATCTACTCGGAGGGATACTCAAGAAGTTATCTTCAAAAACATCTTGATAGTTATCCACCATTAGATGAAGAAAAGTGGAGGCTACTTATAGATCCACTCCATGATCGAGGAATAATTATTGTGTGGTAAAATCTCTAATATAGATAAGTATTGTTCCTACTTTGGATAATCTAACATCCCATTTACCGATCATCAGAAACATCTACACCTTCAGCATAAGAGAGTACAAACTTCTCTGATAGAAGTTTATGTTCACCTGATAGAAAGTCATCTAGTTCATGAAGAAGATCACATCGAATCTAGACATCACTAAATTCATAAATTCCAATAAATATCTATATAAAAAAACAACCACTTTACATTACAATCATCTCTAGATTCTTTTCACTTTCTTCCCCAAGGGTGTATCAAGATAGAGAAACTCATAAGATTACGTGACCAAAAAATTATGTCCAATGAAAACTTGAGAAGATATAAATTAATGGAAAGATATCATATCAAAAAGGAGAAGAAATAATAGAGTAAATCATGACCATTCATCTCATAGTTGAAGTTCCCTCTCCACTATCAGTTGTAACTTTGTCAACTGCATACATCCTTCCCACTTTTGAACCAAGAACCTTACCTTATTGTGTGTACCTCTCCTAGCTCCCTGAGGTACATGGAGTCCAAATATATGTTTAAGGACCATTAACCACACCCATACATTTCCTCTTGGAGTCAGAATGCTTCTATTTAAAATTATAATGTTGTATATGAACCAAATTGGAACACCAATGAAACTCCCTTGATATATTTCTACAAGATCCACTATGGTTCACATTTTACCCGTAGTTGTAGAATCTTTTATAATTTTCTTCACTAAAGGAAAATAATGTTCCTTGCTCTTAACCACTAGTATATTTTTTTCTTGGTTCATCTCTTCATTCTAACTCTTACAACCATTAATGATTCCCCCAAAAAATGGAGAACCCACTCGCCAGACCAATGAATAATGATCAGATTCTTACAGCTTTATCCACCTCACCACCCTTCATTATCAAAAATCATTTTTGTAATACTTAATAATATTTATTTCATTCAAAAATATTTACCCAACATCTTATCTCTGAATGAAGGTTAATCTCAAAATTTTTAGCCTTATTTGCCTCATTCCTAGCTAAGAGGGTAGATATGTAAAGAAACTATATAAAATGATATGAATAGGTAGGCACGGACATCAACCCCCTACAAAAGCTACCAAAACACATAAGAAAAGTCCATATTTATAGTATATGGAAATAAATACCTAATGAATATGTTTTTCAAAGACACCAATGTATGACCAAATTTCATCCCCACCCAGTTCAGAACATCACTCAAATCTTAGAGGGCACCTGATGTTTGAATGCAACTAGCTTTACTTATAGATTCTCCATTCTCTTTAACTTGTTGAACATACCCTAAATGATTTCAATCAAGTGATCAAAATCATAAGGACCCCTAATACTTTGTAATATTGGTGGATACTAAAGTAGAAAGTCCCATCCATAATCAACCATTGTCCCATGTGGCCCACAACCTTAAGATAACACAAACTAAAAGACTTTGGGCTATAATGGTTCTTTTTTCAGAACCACTAGAGATATTGAAAGAGAATGCTCATGTGTATCCCCTTGAACTATTATTGATGGGGAATGTGGATCCTCCATAACGATAGATTTATGGTTTTCATTACTAGGATGTCCCATAAAATGTATATGAGGTGAACTTATCTAAAAAAAGCACATATAATAGTTTACACTATTTACATAAGATAAAAACCAAAATAGTTTATAGTCATGCACACGAGTTTTTATATAGGATATCTATGCTAGGAGGATTGCCAAAATGATGAGGAATAACCCTCTTATAACAACCAGAATATCATGTGTATCATTTTATATCTACATGTTAGTAACAATCATATTTATATAACAAAAACAATGCTCTAGTTCAAATAATCTAAATTACAAAAAAATATATCACATTATTATTAATTATCTATCAAAAAATGTAATTAAATCAAATTCATTCATTAGAAAAAAAAAGACACATATATGACATGTGATCTTACATTCCATGTATGATGCATGAATTCATCCAAATCCCAGAGAGAGTAACAACACAGAATACTTAGGATCAACATAAAACCCTAAATCCAAAATTATAATAGTAGTCCCATCCTTGAAAGCATGACAGTTCATCACATATGAGGTGAAAAAAACATACAGGACCCCCATGCCTATGTTCCACATAGCCTAACTCTTTTTTACCACACTCCAAACACTCTAAAAAAGAAAATAAAATAAAAACTCCCACTTAAACACATTGTAACTTCTGGACCCATATCACTTTATGCCGAATAGAGTACCATAAAAATTCATACACTTATACCTATATTCAATAGGTTTCCGACATGCAGTGAGATTCCAAAAAGTGCAATAGAGAGAGTATACACACAGTAAAAGAAAATTTATATCAGAATCATAATTATAAAGGAATGATAACAAATAAGGTATAATTGAAGTGAATAATCAAAATTATATAACATATGTCATGTAATTTATCTCATGTATTACAAGGTAATAAACCAATGATCCCTAATGTGGCATGTGAAACTAGGGTATTAGCATTAAATTGGAAAATAAATAAATCCTCTTTTACATAATCCTGGAGTCTATCTGGATACTAATTTTGAACCCATGCACCATATATGTATCTCCCTATTATAAGTCCATTACCCATCTTATATCCCTAGTTGTGAATTTTTGACACACATCGAGATGCTAGTGTAGTGTGTTAGTAAAAACCCAATAAGTCACCACTAATGAATCCTTAAAATAAGTATGCATGCATAGGAGGTGTATTTCATGAATATAGGTAAATGTGTAATAAAATGGAAAACAAATGTACATGGTGATCAGTTTATGACCAAGATATCACAAACCACAACCAAATATATTTTTTCTCTACAATGGAAGGGTTTTCATAATTATAGACACGTGAATTAGATAATAAAAGATTTCACATATAGCTCAGATCACTAGGCCTTAATCTGTTGTATTTGTTCTAGTAAAAGGAATAATTCCACACATTTTTCAGGGGTATGCTATGCTCAACCTTTAATTAGTAGTCACTTGACTCACCCAACTATATGTGGTCTCATGGATGTCCTATTCAAATTATGGTACATCTACTAGGCACATTGATTCAATATGTCTAGCTCTGACTCATTCGGTTGGAACAACTTATATCTCACCCTAACTCATACAATCTACTTAGTGATCATCACATCACACCTAAACTTGGGTCTTTATCTTGGTGTGCACCATGTTCTGAATCATGGATATCTTCCTCTATTCATGTCAAATCACTAGCATATCGAATAATCAATAACAAAAAATACATATAAATCAAAAAAATAATAATTATCAACTGAAGTTTCTCAAGAAAATGCACACAACCAAATGCACATCAGATAAGAATTGTTTTCATAGAATACACATCCACACAATCTTAAATCATAACATAAAACTTTATAAAATGACCCCAAATGATAAGGACTTTCAAACCCATCTACATTTATGTGAAACAATGGTAGCCACCAAGAGACATCGCCCAAATAAATACAACCACGAAGTATTCCTAGTACTATTCCAAATACATTACCAATGGGATTTTAGAACAAGATTAAATAATATGTTTATGAAAAGTTATTGAATTAAATTATGAATACACAAATAGATTCATAATTATCTCTAAATCTAGATCCAATCAAGAGAGATAAGAGGATTTCAAATAGATCTGAACATTGGTACTCTAACAATCTATGAGATCTCCACTTGATAATAAAGGAATCAATAGATCAAACCATAACAACTATAATCTATTATTGATCCCAATATAAAGAGAAAATATTTAGTGGGACAAATAATAATATAGTATAACAACCACACCTTGAATAATCATAACCTAATGCCTTTAGAAACAATGTAATTGGATTTTTGGGGATGTATTCATAAAACAAGACCACCAGAGGTACCGGATTTAAGATCCCTGGGCATCAGATGAAGAATGGGGAATTTCATTGAGGTTTTGGGTTCAAAAACAAATTTTATTATTAATTAATAATCTACACAAGGTTTGGTAGCATAGTTTACCAAACCATTTTACAACTATGCAAGTCTTATTACCTCTTCTCTGTATCCACACGGTTTAAATGTATGGTTTTGTAACCATGTTCCAACAATGAATTATTCCACTATCCCAAGCTACATGGTTTTCTTAATAGATTAACACTATTATATTAAACCATATGATAACCATGCTCCACCCATAGATATTATGCAACATGCTACATGTTTTCTTGGGGATAACCGAATGATTTACCCTATCTTTGCACTACTATACACCCATATAATTCCCCTAAAACCCTCTAGTGAAATCAGAATCTCATAAATACTTCCCCTTAGGAAAATAATATGTCCAAAAAATCAGCATAAGATTGAAATTATGGTGTAAGGAACATAAAAATTAAGGTATGTAACACTTTTAATTATTCCCCACCATAAAAGTCCAATTGAAAATTCATCAGAAGTTGTTTAATTTTCAAAAACATGAATTAACATAGCCATCTACTCTATAATTATAGTAAAAACCTTCCCATTCATCCTAAAACATAAATATCCCTATTTATCTCATAAAATATATCATATATGATATGATATACTATCTAAAATTCCAAATGTAATTACTATTAAAAACTAAAGCTAATTAAAACAATCTTTAGAACACCAATTATTTATTAAAAAACTGGAAAATTCATGTTACACCTTCCGAAACCACATTCGTTTCCTCCAAATATCCATAGATAATCATAGTTTTATATCAAAATGTTGAAATTTTTGTCACAATCACTTTAATGAATGATCAAAACGGATTGGGGGTGAATCAATGTTGACAACTTTTCCTTCTTCAATCACAGTTTCTCTCATTCCAATTAGACAAAAATACTCAATCTCACTCATTTTATAAAGATAAATGTTGAGAAAAAAATGTTTAACAAGGTTAATTACTAATTAGGGTGACAATATCCCATATGTATGGTCATTTTTATCCCACAAACACATGAACAATATCTTATTATCAAAATAAACCATTGGAAATAGAATATCCTTGAAACCTAAACCTTGATAGAATTGACCAAATTTTTCACAAACCAATAGTATATAATGAATGAAAACTAAAAATCAAATTTCTGAATGATTTGTAATCTTTTGGATATATTGAATCTTATCTTCTTCCTATGATTTATATTAATTATCTCATGATTTTACATGATAATATTCCTAATAAATTATCTAATGTACTAAAATCAATAAGGTTTTTTACCTCAATTTTTTGTATATGTCATTCCCATTCTCAAAAATTTCATTAGAGACTTTGAAATGTTATCTAGTATGAATTTTATAGGTTTAACCCAATTAATGGCTATAAAAATCCAATTATATTCCAGAAAAATTACATAGTAACTTTCCAACTCTTCCCACCATGAAATACCATTGAATCTAGAGACCACTTTAAAAACTACCTCATTATGGTGTGACTACGGTAATGACATGCAATATTTTCAATGGAATTTATATTCATATAATTATTTCATAAAACACATAACTAACATAGATAACCCAATAAAACATTATTCTCATAAATGTAGAATGATACATTACTCATCAAATAAACCAATAAGAATTCATAATATAATGGGGGATAAAAAATATAAAATAAGATAACAAGAATGGGAAAAATTGGATTTTTTCGATCCCCTAGAATAGCCACAATGATGAAAAAATCTATAGAAATTAAATATAGTAATAATAAGAAAATAATAATTTTGAATATTAAAGTATATTACTTGGAGAAAATAATTGAATTATTAATGAAATAATATGTATTTATAGAAATTAACAAACCTATGTCTTTGTAATAGTACCATGACTGTTGGAATAATAATCTTACAATTATGAACATTAATTTGGGTACTAGAATTGTATCATCACCTATGAATTTATAAATTAAATTTAACTTTCTTATAAACGAAAAAATGATATAATTATATCCTGGTATAAGTAAATAAATTTTTTAAAAATGAAAGATTAAGACTTGGTATTTTTTTAAAATAGAAATGTTTTTAAAAAATTTATAACTAATACAATGATTTAAAAAAATATTTTCATAAAATATATTATTAAGTTAATTTTAGTTTTTATTTAAATTATAATATAATTTAATGATGTATTAATTAATTTTTCAATGGGTCAAAATATTAATTATAATAATTAAATAAGTATTTTTTGAATAAATGATGATTTTATTTAAAAATTAAATTTCTGAAATTTAAAGATATAATTTCATAAAATGGATTCCCTTTTTTAAATCTAAACACAAAGAAATTGTTAGGTTAAATTTTTTGGATTTTTCTCAAATAATTAAATTTTTGTGAATAGTGAAATACAATAACTTACGATATTTAAAAATTACATGAATGTTTGAGTAATAAATGATTAATTGATTATGCAAGAACTCATTAAATAATTAAATCTTGAAAAATTTAGGGTATTTATTCATAGGAATCAAAACTATTTATTGTCTTGAGCCAAAATAACAAAATAATCAAAAACACCCCTCTCCTCCCCCTATAAATATCACCCCTCACCACCCTTTCTCCTCACACCTATTAAGCCTTGTATATTGTTAGTATTCTGCCTAATTTCCTTCCCAAGCCTCTTACCCATTTCCATGATATTTGGTTCTCAACAATATCCCAATCCCATGTTCCTTAAGGAGGTTTTCAAGGAGACAACATTGAAGAGGACAAATCCTCCTTTCTCTTTTAATTTATTTTGGTTTTCCACATTATCCTCACCAACATATCCAAAGTATCAAGATAATTGTAGTATAATATATATATATATATATATATGAGAATATAATTATTTTAATGGAATATTAATCATCAAATACTATCTCTT
The DNA here is from genome assembly GCA_963277665.1 of Viscum album. NCBI lineage: Eukaryota > Viridiplantae > Streptophyta > Magnoliopsida > Santalales > Viscaceae > Viscum > Viscum album. The sequence continues at coordinate 2,122,563,511 of OY728123.1, read as the reverse complement.
TTCCTTCTATTCTAAAAATTAAAATTTCATTCGTGATTTGTCTATTCACTGCCTTTATGGAAGACAAGTTTTCAGTTTCCATTACCACCTTCATGGCTGGTCATAAAAAAATTGTTATGGTTGCAAAAAATTTAATATGTATGTAATAACTTATTTTATATTCTAAAACCAATATATAATCATAATATTAAATAATGCGACACTAGTGCAGGATGGTCTTAAAAATCACCAAAACAAACTAAACATATTTCATTTACATTTAATCAAATGAATCATAATCCTATCAAAAAATAATGATATATGGATAATTTTAAACAAATTTATATTCATTAATAAAATATAATTTTACTTCTGGACGATTATTACCATTTGATAAGAATATCAATAATTATATAAAAGTAATCCAACAATGAAACCATGAAAAGGAATGCTCTCAAAACAAGAAAATTAAACTTTATAACTCATCAAAATGTCCATAAAAGAACATAATAAAATTAGAATAAATAAAATTATAGTAGAAAAGGTTCTTAATTAAGTTATTATTGAATCTATTTTGATTATTCTGGACATAAAGTGAGTGTGTAGAACACAATCATACATAAGGCAAGGGACCTCTCTGAACATCTATTTTCCACTACGTTACATTTTCTCTCACTTCACCCCAATGTATTTATTCATTATTTTTATATATTACTTATTAATTTTATGAATTTATTACAAAAAATTGTATCTAGTTCACATTATCCTTATCTGATGGTGAAATACATGTTCTAAAAGGTTCTCCTCGGAATTCCTCCCGATAAGAAATCCCAATTATAAGGAACTTTCCTAAATCTAATAATTTTCATGTACAATTCACATTCTGTTTTAAGAAACCATTATTTTTATAAAGTCACTCATTTTATAATGAAAAACTATTTCACACCATTTATGGTTTTATAGAAACAATTTGTCGTTTGTCCTCTTTAGAGACTCTATAATATTTTCCCTTAAACCGCACTAAAGTGGCTCGTTTCTAATGTTTTATTAATCACCCTTTTTTTCATATATTCACTTCAATTATAAATCATTATTCATGATATACTTTTATTTTTATTTTATTATTTTCCAAAAATTATTTAATCCTTTCTTTTATGGATACCATTATGATTAACCCTTTGGTTACCCCTTATGACATGATTATGATGCTTGTTTTATTTCATGGGTAACCCTTATGTTTATTCATTATTGTAGCCGCCGAAAAGTGCTTAAGTGTTGGAGAAAGTTATGAAGAAAAAAACTAAATTCATATTTAGATCTAGAGGCCCGGTCCGTAGGACTCGGAGGTGTTGTGCGGAAAAAGGGTAAAGCCCGCGAAAAAAAGCTCTCCCATGTAGAAAGTACCGGGATTCGCCAAGTGTCAAGGCGCTGGCACAAAATAATTTCATGTCCGTGCCCCACGCGGTTGATCTTTTAAGATGCCGCCTCCATCGTGCAAAATGTTTGTGCAACCCTGAATTCCACACTTCCAGATGCCTATAAATAGAAGGTAACCCCTACCTTTTCAGGGCTGATGAATTCAAACCGCCTCTCCTGCGCATAATTGGAATTCCATGCGCATGCAATATGGCCTTCAGGTATGGTTCTTTTTTGCGGAAATTTGCCCCGAGATCTACCTTTGTGCAAGATCCCCATGGATTAGACAAAATTCCAATCCCTTTGGGGTCTGCACCTTGCACGCATCCCCTTCCGGGGTGTGCAATCTGGTTACGCCGCGCACAATCCTTCCTTTGCGTGCACACCCCTTCCTTTGTGTGCAATCCTTTCTCTTGCGTGCAATTCCTCCCAGCCATGCGCAATACTTCAGCCCCACTATTTCGCGCAAGCAACACTGATCTCGCGCCAACTCAGGTCATGCTGAGCCCCTTTATTTCACGCAAACCCAAGAGTTGCGCGAAATCCCCTGGGGCCCTACACCTCGGTACTCCCCGTGCACCCCCCTTGTGTGAGCGCTCGATTCCCTTATTTCGGGTACCATTCACAGGTGTCTTGTGCACCTCGAGCATCCGCATCATACATGGTTTTCCCCGTATGACCTTCTAGGCTTGTACGAAGTAACTTCAATGTCCCTTGGACAATCATTCATGTTGCGTTGCTTCGCCTTATGCTTATTCTCATAGGCACGCTAATGACTACTACTTCTTCGCATATCCACGCAAATGTGGACCCCTCGATGGTTGCCCCTATGACACCCTCTCAGTAGGGCCTTTCTGATGCCTTCCATTCCACAAGGGGCAGAGGGCACCGGTTATGTATGTACTAGGGGTGCATGGCTAGACCACCTCGTCTGAGATACAGAACATTAAACTGCCAAGCACCTCGTCCTCAACACATGATGTTAAACTGTGACCTGACCCAATGCCTCGCATGGAGGGTACCCCCACCTTGGACATTCTCCATGCCCACTCGTCTCTTCAGGGATTGGATCACCCCTCACAGGGGATGATATCCTCTTTATTGAAGTGGTGTTTGTCTGTGGGGAAGGGCATCCACCTTGGTGTAAGCCCCTAGCTTTCCTTTCAGAAGGCAGCACCCCTGCTCCTCCTCACTTCCTCGGTGCCAAGTCCAGCGGAGGGCGTGATAGAGAATGTGGCCCCTCCTCTCTTCCTGGGTGCCAAATCCATCTCCCGTTGTGATTTTTAACCACCCAGGCCTCCATCCTGGAGTAAGTCTTCACACCATGGGCCGATCAACGCGTACGCCCCTATTCACTTCCCATAGACGCACCCTTCGCGACGTGATCATCAGGTCTCTGCTTCCTCTTATTTCTCACACTGAGTATGACTCTTGTAAGCATCGAGTGGGAACAATCCAATACACACCAGGGCCGTCTCAGAGTGTAAGCCCCAAACCAACCCGAACTACGGGGACTATGATCTGTGCTAAGGCATGGTACGTAGGAAGCCTCCACGAGGTTCAAGCCCCACCACCTTAGGCCGTCTTAGAGAGTAAGCCCCGACCATCCAGTACTACTGGGAATTTGATCTATGCTAAGGCATGGTACGTAGGAATCCTCCACGAGGTTCAAGCCCATCACCCATTGGTCATTTTAACCCCATTCACATCGGTTCACTAAACACCTTGGGCCGTCTAAGAGTGTAATCCCCAACCATCCCGAACTATGGGGAATTTGATCCGTGCTAAGGCATGGTACGTAGGAGCCTCCACGAGGTTCAAGCCCCAAAATCCATTGGCCCCGACCGTCTCCATGTCAGTGTGCCAAGCCCCATTTCCACATTAGGCCGCCTCTGTGTGTAAGTACCAATCCACATGTACCCCAGGTCTATCCTCACGTTGGTTCACCGACTCCAACTTCGAGTTGCCTCAGAGCATAAGCCCCAAATACCACCGTCTCTCATGACGTTAAACTACATTCCATCCTGAACTACAGGGACTTTGATTCCTGTTAAGGCATGGTACGTAGGAAGCCTCCATGAGGTTTCAATCCCACCACCCAGTCATTCTGACTCCATTCACGTTGGTTCACCGACTCTATCTTTGGGCCACCTCAGAGCGTAATCCCCAAATGCCCCCATCACACATGATGTTAAACTGTATTATATCCTGAATTACAGGGTCTTTGATCGGTGCTAAGGAATGGTACGTAGGAAGCCTCCATGAGGTTCAAGACCACCACATAGTCGTTCTAACTCCATTCATGTCAGTTCTCCAACACCACGGGCTGCCATAGAGTTTAAGCCCCCACACTCATCCCACATGATGTTAAACTATATCCGTCGCCTGAACTATGAAGAATTTGATTCCTCTCCATGGGGATACGTATGGGGCCTCCATGATGCTCAAGCCCATCACTCATGTCTCATCCTAATCTCTCCCTCATTCCCACATGTATCGAGAAGCTCATGCCTTAACCTAGAGGTTCCACTTCCTCTAAGTCTCATCCACGCAATCATCCTCACAGGTCACCTCTTCAAATGTCCCACCATATCATCGAACTACACAGAATTTGATTCCCTATCATGGGGATACGTAGGAAGTCTCTTTGAGACCCAAGCCCAAATCCATCATTCATCCTGATTGTTACCCGGGCCACCACATCCTGGTGAGATCATACCATCTCCCTCCCCTCCACAACATTCGGGACGCCACTCACGTGCTGGCCCCAACATCGATGTTACCTCTTGGGGGTTCTTTAATCTAATCGACTCGATCTAGTGTTTTGATCAGTCTGATCCATCTTCGATGGACGTCAAACATGCGACATACCCTGTGTTATACATGGGAATCTGAGGAAAACCTTAGATACATGCCTATGGCATACAATTCCCCACGTTCGATGTGGGATTCCTCGGGGTAAAAATGATACTTTTGAGAAATATATACATTATTATATTAAAATAATATTTTTATCAATAATACTATAAAATCAATTATTATAAATTATGATTATATCAATTTATTATCTATAAATTATTAAAAAATCAGTTTAATAAGAGTTATATTTTTATACAATAAAATAGAAAGTGTATTTTTTAATTAAAGAATTTATTTTAAGGAATTAATTAACATTTAAAATAATTATTATTTTAATAAAATATTAATTTCAAATTACTTTTATTAGTAAAAAATGATTATATAATTTTTATGAAGTCAAATGAACCTTTTCTCAAGGTTCGAAAAATGTTTTTGTCAAAACCCATGAATTATCAATAAATATCGGTTGTCATTTTGAAAGTGCAAATTCACAGATTTAAATAATTATTTATATAAAATAAATATTATTTTTGTAATCATGATGTTTAAATTATATAACATTGAATTTTTTATATTTTTTTGAGACCGTCGAACATTTGTGTAAAAATTCAATACCCTATAAATAAAATATGTGTTTTATGACATCATAATGACCCCAAAAGAAGTAATAAATAATATAATCAATATTTTATGCCCAATAACTATTTTACCATTATATTTATGTGATTTTAGGTTTGTTTTATTTATTTTATAAAGTATTAGTGAATCCTCTAAGACATATACAACGTTTTAAAATTTTAAAATCATTTCCTTGAAAGTGTGACTTACCTCCACATAATCAAGGAAAATATTTTAATATATTCTCCCCTTTGAATTATAAATTTTTTTCCACTCTAAATTTTCAAAAATCATGGGAAAAAATTAGGTAATTTTTGTGGGTCTGAATATTTAATTATACAGATTCCAAAACCTATGTCTGTGAAATATTAAAGAATTCACCTCTCATTTCTTATATTAACCCACCCAACTCCCACTTCTCTTCACTAAAAAACATTGAATGCATTCCTACTCTAATATCTCCTATATATAATCCATTTAAGGCATCCCAAGCTCTGAATAAGATCCCCTTTAATATTTTAAAGTCACACACTCAAGTAAGGGATCCTCACTTTATTTTTTTCTCATTTTTGTCTATGATTCCTCATATTGTTATACCATTTTATTTTCAATAAAAAATTCTGGTGTATGATTTCAAAACTCCCCCACACTGACCTCTTTGTTTTTTAATGATGAGTTATCCATTTATACCTCATTAATATTTTCCATGTACACTAGTTACCATGCCAAAATTTCGTAAGCGTTGTTCCATTTATCTTCTTTCTTCAAGATTCTTTTTTCTGTTACTCTATCTATTTACAAATAAACTGTATTCGGAATGTATCTATATGAAAAACTTAATTTATATTTAATTTATATATTATTAATGTCTCATTTCTCTCTCATTAACCATTTTTATTAATTTTTTATGATGTTTGTATGCTGCCGAAATTTTACAGCGATTTGCAATTCCAATATCATTGTGTATTGAATACCGTGTTGATTTATCTACCAAGGGTATTAAATTTTATGCACATATAATTATTTATTATAGACTTCCATGTATTTATTTTATATTCCTTTATCAGGGAATAAATTATGATGTTGAATGAATCCATGATTTATGATTTATGTGGCACACTTAAGGATGAGATTGAAATGATTGTGAAGGGTACACCCTGATAGAACTCCAATGCATTGGGTAGTGTATAGTATCATGATATTACATGTAAAATGGGGTTTTACTCATGATAATTGATGATCAAATAGTTTTTACTAATTATAATCCATGTTCAATGATCATTGGCTCATGATAATATCATGTTGTATGTTGTTTCCACATTTTCATGTTATGATAATCACGCTTTATCATGCCTTTATGTTCATGTTTCTATTATGCTCCATTGATATACCTACTACCTAAAATTTATTTTATTGTTCATTTAATACCTTTCTACCCCCTTACTGGCTTTATATATCACCCCGTGCTTGTATACATCCCCAGGTTATCCCATGTAGTGTTAAGTATGAAGGAATGTTGTGGTCATGTGAGAGAAGCTTTCAATAATGATATTGTATTTCATGTTTTAAGTTGTTATGTAATATTTATAATTTCCCAATACATAGACCTCTCAATCAACAGATTTTTCTTAAGTGGATTTTTATTTTATAAATTATGTTAAATTAGTAATAAAGTTAAGGGTTATTATAGTTGGTATACGGGGATTGGTTTTGTTATTTTTTGGAATAAGGTTATAAAACTATAGGGAATGACATAAGGGTAAGACTATGTATGAGAAATCAATCCTCAAATTTTTCTGATCATAGAGTAAAATTTTTATCTTTAAAATCCCCCTTTTATGGATATGAACAAGTAGAGGGGGCTCTTGCACAGATTTATCTAGGGTAAAAATCTTACAACACCGCTTTGAGCTAGACTCAAACAGGAAATGGTGCATGAAAAAGGGCCTTGTTGCACTCTTGGTTTGACACTCCCATGGGATATGATTTGGTAAATTCATAAGGTTAATATTAAACATTATTAAGGGAGCTAAAAAATCTCATAATAATATACATTAAGAGATATATTATAAGTAACATAGATTGAAGCCTAAAAATTTATATGTTAAGGTAATATATGTAATTTATAAGTTATCCATGTGTGTCATTGGATTCCTCTTTATGTTTTCAATAGTTTAAAGTACTCATCCCTTTCTATATTAGATAAGGTAGAACAAGAATAAAAATGTGAAAGGTAGGGTTATCATTTATAGTTCTATGCATTATTTCATATCTTGAAAGTATTGTAGAACAATCTAAACACCACCAAAAATCATTTAAGTAGAGATGCCAGTGAGAATGTAAAATGGAAAAATTATTGCATCCCATGAATATAACTCCTCCCGTATCATAATTTTTTGATTAAACATCCTGGAAAATCTTGTCATACACCCTCTTGTAGAATTTTATGTAATTATTGGAAGTGGTTTTCATTCCCTATATAGAGAAAAAATAAAATTTGGTGAGAGGTAAATAACTCTCCATATAGAAAATATACCCCCTGAATCTATAAAAGTGCATAGAGGAGGATGAATATTCGTTCTCACCATCATCTCAGCCATGGATTTTAATTCTTTATGAAAATGTGTATCTTTATCAGATGATTGATTTTTAGGATAGAGACATCCTCAAAGACATGCATATTGTGGGGGAATTCACTGATGTGTTTCCTGAGGAATTTCATGGACTTACTCCTAGAAGAGATGTTGAATTCTTGATTGATCTCTTACCCGGGTAATTTACAATATTCAATAATCCATATAGAATGGATATTGTAGATCTTGAGGAGGTAAACAAGAAACTTTAGGGGAATCTAGATAATGCTTGTATATTCCCATGTGCTTCACTATGGGGGGCACAAGTCCTCAATGTCAAGAGAAGGATGGGTCGATACGCCTTTCATTGGATTATCATGAGCTCAAAAAATCACAATAAATATCATGTATCCTTTTCCATGAATTGATAACTTGGTCGATCAACTATGTGGAGCACAATACCTCTCTAAAGTGGATCTACGGTTAGGATATTACCAAGTAAAGGTGATAAAGGAGGATATCCCCAAGAGTTCTTTTCGTACAGGGTACACACACTTGAATTCATAGTAATTCATTTCAAACACACTAATTTTCAAACAATCATAGTGGAATTGATGAATAAAGTCTTTATCTATTACCTCGACAAATTTTTGGTATAATTTATAGAAGATATTCTAATAAAATCCAAAACCATGGAGAATGAGAATTATCTAATCACTGTACTAGAGACTTTGGGAAAGGATAATCTATTTGAAATGTAAAAAAGGTGGTAGTTATTGTTTAAGGAAGTCTTATTCATTGGGAAAATCATCATATGAAATGGGATATCTATGGATACCTCCAAGAGAAATTCAATCGAGGGATGGTTGATGCCAAAATTTGTGACAGATATCTATAGATTCTAGGGTTTAATGGCTATGATCACTGATTTTTGAGAAATTTCTTAGGATTGTCAAACCCTCTAATTAGGATAACGTATAAGGGAGGCAAGTTTTCTTGCAATGAAAAATGAAAATAAATATTCAATAATTTTAAAAGGAGGCTTAAAACTACACCTGTTATCACACAACCCATAAGTCTAGAACTTATTTTTGTATTCGGCAATGACTCAAAGAAGAAAATGGGCTGTGTGTTGATGGAAAATAAAAAATCCATTGCCTATACTTCATAGAAATTGAAATTTCCTGAGAAAAACTATCCATCACATGACCTGGAGTTGGCTGTAGTAATCTTACCTTTGAATATTTTGTGACATTAACTATTTTGGGAGAAGTGTGAAATATATATTGATAACAAAATCGCCAATTATATATTCAAAATGAAAGAGTTGAATATGCACCAATGAAGATGGTTAGAGCTGATCCAAGACTATGACTGCTCATTCCATTACCACCCTAGGAATGGGAACAAGGTGGAGGATGCTCTCAGTTGAAAGGAACAAACTATTAAATCATTGATGAGAATTGAACAAGATCCAATATTATTAGATTTGATGAATATGGAAATGTGAATCATAAATAAAGGAAAGCCATAAATACTTTAACAAATGATTACTCAACCGTCTTTTTTGGAAAGGATAAAGGATTATTAAAAGGATAATGTGGGAATTCAGGAGAAAAAGGAAACTATCAAAAAAGGAAAATCCTCAATGTTCAATGTCAATGAAGAAATAATTGTGAGATTTGGGTCAAGACTATGTGTTCCTTAAAATATAAAGTTAAATAAAGAACTATTAGATGATTCATATAGTTCAGATTTATCCATTCACCTAAGAAACACAAATATGTATCGATATCTCCGATGGAATTATTGGTGGGATAACATGAAGAAGGAGATAACTGAGTACACATTAAAGTTACTTGTATGTTCGCAAGTGAAGGCTGAGAGGAAGAAGTCTAAGGGGACGATACAACCATTACCCTAACAACATGGAAATGGGAGAACATTGCCATGGATTTTTTCACTGGAAATATGATGTCATCCAAAGAATACAATGCTATCTGGTATTTCGTGGATCGTCTTACAAAGACTACATAGTTCATTGCAATTCGAGATCATTTCTCATTGGATCAACAATCATAGATATACATCAGATAAGTATTAAGGATGCATGGATTACCAATATAAATTATATTTAATCGATATATAACAAACCCCTCTATGTTCTAGAAGTGTCTCCAACATGATCTGAATAATGATTTAAACATCAGTACGACTTATCATCCTCAAACTAATGGCCAATCTGAATCTACTATCCAAACACGTGAGGATATGTTTAGATCTTTCTCAATGGACTTCAAAGGTGGATGGGACCAACATCATTATTCGGTGTAGTTCTCTTATGACAACAGTTTCCACTCAATCATACAAATGGCTCTTTATAAAGCCATTTATGGTAAGAAGTGAAAATCATTGACATGTTGGGATGAAGTTGCAGGGTGTGGGCTCCCACTCCCGTAATCTTCTCTCATCCTCCTAGGGTTTCGAGAGTCTCCTGACGGTGATGGATCCTTCTTCCGTTTCTTTGGTCTTCTTTCTTCCAGGTTCTCTTCCTCCTTTTTTCTTCTCATTCTCCCAGCATCCCCTCCCTTCTAGGGTTGCATTCTTCTTGGCATGGGTTCTCTAATTCCTTTTTCTTCTTCCCACCAGTTTATTCTCCCAGGCTTGTTTGATCCCTTGTTCCTGGTACCATTTCGTACTACATTTCATTTAGGGTTTCATCCTTGGTTCCCACTTCATCTTTATGAAGATCCTTTCATGGATGCTTATCACATGTTCTTATTTTCTTAGGGTTTCTTTCCCATTCTCCCATTTTTTCGTCCCATGATGGTTCTTTCATCTGAGGCTCTTAGTTATGGTCTCTTTTCGCTTCCTCTATACTCTTGTCACTTTATCTTTTGCTTCTGGACCCCATCTTGGTCTGGTGTGAAGGCTCTCTGAGTGGCATGGTAGGTGTTGATAAAGCGTCAGAGGTTTTTTATAGGACACTCTCTTGTTTCAGATTTAGGTTTTTGCATCTATTTTTGGTTCGCTGTTTTATATAAAATGTGGTTCTCGGCTTGGTCCCTTGCTGATGCATCCTCTGCTCTATCCTGCTCTGATGTCCTGGTTCTGTACTCATTTCCCTATCAATCAGGTGCACAGGTCTCCAAGGAGGTAATAAGAGGTGTGATTCGAATGGTTTAGGGTCTCAGGGAGGGAGATTGTCCCATCGTTAAATTTTTGTGTTTGCAATGTTCTGTTTTGATGGTATTTTGGTGGTGATGTTGGAGTTATATGGTGGTGTTTTTGAAGACAGTGGTGGTGATGGGTGGACGTTTTGGTTTAGTTTTCTCTCGTTCTAGTCTCTGGCAATAATTCTTGACGATGAATAAGGGGGTGCTCTAGCCAGGGATATGGTGACTCTAGTGGTGATGGTTATAGCGATGACATTTAGTGCAGTTGGAGACAACATGATGATGACTAAAAGTGATGATCATGGCAACATTGATTTTCTCATCTTTCCTTGATGAAGCGGCTGCGCGATTTTCAGGATCCTTCACTAATGCGACAGTTCCCACGGGGTTGACTCTCGATTCAATTTTTGAATATGTGGAGTATTTTGAATTTTAGATGTGTTAAGTGGTGTTTCTAGTCATGTTCAGTTCCCACTTTTCCCTCAAAGTGGTTGTTTGGAAAATAATAAAAAAATAATTTGGAGGAAGATGAAGAGTAAAAACATCTAGGTCTAGAAATGGTCAAATAAATGGTGGATAATGTTAAGACAACCCAGTAGAACATCCAAGCTACTCAGAATTGAAAAAAGAGTTATACTAACAACTTTCGACGAGACCTAGAGTTTGATATCGGAGATATGTTTTTTATCTAAATATCACCCTGGAAGAGAGTTATTATATTTGAGAAGAATGGGAATCATAATCCAAGGTTCATTGGACCTTTCGAGATCTTTGATCACATTAGAGCAGTGGCCTATCGACTCAAACTCACACCGAACTTGTCTCAAGCAACTGATGTTTTCCATATATCACACTTGAGGAAGTACATATTTAACCCATCACATGTACTAAATCCAGATGCGGTATCATTAGATAATGGCCGTTCCTATGAGGAGAATCTAGTAAAGATCTTATATAGTAGATAAACAATTCTATGAAATATGATGATGCCCCTCATCAAGGTGTTGTGGAGAAACCAAAAGTTTGAAGAAGAAATGTGGGAGTTAGAGGATGTGATGAGGAGAGTTACCCTCATCTATTTTAGTGCGGGAAAAGGAAATTTTGAGGGATAAATTTTTTAATGGGGGAATGTTGTAATGACTCGATCTTTTATAAATAAAATTCACTTTATTTTAATGACTTAGGGATATAGAAAACTCTTTCACTCTTTTTTTATTATTTGGTTTAACTGACCGTTAAGTATTATTACAATTGATAATATAACTATTGAACAGTGATCACACAAATAATATAAATATAAGGGTTTTCAAAAAAACCTTTTGATATTGACATATGAGATGATTGTTGTATCCAGTAGACTCAAGTCATATGAAGCACAATTTTCAGAGCTCAGAAAGGAGGTAGTGTCACTGGGATTATATCTTGACCAATCCCAAGCCAAGCTTCAGCATGTGAAGCTTGAATGAAATCTCCAACCAGAGAAATTCATGTTAATAAAGATTACCACCCCGGCAATGTTATCCAAGTCGCCCCAGGAATTTGTCACCATCGCCCACCATACCCTTATGTCCTATGCATATGTTATAATGGGTTCTGTAATAAGGTATTAGTTACATATTTTGTAATACCTTTTTATAAATAAAAAAATGTATTCCATAATTTACATTTTGGGAATAGTCTTTCATAGAAAAATTGATGAATTTGACAAATTGATTCTTCAAGTAAAAATGTACTTTTGACAAATATATACATTATCATATTAAACTATGTTTTTTTAATAATACTATACTATTTTTTTGTAAATTATTATTATATCAATTCATTATCTATAAATGATAACGAAATCAGTTTGATATGAGTTAATGTTTCATACGATAAAATAAAAAGTGTATTTTTTTAAATTAGGAATTTATTTTAAGAAATTAAGGAATTTTTGAAGAAATTATTATTTTAAAAAAAATATTATCAAATTAATTTTATTAATAATAAATATGCATATAAATTTTATGACCTCAAATGTAATTTTTATTATGGTTTGAAATCTGTTTTTTCAAAACCCGTGAATTTTCAATAAATGTCGGTTATCATTTTAAAAGTAAAAATTCACCTATTTAGAAAATTATTCAGATAAAATGAATATTTTTTCTTGAATATGGGTGTCTAAATTATCTAGTGGTGAATTTTCTGTAATTTTCTTAGACAGCCATATTTTTGGGTAAAAATTAAATACAGTATAAATAAAATATGCATTTTTTGACATCAAAATATACTATAAATGATGTAATAAATAATATAATGAATATTATAGAACCAATAAATGTTTACCCATTAAGATAATTTTATTTTAGAATTATCATATTTATTTTATAAAGCCTTAGTGAATCCTCCAACACATATACAATATTTTAAATTATATAAATCATTTTCTTGAATGTGTGACTCGCCTCCCCATAAGCATGGGAAAAATCATAATATCTTATAACCTTTGAATTATAAAATAAAGTTCTCCACATATCGTTGGAATAAAACATGACCAAAAACCATTGGATGTTTTTTGGTTTGTAATATTTAATTATACAGATTCCAAAACCTAAGTTTGTGAAATATTAAATAATTTCCCTCTCATTTCCTATATAAACCAACCCAAGCTCCCACTTTTCTTCACTAAAAATAATTGGAGAATGTCCCTAATATTCCCTCCCCTCTCAAGAATCCTCTTAAGACGCCCCAGTATCTCAAGAAGCCCCTCTTTAATCTTTTGAAGTCACACACTCAATTAAGGAATCCTTACATTCCTTCCTTTCGATTTTTTCCATGTTTCATTATATTGTTATACCGTTTTATTTTCAAATTAAAATGTTGGGGTATGATTTCAAACCTCCCCAAAACATCCATACTTATGTTTTAATGATGATTTATACATTTCCCTATCATTAATCCATTCCATGTACACTTGTTACCATGCCAAAATTTTGTAATAGTTATTCTGTTTCTCCTCTTTCTTCATGTTTCTTTATTATGTTACACCTTCAATTTCCAATTTCCATATGTTGATAAATATATTTATATGACCCTATTACTGGCCATTTAATTAATATTTTATTATAGTACCCATTCCCTTTCATCATTTATTTTTATGAATTTTTAATGATATTGTTATGCTGTCGAAATTACACTGCGATTTTCAATGCAAAAATCATCATGTAGTGAATAACATGCCCATTCATCTATCAAGGGTATTCAACTTTATAAAAATATACATATTGATTATATAATTTTGTTTATGTATTACACATTACATCATCATTGAGTGATTTATGATGTATAATGAATACATGTTATATGATCTATGTGGCACACAGAAGCATGATATTGAAATGATTATAGAGGGTGCACATGTTATTGGGTAATGTTTAGTATCATGATAATACATGTGAAATTAGGTTTTACAAATTCTAATTAATTTTAATTGAGATTTTACTCATGCTAATCCATGTGCAATGATCCTTGGCTCATGCTAATATGACGTTGTATGTGGTTTCCACATTTCCATCTTATGATAAGCATTATACATCATGCCGCTATGTTCATGTTTCTGTTATGATCCCTTGATATACCTATTGCCTAACATGTATTGAATTCATCATGTCATGCCTTTTTTACTCCCTTAATGGTCTTTATATCTCACCACTTTCTTATGTACATCCTCAGTCTAACCCATGCAGTGTTAATTATGAAACTTTTTTATGGTCATGTAAAAGAATCATTAAAATAAGATGTTTTATTTCATGTTTTATGTTGTTATATAATGTTCCTATTTTCCCATGAGACTAGACCTATCTATAATTAGAGTTTTATTAAGTGAATGTTTATATAATAAATGATGTTTAAATGTTAAAAAAAGTGTAGGGTTGTTATAATAATAATTACGATATCCATTTTTTATATCCCCCAAAAATAACAAGTTACATCAAAGGATATTGTCTTATATAGAGAATGATTTTGAAATATCTCTTGTAATATTTCTTGAGGAAATCAACATTTCTTTGAAAATAAATTTTGAAGACAAAAAAATATCATTTTTTTGAAAATAATTTTATTTAATAATAACCTTGAAAAATTATCAAGGAATCACAAAAGAAAATAATTGTCATGGTAGCTATAAATTCTTATCATTTGATAACTATTAAAACAAAGAACTGTTTCTGATTTTAAATAAAATCCAAATAGGTATTGTCTATAAAACAATACAAATATTATATAATTTTTTAAAAAATAAAAATATGTCTTAAAAATCTGTAATAAATAATTTTAATATTATTAAAATTATTTTTGAAAATTTATTTAGAGTAAATGGTTTTGGATGAAAATGGGTTTTTGACCGAAGTTATAAAAAAATTCAAATTTTCTTAAAAACAATTCTCAGTTATTTTAAGTATGAATGAGTTAAAAAATTGTAATAAAACATGGAAATATCATGAATATACATATAATAAAAAAAATTCATGAGAATTATTAAGAGATAGATCGTAATATTTCAAAAGTAAGGACTTAGTCATAAACAATCCTGAAAAATGATGAGATTATAACATAAAACCATTACCACCTCGGTAACAATTGAAATAGAATACCCATGAAAGAGATATCCTAAAATGGATATTTAATCCCCATAATATTCGGATGAATCAGTATAAAATAAATTCAAGGGTAGTATATTCACCACATCAAAGAAATACATTGTGAATATGGCTTGTGTGTCACAGAAAATAAATGTGTGATAGAAATCCCATACCCCTTGAATTTGGAGTTCATTTGTACATGTTTGAACCTATTGTATAATAAATATAGTTTTTCTATAAATCCATTATGAAATCATAAACATAATTATAATATCACATTTTATCCTATTATAATGTTTCATCACCAATTGATTAATATCTCAATTATAAAATCTTCATTTTAGACTATTTACAAAATTGTTTCTTGAGAGTCTGGGTTTCGTATTTCTAGTTCTTGTACATTAATCATCATTCCATAATTTAATGAATAATAAATGTGATATAAATATCATATATTTTTATTGTATACATATTTATATTCATTCAAAAAAGTAAGTGATAAAAGGATGAAATATATCGTTCATGCACTATGGTAAAAAAGGGTAATTTTCCACGAGCCCATCACCCAATGTAAATAGTCCTCATCAAGGGACTATTTACAAAAAGATTCAATATCTATTTTAAGTAATCCTAGATAAAAAATATTCACGATGGGAAAAATTTCTCTTCAAAAATTCATTTGGTGTGGCTTTCATGTCAAACTCCAGGAAAGTTATTTGCGACGAGGCCATACCTCCAACACAAATTCATTTCGTCATTATTATTATTTAATATGGGAACTAATTCCCACCATAAATAAACTATCAAGAGAAGAGTATTTGTGATAAGACCCATCAAAAATACCTTTCATAATTATTGTTATTTTTGATCAGAATTAATTCTTTTCACAAATTTTCTTTCAGTAGAATAGTATTTGCGATGAGACCCATCATAAAAAATATTTAATCACTGATGTACTTATTTATTATGGATACTAATTGCGATGGGTTTCCTTGTCATAAATAGTCTCATTTATAATAATAAAAATTATATATACCACCCCCTAATGTTTTTCATTCATTTTTTATCAGAACTATCTTCTCATCCTCATCCATCCTCTTCTCTTTGCGTATTCATTTAAAAAGTTTAAATTTTTACGGGAGGCAAATTTTTAGTTTTTCATCCAATAAAAGCATCAGTTTTGAGGTATTAATTTATTTTTTAAAAATTTAATTTCATTAATTTAATTTTATATGAGAATTTATTATTATTAATTACATGTAATCAGAGTTAATTATAAGTATTTATTTATAATTACAAGAAATTATTTAAATTTAAAATATGTAGTTTTAATTATCAGTAATTTTTTTAATAATAAGTAATTACTTTTAATTTTTCATAATTAGTTTTAATTATTAGTAAGTGGTTATTATTAATATTAATTACTTATAATTGATAAATAAAAAGTATTAATTAATATATCTTAGAAATAATTCATTGATATTGGAAATAATTAATAATTATTTATATTAATTTCTAATTAATAAAATTAATTATCACTTAATACTGATGAACAATAATTTTTTATAATTATTGCTAAATAATAATATTTTAAAAAAAATTAGTAAAAAATTGTGGTAATTAGTAAAAATTAGTGGTAATATGTATAATTAGTGGTAATTCTTAAAAATTAGTAATGATTATCATAAATTATAGGTAATTAGTTTAAAGTAACAAAAATTACTAAAAATTGTTGAAATGGAGAAGTATTTAGTAAAATATTATTATAAATGGCTAGTAATTATTAAAACATAGAAAATTGTGTTGTAAATATTAAAAATTACTAGTAATTAGTGGTAATTAGGAAACAATACCGATAGTTAGCGTTAATTTTTAAAAATTAGCAGAAATGATGTTTAATTATTAAAAATAGAGGAAATGAGTGGTTATTAGTTAAAATGAGTATCTATGAGTGATAATTAGTTAAAATTAGCATCAATGAGTAGTAATTAGTAAACAGTATTGGCAATGATAGTTATTTAGCATGATAACATCCAATGAGTGTTATTTAGTATAAAATACTAACAGTGAGATATATTTTGTAAAGAATACTAGAAAAGACAGATATTTAGTTAAAATATTGGTAATGAGTGGTAGTCAATAAACAAATATCTGAAATGAGTGGTATTTAGTAATTGAATAATAATAATAATATTTAATCAATAAATATTACCAAAAATGAGCACTGATCAATAAAAAATAATAGAAATGCTTTTTAATCAGTAAAAATTACAATAAATGAGCAATAATCAATAAAAATACTGTAAATGAGCATCAATTGAAAAAAAAAACAAAATGAGTGTTAATCAGTAAAAAACTAATAAAAATGTGTGGTTATTAGAGAAAATATCATAAATGATCATTAATCAATAAAAATATCAATAATGAGCATTAATCTATAAAAAATAATGGAAATGAGTGTTATTTAGTAAAAAATACCGGCAATGAGAATTATTTAGTAAAGAATATGGGAAATGAGACCTATTTAGTAAAAATTAACTACAATGAGCATTATTCAGTAAAAATATACACATATTTAGTGGAAATTGGTAAACAAATACAAGAAGTGAGCTACAATTAGTAAAAACTATATCAATTGACATAAATTAAAAAAATCAACCATAATTAACCATATGTATCCATAATTAATAACAATTAACAAACATTTACCACAATTTAAAAACATTAACCACAATTACCCACAATTAACTACAATTAACCACAATAAAAAACAACTAACTATAATTAACCATAATTAGTAATAAAAGATTTATAAAGGGGAAAAAAGAAGAATTGAGCGAAGGGGATGATAATGATGATTGAGTGATAAAATTTCAGTGCCCTTGTGTTTACATGATTTAACAGAGAGACATTCATGGGAAAACTTCTATGTTTACCTAAGACTATCTATCCTTCAAATAGTCTGAACATGGGGACATTGGAATTCATTCACTATATTGTCTCTTTCATCCCCTCTAATCCGTGCTTCTCTCATGATACATTGTTGAAATTTTATTTCCTATAATGATAATTGATGTTAATTTGAAAACTTACCTTTCATGTATGGTAGTAGAATAATTTAGTGAAAGTTAGACGAAATTGATAACTTTACAAGTAATGTTTCTTTGATTTTCTATTTTTTTGGATAATCTCTTTCATATTTTAGATTAAATATAATAAATATTTTTATTTTATCTTTTTTAGAAGAATATGGATCAAGGATTTAGACAATAGTCTTTATTAAAATATCTCAATTGTATAAATAATCATAAGAATCCAAATGATTCTAGTATAAATAATGTATATGCTGAAGGTGTTTAGGATTTTTATCATTTACATCATTTAAACTAGATTTTTTTCATAAGGTAAAATTAAGTGTCCTTGTAAGAAATTATTTCTGGGGAGATTTGAAACATTTTGAAAACATGGGGGTCATCTATTACATTTTGGTTTTAAGAGTGATTTTTTTTGGTATCAATATGGAGAACACAGTTCCAGAGATGAGATAAATAAGTTATTGGTAGATCCATCACAGTTTCAAATATTAATCCATGAGTTTGTAAGTCCATCTTTTCAATAAAGAGAAACTCATAATGATATTGATTTGTCTCATTATTTAGAACTATGTCTAGTTTATGAGTTTTGAAAGTCTGTTGAAGATGGATTATATCCTAGTTACAAGATAATAATGTTTGAATTGGTGAAAAAAATTATGGATATTAAATCTGATAATGGAAAAAATAGCTATTTTGAATATATATTCCCTTTGGTTAAATCAAAGTTTCCTAAAATAAATCTGTTTCCTACCAATTTCTATGAGGGCAATATGCTGGTTCATAATTGGGGTTTTGGTTACCATCAGATTCATGGATGTGAAAATGATTTCATCTTATATTATAGAGAAAATGAGTTGTTAGAAAGTTGTCCTACATGTGTAAATTCATGGTATGAAGAGGCTCAAAAAGGGAATTCTGGATTGATTCTAATAAAAAGGTTGAGGTATTTCTCAATTACACCCATGTTTCATTGTTTATTTATGTCTCAAAACATAACTTCAATGATTTCATGGAATGAATCAAATATTTCTTTTTGAAAAATATTAAATAATACAGGTGATTATGATTCATGTAATTCTTTTTGACAATGTAAATCCTTTTTTTTCTTTAGAATCCCACAATGTGCAATTGCATCTCTCTATTGATGGTTTTTATACATTTTTTTATATGGTAGTCAGTATTCTTATTGCCCATCTTTATAACTTCTTAAAATTTACATCTGTAGACTTTGATGAATGAACCAAATATATTTTTAGGATTATTAATTTTAGGACATCCAGAAAAAATATTTATGTTTATTTGAATCCATTAATTAAGGAGTTAAATGTACTATAAGGTAATGGTGTTAGGACAAATGATTTTTATGGAAAAAAAACCCTTTTTAAAGATACAATAATGTGGAAAATTTTTGACATCCCAGAGTATGAAATTTTATTTGGATGGAGTACACATGGTCCAAAATCATTTCCATACTATATGAGTGATAGAAAATAATTTATGCTTTTCAATGGGAGAAGACCATTTCTTCGACTATCATTATAGATTTACTTCTATTGGTAATCCTTTCTAAAGTAACAGAAATCAATTTATAAAAGGTTAAATTAAAAGAGATGGACCTCTAGAAATTTTATCTGGTATTTATTAAAAATAGACTGTCTCTACAGTACCATATATTACTTTTGGACTGACTATAAAATATCAAAAAATGGATGTCTTTGGGAAAGATCACAATAGGATTAAATGATATATTTTTTGGAATATTACATAATGGTCTATTTTTTTGTCCTTCATATGTTGGATTTCATGCATATTGAGAAGAACTATTTTAATAATATATTTTATATCGTTTTAGACACCCTTGGTATGAAAAAAGATAATTTAATGGAATAACTCAATCTTTCCCAAATTGTCATGTGACCAGAACATGATTTATTTTAAAATCCCAGATCACATAATTTAATGAATCTAAAAACTTCTTATACACTTTCTAAATAAAACCCTTTTTTATTTTTTAGTGTATTCTAGATTTTAGAGCACCCAATGGTTATGTTTCTAATTTGTCTAGATGTGTTGGAAATCGTAATATTACAGGACAAGAAATTCATTATTGTCAGGTTATATTATAAATACTTATACCGATTGGATTTATAGGTTTGTTAAATTCCTCTATTTAGGATTATATAATAAAAATATCATATATTTTGGAGACATATATGCAGTGACAATGAACCTTGTTGCACATAGTAGACTATAAGAAGATGTTCTTTTAACTGTATTTAATGTGGGAAAACAACTCACCAGATTTCTTGAATTAAATGGATCATTTAGTATTATATTTACTATATGAAATAAAATATTGAGGGATAGTACAGTTTTGATGGATACAGCAATATGATAGGTGCATGTAGAAACTAAAGAAAATGTTAAGTAACAAATCATTAGTTGAAGGGTAAGTTTCAAATGATTATTTATAGGAGTATTTTTTCATCCTCTCCCATTATTTCTAACATGAATATCCTTTAGAACATAACCTAATGAGACATAATGAGGAATATTTAGATGATATACTAATCATTTAATTATCAATATTTAATCATCCTAAACTTGGATTTGGTGAATCTCATGAACGATGGATTTCATATGATAAACATCACAAGGCTCATACATATGTTTATCTCAAATGTGAAGAAATGACAAGATTTTTACAATGAGTTCTACTACCTAATATTCTTTAAAAGTTTTTGTATAAATAAGTTATTATTATTATATTCATAGATTATATGATGATTATATCAAGATAAAGGTTCAAAAATTACTCCATAATCTATTAGAGAATACTATTAATATAATTTTTCCAAATAATTTCAATGAATGTTAAGATAATGTTTTTAATATTTAACAAATAATATCATTTTTTCGATATAATGTAAATTTTTTCAATTTTTCAGGTGTCACAATATTCTTATAAAACTGATAATCGATTATTTGTTGTGATTAACCCATCATCCATAGTTATTAAATCTTATAATTTAAATGTGGTTAATGGTTTTCAATTTCATACACATCGATATGGAGAATCAAAAATAAATGAAAAGAAGTGTTTTTTAGGGGATCTCATCATAGAGAAATTTAAGTGAACATTTATAGCATGTTGGATGAAACAATTGAACTGCGTTAACTGATAATTTCATGTGTAATGATGTATAAATTCCACTAGTTTGATACCGATAGAGGATTTTATGTCCAACCACAACATGGGATTATCTACATCAAATATAAAAGTCTTCCCATAGTAAATGAATGATTTTTATTACATCATCAAGAGAAAAGAAATGTGAACCAAATTGTGCTGATTCAAGAGAGTTAATTGATTGGTGGAGCATTATAAAAATAAAATCCTATATATATTAGTTTATAAAATGTGAATGTTGATATTTTGATGTGAAAAAATGGAAACTTTTCAAGAGACAACTCCAAATACATCTTTTCAATGAAGAGAAAAATATATCTATGATGACACCCCACCTTTACAGGTTGATGGTTATGATGATGTAGATGATGTGACAAATGAAGTTTAATTATAATGTGATGATGGAGTAGAAAATACTATAGAAATTGATTATTATGAGGAGGAAGATGAAGATATTGACAGGTTCATACACAAAGATGAGGATGAATATGAAGAATGAAATAATTAAATAATGGTTATTGTGAAAATATATTTATATATAATACAAAGATTCAATTATATAATTAAAAATTTATTTTAATGTTTTAGTTGGATGATGAGACTAATGATGAGATCTTTCATGACCTTTAGGAGGTTGTACTACTTGGTAATGAGCCTGATCATGTGTCATCAGACCCTTAAGTTGTGATGGTGCATCGACTCGTTGGGGTTGTGGTCAAGAGATATTGATGATTCTTGACACTATTCTCATGTGGCTCCCACTTATAGTTTTTGATCCACACATGTTGAGGTATGTATAGTCATGTAATTCTTTTAATTTTCATTATAATTTATTTTGATTAATTTTTTTATGTTCTAATTCCTTTATTATTTTTTCTTTTTTCCCAATTTTTTTCCAATATAGCTATTGGGAATGGGTTTTTATTATGTGGAATTATTTTTCTGAATCATGATGGACTTGGGATCATATCCCTATTGATTTTAGACAACACATATTTGATCATTGGATAGTATGTAAATATACAATAGTTATTTTGAAATATATTTAACTATTAAAATTCTATTGCTATTAATTTGTAGGGTTTATGGTAGGTCATCAATGATAGAATGATGGGAATGATCTAGGAGGCCTATGAGGCTTGAATACATTAGAAATGTCATTAATTTTTTCAGGATTTGAGGAAGAGAGTCATGGAAAAAAACTAGAGTCATAGTTTTTTATCCATCTTATTACATCCATCGACTCGATTGAATATCCCATTAGATTTGGGATGGATTGTTCTCATATCATAAGGTAAATAGTGTTGAGAGGAGATCATCATTAGGTTGACAGAATCATGGGAGACAGGAAATCACCCATAGAGATGATGGTCGTACATTTGATTCATATCGACGACATCTGGTAATTAATTTTATTTCATAATTTATATTACTATAAATGTAAACTCATTATTTTAAATTTCATATATACATTTTAGTGGCCCGATATTACAAAGTTTGATGTTTATAATATGATATACATGAACCCTATAACTAGATATATCAGTGGTTGTTGATAGTACCATATTATTATCTTTTCTATTTTTTAGTGTTAAAATTAAATGAAAATAATATTTTAACTATTTTAATATCAAATGGAATTTTAAGGATTCATATAAGATAGTGACTTATCAAACACATGATGAGAGTCATGATGATATAGAGGTTCATGACACCAGTGTAACATGATTTGATGATGCATCTTGGTTGAAAGAAACTTAGTATGCCATCAAGAAAGGTTGAATTCATGGTATCTGCTCTCGATTGATGCATGAGACTTATTATGGTACTGATATAATGTTATCATCTAGCTCAAGGAAAGATTTTGGAGAGTTATAATCATTGTATATACAATATTTGGATAAGCTTTGAGCTTAGGATGAGGTTATAGAGACCCTGCATTGAGAGCATGAATAGTTTCATCGGTAGTATGAGATGGTGGAGTGGGAGTTGCGTTTAGCACATGAGTAGGAGAAATAGTAGATGATGGAGTATATGTAGTGTTTGGTACAGGGTATTGGGATGGATTTCCCTTAATTAACTTCACCAGAAGACTCTCATCCTTCTACGTGAAAGATTTATTCTTTAGATATATTTATTACAATATACATTTGAATAAACATTTATTTAAAAATATTTTTATTAATTTATTAATTTATTGTTTTATACATTATATTTTTTATATTTTTTATTGTTATTTTGTTTTTATTAGTATTTTTTTAAATTATTGTGATGTTTCTTTGGTTTTTTACTTTGTTCATTATTTTAATTTATTCTTTATTTTTTATTTTTTATTTTCCTTTTACATTTTTTTATTTTTTTATTATTTTTAATAGGACACTAATCCATTCATAAATAATTTTTAAAATTATTTTCAACTAGATTAATAACCCATTGTAAAACAATATTTTTGATGGGAGACAACTCCCATCACAAATAAGTATATACGTAAATCTATCAATGTTTTTACGATTAAGAAACACCCATCGCAAAAAACATTTTCACAATGACCCATTATAAGAAAAGGTATTTGTGATGTGTTTTTCGGCAAAAAGCCATTTTCCATGGGGTCCCATCACAAATGAATATTTTCAATAGGCTCCTATCATAAATAACCTGTGACATGTAAGTCATAATCCAGTAGTGATGGAGATAGTTGGCCATACATACACACGAACGTTGTTTTCATCATTTGACAAATGGAATTATATAAGAGTAAATAATTATTAACTATTAATGAAATAGTATGATTTAATATATATTACATATTTTCATTAACATAATCATTATTACATTCCATGTAAATCTGTAATGAGAATTATCACATCACTTGGTGAGATGTTTGTCTTCCATACAACCAAGCAACATTAGCGTATCTCCCTCGAAATGGAAATTATAATGGGTATATGTGATATTATATTTATAAAAGTAAAATTATGTTATAAGTATCATATAAATATACTTAATCTATCATTAAACCAACCATTAAACATGGTTATGGAACATTAATTATATGTTTTCGTGAGGTGGTTGTCCACTATACCCACAATCAATGGTTTATTTTTACAATTGATGGAAGTGGAGATGGATATAGGTAATTAAATAAAGATGATAACATATAATTATTTTTGAGATACAATTTTTAATATATTATAATTATTAAGACATAATTAATTTTGAAAAAAGTAGAAATAAAAAGAAGGATCTTTGTGAAGACAATTACCTTAACTTAGAAGCACCTCTAGATATATTATTAACGACCGTAGTTTTGGCCTTTTAATATGAAAAACATCTCAAGAACAAGTATAAAGATATTTTGGAGGTATTTTGGAAGGGTGTTTTCTAAATATATGTATTGATAGGTGTTAATAGGTTGAGGGTGGTTGTGGTCTTTTTATGTGGAGGAAAGGAACCCACTCAGAAACTACTTGGAAATTTCTCAAAAGAATCCAAAAAACAGTTCATTTCTAAGAAAAAATCATCCAAATGAAAATATATTCGAGCTTTAGAAGAAAAATATTGAAATATATATATATCCAATAGGAATTTTACAATTATTATAGTAATTTTAATCCTTATCTTCTTTGTTTAATTCTCATTAAATCCTTTTTTCTCAACCATGATAAATAATTCATACTATTTTCACTAATCATTCTGTTCAACATTTAAGTTGAAATTATTATATAACATAAATATAGATATTATTATAATTATTTAATCTATTTATACAAATTTAAATAAAATATGAGGAAAATTTTAATTTAATATTAACCCTCTAGTCACTACCAGAAAATGATATTTCAAAGGGAAAATGTTCAAAAGATTATAAATTTTTATATCCAAATTTAATGTGAAATTGTTTACAATGACTTAAATTGGATTAATATATATATATATATATAATTTAACTAATTTTACATTAAATCCAATGTAAATAATATTTTAAATGTAAAAATATTTAAAAAAATGGAAGTTTTCAATTAAAATCTAGTATTTTTTAGTATTCATCAAAAAATTAATCATTTCAAAAAAATGTCAAAAATTTACCATAACCTAATTTTAACAATAATATTTCAAGAAATATATTTTTTTCAAATAAAATTTCTAAAATAAAAAAACTTATTTTTTTGTTGTTCACACAAAGAAATAAAAAACCTTTCTCTAAGTAAATGGAATTTTTGAAACATATAAAACTTTATCAAAACATTACATACTTTTATATCAACATGTTTTACTTATATAAACAAATTATAGTCCATATTAACGTGAGATAGAAATCCCATACCAATTGAATCTAAACTTCCTTTATAAATGTTTAAACCTCATATATAATAAATATATTTTTATACATCTGTTATAGAATAATAATAAAACTTATAAAATCAGATATGATCATTTTATAAAATTTTAACACCCATTTATTGATAAATCTTTTTTAAAATCTATATTTCGTGGTGTTAACTTCTTTATTTTTTCATGGGAGTTTTGGTTCAGTAGTTTTGGTTCATGTACTTTAATCATAGTATCCTCATCTCTAGATTGATAAATGTAAAATTAATATCATATATTTTCATTAAATACATATTTATATTCATTTAAAATGTTATATATTAAAAGATGAAATTTACTGTTCATTGAGATGGTAGGTCGTAGGTATGGTTTAACGTTGTTTCCATCATTCGACAAATGAAAAAAAAGAAGAGTAACTAATTATTAACATCAAAAAACTATATGATTTAATATGTATTACACATTTTTATTAAAATAATATTTTTTCCCTTTCATATACATAGTAAGGGAGAACCAATCACAACATTTAATGTGGAGGTAGTTCACCATACACATTAGTGATGTTAACGTATCCCCCAATGGATTGAATGTAAAAAGGGTACATTTGTTATAATATTTATAAAAGTAAAATTTGGTCTCAGATATCATATACATATACTAAATCCATCATTAAATCTATCCATGTGAGAGGGTTATGGGAAAAGAATTTTTGGGTTAGTGAGGTGGTAGTTTGTTGTACACACGATCAACGGTCTCATTTCCCAAATGATTGAAATCGAGATAGATATCAGTTATTAAAATAAAATAATAAATTATATGTCTATATTTTGTACTTTTGATATTATATTATATGTTCTAGTACATAATTAAAGGTGTTAAAATAATAATGAAATAGAAGTATCTTAGTGATGCCAATTGCCTTCGCTTAGAAGCAACTCCTTTGTATCTCTTATTAAGGATGCTAGTGTTGGTATTTTTAGAGAAGAAGAAGCTATATAATTTGGATAAGTATGTTGTAGAGATATTTTTGAAGTTTCTTTCCGAACTAGATGGATTGAGATTTTTTAATAAGTGTAGGGTGATGGTGGCCTTTTATAAGTTGGGGAAAGGAACCCACTTCGAAACGACATAGAAATTTTCAAAAGGAATCCAATATAAATAGGTCATTACCAAGGTAAAAGTTTTCCAATGACTATAGATTAGAAATCAGAAAGTATAAGATTGAGATATTTCCATCCTATTATATTTGCACCTGTTTTGTAGTCATTTTATCTATTATCATCTTAGTTTAAACCCGAGTAAACTTATTTTTCCCTTAACAACGGTATATATTTTTTAATTTTTCACCATTCATTTTGGTAAAAACATTAGTTTAAATTTTTAGAAAATATAAATTATGATAATTCATAATATTGAATAAATTTATCCAAATCCAGTTCACATAAGTGGAAAATGTTAATTTAAAATTAATATTGGAGACATGATGAGAAGTTATGTTTTCAAAGAGAAAACTTATAAAAGTTTACAATTTTTTTTCCAAATTCAATATACAAATGAATATAATTATATAAATTTGGATTAATATATATGTAGTTAAAATTATGTTTCTTTAAAACCAAATTAAATTATAATATAACTTTATAAATAATTTAAACGAAATAGAAGGTTACCATTAAAATTAATTATTTTCCACTTTTCATAAAAAATTAATATTTTCCATAAAATTATCAAAAAATAACGCTAAGATAAATTTATCAAGATGATTTCAAATATTATGTTTAATCGATAATTTTTATATAAAATTATAAAAAACTAATTTTATTGTTGTTTAAAAAAAGAAATAAAAAACATTTTTTAAGAATATAGTATTTTTGGAACATAAAAAGAATTTGTAGAAAATTTAATTACTATTCTCTCAATATGAATTCTTTATATAATAAAATTATTATTAATTTATTGATTTTTTTATTATTATTCGTATCTCTAATTTTAATGGTTAGGTTATAACGATCACATTTGAATAATATTAACAATTTATCATCTTTTTATTAAAACTCAATGTCATGTGAAATGAAAGTTAACCAATTGTTGGATGTAACATAATATTAATATGGTTTTATATGCAATGAAAAATATCAAAAATACTAAATTTACCTGAGAAACATATTCCACAATATCTTGTGGTGTTCCACAATAAATGCGATCTCACTGGAATATTTTTCAGGAAACAAAATTGGACTGAAAATTCATTTATTTGAAATAAAATCACATGTTTAGACCCTCAAAGGAACTAGTTAGGTCCATGGAATTGTGGTGTAACATCTCGGACCAGGAGCCCCATGTCGGTGCCCCAAGACGGTCAGTCATGTGACCTCAAGCATGCCTCCATATACCCCAGAGGCTACCTACTAGTAGGGAGAGTCTATTATCGACCATGGGGAGACTATACCCTCTTAATTAGAGTAATTAACTAATAAAAATAAATAAATAAATATTCAAAACGACATATATAACCATTACTAGAACAATACTGATATCGAAAGATGGACAAAATTTGAAATACAATGTCAAACTGAAGAGTAGATATGCCATGCCAGTGTATGTGTCCTGTGTCAAAATGAAAACTCAGAAGCAGACACTAAAAACTATAAAGAGGGTCCTGAACCAAATCTGGTTCCCTCATCCACGGTTCATCCCACTTCAGCCATCTAACTTAAGGCTTTTCTCTTAACCTATCCTATTACCATGAAATATATTCAGGCACTGATCAAACAACCCTAGTAGGGTGTGAGTACAACTCAGTAGTCCCCTAGAAATAGTGTATAAAACAAGATCCAATAAACAAATCATGCAGTTTTATAATGAAAATAAGTACAATAAATAAGTAAATTGTTATCAAATTATTAATTATTCTTTATTTAGCCACATAAACCCTTGGGTTCCCAATGACACATGTATTCCAATTCATGCTTCAGCCCATGCCTAAGTCTGAACTATCCCCAAGGGATATTATATAACTGAATTCCATAGTTTCCATTTGACATTTTAATGTCACATATGAATACCATTGTTACCATTCATTATCACAATTTCACATATGAATTCAATTTTCATAACTCATTGTCTCAATATCACATATGAATGCCATTGTAACCATTCATTATCTCAATTTCACATATAAATTCCATTATTACCATTCAATATCTAATTATCACATATGAATTCCATTTCTACCATTCGTTATCTCAATATCACATATGAAATCTATTATTACCATTTATTATCTAAATATCACATATGAATATCATTTTTACAATTCATCATTTGAATATCATTCCATTAATTAATTCAGAAATTAATTAATCATATCAAATATATTTATTAATTTAATAGTTAATTAAACTTCACAAGTTTATTAATTAATTCAAAAATTAATTAACCTTATCAACTCTATTAATTAATTAAGCAATTAATTAATCTTCTCAACTAAATTAATTAATTCAAAAATTAATTAATCTTCTCAACCAATTCATTCTCGTAAAAATATCTATTAATTAATTCAACAATTAATTAAGTTTGATTAAATAATCTCAATATATTAATAATTAATTCAACTATTAATTTTCACAACTCACAATCTCAATATCCCCTAAATAATTCAAGTAATTAATCATTCAAAACCCATAATATCAATATCCCATAATTAATTCAACAATTAATTACACTCCATACCAAATTAAATATCTCCATAACTAACCAAACAATTAATTATTCAATATCCACAATCTAACAATACAACAATTAATACAATAATTAATTTTTGTCAATACATAATTAAATAGATCTATAATTAATTCATAAATTAATTATATAAATTCATCATTCAACATTAAATAATTAATTCAATAATTAATTATCCTAAATTCACAATTCTATTATACTATAAAACCCCCAATTTAAAAATACCTTAATTAAATATTACACAAAATTAATTAATTCAATTGTTGAAATCTATTTCTAATCATCTAATAGAAATTCTAGAACCCAAATCACATAATTGATATTAAGAATATGGGATTTTAATAATATCCCACCAACCTAATTTTTTTGAAGAGATATTTCCCAACAGAAATTCCCAATTGCAGCAAATTAATGATGTAGAATGAGATCCGTATGTTAAAAATATCAAGATCAAAAAAATCATGATCTCGCAAGTATAGATCTATATCCAAAATTCCGCAATCTAGATCCAAGAAAACAAAGGATAAATTCCATCTAAAATAATGGGATAATAACAGAAGAGGGATGGGAAACCGATTGGGAAGAGACCCCATACCTGAAGAGGTGCATATCAGTATACTAGTGTTTGAATCACTAAGAAAAAAGGTGAGAGTTCCTTGGAATCCCTATGGATGGCTATAGAGTAGAGAGAAATTGATTATGAGTTGATCTAAAGTGTTCGGGTGTATATGACAAGTGTTTAGTAATTTTTTTGAATAAAATTTGGGTCATTAAAATCTCGAATGCTTGGTTTTCTTCTTATAGTGCATGGTTTCCCCAAACTGTGTGGCTTAACCATGCGCCTCTTCTGGTGTGGGTGCATGATTTCTCATTTAAGGGTGCATGGTTTTACAAACCCTGCACCATCCATCCAATTCCCCTCTCCCTGGGTTTTCATAGTTTATTAGGCTAGGGCGCACAGTAAGGGAAAATTGTGCACCAACCGTACATTTCTCTCTTTCCTTCCAAAATTATAAATTTTCACCCAAAATCACTTCATGTTATAACCAAAATAAAGGAACTCAAAATTGTACAAAATAGTACCCATAAAATATTCTGAAAAATCTCTATAAAAGTTCAAGATCTTACAATTTCCCCCTTATAACAACTCATCCTCAAGCTGCACTCCCAAGAATATCTAAAATTCTAAAGTAAAAAAATTGGGCCACTGATCCGTCATGTTCACTTCTCTTTCACGTGTTTCTTCCTATACATTCCCATGTTTCCACAATACATGAACTATCATTATAGTATTTTCCTACAATTATTTCCTTGTATGATCTAAAAAATATATCTGATTCTCCTAAAATAATGCATATATCTCTTATTCAACATCATTCACATCGATCACATGAGAATGGTTGGGGTGATAATTCCTTAGTTATAAAACAGGAAACACATCATGCATAGAACTGTATCTTTGTTGAATAGCCAAATAATACTCCACAAAATAGATTCTCTCAAAAAACTCAAATGGTTCAACGAACCTTGGCACTATCATTCCCTTCCTTTACATCCTATGGTGACCCAATCTATGAGACACCCAAATGTATACTTGATTGTCGTATATAAACTCTAGGGTTTGTCAAAATATATCAGAGTATGAGTTATGCCGACTTTGAGCCATATCCATGTGTCTCTGAATCATCTTTCTCTTCACTAAGGTGTCTTACATGAGATTCAGTTCCAATAATTCTAACTCTTCTTCCTCTATCCAACATAGATGATATCTTTAGTGCCATCCATAATGAGCCTCATATGGGTTTATCTATATTATCGCATGATAACTATTGTTATGGGAAAACTCTTACAAAGTTATGTGTTTTTTCCAAGACCCACCAAATTATAGAACACATGCTCATAACACATCATCATCCTCTTATAGAGTACACTTTGAATTCTTATACGTCCATGGGTGGAAAGACATACTCACCAAAACCTACATACCATGAAACTTATGTAAGCCCTTCAAAAAGTATGAATTAACGAGTGAGTCATGGTTTGAAACTATATTCCATGGCCCTCAATAAAAACATAATATCTTCTAAACATATAGTTCTCCCAACTATTCTACCAATAAGGTCTCCCATACTACAAAAAATTGATCCACTTTTTTCAGTCAATCCATGATCACACAAATAGCATCATTATTTTGTGGCGTCCTTGAGAGACCCACCACAATGTTTTTAGTCACATAATATCACTTCCATATTGGAATGGGAAATGGTTGTTTTAGAATAATAGGTTTTTTATGCTAATCATTCTCTTTCTGACATGTGTAGCATCATATGACAAACCCTGCTATCTCTATTTTCATGCCTATCCACCAAAACTATCAATGTAGGTCCCGATACAATTTGGTCATGCCTGGATGTACCTACCACTTCAAGGAATGAAACTCATACATCCTCGCCTCCATCATACTCTTAGGCAATAAAACCAATTACTAAAATATAATATGTCATTCTTATTAGACGGTTACTCCCCGGCTTTAAGTATCTCCCTCATGTTCATGTACTCTAGAAAATCATACTATCTGTCTCTGATCTGCCACAAAATTGATGGCTCTACTGAAACTAATATGAGAGAAATATTCTACTAACTCTCTTGAACCACAACATGCATATCAGATTGTAAAGACATTATTATCCATTCCAGACTAGACTCTTGAACTTCCTAAGTCAGAGTTTTCATGCTCAAAGAATCGCCAACATTGTTCCCCTTTTTAGTCATATATGCTAGCTGAAAAATAAAATGACCACATCTACTCAACCCATTTATAATTACAAATAATCAAATCTCATTGGGATGTTACACACTTTATAGTCTTATGATTAGTATATAGAGTAATATTTTTACCCAACAGATAATGCCTCCATCCCATTAAAGCATAAACAACTACTTCCAACTAGATGTCATGAACATGGTAGTTTCATTCATCTGTCCTCAAATACCAAGACCCATACACTAGAACTAATTATCTATTCATTAACAACACTCCAAGACAAATTAAAAAATCTTCACAATACATCATATTATCCTCACTTGGCTCAGGTAGGATCATGATTTGTGCTGATTTCAACCACTTATTATTATCCTAGATGGAATTATCACATTTGTTTGAACATTAAAACACTACCCCAATCTTATTCAGACCCAAAACTGGTTCTACCAATAATGAAATGTCATGGAAGAGCCTATGGTAATATTCAGCTAACCCCAAAAAGCAATGGATATGCCAACGTTCTTGGGCTTCTCCCAAGACATAATTATCATCATTTTCACTAGGTCCACCAAATAACCTTCCTCTAAGATGATATGAACCAAGATGTGTACCTGATAAATCTAAAAATGAAGCTTTGATAACTTGGAGTATAGATGATTTTCTCTCAGTGTACTCAGGATGATATTAAGATGTTGGGCGTGATCATCATGAGTGTTATAGTACACCGATATTCCATCCATAGACACTACCACACACAGATCCAGGTATGGATGAATGATTTGGTTCATAAATGCCATAAGCACTTCTAGTGTATTGATCAACCCAAATGCAATTATGAAGAAATCATATAGGACATAAACTATTCTAAAATTATTCCTAGGTATATCAGATGGTTGAACTCTCAACTGATGATACCCTATTCTCATGTCAATCTAGGAGAAAAAATCATTTCCCCTCAACTGGTCAAATTGAAATTTGATACATGAAAGAGTTTACGAATTATTCACAGTCATCCATTTCAAAATTTGATAATGAAAAAACAAGTAAAGAGTTTAATTAGCTTTATTAGAAAAAATACATAGGTTTAACCCAAGGTGACATACTCAGACAAATGAACCCCTTATAATTCAACTAGTCGAGCTGAGTCTTAAGCCCTTGATGTTGTGTCAGTGCCATTTTGTATGGTGGAATAGAAAATAGGATAAACACCTAAAATGAGATCACTTTTAAACTCCACATCACTCTTCGGTGGTAGATCTGCATAGTATTTAGGAAACATATCCAAAAACCTATCCAACATAGGTGGAAATAAATTTTATTTCATACCCCATATTCTAGAAATAGACAAGTAACATGGGTGGTGAGATATCCTAGTTACTTTGTTTCTGGCCATGGATAACCCACCTTGATATCCAACTCTCCATGATGAATATTTTTGTCTCCCATAAGAGACATAAAATTTACTCTTCACTGGTAAAAATCATTATGGGATCAGTTTGACACTAACCAGTCCATACCCAAAATCAATTCCAAGCCTGACATATCTAGGATGTATAGATCTCATAGAAAATGATACTCCCCATACATGAGAGAACATCGTTTACAAAACCAGATATCTCTCGACTATACTCCCAATGGTGTATCTATCCTCACAACCCACTCAAAATATCAACCGCCAACCCAAACCATTCACATGTTCTAAAAAAATAAAGGAATGAGAGGCACTCCTATCAAACAAGGATCTATCTAGTGAAGAAGTTACATGAATTGTATGTTTCCCAATAAATGTTCCATCCTCTATATCCACAAGGGTAGGGTGAACAACATGCAATTGTCCTGCACCTCTTCCCTATGATGCAGTCCGACTCCTCTAAGTTGCACTACTCTACTAATATAGACACTCTTTCCAAGAAGCACCACACCCACCTCCTTTTATGACACATCTAGTATAACTCCGACTGCCATATTGATTTGGTCTATAAGATCATATTCCCGCACTCTAGTTCTATATATGTCCTCTATCACTACCAATTTGTCTCGAGTTCCTAAGGAGATTCATTAGATGACCCATAATGTCGTATGATATGAACTCCACTAGTGGGAAGGGGTAGTGTCTATGATAGTGTACCAACCAACCATACTGGCGACAAACAATCTGGGTAAGGTCTTGAGAAGCTAATCATTCCACCTAGACACTCTTCCTCCTATTCCCCTTTATAACACTATTATAGTGAAACCTTATATTCTTAGAAGATTCACCACCTGATAATCTAGTAGAAACCACATATCCTACATAGAAAACCTTTTTCTGGTTCCATTCAAATATGAGAGCCTCATTCATTACCTCATCGAACATATTTATCCGAAGAGGTTAACCTCAGACTTAATCTCACATTTATGTCTATCCTGAATTTTTTTTCATAATTGTGTCATCCCCTGCTAATGCTGGAGAAAAGAGTTGTAGGTATGTAAAGTGACCAATATAGTCCATAAATAATATGATCTCCTAATTCAATCGTATGAAATCAACCTCTCTCACATACGTCATCGTCTCTGGATAAAAGTGCTCCAGGATATT
Source organism: Viscum album (assembly GCA_963277665.1). NCBI lineage: Eukaryota > Viridiplantae > Streptophyta > Magnoliopsida > Santalales > Viscaceae > Viscum > Viscum album. Next base: position 2,122,528,574 of record OY728123.1, on the reverse strand, counting down.
CCCCAAAAATTCCTTCCATAAGATGCCATTTCCTACCAAGTCTGAGTCTGAACATCACATCAGTGCTTCACTAATCCTCACAGTATATAAGCCTCCAACTTGACTTTCTTCTCATCCATAGTCTCCAAATGGTCAAGTATGGTATAGATGCACTCAATCCAAATCTTTGTTGCCTCATGTTCACCCAATCCTATAAAATTCGGATGATTTTGTAACTATAACTCCCATGTGATGTCTGACATGCTTTTCAAAACCCACTTGGGGTCTCTTTCAAAAATTCATTTTTAGAAAGAAAATTTCTCATGGAATAGCTCTCATTAATCCCAACCAACACTATTAGTTCCCTATGTTCCACTACTAGTAAATACTCTTTAACCACATCCTCTTGTCTACCTCTCAATAATCATATTAATGGAGGCATATCTTAACTTTTCAAAATAAATTTCTTAGGATATTGTTTCCTCTAGAATTGGGGATGACCTCGTTGATTGAAGCATCAAAAATTCATATCAGTTCTTAATGGGTTTGTTTGTAGAACCAGAAGCATCCAATGATTCCATATCCATTTGGACCTACATTCTAAAGGTAGGAACTCATTAGTTGTGGACTGACGAGGCTTAGGAATTTGCATTGGTCCAGAGGATGGGAGGTCGTACTCATCACACCATTTTGAGGGGAATTAGTTTCTACTGCAGGACTCTCTTTATAGATTTATGTTATGTTTGTGAATCCTTTTTACATTACCAAGTATAAATTGAGCTTTCCTTTTGATCTGAGAATCAATGATTGATATGCAGGAAATTTAGAGAATCTTTTATATGTACTAGAGGTACTTAATCGATAGAGAATCATCTGTATTTGTTAGAGATTCTTAGTCAATGGTATACTTCAATATATAAAAGTCTCTTGGTCATTATGATGACCATACTGGTTTTAAAGCCACTCAGTGGGGCACTTGAAGTTTTATTGTCGTTCAAGAGGACATGGATTATTTTAGAGTTGGGATCATACCTGCTGATGGGATACCTACGTATCCTTTGTTTTGGAAAAGGAATCAGAACCCACGTAGTTCGATTAAGGTAGTATGATGTTTATGCATGATTGATGGCTCAAAGAAAAATGTCATGATTACTTTTACACTCTAAGATCACGTGAGTTATGCCCGGTGTGAGAAACAATGGGTATTGGTGAAACCAGACAATTGTGACATGAAAGATGCAATGATGTGGGGCTTATGTATGTATGACTACCCAAACAGATGAAGATTAAGATTTAATTCAGGGATGAAATCCAGGAACATGGTCCATAAATGTATATGTTATTTATGAAGATTTGGATACTCTAATCTTGGGGCTTACTCCTAAGGAAGATGCCCAAGTTAAGAGAGGACATATGATTGAGTTTTACTCCTGATAAGGAAGACTAGATCAAAAAGTATATTAATACCGGTTAAAAGAAATTAAGACTGTGGCTTACTCCTTAGAAGGGAGCACAGGTTAAGGGACTTAAAAAATTAAGGGACTTGGGGATTACTCTTAAAGAGTATGCCCAAATTAATGAGTACTTGGGGATTAATACTAAAGAGAATGCCCAAATTAATGAGGACTTGGGGATTTCTCCTAAGGAGGATGCCCAAATTTGGACTGGGGCTTACTCCTAAATGGAGGCCCATTAATAGGGTTCTCTCATCTTAAAGGATGAGGTTTAATGAACGAAATCTCTAACTTTAGTGACATAAATATGTTTAAATCACTATTGTTTGATAGATGTTCCACATAATTTCTTTCAGATAAAGAATTCAATCAAGAAAACATGCCATAAATGGCTTTGAAGAGTGTCTTGAAGGCTGAATCTTGAATAGGAAAGGTGGAATGGCATAAGAGAGGTCAAACGGGTAGGAAGGGAACCCAAAAAATAGAAGGGCATTCATGTCCTAGGGGGTTTCACAAGTACTGCATGGGTGCACATGTTTTTCTCGCGCAAGTATACTTGCACGACACATATATAATTGGGAGATCCTTGACCAGTAGAGTAATATTTGGGTGATCCTTGACCAAAGACTTTAGAATTATCCTGAGGTACTTCCAGAAGAGTGGTGTGCAAGTTTCAATGAGTAGGTAAGGAGGCGTACACGTGTGTCCATTTCCCTTAAGGGTAAAACACTTAGGTGTGCAACTGTTAGTGAATTCTAACACTTAGACCTTATTCCTCTTGTTTAAACCTTCCATTCTAGGTAAATAATTACCTTAAAATTGTTCGAAAGACTTGGAGAAGAGACTTGGGCGTTCAGAGCTCTGTATCTGAATTCTGGAAAAAAGTCTCCTTGAAATGGGGGGCCCACAGGGGTATTTATAGGCTGGAGAAGACCCTGGGCGATTTTCAAAGAGGGCGCGCAAGTCACCTGCGCGACCATTTGGGCGGCGCGCAAGTATACTTGCGTGACCATGCTGGATCTTGCACGACATATGGGAAATGTTCTCCTTCTTCATCCCTTTCTCTTTTATTTTTATTTTTATTCAAAGGATGAATCAATTTAGGTTCAAGGTATTTCCCTTTTCAATTCGTTAGACTCTATGATGGAAAGAGGTGTCAACAAAAGTCCCCCCTCAGAGTTGGATCCGGTGAGAAAAGAGGATGTGACTCTAAGGCAAAGAAGAGAAAGAAGCATAGTTTGATTTTTACTAGGATAATTATAAATAACCCTACAAACATTGAATCTTTTAATTTCACAGTATTACCTAAATCAAACAAAATGTATGTTTAGTGAGCTAGAACTTGACTTTTATTCAGAGTTCTGTTGTCTTTTGTGGGCAGTTTAAAGTCATGCACGTCAGATATAAAAAGGATAATGTTTAAGGTCGAAATAGCTTTGACCGAATGAATTAGAATCGACTCAATTCCTTGAGAATTTATCTAAAAATATATTACCATACTCAAGTATGAGGGAAAATATGTAAACTACGCCTTAAGAAAATATGAATCTGGGGAATAATTTGAAAACAATATTAAAAGGCATTAGAAGAAGTAGTTCCCACAAATGAAATTACTATTATTTAACAAACCCATTAGGGGGTTGAAATATGTAGGGCCACCTAAGGGAATTGGCTGCATAGTCAAATAATAGAATCTTTTGGTTGACAGGTATGTTATGTAGACTACTTATGCAAGGCCACCTAAGGGCACATGATGCATAGTTAGGAAAAAGAACTCTCGGAAATTTACTTTTCTACTACTAAGAAGCTAGTGAATGTTTTTGGGTATTCAAATTTTCCAAAGTATAGAGTTTGCTGTATGGAAAGAGGTACTTGAATATGGAGAAGATATTTTCAATCATGATTGTCTAAGAATTGGATGAATGTTATTCCTACGAAGGTATAACCCAAGTGTAGGGAAGGTAAATATAAACCATAGACTTGAATACTTTCAGATCATGAAAAGGAACATGAAATAAATATGTTAAGGATGACTATTTTTTTATGGATCCTTGCTTATTTTTTATAAGACCAATAAGGAAAAAATAGGTCTTCTTCCCAAGAATGAAGATACCAGTATCTGACAAACCCATTAGGGGGTTGAATTATACAGGGTTGCCTAAGGGCATTGGCTGCATAGTCAAATAATAGTATCTTTTGGTTGACAAATATGTTATGTAGACTACTTATGCAAGGCCGCTTAAGGGAACGTGCTGCATAGTCAGGCAAAAGTACTCTCAGATATTTGACATTTTTGTGACTAGAAGTCAAGAAGAGGGTTATGAAGATCTGAAAATTTTTAAGGTTAGTATTATGACACACAAATATGGGTGTTTTCCAATGTGTGTAGGGATGCACAGATCAATGCTAACCATAATTATGTTGCGGCTGGGTCCTGAATTGAAATACTGGACTTCACTACGTATCTCATAAGGATGGGAATCAATACATACGTAGTTATTGAAATACAGATTAACGTCGTTTTGGACGAAAGTATGATAGATCTTAGTTTAGGGTCATAGAGCTCGGACCATTATAAGAAATACACAGTGTGTGTTTTCAGGGGGACTTTTCATCCGAGGGACTGAAAGTGGAAATTGGGGTTAGGACCAAAGTCTTGGGGATGGATTCGAGGGACACTCGAACTTTCCTACGTATCCCATAAGGATGGGAATCAAGCTCACGTAGTTCTAGAAATACCCTCTATATATATTTGGTTTGTACATGTGAAGGGTGAAAGGGGACTTTAGTGCAATGATGGTTTAACCCAAGATAAAAGGTTCAGGTATTGCCATGTATGCACATATTTTTTTTTAAATTTTAACATGATTGAAAATCAATGTAAACAATGATTTCTCTCTAAGGTGAGGGTATCATAGATTATTGTAGTTTATTGTCATACAGGACAAAAGTTTTGCACAGTTTAACATTGTATAGAAAGGATTAAGGTGAACCAATGTAAAGATATTGATTCTGGAGGCGGTTTCACGAATCAACATAATATGAGATGGAGGTGAACCGATGTGAAGAGATTGGTTTGGTATTGAACCTTGAAATGTCGCCTACGTAACCAGCCTAGAAGGAAAGGATCAATGTCAATGTAGTTCAATTAAAGAATAAATTATTTATCAAGTTGTTTTTGGGGACAACAACCTAAAAAATGATGTTGGTATTTACACGTGGTTAGCTTCCCAAACAGGGTGTTATGGTTGAAATTTTCTCTAAGCTCACCTGAGTAATACTCAGTGTGAGAAATAAGAGGTAACAACAACCTTAACAATGCACAGTTTAATGTCATGTAGGACATATGAAGGGACTATGCAGTTTGAAGTCTTGCAGTTAGGATTATTGGTGTTATACAGTTTAGTGTCATGTAGCAGGGACAAAAATACATTCTAACGTCATGTATGATGTATTAAGGGATTTCTATACAGTTAAGCATCATGTAGTTAGTACTATGGGGACAATAAAGTTTTATGTCATGTAGGACAAAAAGAGGATTGTGCATTTTAATGTCCTGAATTAAGAACAAAAGAGGAAACATTTTAATGTCATGTTGGACGTATTAGGGACTTTTTCACAGTTTAACGTCATGTTGGATGAAAAAAAGACGATAAAGTTTAGCGTCATGTTGGAAGAAAGTGCGAATAGTTTAAGGTCATATGCATGGACTGATGGTTATGTTGTTTAATGTCTTGCTGGACATAAGTGACTTCTGTATAGTTTAGCGTCATGTAGTCTGGACGTCACAGTTTAACATCATGTTGGATGTAAGTTTCAATAGTTTAAAGTTATATGAATGGACCCTGTATGGTGCAGTTTAACGTCGTGCTGGACGTAAGGGACTTCTGTATAGTTTAGCGTCATGTAGTCTAGATGTCACAGTTTAACGTAATGTTGGACGTAATTTCCAATAGTTTAAAGTCATATGCATAGACCCTGGATGGGGCAGTTTAACGTCGTTTTGGACGTACGGGACATGAAAATAGTTTAAGGTCATATGCAATGACCGTTGACAGTGTATTTTGTGTTTATAAAAAATACTTCTTCAAAAATATGGCATTGGTTTGAGTAGTGATGAGTTCTCCATCCATTGAGATTAATGAATATGCTCCATTAGAGTAGAACTGATGTATTGAATAAGGTCCTTCCCATTTTGTCTCAAGTTTTGGAGGTTTCTTTCCTTGTATCATTGGAGTTCTGAGAACTAATAACAATTCTCCCTGAATGAATGAACGAAGATGAACTTTTTTGTTGAAAGATCATGCTATTCGATTCTGATAGACTTCCAAGTGGTGCAGGGTGCACAATATTTTTTCATCTAACCGTTCTAATTCATCCAATCACTTTTGACATTGTTCATATGTGGATGACTGATCACAAATGGATACTCTGATCGAGGGTAGTTGAAACTCAATTGGAAAGACTGCTTCCATTCCATATACCAATGAATATGGAGTTGACCGCGTTGCAGTGTGGGTGGTGGTCTGATAAGCCCATAAATCATGAAAGAGTTTATCAGGACACGACCTCTTATCTTTATCCACCATCTTTTGCAGTATATTTGACAGATTCTTCTTGGAGGCCTCTATCTAGACATTGGACACTACATGATACCGAGAGGAATGATTGGATTTGATGTTGTATTCTTGATACAACCTCTTTACCTTGGATAAACAGAATTTGGTGCCATTGTGCGTCAATATGGTATGAGGGACACCAAATCTAGTAATGATGTTAGACTTTATGAAGCTAACAATGCTTTTAGAATTAACTTCTTTGAGAGGTATTTCCTCTGCCCATTTGTAAAAGAAGTCAGTAGCAGTAAGAATATACTTAAACTTCTTGGCCGTAGATGAAGGGTATGGTCCCACCACATCCATTCCCTCTATGGCAAATGTCCACGAGTATTTAGCTATATTGAGAAACTCTGGAGGTTGATGAATGAAGTTGGCATGTACTTGGCAGGAATGACACTTCTTTGTGAAATCAACACAATCTTGTATCATTGATGGCCAAAAGTATCCAAGCCTTCGAATTTGATCAGATAGTCTTTGTCAAGACTAGTGGGCACCACATACTTTTGCATGCACTTCTTCCATGACAGCCATTGTCTCTTCACCATCAATTCATCTAAAGAGAACTCCAACATAACCACGTTTGTAGAAAATTTTCTATAAGTGATCTGGGCTATCATAAAGAGTGAAATTTAGCACACGTCTCTGGACTTGTTCTTTCCCGACTCTATTAGGTAGAAGTGTTCCATTTTGAAGGTATTCCCTGATAGGTGTCATCTATCCTACAGTATGATTATATTGTTCAGATATGGGACTAATTTCATTGATTTCCTCTATTCTGGCTTGAACATAAGGTGAAATTGTACGACGGTGGGCAATAATGATGGTTGTCTCGTCCCGATTTGGATCTTCCAGAGCTGTGGCTATATTAGACAGTGCATTAGCTTGGGAATTTGTGATATTGGGACATTAGAAAATGTCAGTTCCGAAGGAAACTCCGCCATTAAAGCTCTGACGTAATCATACAGAGGGATTAATTCTTCTTTTCTGATTTCATAATCCCCATTGACTTGTTTTATTACCAGGTCTGAATCACCTTTCACCTTTAATTGATTCACTTGGCTTGAAGCTCCAACTCCAAGCCTGCGATGAGAGCTTGGTATTCTGCTTCATTATTTGTACCGCCTCCCAAAAATGAGAAGGAATAAAGTAATAATGCTTTTTCTGGGTAAATGAGTACTAATCCAAACCCAACTTTTTTGAATTTAGGAATTTCCATTTTTCTCCCTGTTGGACTTCTGGAAGCACCATCGAAGTACATTTCCCCTGTTTGAATAATTTCTTTAATAGGGAAGACTTCCTCATCAGGGAGTTCAATATCTGAAGAAGTGTCTTCCACTAAAGGGTCTTCAGCAATGAAATCCGCCAGAGCTTGGCCCTTTATGGCCTTTTGAGACGCATATTGAATATCAAATTGCTGCAAGATAGCTGCCCACCTTGCTAGACGTCCTATAAGAATTGGATGACTAAGAATGAATTTGAGCGGGTTATTTTGAGATACAAATTTGACCTCGTGATGTTGCAGTTAGTGTCTCAACTTTTGAACTATAATGATTAATGCTTGGCAGCACTTCTCAATATTTGAGTATCAGGTTTTCGCTTCAAGCACAGTCTGACTGAGATAGTAGAGGTTGTTTTCATTCCCAGCATCATTCTTCTGAGCAAGAAAGGCACCCTATGATCACTCTAGATCTTTCACATAGAGGATAAGTGGTCATCCTTCAACAGGTGGCATTAACAACGGTGTACTCAAGAGATACTTCTTGAGAATATCAAATGGTTCTTGACATTCTTCAGTCCACTTATAAGTGACTCCATTCTTCATCAATTTGGTGAAGGGTAGACTTTTTCCTACCAAATTGGCGATGAAATGCAGAATATAGGCTAAGTGTCCTTGATGTCCTCTCAATTATTTTAAATTTCGAGGAGGTGACATACCAAGGATTGACTTTGTCTTCTCAGGATCAACCTCGATACCACGATGGAGGACGACGAAGCTGAGAAATTTTCCTGAGGTTACCCCAAAAGAACATTTTAAGGGGTTCATCTTCAAATTATGTTGCTGATGTTTGTGGAATATGATTTCCAAATCAGCCATGTGATTAGAATGTTGTTTGGATTTAACCACCAAATCGTCCACATAACATTCAGCAAACTTCCCCAGAAAGGGTTTGACGATATGATGCATGGCGCACTGATATATTGCGTCTGCATTCTTTAGGCCAAAGAGAATTACCTGATAGAAAAACACACCCTGAGAGGGATCTGAAGGCTATAGACTCATAATCTTATGGAGACTTTTGGATTTGATTATATCCATAATATCCATCCATGAAGGAGAGTGCTTCATAGCCAGCTGTTGCATTAATTATGAGTTTTTTAATTTGTACTGGAAAATAATCCTTTGGAAAATGAAGATTAAGATCTCTGAAATCAATGAAAACTCTAATATTATCATTCTTATTTTTCACTGGGACAATATTATCCAACCACTTGGGATATTGAACTTCTATGATGAAGTTATCTTTGATGATCTTATCCACTTCAGCTTCAATTTTGGAAGCATAGGTTGGGTGTGTTCTTATAGAGGCTTGTTTGAATCCTTGATGTTCTTCTGGAAAACCCAAATGATGAGTGGAAACATCAGGATCAAGCCCTGGCATCTCTGTATAGTTACAAGCAAATATATATCGATTTTTATTTAAAAAGGAAATATACATCTCTTTCTCTTCAAGATTCATGGCCGCACTAATTAAAGTGGGGTGTGGATATTCTTTTGTACCCAGAATTATTTCTCAGAGTTCATCCACGGTGGTAGATATACCCTCTTCAAATGCTGATGGAGCATCCCTGAGATCTTCCTCTTCCACTTCATCATGTGTTATTTCATCCATTTCTACTTGCATAGTAGATGATGAAGCAGAATTTCCATAATCAGAAGAGATGTCAAAATTTTCACATCTTGAAGATGAAGCTTCCATTTCCAACATGATTGATGATGAAGGGTCTTCTTTGGGTAACAAAGAGGAGATGATGGATTGAGAATCGACATCATCATTTACTTCTGACATTGCTATAACTTTTTCTGGCCTGATTGGAGATGTATAGACTTGTTGGATTTCATAAGATGAAATGCAGACATCTCTATTTGAGCTTTCATCATTGCTTGGTGGATCACCACTTTCTGCCATGTTGTCTGGCTTGATTACCATAATTGACATTATGGAGGTTTCCATAAAAGTATTTTGATTTGGGTCTATCCTATCAATTTGACTGATAGGCAACACATAAGCTGTACTCACATGTGCTAATGGGATTACTGTAATCTTTTCCAAACCATACGGAGTATTAAATTTGGTAATCTCCCTTATTGGGGATTCCTCCTTTCCCTTCATGTGGTAGAATTCCGCCTCAATGTATTGATATTCACATGTCTTGAACGGGGCCTTATCACCATATAATGTCCCAACTTGACCATCGAAACAATACCTGAGACATTGATGGTATGATGAAGGGATAGCTGCATGCCGATGTAGTCAGGGTCTTCCAAGCAAGATGTTGAAGGCTGAATTTTGATCAACTACCCTGAAATTTGAATTGGATACAAGATCTCCAAACTGAGTTTTGAGGGTAATCACGCCCAGTGGTTCTTGTTCATTTTTATCATATCCTTGTAACATCAAATTAGAAGGAGATAAATCGGATTCCGTGAGTCCCAATCGATGAAGTGTATGAATGGGGATGATGTTGACTCTTGAGCCATTATCAATGAAGTCTCTTTGGATATCTACACCATTGACCTTTCAAGATAAGTATAAAGGACTGATATGTCCATGCACGACATCTTCTTCATCTTCATATGTGAAATATATCACTACATGGAATTCTGTAGGATTATTCTCAACATGGTAGGCTTCAGCCGCATCAATTTCAGTTTCAAACTCTTTAGGACATGACAAAGCCTCAATGAGTGCCTTCCAAAGATCCTTTCGTAAATTCAAGGCATCCAGAATTGATAAAATGGTTGGTACATGGGCCAGGTGTTTCAATATATCATACTTTGGATCCAGAGGTCTGTGTTTCCCAACAGGAACATGTGGTTTCACAGGTACCTTAGAAGTAGATGCTTTGGAAGTTGATGCATCTTGTACCGGGATATGAATCGGTAACACTCCTGACTTTTGAAGATTAGACCTATTAGGTCTATTTACATGCTGAGAGGATGAATGTGGAACCCCCAACTGATCCTCTATAATAACTGTGCCAGGACTGAATTTTCTATTGGTGGAAAAACTTTCTTGTTCTTGTTGAGCTCGTTGAAGGGATCTACCATGAGTTTCTGCTGCATATACAGTTCTAGTAGGGGTTGAATTGGAATAGTGGCCTCTGAAAGATCCATGTCTTCCCCTATATCCTGAGTCTCTGTAACTTCCTCTTATTCCTCTATTTGATACAGGGAATTTGGACTCATCAAAATCGAAACTGTGACTGACATATGGATCTATTAATTGAATCATATTAACAGAACCAAAGATCAATTCTTCATCTGATGAAGACTCTACCTGATTAGCCTGTTTAGGTTGTGCCGTTTGGTGGGGTGGTGCCCGTGGATTCTAAGTAGATGGCATGAAATCTGCTAGAGTAAAAGACAACTTAGGCTTTGACACATACTCATCTTCTTCTGATTCTTCTTTCTTTCTTTGAATCATGCTGTTTGTTTGAGGATTTTCCCTCTGATTAAGAGGGTTTTGATGCGGCATTAATGGCAGAAGGTACAATTAGTTTCTTCAATTTAATTCACAAAATGGCATGATTTCGGTTGATCATTTTTCTGACCATCCAATCATCATATTTTTGATCATTTTTGTTCTTGACTTCTTTCCACTCACCCTCCTTCTATGGATCTGTAGCAGTAACACAGGCTACCTGAGCTGAAGGGCCTTTTAGTTTGACTTGTCCCAAGTTGAACATTTTTTTAAAGGAGGTCCTTGAAAACTAAACACTCCTGAATGGGATTCCCTAACATTTGATGAAAGGGGAAATAATTGGGACGGTCTTCATATCCTTCTTTGTTTGGCCTTTTGGGCCTTGGAAATTGAACCAAATTATTTTCCAGAGCTGAAATGAAGTAAATAGGAACTTGTTCATTTCGGAAAGAGTATGTTTTTCCCTTCAGATACTCAAATTGTTTTTGTCTTTGATCTCTTTGATTGTCTTGACGAAATGGCCTCTGTTGTTGATGCTCAGGAGGCAGAGCCCTTCGAGAAGATGAAGGACCTGAAGTAGAAGCAGGTACATGTGCTTGTTTAAGAATAACTATAGCTGTTTCTACTTTAACCATTATCCATCCTGGAGCTGATGGAATTACACAAGCTTTATCCTTAGTCTTTATAAGAGAATATTCAATCTGTTGAGCGATTGATGTAAGGTCTTGAAACCCTCCTATGTATTTTACAGGGATCAGCGTTGTGCGCAACTCATCACAGAGATTTTCTACATAGATTGACAATAGTTCTTCTTGAGGGCGTGCTAAGCTTAAGGAATATGTTAATCCCTTTCAGTGGGAAATGAAATATAAAACCCTTTCATTCTCCCTTTGCTTACAGTTTGTAAGATCAAAAACTGTTGTCTTTGGCAATGTTGAGCTGAACTGAAGAAGGAATTTTTGGCAAAGATCCTCCCTTCCGGTAATTGACCGGGACTACAAGCTTGTGTACTAGACAAAAGCAAGTCCTTACAAGATTCGTAGGAAGAATCTGAGTTTCACTACATCTTTCTGTTCTGGAGTTCCCATAATAGGATCGCAACAAGACACGTGATGCATCAAATGTTGTTCAGGATCGCCTGACCCATTGAAAATAGGGAATACAGGGTTCCCAAAACATGATGGGGGAGGGATTAAATCTACCCATTCAGGGTAAGATCTCTTTTCTAGTTGAACCTGTGCACACTTCCCTTCCATAGTCTCTAACTGAGGTGTTAATGACTCAATGGTAGTTATTAACTTTTGAGAAACATCCGGTTGAACTTATACTTGAATAGGTGCAATGACTGGAGCTGGTACAGATGTGGTGGCTAGTACTGCAACTGATGGTAGCACCGCCAATTTTTGTTGCACATGACCCGTAGTATTAGACCCGTGAGGGTGTACTAATAGAGCAGGATATTCTTGATCCATCTCAGTAGCCACAACAAATTCCCTTGACTGACTAACTCCCGCATGCTTAGGAGGAAGACTACTTTGAAGAAGTTATGCATTCAACCTCCTCAATTCCTTTATTTCTTCCTTTTTTGTGCAAATATTTTCTCTAGTGAGAGTGATTGGCCTTCTCCAGAAGAAATGTATGTAACCTGATTATTTCCCCTTCCTTTGTTGGATCCCTTTCAGATATGGGGAAGTGGGTTATTTGAAGGAACACCCAGATTATGGGTAAAACATTGACTTCATGTACGTTCACCTTCTTCATTTGTGTCTATGCGTATAAATTCTTGAGCAGGAACCTCTTCATCTGATCCCTATGAGTGAGCCTCATCTAGTGGATCAGCAACAATGACATTAATGACATTAATTGATGCATAACGCATCACATCCATTCTATCAGTATTTCTGTGATATTGTCTTCTGCCATTCCCCTGACAAGACATTTCCTTTTGTTGATTTGATCCCTCAGGAACTTCTTGGTGAACCGTAATTTAGAGAGAATCTCCTGATAATTTGGCTCTTGTTCCTCCTAAGGCTTCTTCCCCAATCAAGAGACGACTGAATTTCTCTAAGGGAGGGATTGAGGATTTGAAAAAGTCCCTAGTCCAGTGGACCGGGGCTATTCCTTCTATCTTATCTCAACTCCTCGAATCCTATTTGTTGATTCTGAGGGTTGAGTTAAAAGAGTCCCCCGTCTAGCAAGATGGGGTGGATCTTGAAATGCTATATCTGAGACTTTCTTGAAATATCTCTTGATCTTGCGGACCTTAGTCTCAAAATTAGATGGATGCAACAATCGACATCCAATTTTATCACTCGGTTCAAAAGACCGTTGGATGATTTCTGACACTTATGTCACTTGATGATGTGCTTGCTCCAAATGAGAGGCATGTTCAATATACTCGTTTGCTTGATGCCGGAGTAATTCAACAAATTATTCTCTATATTCTTGATTTTGAGAGGAACTAGTTGAATCCTGTTCTTGGGAAAGCATTTGATTACGAATAAAACCCATTGACTGTGCCTGGCTATGGGCAATAACATTGCATGAGACCATTTTCAGCGGGCTTTCTGACTAGAGAGCACAGTGAAATATAGCGCTCCATGAACACCCCATCCGTTTATATTAATACCAGATAGGGAATTGGAAATTAACTGGTGCAATCATCTTAGGGCGCCAAGGCATGAACGTTAAATGTCTCTCTGCTGCTTTTCAGCCTTCAGATATCGAGAGACTGATAGAGATGCCAAATCTATCTGATGTTGTAACCCTTATATTATCTTAACATGATGTTCATATTCATCATACGATAATATTTTCTTTTTCAACTGACATAGAGTTTTCCATATGTTGAGATGAATATCATGAATTCCATCTTCTGTCAACATCTCTGGAATGTCATACTGAGAGTCAGCTAGAGGCCAAAACATGACTGACACTTCACCTTTTTTCAGTTGTTTTCTCATGTTCATCATCTCCTCTTTATCATTTAATGAAGATTCTTCTACCTGTTTAGACCAGAGATGGTTCTTTCTTGTTGCCTCATCGGATTCAACAGGACTGGAAGAGAATCCACTAATCAAACAAGAAGATGCATGACCTAGGGGTGGTTCAGAGAATGACATACACCCTGGGCTATCCTCTGATTGAGAAATTATTTCACTTACTAATGATAAAGCATCAGATATGACTGGCTTTAATTATGAAAGTGCCTCAAGATAAGAGGGATTTCTCATCACTATATTATCTGTTGGGAAATTTTATAGGAAATGTGACTCACTACTGTGGAGAGGACTTTTGCAGCGAAATTCATCATCTTGGGAGGACCACCATGGTGGGTTACAACAAAAGATGAAACATTTTTCTCCTTGATCATCTGAAAACACAGAGGCTTCTTGTGGCTCTCAACTGAAGATGAAACATCGAGATCGACTGATTTGTCATGAAGAAAGATTTCATGAGGAAGTATCTGATGCAAACCTTCAGAATTAACGTCCTGACTATTGGGAACTGAGAGAGAACAATCTTGAGTTGCAATAGATAGTTTTATGAGTGAATCAAGAACTCCAGCGTTGAGTAAGGCCTTGTTATAGATTGTCCCTTTATTTCTTGAATGTGATGGGTGGGTCTTCTTCTTAGATTCCTTCTTACTTAATTTGGAAGGTGTATGTGCTTGATCAGGAGAAATGATTAGGTTTTTCTGATTATCTCCGCTCAAACCAGGTTTATGTTCCTTACTTGGTTGTCCGTATGATATGGTGGAGTACGCCCCATAACCCTCTTCGACTCGAACAAAGGTGTGTGTCTTTTCTAAAGTGAACTATTGATTTGTCACTCCACTGGCAGGGATAGATTTATGTGTCTTTCCCTGAGATGCTTCTGAAGCTGCTATAATATCCTGGAAGACATCCAGAATATGAGCAGGGATTTTCTTCTACTCTTTCACCATTGATAGAATATGCTTGGTGAATTCATCTTCCGAAATAGGGATATAAGTCCATTCAGTGCTTGGAGTAGGTGTGTATTCCTGCTCCTGTCCTCCTATTCCTGTCAATGAATCCTGACAGTACTCAAGTGTGGGGGAAGAGAGTTGAGTCTGCCTCCTGTTTTTCGCTGGAGCATTCCGAATGACTTCTCTGAATGCTACCTAACGAGATTTTTGGTAGGCTTGATCAATACTAGAAGGTGTATGTGCCTACTGATTTCACTCCACCGAACGTGTTTGACGAGCTTCCTTCAATACTGATAGATGAGGCTACTGGCAGGATTGATGAGTGTAAGCAGGTGTATGTGCTTGTTTACCAATTTTCAACACATTGGGTTGGCATGCTTCATCGTATGTAGTCAGAAAAGCATGTGGACTAGCTGATGATTTATAAACTGGTGTATGTTTCTGTCTATATTATTGCGCCGGAATTGCCTGGCGGGATTGGCGTGATGCTGCCAGACAAGTCAGTTGGACAACTGAATTAAAACGGATGGGTGTGTGTGCCCGCTCATTGCTTGCCACCAAGATAGGTTGGTGGACTTCTCCAGAGATGGAAGAGATGAGAACCTGCTCACTGTTGAACGGATTTTGCCTCTGGAAATTCATCTTGCCTACTCGGGTTCAAGGAACCTGAGCTGAACCCCTGGAGTTGATACCCTCATCATGTTGAGGGCGCACTGCCGCACAAGTCTGGCAGCGATTGTTAATGGGAGCCCTAAGTAAGGACTCATGTCTCCTTGAATTAAGGCCTTGAGGGACCTTCTCATTCACCTCCTCAGAATATGGGAGTGAATGGTGAATGTGTTCAGGGGATAATGGCTCGAAACTGTTGGAGACGGTGGTTTGCACCACCTGCTTTTTATCGCTGGTCATCACTGTCCGAACGACCAGGTTGAATTATTGACTTGGAGGGCTTGTCAGGTAACCTCCAGAGTCAAAATAGTACTGTTTTGATGGTACTCCTTAACCAGCACATTTGATAACCAACGTTGAAGATGCTGAGTAGGTGATGTCATCCTCAGAGCGGATGATGATCCAGCAGGAGTAGCAGAAAATTCATTCACAGTAGAGGTTTTCATAGTAGATGTATTCACAGCAGAAGTATTCACAGTAGTGAACTTAAGAAAATACACTTTTTTAATGCATAAAATCTTGAAAAAGAGTGCCTATTTGATATAACAAACATAATAAAGATATGTTCAGCCGCTACATCTTTTTTATGAGCACATATGTTATTGACATTCTTGTTGGCCTTCTCATTGACTTTAAATATGGTCCTGACAAATAAGTAAAACATCACTTCAAATTGGTTAAGGACTCACGTCAGGTTCACCATTTTTTGTTTCCTCTGGAATTGGGGATGACCTCGTTGATTGAAGGTTCAAACATTCCAATCGGTTTCTAACAGGTTTGTTTGTAGAACCAGAAACATCCTATGATTCCATATCCATTTGGACCTACTTTCCAAAGGTAGACGCTCATTAGTTGAGGACTCATGAGGCTTAATAATTTTCATTGGTCGAGAGGATGGGAGGTTAGACTCATCACACCTCATTGAGGGGAATTATTGTCTAATCCGGGACACTCTTTATAGATTTAAGTTATGTTCATGAGTCCTTATTACATAAACATATATAAAATGAGCTTTCCTTTTGATCAGACAATCAATGATTGATATGTAGGAAATTTAGAGAATCTTTTATATGTATTTTAGGTTCATCATCGATAGAGAATCATCTTTGTTTGTTAGAGATTCTTAGACAATGGTATCCTTCAATATATAAAAGTCTCTTGGTCATTACAATGATCATACTGGTTTTAAAGCCACTCAGTGGGGCATGTGATGTTTTATTATCGTTTAGAAGGACATGGATAATTTTAGAGTTGGGATCGTACCCGCTGATGGGATACCTACGAATCCTTTTATTTGGAAAAGGAATCAGAACCCACGTAGTTCGAGTAAGGGAGTATGATTTTTATGCATGATTGATGGCTTAAAGAAAAATTCCATGATTACTTTTACACTCTAAGCTCACGTGAGTCATGCTCAGTGTGAGAAACAAGAGGTATTGGTGAAACTAGACAATTGTGACATGAAATATGCAATGATGTGGGGATTATGTATGTATGACTACCCAAACAGATTAAGATTAAGATTTACTTCAGGGATGAAATCTAGGAACATGGTCCATACAGGTATATGTGCTTTATGGAGATTTGGATACTCTAATCTTGGGGCTTACTCCTAAGGAAGATTCCCATGTTAGGAGGGGACTTATGATTGGGTTTTACTCATGATAATGAAGACCATATCAAAAAGTAAATTAATACCGGTTAAAAGAAATTAAGAGTGGGGCTTACTCCATAGAAGGAAGCCCAGGTTAAGGGACTTGAAAAATTAAGGGACTTGGGGCTTACTCTTAAAGAGGATGCCCAAATTAATGAGGACTTGGGGTTACTCCTAAGGAGGATGCCCAAATTATTGAGGACTTGGGGATTACTCTTAATGAGGATGCCCAAATTCGGACTGGGGCTTACTCCTAAAAGGAGGCCCATGAATAGGGTTCTCTCATCTTAAAGGATGAGGTTGAATGAACGAAATCTCTAACTTTAGTGACATAAAGATGTGTAAATCACTAGGATTTGAGAGATGTTCCACAGAATTCCTTTTAGATAAGGAATTCAATCAAGAAAACATGCCATAAATGGATTTGAAGAGTGTCTTGAAGGCTGAATATTGAATAGGAAAGGTGGAATGGCATAAGAGAGGTCAAATGGGCAGGAAGGGCACCCAAAAAATAGAAGGCTGCACAAGTCTTGGGGGGTCGCGCAAGTACTGCATGGGCACGCTAGTTTTGGTTGCGCAAGTATATTTGCGCGACACATATATACTTGGGTGATCCTTGACCAGTAGAGTAATACTTGAGAGATCCTTGACGAAATCCGTTAGAATAATCCCGAGGTACTTCCAGAAGACTGGCGCGCAAGTTTCAATGAGTAAGTAAGGAGGCGCGCAAGTGTGTCCATTTTCCTTAAGGGTAAAACACTTAGGCGCACAAGTGTTAGTGAATTCTAACACTTAGACCTTATTCCTATTGTTTAAACCTTCCATTCTAGGTAAATAATTACCTTAGAAGTGTTAGGAAGAATTGAAGAAGAGACTTGGGCGTTCAAAGCTTTGTATCTGAATTCTGGAAAAAATCCTCCTTGAAATGGGGGGCCCAAAGGGGTATTCATAGGTTGGAGAAGAATCTAGGCGATTTTCAAAGAGGGCGCGCAAGTCCCCTGCACGACCATTTTGACGGCGTGCAAGTATACTTGCGCGACCATTCTGGAACTTGCGTGACCTATGGGAAATGTTCTCCTTGTTCATCCCTTTCTCTTTTTTTGATGTTTATTCAAAGGATGAATCAATTTGGGTTAAAGGTATTTATCTTTTCAATTCATTAGACTCTGTGACGGAAATGAGTGTCAACAGACACATAACATAACATTAACGCATTTAACAAGAGGGTTTTCACATTAATCCATAACTAGACATTCCCCTTTCTCTACCACAATGTAAAAAAATGGAAATATCACTAACCTTAACCATCATACATATCGGTCATGCTTCTCACTGAGTAAAATCATTCTCATTTGAAGTTTCTCATTCAACACACATTTATTAATATTTTATTCATTTCCAATTCTTCAATTTTTCACATTAGGAACAACTTAATCTCAATTTCACATGAAATGAAAAAAAGTTCATGTTAAATTACTTAAGAAAACACTTTTTCTTATTTGTGCCTAAAATGATGCATGTTAGAACATAACACTGTGTTAGTAGAGTGATGTATACAAACTCACCTCTTGTTTCATACCGGTCCATGAGTCAAATATCATAAAATATAAAAAATATTATCACATAACACCCCATGTTCATCACCCAAGGTGAAATAATATTAAATAGTAACAACCAAAATCCATAAAAACAATCCCACCCAAGGTACTTGGGTTCTCCCCCATACATGGGTTAGCCACTCCCATGAACAAGATCATAACCAAATTCCAAATTTTCTATGTTTTATTTCTATATTTCCAAAATATTATTTCAATAGAAAAAGAAAATAAAAATGGGCTCTGATACCACTTTGTAGCATCCCATCATGGGGGAAAAACTCTAGTGCCCCGAGCTAGTTGGTCATGTGACCTGAGGCACACCTCCCCATATACTAGAGGCTTCTGAATAGCAACGGTGGTATAATATCAATCATGGGGAGACTATACGCTTATAATCCGAGTAATACGACATAATAAATAAATAAAAAATAATCAGAATGACTAACATTACAATAACCAGAACAATAAAAATATCACAAGATGACCAAAACAGGAAATACAATTTCACAATTAATAGTAGATATGGAATTACAATGTACGTATCCATTTTCAAAATGAAAACTAAAAATTATATACACTAACCACTCTCAAGAGGGTACTGAACTATATCAAGTTCCCTCATCCATGATCCATCACAACTCATCTATCTAACATAGGTCTCCTGCCCTTAACGAATCCTGAAATCATCAAATCTATTCGGGAATCGATCGGGAAGCCCGAGTGGTGTGTCATTACTTCTCAATAGGCCATCAAAAATGGAATCTTAAACAATAACCAATAAAAAATGTGTACATGGTTGTTTAAAGAAATAAATTCAGTTCATAAGTAAACATTTATCACATTATAAATTATTATTTATTTATCCACATAAACCACCAGGGTCCCAAGGACACCCGTATGCCAACACCTACTTCATCCCATGCCAGAGAATGAAAAATCCCCAATGGATATCATATACCTAAATTTTATAGTTACCATTCAACATTGGAATATCATATATGAATTCCATTATTACCATTCATTGTCACAATTTCACATATTAATGCCATTTTTACCTATCATTGTCTCAATATCACATATGAATTCCATTTTTACCATTCATTATCTCAATTTCACATATAAATTCCATTTTTACCATTCATTATCTCAATATCACATTTGAATTCCATTGTTACCATTCATTATCTCAATACAACATATGAATTCCATTATTACCATTCAATATCTCACTACCACATATGAATGCCATTGTTACCATTAATCATTTAAATATCATTAGATCAATTAATTCAATAATTAATTAATCATCTCACCTCTATTAATTAATTCAAGAATAAATTAATCTTATCAATTCAATTAATTAATTCAATAATTAAGTAATCTTCTCAACTTTATTAGTTAATTAAATAATTAATTAATCTTCTAAAATCTATTAATTAATTTAGAAAATAATTAATCTTCTAAACTCTTATCGACCAATTAATACTCATGACAATATCCAATAATTAATTTACCAATTAATTAAGTCTAATTCAATAATCCCAAAATAACAATAATTAATTCAATAAGTAATTTTTCCAAATCAAAATCTCAAAGTCTGATAATTAATTGAAATGATTAATTATTCAATATCCATAATCTAAATAACCCAAAATTAATTCCTTAAATAAATATTCTCAATACATAATTTAATATCACCATATTAATTCAAACAATTAATTATTGTATATCCACAATCTCAATGTCTCATAATTAATTCAACAATTAATTATTCTCAATGAAAAAATTAATATATCCATAATGAATTCAATAATTAATTATATCAATTCACAGTTAAACATTCAATAATCAATTCAACAATTAATTATCCCAATTTTTCAATTACATTATTCCTTCAAATCCCCAATTTCACAATCCCAAAATTAATTAATGCACCAAATTAATTAATTCAATGGAAGAACTCAATTTTTAATAATCCAATAGAAATTATATAATTACATACACATAATTGATATCAATACTATGGGATTATAAAAATAGGCCACCTACCTAAATTTTTTGACAAGAGATAACCCAACAAAAATTCCCAATTTCAATAGAACAGGGATGTGGAACATGATATGTATGTTAAAACTATGTTGAGATCTAATAAATCATGATCCCAAAAGTCTATATATAGAACCAAAAATCCAAGATCATTATCCAATAAAAAAAGGATAACATCCCTCCAAAATAATGGGATAAAAATGGGAGAGATATGGGAAACAAATCCGGAAAACCGAATACTCAAAGAGGAGCAGATGTGCTAACCAAACTTTAAATCACCAAGAATGGATGTTGTAGGGCCTTTTAATCCCTTATAGAGGCTTTTTAAATGACGGAAATAGATTATGGGTTGATCTAGTAATCTTGGGGGTATAATATGGGGGTCCGGAATTTTTTTTAAAACATTGTGGGATTAAAACCTCGTACTCATGGTTTCCTCCTTGGGGTGCATAGTTTTCCCTCACCATGTGCCTCTTCTAGGGGGTGCATGAATTATCCTTTTATGTAGAACTGTTTGACAAACTATACACCAACTATGTGAATCCTCTCTACCTAGGTTCACACAAATTTCAAGGATGGGGTGTACAGTTAGGGAAAACCTTGCGTCAACCGTTCAATACCCTTTTTCCTTTGAAAATTATAAATTTTCACCCAAACACATCCCATGTTACAACGAAACCAAAAAGTACTAAAAATTAGACAAAATTTTACATGTAAAAAAGCCCAATTCATCTCTCGAAATGGTCTATATCTTACATGTGGCCAGGATTGTTGGACACCTAATAGGTGTGTCTATCTATGTTTATATGAAAATAATTGAAAACTAGATTAATAGTGAAGAGTTGGCATAACCTATAATGTATAGAAATGGAAATAGGTGTGGGATACCTTGTGTGATTCATCCTAATACAGAATAATCGACCCATTAAGAATAAATATTTTAACAATTAGTGATAAAATTTATTGAACAATAATTATTAAGACTAATTATGAATTTTTTGTGTTTTGATGCATTTTATTTTTAAATTTTACTAGATAGGAGAATCCACCACATGAAATTAATATAAATATATCATACTATTCTTGATGATTAATGACATGATTTCTAGGGATAATACATTGTCTCAAGAGACATGACCCTAATGATTCATCCATGGTAGGATAATCATCCAAGTGATATAAAGGGTTAATTTTTCCCTTGTTATGTGCACATGGAAGGAAGTAACTAAATATAGCATGGGTAGTTCCCACAGAGCAATGTGATATGGTTACTTCCCCCATGGTGATGTTCACATTACATTATTTAGCAACTCTAGCATGGGTAATTCACATGGAGCCTTTTGAGATAGTTACTTTCACCTTGGTGATGTGCACACGGGAAGATGTAAGAGACTCCAGTATGGGTAATTCACATGGAGTCTAGTTGAAATGTTACATGATGCATGATATTTTGATTCATCCTATGTAAGAGAATCCTCCATATCCTTGGCTATGTGTCTTGATGCAAGAGGATCCAAAACTAGAAAGAGTTATCTGACATGGAGACTAAGTAGGTTTGGACTGAACCCATGTTTCAACCCAAGGGTCTAGGGTTGGCAGGCTTTATTTTATGTTTCTTATTATGTGATTAATTAATACCCTTGTTGTCACTTCATTTCATACACTGTATATTCAGACTGGATTTTTTTGACGATCGGGGCATTGGCCAACAATGTTATACTCGCATTGTATTTGGTCTACCATTTGGTACCCATGAATATTTCATTTATACATGTCAATATAAGCGAAATAGGCCATGTGTTGATTGATTTCATGATGGGTGGTTTGGATATTGGAGATGTGGATGGCATGGGGTTAGAGACTAGTGATTTATACTCTCTATTATCTAGTGTGGTAGAATTTTTCTTATATGACTTCATAATGTAATTTAGTTACATTTAACCTGTCATTTCTTGGTATTATATTTTATTGATTTTAATTTTATCCCTTTTATTTTACTATGGTTTCATGTGTAAAAATTTATATGTTTTTTTGCGGTTATTGTAAATATTTTTCCAAAGGTTATATTATACCAACAATCCTCTTTACACTCTCACTACAAGTCAGTTGCCTTTGGGGTATAGGAATGTTTTCCAAAGGTCATATAACTGGCCCATCTCAGTCACGTGATGGGGTACCGGGTTAGGGAAGTTAATCAATGAGTGGTATTAAACTAATTCCAGATCAATATCACCCTAATAAAGTTATTATTCACTATAATCATCCAAAATATAGTGGCCTCACCCACCTCATGTGAATATATTACTCACTTCCATGATCAAGACTAAATAGCATCAAAAGGTACCATATTTATTAAAGCATGTGAATGATAATTGTACAATAAATAAACCAAGTCTATATGATCATCAAAATATCTACTGGGGTTTAGGATGTATGTGTAAATCATATCGTCTAAGATATGGATCTTCTTCTTCGACTATCCATGGCTCTATAGATGATACCCCATACTCAGTTTTAATTGATATCATAAAGCCTTTTGGAAGGATTATTACAAACATGAAGTATAATGTGTGTCCCTATCTAATACAATAATGAATATAACTCTATATAGTTATACAATTCCACATACATAAAACTTGTAGAACTAATTTATAGAGTGAGTCTCATAGATCCGTAATAAGTTTTCCACATTTTTTAGCCAATCAATTATCACAAAAAAAACATCTCGGCCTTTATGGGTCCTAGTAGCCCCCATCACGATGTCCATCATCAGCTCATATGACTTGCATAGTGGTATGAGTAGTGGCCTAATTAATCCACCTAGTAACTTATTCTCCATATTTATCATTTGAAAGGACATAAAATGATATATGAATCTTTCACTATCTCTTTTCGTCAAATACACTAAAATTTCTACATGATAACTCAATTTATATTCATAAAATATAAGTTTAATGAATTCATAATAAATTGATAGTCATTAATAAACTCTTCCCCCATGGAAGTAGGAACCATATCTCCCTCAGGAGCATGGGTCGTGTTTTTACTATTCAACTATCATCCCAGAACTTGGTCACTTATTTCCAACCATTCATATATCACTAAGAGCTCAGTATATAACTCATGTATGGTTCTTACAAGGACCACAATCATCAATTTTAAAAAAAATGGAGGAAATTTTATCACCCACAGTCATCATATACATAAAAAATTCAAGAAACAAGCTTATCAACTTCCATTATTCCTCTTATGGACACTCTCTGAGCTCCCACATATTCCTTCTTAGAGCATAAATGAATAAATTATCAGCCACCAAATAATAATACATCTTAAGATAAAAATCTAGAAGGTACTCTACATAAAACCTATATTAATGTTTAAATTCCCACTGATAGAAGATATATCCTAATATTTTATTCTATGTGTAAACTACAAACATTACACTAAAGAGGTAATATCTCCATCACTTAATGGCATTGACCACAACTGATAACTCTAATTCATGAATGGGGTAGTTCTTCTTGTGGGGTCACAACTAATGTGACCCATAAGACGGTTCTTGATAATTCTGCATTAGCACAACTCCCAACCTAGTAACTAAGGCATCATAGTAGACTGAATATCCAATCATAGGACTTGGAAAAGTCAGAATCTGAGATAATTTCAAAATTATATTTATCTTTAAGAAGGACCTTCCACACTAGGCTATCTAAAAAAATTCACTCTTATGTTTCTAATATATATCATAGGTGTTTCCAAGTGAGATAATTCAGTATGAACCATTTATAATTCCCAAATAAACAAAGGAATATCTTTATTTTAAACAAATTTCTAGGACATGCTGAAGACATCACAACCACTAGTTTCTCTAGGTCTACAAAAGTTTTCTTATTTTTTCACTTTCCTTTGAAAACATATCTCTTATATATAGAAGAGAATCTTTAAGATCTTATCATAGAGGTACTTTTCATTAAGTGTATTACACACTCTCTCAAATTTTCTAGTGTAAATCTATAATTCCAATGAATATATGAGGATGTAATAAAGATGAAAACCCATGAAATAATTGAGATATGGATCAAATATATTATCCATGTGATCCATGAACACTGCTAGATAATTTATCTACCCTAATGTTATGGCAAGATAATTATATATTCTCTATCTACTTCTAACCGCTATCCTTATAATATTCTCCACTATTACCTGAAGATGGTGGTATCCAGATCATATGTCAATCATGGAGAAACACCAGGCTCCCGACAAATAATAAAATAAGTAATAAATCCATAATAATTGGTATATATTTTTTTATGGTCACTTACTTCATCCTCCTATAGTCCACACACAAATGAAGACTGTTGTCCACCTTCTTTTTTAATGACATTGGGGAACCCTAGAGAAATGTGATCAGTCTGATGACACCCTTCACCTCAAAATCCTAATGATGTAACTTGAGATCCATAAACATATTTGGTTATATATGATATATAGTAATTGATTTAATTTGTAATTTTTAACGTGTTTTATCACAATATCAATTCATCTACTCGGAGGGATACTCAAGAAGTCATCTTCAAAAACATCTTGACAGTTATCCACCATTAGATGATGAAAAGTGGAGGCGACTTATAGATCTAATCCATGAACAAGGAATAATTATTGTGTGGTAAAATATCTAATATAGATAAGTATTGTTCCTACTTTGGATAATCTAACATCCCATTTACCGATCATCACAAACATCTACCCCTTCAGTATAAGAGAGTACAAACTTCTCTAATAGTAGTTTATGTTCACCTGATAGAAAGTCATCTAGTTCATAAAGAAGATCACATCAAATCTAGACATCACTAAATTCATAAATTCCAATAAATATCTATATAAAAAAAACCAATTTACATTACAATTATCTCTAGATACTTTTCACTTTCTTCCCCAAGGGTTTATCAAGATTGAGAAACTCATAAGATTACGTGACCAAAGAATTATGTCTAATGAAAACATGAGAAGATATAAATGAATGGAAAGATCTCATATCAGAAAAGGAGAAGAAAACATAGAGTAAATCATGACTATTCATCTCATAGTTTATGTTCCCTCTCCACTATCAGTTGTAGCTTTGTCAACTACATACATCCTTCCCAATTTTGAACCAAGAACATTCCCTTATAGCATGTACCTCTCCTGGCTCACTGAGGTACATGGAGTCCAAATATATGTTTAAGGACCATTAACCACACCCCTACATTTCCTCTTGGAGTCATAATGCTTCAATTTAAAATTATAATGTTCTATATGAACCAAATTGGAACACCAATGATACTCCCTTGATATATTTCTACAAGATCCACTAAAGTTCACATTTTACCTCTAGTTGTAGAATCTTTTATAATTTTCTTCACTAAAGGAAAATAATGATCCATGCTTTTAACCACTAGTATATTTTTGTCTTGGTTGATCTCTTCATTCTAACTCTTACAACCATTATAGAGTCCCCCAATAAATGGAGAACCCACTCACCAGACCCATTAATAATGATCAGATTCTTACAGCTTTCTCCACCTCACCACCCTTCATTATCAAAAATTATTTGTGTAATACTTATGAATATATATTTCATTCAAAAATATTTACCCAACATCTTATCTCTAGATGAAGGTTAATCTCAAATTTTTGAGCCTTATTTGCGTCATTCCTAGCTAAGACGGTAGAAATGTAAAGAAACTATATGAAACGATATAAATAGGTAGGCACTAATATCAACCCCCTTCTAAAGCTACCAAAACATATAAGAAAAGTCCATATTCAGAGTATATGGAAATAAATACCTAAAGAATATGTTTTTCAAAGACACCAATGTATGACCATATTTCATCCCCACCCAGTTCAGAACAGTACCAAAATCTTAGAGGGTGCCTGATGTTTGAAAGCAACTAGATTTACTTATAGATTATCCATTCTCTTTAACTTGTTGAACATACCCTAAATGATTTCAATCAAGTGATCAAAATCATAAGGACCCCTAATACTTTATAAAGTTGGTGGATAGTAAAGTAGAAAGTCCCATCGGTAATCAACTGATGTCCCATGTGACCCACAACCTTAAGATAACACAAACTAAAAGACTTTGGGCTACAATGGTTCTTTTTTTCAGAACCACTAGAGAGATTGAAAGAGAATGCTCATGTGTATCCCCTTGAAATATTATTGGTGGGGAATGATAATCCTCCATAATGATAGATTTATGGTTTTCATTACTAGGATGTCCCATAAAATGTATATGAGGTGACATTATCTAAAAAAAGAACATATAATAGTTTACACATTTTACAGAAGATAAAAACCAAAATAGTTTATAGTCATGCACAAGAGTTTTTATATAGGATATCTATGCTAGGAGGATGGCCAAAATGATGAGGAATAACCCTCTTATAACAACAAAAATATCATGTGTATCTTTTTATATCTATATGTTAGTCACAATCATATTGATATAACAAAAAAAATGCTCTAGTTCAAATAATCTAAATTACAAAACAATATATCACATTATAATTAATTATCTATCAAAAAATGTAATTAAATCAACTTCATTGATTAGAAAAAAAAGACTCATATATGACATGTCATCTTACATTACATGGAGGATGCATGAATTCATCCAAATCCCAGAGAGAGTAACAACACAGAATACTTAGGATCAACATAAAACCCTAAATCCAAAATTATAATAGTAGTCCCATCCTTGAAAGCATGACAGTTCATCACATATGACGTGGAAAAAAACATATAGGACCCCCATGCCTATGTTCCACATAGCCTAACTCTTTTGTACCACACTCCAAACACTCTAAAAAAGAAAATAAAATAAAAACTCCCACTTAAACTCATTGTACCTCCTGGACCCATATCACATGATGCTGAATAGAGTACCATTAAAATTCATACACTTATCCCTATATTCAAGAGGTTTCTGACATGCAGTGAGATTCCAAAAAGTGAAATAGATAGAGTATACACACAGTATAAGAAAATTTATATCAGAATCATAATTATAAAGGAATGATAACAAATAATGGTATAATTGATGTGAATAATAATAATTATATAACATATGTCATGTAATTTATCTCATGTATTACACAGTAATAAACCAATGATCCCTAATGTGGCATGTAAAACTAGGGTATTGGCATGAAATTGGAAAATAAATAAATCCTCTTTTACATAATCCTAGAGTCTATCTAGATACTACTTTCAAACCCATGCACCATATATGTATCTCCCTGTTACAAGTATATTACCCATCTTATATCCCTAGTCATGAATTTTTCACACACATCGAGATGCTAGTCATGTGTGTTAGTATAAACCCAATAGGTCTCCACCAATGCATCCTTAAAATAAGTGTGATTTCATTGGAGGTGTATTTCATGAAAATAGGTAAATGTGTAATAAAATGGAAAACAAAAGTACAGGGTGATCGGTTTATGACCAGGATATCACAAACCCCAACCATATATATTTTTTCTCTATGATGGAAGGGTTTTCATAATTATAGAGACGTGAATTAGATAATAAAAGATGTCACATATAGCTCAGATCACTAGGCTTTCATCTATTGTATTTGTTCTAGTAAAAGGAATAATTCCACACATTATTTCAAGGGTATTCTATGCTCCACCTTTAATTAGTAGTCACTTGACTCACCCAACCATCTGTGGTCTCATGGATGTCCTATTCACATTATGTTACATCCACTAGGCACATTGATGCCATATGTCTAGCTTTGACTCATTCTATTGGAACAAATTATATCTCACCCTAACTCAAACAATCTACTTAGTGATCATCACACCACACCCAAACTTGTGTCGTCATCTTGGGGTGCACCATGTTCTGAATCATGGATATCTTCCTCTATTCATGTCAAATCACTAGCATCTAGAATAATCAATAATAAAAAATACTTATAAATCAAAAAAATAATTATCAACTGAAGTTTCTCAGGAAAACCCACACAACCAAATGCACATCAGATAAGAATTTTTTTCCATACAATACACATCCACACAATATTAAATCATAACATAAACTTTATACAATGTCCCCAAATGATAAGGACTTTAAAACTCATCTACATTTATGTGAAACAATGGTAGCCACCAAGAGACATCGCCCAAATAAATACAACTATGAAGTATTCCTAGTACTATTCCAAATACATTACCAATGGGATTTTAGAACAAGATTAAATAATAAGTTTATGAAAATTTATTGAATTAAATTATGATTACAAAAATCGATTCATAATTATTTCTAAATCTAGATCCAATCAAGAGAGATAAGATGATTTCTAATAGATCTGAACATTGATCCTCTGACAATCTATGAGATCTCCACTTGATAATAAAGGAATCAGTAGATCAAACCATAACAACTATAATATATTATTGATCACAATATAAAGAGAAAATATTTAGTGGGATAAATAATAATATAGTATAACAACCACACCTTGAATCATAATATCCTAATTCCTCTAGAAATAATGTAATTGGATTTTTGGGGATGTATTCATAAAACAAGACCACCAGAGGTACCAGATTCAAGATCCCTAGGCATCAGATGAAGAATGGGGATTTTCATTGAGGTTTTAGGTTCAAAAACAAATTTTATTATTAATTAATAATCTACACAAGGTTTGGTAGCACAGTTTACCAAACCATTTTACAACTATGCAAGTCTTATTACCTCTTCTCAGTAGCCACACGGTTTAAATGTATGGTTTTGTAAACCATGTTCCAACAATGAATTATTCCACCATCCCAAGATACATGGTTTTCTTAATAGATTAACACTATTAGATTAAACCATATGCTAACCATGATCCACCCATAGATATTATGAAACATACCACATGGTTTCTTGGGGAGAACCGAATGATTTCCCCTAACTTTGCACTACTATACACCCATATAATTCCCTTAAAACCCTCTAGTGAAATCTTAATCTCATGAATACTTCCCCCTAGGAAAATAATACGCCCAACAAATCAAAATAGGATTGAAATTATGGTGTAAGGAACATAAAAAGTAAGGTCTGTAACACATTTAATTATTCCCCACCATAAAATTCCAATTGAAAATTCATTAGAAGTTGTCTAATTTTCAAAAACATGAATTAACATATCCATCTACTCTATAATTATAGTAAAAACCTTCCCATTCATCATAAAACATAAATATCCCTATTTATCTCATAAAATATATAATATATGATATGTTATACTATCTGAAATTCCAAATGTAATTACTATTAAAAACTAAAGCTAATTAAAACAATCTTTAAAACACCAGTTATTTATTTAAAAACATGAAAAATCATGTTACACCTTAAAAAAACACATTATTTTCCTCCAAATATCCATAGATAATCTTGATTTTATATCAAAATGTTGAAATTTTTGTCACAATCACTTGAATGAATGATCAAAATGGATTGGGGGTGAATCAATGTTGACAACTTTTCCTTCTTCAATCACAGTCTCTCTCATTCCCATTAGACAAAAATAATCAATCTCGCTCATTGTATAATGATAAATGGTGAGAAAAAAATGTTTAACAAGGTTAATTACTAATTAGGGTTACAATATCCCTGATGTATGGTCATTTTTATCCCACACACACATGAATAAAATCTTATTATCAAAATAAACCATGGGAAATAGAATATCCTTAAAACCTAAACCTTGCTAGAACTGACCTAATTTTTCACAAACAAATAGTATATAATAAATGAACACTAAAAATCAAATTTCTGAATGATTTGTAATCTTTTGGATATATTGAATCTTATCTTCTTCTTTTGATTTATATTAATTATCTCATGATTTCACATGATAATCTTCCTAATAAATTTTCTAATGTACTAAAATCAATAAGGTTTTTACCTCAATTTTTTGTCTATGTTATTCTCATTCTCAAACATTTCATTAGAGACTTTGAAATATCATCTAGTATGAATTTTATAGGTTTAACCCAATTAATGGATATAAAAATCCAATTATATTCCAGAAAAATTACATAGTCACTTTCCAACTCTTCCCACCATGAAATACCATAGAATCTAGAGACCACTTTAAAAACTACCTCATTATCGTGTGACTACGGTAATGACATGTAATTATTTCAATGGAATTTATATTCATATAATTATTTCATAAAACACATAAATAACATAGATAACCCAATAAAAAATTATTCTCATAAATGTAGAATGATACATTACTCGTCAAATAAACCAATACTAATTCCTAATATAATGGGGGATAATAAATATACAATAAGATAACAAGAATGGGAAAAATTAGATTATATCGATCCCCTAGAATAACCACAATGATGAAAAAATCTATATAAATTTAATATAGTAATAATAAGAAAATAATAATTTTGAATATTAAAGTATATTACTTGAAGAAAACAATTGAATAATTAATGAAATAAGAGGTATTGATAGAAATTAACAAACCTATGTCTTTGTAATAGTACCATGACTGTTCGAATAATAATCATAAAAATATGAACAGTAATTTGGGTACTAGAATTGTATCATCACCTATGAATTTATAAATAAAATTTATCTTTCTTATACATGAAAATATGATATAATTATATCATGGTATAAGTAAATAATTTTTTTTAAAAATAAACGATTAGGTCTTGGTATTTTTGTAAAATAGAAATGTTTTTAAAAAAATTATAACTAATATAATTATTTAAAAAAATATTTTCATAAAATATATTGTTAAGTTAATTATAGTTTGTATTTAAATTATAATATAATTTAATGATGTATTAATTAATTTTTTAATGGGTCAAAATATTAATTATAATATTTAAATCAGTATTTTTTGTATAAATGATGATTTTATTTAAAAATTAAATTTCTGAAATTCAAAAACAGAATTCCATAAAATGGATTCCATTTTTTAAATCTAAACACAAAGAAATGGTTAGGGTAAATTTTTTGGATTTTTCTCAAATAATTAAATTTTTGTGAATAGTGAAATACAATAACTTACGATATTTAAAAATTACATGAATGTTTGAGTAATAAATGATTAATTGAGTATGAAAGAACTCATTGAATAAATAAATCTTGAGAAATATAGGGTATTTATTCATAGGAATCAAAACTATTTATTGTCTTGAGCCAAAATAACAAAATAATCAAAAACACCCCTCTCCTCCCCTTATAAATACCACCCCTCACCACCCTTTCTCCTCACACCTATTAAGCCTTGTAGATTTTTAGTATTCTGCCTAATTTCCTTCCCAAGCCTCTTACCCATTTCCAAGATATTCATATCTCAACAATATCCCAAACCCAAGTTCCTTAAGGAGGTTTTCAAGGAGACAACATTGAAGAGGATAAATCCTCCTTTCTCTTTTAATTTATTTCAGTTTTCTACTTTATCCTCACCAACATATCCAAAGTATCAAGATAACTATAGTATAATATATATATATATGAGAATATTATTATTTTAATGGAATATTAATCATCAAATTCCATCTCTTTTCCTTTTATTCAAAAAATGAAAATTTCATTCCTGATTTGTCTATTCACCGCCTTTATGGACTACAAGTTTTCAGTTTTCATTACCACCTTCACGGCTGGTGATAAAAAAATTATTATGGTTGCAAAAATTTAATATGTATGTAATAACTTATTTTATGTTCTGAAACCAATATATAATCATAATATTAAATAATGCGACACTAGTTCAGGATGGTCTTAAAAATCACCAAAAAAACTAAACATCTTTCATTTACATTTAATCAAATGAATCATAATCTTATCAGAAAATAACGATATATGGATAATTTTAAAGAAATTTATATTCATTAATAAAATATAATTTTACTTCTGGACGATTATTACCATTTGATAAGAACATAAATAATTATATAAAAGTAATCCAACCATGAAACCATGAAAAAGAACGCTCTCAGAACAAGAAAATTAAACTTTATCACTCATCAAAATGGCCATAAAAGAACATAATAAAATTAGAATAAATCAAATTAAAGCAGAAGAGGTTCTTAATTAAGTTATTATTGAATCTCTTTTGATTATTCAGGACATTAAGTGAGAGTGTAGAACACAATCATACATAAGGCAAGGGACCTCTCTGAACATCTATTTTCCACTGCGTTACATTTTCTCTCCCTTTACCTCAATGTATTTATTCATTATTTTTATATAATTCTTATTGATTTTATGAATTTATTCCAAAAAATTGTATCTAGTTAACTTTATCCTTATCTGATGGTGAAATAAATGTTCTAAAAGGTTCTCCTCTGAATTCCTCCCGATATGAAATCCCAATTATAAGGAACTTTCCTACTTTTAATAATTTTCATGTACAATTCACATTCTGTTTTAAGAAAACATTATTTTTATAAAGTCACTCATTTTATAAAGAAAAACTATTTCACACCATTTATGGTTTTATAGAAACAATTTTTCCTTTGTCCTCTTTAGAGACTCTATAATATTTTCCCTTAAACCACACTAAAGTGGCTCGTTTCTAATGTTTTATTAATCACCCTTTTTTTCATATATTCACTTCAATTGGAAATCATTATTCATGATATATTTTTATTTTTATTTTATTATTTTCTAAAAATGAGTTAATCCTTTCTTTTATGGATACCATTATGATTAACCCTTCGGTTACGCCTTATGACATGATTATGATGCTTATTTTATTTCATGGGTAACCCTTATGTTTATTGATTATTGTAGCTGCCGAAAAGTGCTTCAGTGTTGGAGAAAGTTCCGAAGAAAAAAACTAAAGTCATATTTAGATCCAGAGGCCCGGTCCAGAGGACACAGAGGTGTTGCGTGGAAAAAGGGTAAAGACTGCGAAAAAAATCTCTCCTATACAGAAAGTACCGGGATTCACCAAGTGTCAAGGCGCTGGCGCAAAATAATTTCATGCCTGTGCCCCATGTGGTTGATCTTTTGCGATGCCGCCTCCATCGTGCAATAATTTTGCGCAGCCCTGAATTCCGCACTTCCAGATGCCTATAAATAGAAAGAAACCCCAACCTTTTCAGGGCTGAAGAATTCAAACCGCCTCTCATGCGCGTAATTGTAATTCCATGCGCGTGCAATATGGCCTTCAGGTATGGTTCTTTTTTGCGCCATGTTGCCTTGGGATCTGCCTTTGCGCAAGATCCCCATGGCTTAGACTAAATTCCAAAACCTTTGGGGTCTGCAACTTGCACGCAACCCCTTCCGGGGTGTGCAATCCGGTTAAGCCACGCACAATCCTTCCTTTGTGTGCACACCCATTCCTTTGTGCGCAATCCTTTCTCTTGCGTGCAATTCCTCCCGACCATGTGCAATACTTCAGCCCCACTATTTCGCGCAAGCAACACTGATTTCATGCCAACTCAGGTGGCACTGAGCCCCTTTATTCCATGCAAACCCAAGAGTTGCACGAAATCCCCCGGGGCCCTTCGCCTCGGTACTCCCCGGGCACACCCCCTTGTGCGAGCGCCCGATTCCCTTCTTTCAGGTGCCATTCGCAGGTGTCTTGTGCACCTCGAGCATCCGCATCATACATGGTTTTCCCCATATGACCTTCTAGGCTTTTACGAATTAATTGCAACATCCCTTGGACAATACTCCATGTTGCGTTGCTTCGCCTTATGCTTCTTCTCATAGGCACCCTAACGACTGTTGCTTCTTCGCATAGCCATGATAATGTGGACCCCTCGATGGTTGTCCCTGCGACACCCTCTCAGTAGGGACTTTCTGACGCCATCCATTCCACAAGGGGCAGAGGGAACTGGTTATGTAAGTCCTAGGGGTGCGGGGCCAGCCCACCTCATCTAAGATGCAGGACATTAAACTGCCAAGAATCTCATCCTCAACACATGATGTTAAACTGTGACCTAACCCCATGCCTCGCGCACAGGGTACCCCCACCATGGACATTCTCCACGCCCACTTGTCTCCACGGGGATTGGATCACCCCTAACAGGGGATGATATCCTCTTTAATGGAGTGGTGTTTTTCCGTGGGGACGGGCATCCACCATGGTGTAAGCCCCTAGCTTTCCTTTTAGAAGGCAACAACCCTGCTCCTCCTCACTTCCTCAGTGCCAAGGCCAGCGGAGGGTGTGATAGAGAATGTGGCCCCTCCTCTCTTCCTGGGTGCCAAATCCATCTCCCGCTGTGCTTTATCACCACCCGGGCCTCCATTCTGGAGTAAGTCTTCGCACCATGGGCCAATCAACGTGTAAGCCCCTATTCACTTCCCACAGATGCACCCTTCGTGACGTGATCATCAGGTCTCTGCTGCCTCTTATTTCTCACACTGAGTATGACTCTTGTAAGCTTAGAGTGTGCACAAACCAAGACACACCATGGGATGTCTCAGAGCGTAAGCCCCAAACCAACCCGAACTATGGGGACTTTGATCCGTGCTAAGGCATGGTACGTAGGAAGCCTTCACGAGGTTCAAGCCCCACCACCTTAGGCCGTATTAGAGTGTAAGCCCCGACCATCAAGTACTACGGGGACTTTGATCTATGCTAAGGCATGGTACGTAGGAATCCTCCACGAGGTTCAATCCCATCTCTCATGGGTCATTTCGACCCCATTCACATCGGTTCACTAAACACCTTGGTCCGTCTAAGAGTGTAAGCCCCAACCATCCCGAACTACGGGGACTTTGATCCATGGTAAGGAATGTTATGTAGGAAGCCTTCATGAGGTTCAAGCCCCAAAATCCATTGGCCCCGACCGTCTCCATGTCAGTGTGCCAAGTCCCATTTCCACCTTAGGCCACCTCAGTGTGTAAGCACAAATCCACCTGGACCCGAGGTCCATCTTCACGTTGGTTCACAGACTCCAACATCGAGTTGCCTTAGAGCATAAGCCCCTATTACCCCCGTCCCGTATGACGTTAAAATGCATTCCATCCTGAAGTACATGGACTTTGATTCCTGTTAAGGAATGGTACGTAGGAAGCCTCTCGGAGGTTCAATCCTACCACCCAGTCATTCTGACTCCATTCACGTCAGTTCACCGACTCCATCTTTGGGCCACCTCAGAGCGTAATCCCCAAATGCCCCCATCACACATGATTTCAAACTATATTATATCCTGAACTACAGGTACTTTGATTGGTGCTAAGGAATGGTACATAGTAAGCCTCCATGAGGTTCAATCCCACCACCCAGTCGTTCTAACTCCATTCATGTCAGTTCGCCAACACCACAGGCCGCATAAGAGTTTAAGCCCCCACACTCATCCCACATGATGTTAAACTATATCCGCCTCCTGAACTATGAAGAATTTGATTCCTCGCCATGGGGATACGTATGAGGCCTCCATGAGGCTCAAGCCCATCACTCATGTCTCATCCTAATCTCTCCCTCAAGCCCACATGTATCGAGAAGATCATGGCCTAACCCAGAGGTTCCACTTCCTCTGGGTCTCATCCACGCATTCATCCTCATAGGTCACCCCTTCAGATTTCCCACCGTCTCATCGAACTATGCATACGTTGATTCCCTGCCATGGGGATACGTAGGAAGTCTCTTCGAGACCCAAGCCCAAATCCATCATTCATCCGGATTGTTACCCAGGCCACCACATCCTGGTGAGATCATGCCATCTCACTCCCATCCACAGCATTCGAGATGCCACTCAAGGGCTGGCCCCAACATCGATGTTCCCTCCAGGGGGTTCTTTAATCTGATCCACTCCATCTAGGGTTTTGATCAGTCTGATCCATCTTCGATGGACATAAAACTTGCAGCATACCTGTGTTAAACATGGTAATCTAAGGAAAACCTCAGATACATGCCTATGGCATACAATTCCCCGCATTCGATGTGGGATGCCTCAGGGTAAAAATTATACTTTTGAGAAATATATACATTATTATATTAAAATAATATTTTTATCAATAATACTATTAAAAAAATTATTATAAATTTTGATTATATCAATTTATTATCTATAAATTATTAAAAAA
The DNA here is from genome assembly GCA_963277665.1 of Viscum album. NCBI lineage: Eukaryota > Viridiplantae > Streptophyta > Magnoliopsida > Santalales > Viscaceae > Viscum > Viscum album. The sequence continues at coordinate 2,122,491,835 of OY728123.1, read as the reverse complement.
TCAGTTTAATAAGAGTTATATTTTTATAGAATAAAACAGAAAGTGTATTTTTTTAATTAAAGAATTTATTTTAAGGAATTAATTAATATTTAAAATAATTATTATTTTAATAAAATATTATTTTCAAATTACTTTTATTAATAATAAATGATTATATAATTTTTATGAAGTCAAATGAACTTTTTCTGAAGGTTCGAATTTTTTTTTTGTCAAAACCCATGAATTTTCAATAAATATCGGTTGTCATTTTGAAAGTGAAAATTCACAGATTTAAATAATTATTTAGATAAAATAAATATTATTTTTGTAATAATGATGTTTAAATTATATAACATTGAATTTTTTATAATTTTTTGAGACAGTCAAAATGTTTGGGTAAAAATTCAATACCCTATAAATAAAATATGTGTTTTACGACATCATAATGACCCCAAAAGAGGTAATTATTAATATAATAAATATTTTAGGCCCAATAACTATTTTCCCATTTTATTGATGTGATTTTAGGTTTGTTTTATTTATTTTATAAAGCATTAGTGAATCCTCCAAGACATATACAATATTTTATGATTTTAAAATCATTTCCTTGAAAGTGTGACTTACCTCCACATAATCAAGGAAAATATTTTAATATATTCTCCCATTTGAATCATAAATTGTTTTTCCACTCTAAATTTTCAAAAATCATGGGAAAAAAGTAGGTAATGTTTGTGGGTTTTGAATATTTAATTATATAGATTCCAAAACCTATGTTTGTGAAATATTAACAAATTCACCTCTCATTTCTTATATTAACCCACCCAACTCCAACCTCTCTTCGCTAAAAAAAATTTGAGTGCATCCCTACTCTACTATCTCCTCTATATAATCCATTTAAGGCATCCCAATCTCTGAATAAGATCCCCTTCAAGATTTTGAAGTCACACACTCAAGTAAGGGATCCTCACTTTCTTTTTTTTTCATTTTTGTCTATGATTCCTTATATTGTTATACCATTTTATTTTCAATAAAAAAAATGGTGTATGTTTAAAAACTCGCCTATACTGACCTATTTATTTTTTAATGATATGTTATCCATTTATTCCTCATTAATACCTTCCATGTACACTAGTTACCATGCTGAAATTTTGTAAGCGTTATTCCATTTCTCTTCTTTCTTCGATTCATTATTATGTTACGCTATCTATTTACAAATAAATTGTATTGGGAAATGTATCTATATGAAGCTATTAATTTCTATTTAATTTATATATTATTAGTGTCCCCTTTATCTCTCATTAACCATTTTTGTTAATTTTTTATGATGTCGTTATGCTGCCAAAATTTTACAGTGATTTGCAATGCCAAAATCATTGTGTATTGAATACCATGTCGATTTATCTACCAAGGGTATTAAATTTTATGCACATATAATTATTGATTATAGACTTCCATGTATTTATTTTATATTCCTTTATCAGGGAATAAATTATGTTGTTGAATGAATCCAAGTTTTATGATTTATGTGGCACACTTAAGGATGAGATTGAAATGATTGTGAAGGGTGCACCCTGATAGAACTCCAATGCATTGGGTTGTGTTTAGTATCATGATATTACATTTAAAATTAGTTTTTACTCATGATAATTGATGATAAAATATTTTTTACTCATTATAATCCATGTTCAATGATCATTGGCTCGTGATAATATCATGTTTTATGATGTTTCCACATTTTCATGTTATGATAATCATGCTTTATCATGCCTTTATGTTCATGTTTCTATTACGCTCTATTGATATATCTAATACCTAAAATTTATTTTATTCTAAAATTAATACCTTTCTACCCCCTTACTGGATTTATATATCACCCCTTTCTTGTATACATCCTCAGGTTATCCCATGTAGTGTTAAGTATGAAGGAATGTTGTGGTCATGTGAGAGAAGCTTTCAATAATGATATTGTATTTCATGTTTTAAGTTGTTATATAATATTTATAATTTCCCAATACATAGACCTCTCAATCCAGAGATATGTATTAAGTGGATTTTTATGTCATAAAGCATGTTAAATTTGTAATAAAGTTAAGGGTTATTATAGTTGGTATACGGGGATTGGTTTAGTTATTTTTTGGAATAGGGTTATAAAACAATAGGGAATGACTTAAGGGTACGACTATGTATGATAAATCAATCCTCAATTTTTTCTGATCATAGAGAAAATCGTTTATCTTTAAAATCCACCTTTTATGGATATGAACAAGTAGCGGTGGCTCCTGTACAGATGTATCTAGGGTAAAAAACTTACAACACCGCTTTGAGCTAGACTCAAACAGGAAATGGTGCATAAAAAAGGGCCTTGTTGCACTCTTAGTTTGACACTCCCATGGGATATGATATGGTAAATTCATAAGTTTAGTATTAACTATTATTAAGGGAGCTAAAAAATCTCATAATAATATATATTAGGAGATATATTATAAGTAACATAGATTGAATCCTAAAACTTTATATTTTAAAGTGATATATGTAATTTATAAGTTATCCATTTTTGTCATTGGATTCCCCTTTATGTTTTCAATAATTTAAAGTACTCATCCCTTTCTATATTAGATAAGGTAGAACAAGAATAAAAAAGTGAAAGGTAGGGTTATCATTAATAGTTATATGCATTATTTCATATCTCGAAAGTTTAGTAGAACAATCTATACACCACCAAAAATCATTGAAGTAGAGATGTCAGTGAGAATGTAAAATGGAAAAATTATTGCATCCCATGAATATAAGTCCCCCCGTATCATAATTGTTTGATTAAACATCCTGGAAAATCTTGTCATACACCCTCTTGTATAATTTGATGCAATTATTGGCACTGATTTTCATTCCCTATATAGAGCCAACATAAATTTTGGTGAGTGTTAAATAACTCTCTATATAGAAAATAGACCCCCCGATTCTATAAAAGTGCATGGAGGAGGATGAATATTCTTTCTCACCATCATATCAGCCATGGATATTAATTCTTTATGAACATGTGTATCTTTCTCAGATGATTGATTTTAAGGAAAGATCCATCCTCAAAGACATTCATATTGTGGGGGAATTCACGGATGTGTTTCCCAAGGAATTTCATGGGTTTAATCCTAGAAGAGATGTTGAATTCTTGATTGATCTCTTACCCAGGTAATTTACAATATTCAATAATCCATATAGAATGGATATTGTAGAGCTTGAGGAGGTAAACAAACAACTTCAGTGGAATCTAGATAAAGATTTTATATTCCCATGTTCATAACTATGGGGTGCACAAGTCCTCATTGTCAAGAGAAGGATGGGTCAATACGCCTTTCATTTGAATATCATGAGCTCAAAAAAAATCACAATAAATATCATGAATCCTTTTCCATTAATTGATAACATGGTCGATCGACTATGTGGACCACAATACCTCTCTAAAGTGGATCTACGGTCAGGATATTACCAAGTTAAGGTGATAAAGGAGGATATACCCAAGAGTTCTTTTCGTACAAGGTACATGAACTATGAATTCATAGTAATGCATTTCAAATACACTAATTTTCAAACAATCATCATGGAATTGAGGAATAAAGTCTTTATAGATTACCTCGACAAATTTTTGGTAGAATTTATAGACGATATTCTAAAAAAATCCAAAACCATGGAGAATGAGAATTATCTAATCACTATACTCGAGGCTTTGGGAAAGGATAATCTCTTTGAAATGTAAAAAATGTGGGAGTTATTGTTTAAGGATGCATCATTCATTGGGAACATCGTCATAAGAAATGTGATATATATGGATACCTCTAAGAGAAATTCAATTTAAGGATGGTTGATGCGAAAATTTGTGACAGATATCTATAGATTCCAGGGGTTAGTGACTATTATCCATGATTTTTGAGAAATTCCTTAGTATTATCAAACCCTCTAATCAGGATAACGTAGAAGGGAGGCAAGTTTTCTTGTAATGAAAAAAGAAAATAAATATTCAAGAATTTTAAAAGGAGTCTTATCACTACACCTTTGATCACACAACCCATAAGTCTAGAACTTATTTTTGTATTCGGCAATGACTCAAAGAAGAACATGGGATGTGTGTTGATGGAAAATGAAAAAGTCATTGCCTATGTTTCATGGAAATTGAATTTTTTGAGAAAAACTATCCATCACCTGACCTGGAGTTGGCTGTAGTAATATTACCTTTGAATATTTTGTGACATTAACTATTTGGGGAGATGTGTGAAATATATATTGATAACAAAATCCCCAATTATATATTCACAATGAAAGAGTTGAATATGCGCCAATGAAGATGGTTAGAGATGATCAAAGACTATGACTGCTCAATCCATTACCACCCTAGGAATGGGAACAAGGTGGAGGATGCTCTCAATTGAAAGGACCAAACTATTCAATCATTGATGAGATTTGAACAGGATCCAATATTATTAGATTTTATGAATATGGAAATCTGAATCATAAATAAAGGAATGCCATAAATCCTTTAACAAATGATTACTCAACTATCTTTTTTGGAAAGGATAAATGATTATTAAAAGGTTAATGTGGGAATTCATGAGAAAAATGAAACTATCAAAAAAAGAAAATCCTCAATGTTCAATGTTAATGAAGAACTAATTGTGAGATTTGGTTCAAGACTATGTGTTCCTTCAAATATGAAGTTAAATAAAGAACTATTAGATGATTCACATAGTTCAGATTTATCCATTCACCTAAGAAACACAAATATGTATCGATATCTTCGAGGGAATATTGTTGGGATAACATGAAGAAGGAGATCATTGGGTACACATTAAAGTTACTTGTATGTCAGCAAGTGAAGGCTGAGAGGAAGAAGTCTAAGGGGATGATACAACCATTACCCCTAAAAACATGGAAATGGGATAACATCGCCATGGAATTTTTCACTGGAAATCCGAAGTCATCCAAAGAATACAATGCTTTCTGGGTTTTCGTGGATCGTCTTACAAAGACTACATAGTTCATTGCAATTCGAGATCATTTCACATTGGATAAACTATCATAGATATATATCATTTAAGTATTAAGGATGCATGGATTACCACTATCTATTGTATTTGATCGATATATAATAAACCCCTCTTTGTTCTAGAAGTGTCTCCAACATGATCTGAATACTGAGTTGAACATCAGTATGACTTATCATCCTCAAACTGATGGCCATTCTGAATGGACTATCCAGACACGTGAGGATATGTTTAGATCTTGCTCAATGGACTTCAAAGGTGTATGGGACCAACATAATTATTCCGTGGAGTTCTCTTATGACAACAGTTTCCACTCAATCATCCAAATGGCTCTTTATGAAGAAATTTATGGTAAGAAGTGAAAAACATTGACATGTTGGGATGATGTTGTGGGGTGTGTGCTCCTGCTCCCATAATCTTCTCTCAACCTCCTAGGGTTTCGAGAGTCTTCTGACGGTGATGGATCCTTATTCTGTTTCTTTTGTCTTCTTCCTTCCAGGTTCTCTTCCTCCTTTTTGCTTTCCATTCTCCCAACAACCCCTCCCTTCTAGGGTTCCCTTCTTCTTGGCTTGGGTTCTCCAATTCCTTTTTCTTCTTCCCTCTAGTTTGTTCTCCCAGGATCGTTTCATCCCTTGTTCCTCGTATCATTTCGTACTTCATTTCTTTTAGGGTTTCATCCTTGGTTCCCACTTCATCGTTCTGATGATCCTTTCACAGATGCTTATCACATGTTCTTATTTTCTTAGGGTTTCTTTCATGTTCTCCCATTTTTCCGTCCCATGATGGTTCTTTCATCTGAGACTCTTAGTTATGGTCTCTTTTCGCTTCCTCTATGCTCTTGTCACTTTATCCTTTGCTTCTAGACCCCATCTTGGTCTGCTGTGAAGGCTCTCTGAGTGGCCTGGTAGGTGTTGATCGAGCATCAGAGGTTTTTTCTAGGACACTTTCTTGTTTCAGATTTAGGATTTTGCATCTGTTTTTGGTTCGCTGTTTTATAATAAAATGTGGTTCTCGACGTGGTCCCCTGCCGATGCATCCTCTGCTCTATCCTACTCTGATGTCATGGTTCTGCACTCATTTCCCTATCAATCAGGTGTATGGGTCTCCAAGGAGGTACTGAGAGGTGTGATTCGAGTGGTTTAGGGTCTTAGGGAGGGAGACTGTCCCATCGTTAAATTTTGGTGTTTGCAGTGTTCTGTTTTGATGGTATTTTGGTGGAGATGTTAGAGTTATACGGTGGTGTTTTTGAAGATAGTGGTGGTGATGGGTGGACGTCTTGGTTTATTTTTCTCTGGTTCAGGGCTCTAGCAATAATGGTTGACGACGAAGAAGGGGGTGTTCTAGCCAGCGATATGGTGACTCTAGTGGTGATGGTTATGGCGATGACATTCAGTGCAGTTGGCGACAATATGATGATGACTAAATGTGACGATCATGGCAACATCGATTTTCGCATCTATCCTCGATGAGCGGCTACACGATTTTTAGGATCCTTCATAAACACGACAGTTCCCATGGTGTTTACTCTCGATTCAATTTTTGAATATGTCGACTATTTTGAATTTTGGACGTGGTAAGTGGTGTTTCTGGTCATGTGCGGTTCCCACTTTTCCCTCAAAGTGGTTGTTTTGAAAATAATAAAAAAAATAATTTGGAGGAAGTTGAGGAGTAAAAACATCTAGGTCTAGAAATGTTCAAATAAATGGTGGATAATGTTAAGACCACCCAGTAGCACATCAAAGATACTCAGAGTTGACAAAAGAGTTATACTAACAACTTTCGACGAGACCTAGAGTTTGATGTTGGAGATATGTTTTTTATCTAAATATCACCATGGAAGAGAGTTATTTGATTTGAGAAGAATGGGAATCATAGTCCAAGGTTCATAGGACCATTCGAGATCTTTGATAACATTAGATTAGTGGCCTATCGACTAAAACTCACACTGAACTTGTCTCAAGCAACTGATGTTTTCCATATATCACACTTGAGGAAGTACATATTTAACCCATCACATGTACTAAATCCAGATGTGGTATCATTAGATAATAACCTTTCATATGAGGAAAATCCAGTAAAGACATTATATAGTAGATAAAAAATTCTATGAAATTTGATGATGCCCCTCATCAAGGTGTTGTGGAGAAACCAAAATTTTGAAGAAGCAATGTGGGAGTTAGAGGATGTGACGAGGAGAGTTACCCTAACTATTTTAGTGTGGGAAAAGGAAATTTTGAGGGATAAATTTTTTAATGGGGGAATGTTGCAATTACTCGATCTTTTATAAATAAAATTCACTTTATTTTAATAACTTATGGATATAGAAAGCACTTTCACTCTTTTTTTATTATTTGGTTTAATTGACCGTTAAGTATTATTACTATTGATAATATAGCTATGGAACAGTGATAACACAAATAAAATAAATAGAAGGGTTTTCAAAAAAAAACTTTTGATATTTACATAGGAGATGATTTTTTTATCCAGTAGACTCAAGTCATATGAAGCACATTTTTCAGAGCTTAGAAAGAAGGTAGTGTCACTGGGATTATATCTTGACCAATCCCAGGCCAAGCTTCAGCATGTGAAGCTTGAATGAAATCTCCAACCAGATAAATTCAAGTTAATAAAGATTACCACCCAGGCAATGTTATCAAAGCCGCCCCAAGAATCTGTCACCATTTCCCACCATACCCTTATGTCTTATGCATATTTTATAATGGGTTCTATAATAAGGTATTAGTTACATATTTTGTAATACCTTTTATAAATAAAAAAATGTATTCCATCATTTACATTTTGGGAATAGTATATCTTAGAAAAATTGATGAATTTGATAAATTGATTCTTCAGGTAAAAAAGTTTCTTTTGATAAATATATACATTATTATATTAAACTATGTTTTTTTTAATAATACTATAATATTTATTATAAATTATTATTATATCAATTCATTATCTATAAGTGATAATGAAATCAGTTTGATATGAGTTAAATTTTCATATAATAAAATAAGAAGTGTATTTTTTTTAATTAAGGAATTTATTTTAAGAAATTAAGGAATTTTTGAAAAAATTAATATTTTTAAAAAATTATTATCAAATTAATTTTATTAATAATAAATATGTATATAAATTTTATGGCGTCAAATGTAATTTTTAGTATGGTTTGATATCAATTTTTTTCAAAACCTGTGAATTTTCAATAAATGTCAGTTTTCATTTTAAAAGTAAAAATTCACCTATTCAGAAAATTATTCAGATAAAATGAATATTTTTTTGAATATGGGTGTCTAAATTATCTAGTGGTGAATTTTCTGTAATTTTCTGAGAGAGCCATATTTTGGGGTAAAAGTTAAATACGGTATAAATAAAATATGCATTTTTTGACATCATAATAGGCTATAAATGATGTAATAAATACTATTATAAATATTATAGAACCAATAAATGTTTTCCCATTAAGATAATTTTATTTTAGATTTATCCTATTTATTTTATAAAGCCTTAGTGAATCCTCCAACACATATACAATATTTTAAATTTTTTAAATCATTTTCTTGAATGTGTGACTCGCCTCCCCATAAGCATGGGAAATATCATAATATCTTATAACCTTTGAATTATAAAATAAAATTATCCCCTTATCATTGGAAAAAAACATGACCAAAAACCATTGGATGTTTTTTGGTTTGTAATATTTAATTATATAGATTCCAAAACCTAAGTTTGTGAAATATTAAATAATTTCCCTCTCATTTCCTACATAAACCAACCCAATCTCCCACTTTTCTTCACTAGAAATCATTGGAGAACGTCCCTAATATTCCCTCCCCTATCAATATTCTTTTTAAGATGCCCCAATCTCTCAAAAAACCCCTCTTTAATCTTTTGAAGTCACACACTCAATTAAGGAATCCCCACTTTCCTTCCTTTCGATTTTTTCCATGTTTCATTATATTGTTATACCATTTTAATTTCAATTGAAAATGTTGGGGTATGATTTCACACCTCCCCAAAACATCCATACTTATGTTTTAATGATGATTTATACATTTCCATATCATTAATCCATTCCATGTACACTTGTTACCATGCCAAAATTTTGTAAGAGTTATTCTGTTTCTCCTCTTTCTTCATGTTTCTTTATTATGTTACACCTTCAATTTAAAATTTCCATATGTTGATAAATATATTTATATGACCCTATTACTGCCCATTTAATGAATATTTTATTATAGTACCCATTCCCTTTCATCTTTTATTTTTATGAATTTCTTATGATGTTGTTATGCTGTCGAAATTACACCGCGATTTTCAATGCAAAAATCTTCGTGTAGTGAATAACATGCCCATTCATCTATCAAAGGTATTCACCTTTATAAAAATATACATATTGATTATATAATTTTATTTATGTATTACACATTACATCATCATTGAGTGAATAATGATGTATAATGAATACATGTTATATGATCTATGTGGCACACATAAGCATGAGATTGAAATGATTATAGAGGGTGCACATGGATAGCACTCTAATGCATTGGGTAATGTTTAGTATCATGATAATACCTGTGAAATTAGGTTTCACACATTATAATTAATTTTAAATGAGGGTCTACTCATGCTAATCCATGTTCAATGATCCTTGGGTCATGCTAATATCACGTTGTATGTGGTTTCCACATTTCCATCTTATGATAAGCATTATATACCATGACTCTATGTTCATGTTTCTATTAAGATCCCTTGATATACCTATTTCCTAACATGTATTGAATTCATCATGTCATGAATTTTTTACTCTATTAATGGTCTTTATATATAACCACTTTCTTATGTACATCCTCAGTCTATCCCATACAGTGTTAATTATGAAAAAAATTTATGGTCATGTAAAAGAATCTTTAAAATAAGATGTTGTATTTCATGTTTTATATTGTTATATAATGTCCATAATTTCCCATGACACTAGTCCTCTCTATATTTAGAGTTCTATTAAGTGAAATTTTATATAATAAATCATGTTTAAATGTTGTAAAAAGTGTAGGGTTGTTATAAGAATAATTATGATATCCATATTTCACATACCCCTCAAATAACAAGTTACATCAAAGGATATTGTCTTATATAGAGAATGATTTTGAAAGATCTCTTGTAACATTTCTTGATGAAAACAACATTTCTATGAAAATCAATTTTTAAGACAAAAAAATATCAATTTTTTTGAAAATACTTTTATTTAATAATAACCTTGAAAAATTATCAAGAAATAACAAAATAAAATAATTGTCACGGAAGCTATAAATTCTTATCTTTTGATAACAGTTAAAACAAAGATTCCTTTATGTTTTTAAATAAAATCCAAATAGGTATTGTCTATAAAACGATACAAATATTATATCATTTTTTAAAAAATAAAAATGTGTCTTAAACAAATCTGTAATAAATAATTTTAATATTAATAAAATTATTTTTGAAAATTTATTTAGAGTAAATGGTTTTGGAAGAAAATGGGTTTTTGACCGAAGTTATAAAAAAATTCTTAATTTCATAAAACAAATTTATCAGTTATTTTAAGTATGAAAGAGTTAAAAAATGGTAATAAAACATGGAAATATCATGAATAATCATAGAATAAAAAAATTCATGAGAATTATTAAGAGATAGATCGTAATATTTCAAAAGTAAGGACTTAGTCATAAACAATCCTGAAAAATTATGAGATTATAACATAAAACCATTACCACATCGGTAAAATTTGAAACAGAATACCCATGAAAGAGATATCCTAAAATGGATATTTAATCCCTATAATCTTCAGATGAATCATTATAAAATAAATTCAAGGGTATTATATTCACCACATCAAAGAAATACATTGTGAATATGGATTGTGTGTCACAGAAAATAAATGTCTGATAGAAATCCCATACCACTTGAGTATGGAATTAATTTTTACATGTTTGAACCTACTGTATAATAAATATAGTTTTGTTATAAATCCATTATTAAATCATACACATAATTATAATATCACATTTTATCCTATTATAATGTTTCATCACCAATTTATTAATATCTCGATTATAAAATTTCCATTTTAGACTGTTTACAAAAAAAAATTCTTGAGAGTCTGAGTTCCGTATTTCTAGTTCCTGTACATTAATCATCATTCCATCATTTATTGAATTGTAAATGTGATAGAAATATCATATATTTTTATTATATACATATTTATATTCATTCAAAAAAAGTATGTGATAAAAGGATGAAATATACCATTCATGCACTATGGTAAAAAAGGGTAATTTTCCACGAGCCCATCACCCAATGTAAATAGTCCTCATCAAGGGACTATTTACAAAAAGATTCAATTACTATTTTAAGTAATCCTAAATAAAAAATATTCATGATGGAAAAAATTTCTCTTCAAAAATTCATTTGGTGTGGCTTGCATGTCAAATTCCAGGAAAGTTATTTGCGAAGAGGCTATACCTCCATCACAAATTCATTTCGTCATTATTATTATTTAATATGGGAACTAATTCCCACCATAAATAAACTATCAAGAGAATATTATTTGTGATGGGACCCATCAAAAATACCTTTCATAATTATTGTTATTTGTGATCGGAATTAATTCTTTTCACAAATTATCTTTCAATAGAATAGTTTTTGCGATGAGACCCATCATAAAAAATATTTAATCACTGATGTACTTATTTATTGTGGTTACTAATTGCGATGGGTTTCCTATCACAAATAGTTTCATTTCTAATAATACAAATTATATATACCACCCCCTAATGTTTTTCATTCTTTCTTTATCAAAACTCTCTTCTCATCCTCATCCATCCTCTTCTCTTTGCATATTCATTTAAAAAGTTTAAATTTTTACGGGAGGAAAATTTTTAGTTTTTCATCCAATAAAAGCATCAGTTTTGAGGTATTAATTTATTTTTTTTAAATTTCAATTTCATTAATTTTATTTTATATGAGAATTTATTATTATTAATTACATGTAATTAGAGTTAATTATAAGTATTTATTTATAATTATAAGAAATTATTTCAATTTAAAATATGTAGTTTTAATTATAAGTAATTTTTTTAATAAGAAGTAATTAGTTTTAATTTTTAATAATTAGTTTTAATTATTAGTAAGTTGTTATTATTAATATTAATTACTTATAATTGATAAAAAAAATAGTATTAATTAACATATCTTAGAAATAATTAATACATATTGGAAATAATTAATAATTATTTATATTAATTTCTAATTAATAACATTAATTATCACTTAATACCAATGAACAATAATTTTGGATAATTAATGCTAAATAATAATAATTTAAAAAAAAATAGTACAAAATTGTGGTAATTAGTGAAAATTAGTGGTAATATGTATAATTATTGGTAATTCTTAAAAATTAGTGATGATTATCATAAATTTTAGCTAATTAGTTGAAAGTAACAAAAATTATTAAAAATTGTTGAAATGGAGTAGTATTTAGTAAAATATTATTATAAATGACTATTAATTATTACAACATAGAAAAATGAGTAGTAAATATTAAAAATTACAAGTAATGAGTGGTAATTTGTAAACATTACTGATAATTAGCGTTAATTTTTAAAAATTAGCACAAATGATGTTTAATTATTAAAAAATAGAAGAAATGAGTGGTTATTAGTCACAATGAGTATCTATGAGTGATAATTAGTTAAAATTATCATCAACGAGCAGTAATTATTGAACCGTATTGGTAATGATAGTTATTTAGCATGATAACATCCAATGAGTGTTATTTAGTATTAAATACTAATAGTGAGATATATTTAGTAAGGAATACTAGCAAAGACAGATATTTAGTTAAAATATTGGTAATGAGTGGGAGTCAATAAACAAATATCTGAAATGAGTGGTATTTAGTAAATGAATAATAATAATAATATTTAATCAATAAATATTACCAGAACTGAGCACTGATCAATAAAAAATAATAGAAATGCTTTTTAATCAGTAAACATTACCATAAATGAGCATTAATTAATAAAAATACTGTAAATGAGCATCAATTGAAAAAAAAACAAAATGAGTGTTAATCAATAAAAAAATACTAAAAATGTGTGGTAATTAGAGAAAATATCATAAATGATCATTAATCAATAAAAATATCAATAATGAGCATTAATCTATAAAAAATAATGGAAATGAGTGTTATTTAGTAAAAAATACCGGCAATGAGAATTATTTAGTAAAGAATATGGGCAATGAGACCTATTTAGTAAACATTAACTACAATGAGAATTATTGAGTAAAAATATACACATATTTAGTGGAAATTGGTAAAAAAAATACAGGAAGTGAGCTACAATTAGTAAAAACTATAACAATTGACATAAATTAAAAAAATCAACCATAATTAACCATATGTATACATTATTAATAACAATTAACAAAAATTAACCACAATTTAGAAACATTAACCACAATTACCCACAATTAACTACAATTTACCAAAATAAAAAACAATTAACTATAATTAACCATAATTATTAATAAAAGATTTATAAAGGGGAAAGAGGGAAGAATTGAGTGAAGGGGATGATGATGAAGATTGAGTGATAGAATTTCTGTGCCATTGTGTTCAGATGATTTAATAGAGAGACATTCATGGGTAAACTTCTAAGTTTACCTATGACTATCTCTCCTTCAAATAGTCCGAACATGGGGACATTGTAATTCATTCACTATATTGTCTCCTTCATCCCCTCTAATCCATGCTTCTCTCATTATACATTGTTGATATTTTATTTCCTGTAATGATAATTTATTTTAATTTGAAAAATTACCTTTCTTGTATGGTAGTAGAATAATTTAGCGAATGTTAGACGAAATTGATAACTTTACAAGTAATGTTTCTTTGATTTTATATTTATCTGGATAGTCTCTTTCATATTTTCGATTAAATATAATAAATATTTTTATTTTCTCTTTTTTAGAAAAATATGGATCAAGGATATAGACAATATTCTTTATTAAAATATCTTGATTGTATAAATCATCACAAGAATCCAAATGATTCTTGTATAAATAATGTATATATTGAAGGTGTTGAGGATTTTTATCATTTACATCATCTAAACTAGAATTTTTTTATCATAAGGTAAAATTAAGTGTCCTTGTAAGAAATCTTTTCTGATGAGATTTGAAACATTTGAAAACATGGGGGTCATATATTACATTTGGGTTTTAAGTGTGAATATTTTTTTTGGTATCAATATGGAGAACACAGTTCCAAAGATGAGATAAATAATTTATTGGTATATCCATCACAGTTTCAAACATTAGTCTATGAGTTTGTAGGTCCATATTTTCAATAAAGAGAAACTCATAATGATATTGATTTATCTCATTATTTAGAACTATGTCTACTTTATGAGTTGCTAATGTCTGTTGAAGATGGATTATATCCTAGTTACATGATAATAATGTTTGAAGTGGTGAAAAACATTATGGATATTAAATCTGATAATGGAAAAATAGCTATTTTGAATATAGATTCCCTTTGTTTAAATCAAAGTTTCCTAAAATAAATGTGTTTCCTACCAATTTCTATGAGGGAAATATGCTGGTTCATAATTGGGGTCTTGGTTACCATCATATTCATGGATGTAAAAATGGTTTCATCTTATATTATAGTGAAAATGAGTTGTTAGAAAGTTGTCCTACATGTGTAAATTCATGGTATGAAGAGGCTCAAAAAGGGTAGTCTGGATTGATTCTAATAAAAAGGTTGAGGTATTTCTCAATTACACCCAGATTTCATTGTTTATTTATGTCTCAAAACATAACATCATTGATGTCATGGAATGAATCAAATAGTTCTTTTGGAAAAATATTAAATAATACAGGTGATTATGATTCATGTAATTTTTTGGACAATGTAAATCCTTCTTTTTCTTTAGAATCCCACAATGTGAAATTGCATCTCTCTATTGATGGTTTTTATACATTTGGTTTATATGGTGGTCAGTATTCTTATTGCCCATATTTATAACTTCTTAAAATTTACATCTGTAGACTTTGATGAATGAACCATATATATTTTTAGGATTATTAATTTTAGGACATCCAAAAAAATATTTATGCTTATTTGAATCCATTAATTAAGGAGTTAAATGTACTATAAAGTAATGGTGTTAGGACATATGATTTTGTTGCAAAAAAACCTATTTAAAGATAAATTAATGTGGAAAATTAGTGACATCCCAGAATATGAAATGTTATCTGGATGGAGTACACATGGTCTAAAATCATTTCTATACTATATGAGTGATAGAAAATAATTTATGCTTTTCAATGGGAGAAAACCATTTCTTCGACTATCGTCATATATTTAATTCTATTGATAATACTTTCTAAAGTAACAGAAATCAATTTAGAAAAGGTTAAATTAAAAGAGATGGACCTCTAGATATTTTATCAGGTATTAATTAAAAATAGACTATCTCTGCACTACCATATATTACTTTTGGACTGACTATAAAATATCAAAAAATGGATGTCTTTGGGAAAGATCACAATAGGATTAAATGATATATTTTTTGGAATATTACATAATGGTCTGATTTTTTTGTCCTTCATATGTTGGATTTCATGCATATTGAGAAGAAATATTTTAATAATATATTTTATATAGTTTTAGACACCCTTGATACGAAAAAAGATAATTTAATGGAATGACTCAATCATTCCCAAATTTTCATGTGACCAGAACATGAGATATTTTAAAATCCCAGATCACATAATTTAATGAATCCAAAACCTTCTTATACACTTTCTAAATAAAACCCTTCTTTATTTTTTAGTGTATTCTAGATTTTAGACTACCCTATAGTTATGTTTCTAATTTTTCTAGATGTGTTGGAAATCATAATATTACAGGACAAGAAATTCATTATTGTCAGGTTATATTATAAATACTAATACCGATTGGATTTATAGGTTTGTTGAATTCCTCTATTTAGGATTATATAATAAAAAATATCATATATTTTTGAGACATCTATGCAGTGAAAATGAACCTTGTTGCACTTAGTAGACTTTAAGAAGATTTTTTTTAACTGTATGTAATGTGGGAAAACAATTCACCAGATTTCTCGAATTAAATGGATCATTTAGTATTATATTTACTATATGAAATAAAATATTGAGGGATAGTATAGTTATTATGGATGCAACCATATGATCGGTGCATGTAGAAACTAAAGCAAAAGGTATGTAACAAATCATTAGTGGAAGGGTAAGTTTCAAATGATTATTTATAGGAGTAATTTTTCATCCTCTCCCATTATTTCCAACATGAATATCCTTTAGAACATAACCTAATGGGCCATAATGATGAATATTTAGATGATATACTAATAATTTAATTTTTAATTTTTAATCATCCTAAACTATGATTTGGTGAAGCTCATGAACGATGGATTTCAGATAATAAACATCACAAGGCTCATACATATGTTTATCTCAAATGTGAAGAAATGACACGATTTGTACAGTGAGTTCTACTACCTAATATTCTTTAAAAAAAATTGTATAAATAAGTTATTATTATTATATTCATAGATTATATGATGATCATATAAAGATAAATGTTCACAAATTACACCATAATTTATTAAAGAATACTATCAATATAATTTTCCAAACAATTTCAATAAATGTTAAGATAAAGTTTTTATTATTTAACAAATAATATCATTTTTTCGATATATTGTAAATTTTTTCAATTTTTCAGGTGTCACAATATTCTTATAAAACTGATAATAAATTATTTGTTGTGAGTAACCCATCATCCATAATTATTAAATCTTATAATTCAAATGTGCTTAATGGTTTTCAATTTCATACATATCGATATGAAGAATCAAAAAAAAAATGAAAATAAGTGTTTTTAGGGGATCTCATCAAAGAGAAATTTAAGTTAACATTTATAGCATGTTGGATGAAAAATTTGAACTAAGTTAACTGATAATTTCATTTGTAATTATGTATAAATTATACTAGTTTTATACCGATAGAGGATTTCATTTCCAACCACAACATGGGATAATCTACATAAAATATAAATGTCTTCCCGTAGTAAATGAATGATTTTTATAACATCATCAAGAAAAAAAATTGTGAACTAAATTGTGCTAATTCAAGAGAGTTAATTGATTGGTGGAGCATTATAAAAATGAAATAATATATATATTAGTTTATAAAATGTGAATGTTGATATTTTTATGTGAAAAAATGGAAACTTTTCAAGAGACAACTCCAAATACATCTTTTCAATGAAGAGAAAAAAATATCTATGATGACACCCCACATTTACAGGTTGATGGTTTTGATGATGTAGATGATGTGACAAATGAATTTTAATTATAAAGTGATGATGGAGTAGAAAATACTGTAGGAATTGATTATTATGAGGAGGAAAATGAAGATATTGATAGGTTCGTACAGAAAGATGATGATGAATATGAAGAATGACACAATTACATAATGGTTATTGTCAAAATATATTTATATATACTACAAATATTCAATTATATAATTAAAAATTTCTTTTAATGTTTTAGTTGGATGATGAGACTAATTATGAGATCTTTCATGGCCTTGAGGACGCTGTACTACTTGGTGATGAGCCTGATCATGTGTCATCAGTCCCTTAAGTTGTGATGGTGCATCGACTCGTTGGGGCTGTGGTCTTGAGATATTGATGATTCTTGACACTATTCTCATGTGGTTCCCACTTATAGTTTTTGATCCACACATGTTGACGTATGTATAGTCCTGTAATTCTGTTAATTTTCATTATAATTTATTTTGATTAATTTATTTATGTTCTAATTCCATTATTATTTTTTCTTTTTTCCCGAATTTTTACCAATATAGCTATTGGGAATGGGTTTTTATTATGTGGAATTATTTTTCTGAATCATGGTGGACTTGGGATCATATCTCTATTGATGTTAGACAACACATATTTGATCATTGGATGGTATGTAAATATACAATAGTTTCTTCGAAATATATTTAACTATTAAAATTCTATTGCTAAAAATTTTAGGGTTTGTGGTATGTCATCGATGATAGAATGAGGGGAATGATCTAGGAGGCCTATGAGTCTTGAATACATTAGAAATGTCATTATTTTTTTCATGATTTGAGGAAGAGAGTCATGGAAAAAAACTGGATTCATAGTTTTTTATCCGTCTTATTACATCCATCGACTCGATTGAATATCCCATTAGATTTGGAATGGATTGTGCTCATATCATAAGGTAAATAGTGTTGAGAGGAGATCATCATTAGGTTGACAGAATCATGGGAGACAGGAAATCACCCATAGAGATGATGGTCGTACATCTGATTCATATCAACGACATCTACTAAGTAATTTTATTTCATAATTTATATTACTATAAATTTAAACTCATTATTTTAAATTTCATATATACATTTTAGTGGCCATATATTACAATGTTTGATGTTTATAATATGATATACATGAGCCCTATAACTAGATATATCAATGGTTGTTGATAGCACCATATTCTGGTCTTTTCTATTTTTTAGTGTTAAAATTAAATGAAAATAATATTTTAACTATTTTAATATCAAATTGAATTTTAAGGATTCATATAAGACAGTGACTTATCACACACATGATGAGATTCAAGATGATATAGAGGTTCATGACACCAGTGTAGCATGATTTGATGATGCATCTTGGTTGAAACCAACTAAGTATGCCTTTAAGAAAGGTTGAATTCATGGTACCCGCTCTCAATTGATGCATGAGAGTTATTATGGCACTGATATAATGTTATCATCTAGCTCAAGGGAAGATTTTAGAGAGTCGTAATCATTGTTGATACAATATTTGGATAAGCATTGAGCTTAGGATGAGGTTATAGAGACCTTGCATTGGGAGCATGAATAGTTTCATCAGTAGTATGAGATGGAGGAGTAGGAGTTGCGTTTAGCACATGAGTAGGAGAAATAGTAGATGATGGAGTATATGCTGTGTTTGGTACAAGTTATTGGGATGGATTTCCCTTCACTAATTTCACCAGAAGACTCTCATCCTTCTATGTGAAATATTTAATTTTTAGATATATTTATTACGATATACATTTGAATGAACATTTCTTTATAAATATTTTTATTAATTTATAAATTTATAGTTCTATACATTATATTTTTATTTTGTTTTTATTACTATTTTTTAAAATTATTGTGATGTTTTTTTTTGGTTTTTTACTTTCTTCATTATTTTAATTAATTTTTTATTTTTTATTTTTTATATTTCTTTTACATTTTTTTATTTTTTATTACTTTTAATAGGACACTAATCCATTCATAAATAATTTCTAAAATTATTTTCAACTATAATAATAACCCATTGTAAAACAATATTTGTGATGGGAGACAACTCCCATCACAAATAAGTATATATGTAAATCTATCAAAGTTTTTACGATTGGGAAACCCCCATCGCAAAATACATTTTCACAATGACCCATTATAAGAAAAGGTATTTGTGATGTGTTTTTCAGCAACAAGCAATTTTCCATGGGGTCCCATCAATATTTTCAATAGGATCCTATCATAAATAACCTGTGACATGTAAGTCATAATCCAGTAGTGATGGAGATATTAGGCCATACATACACATGAATGTTGTTTTCATCATTCAACAAATGGAATGATATAAGAGTAAATAATTATTAACTATTAATGAAATAATATGATTTAATATATATTACATATTTTCATAAACATAATCATTATTACATTCCTTGTAAACCTGTAATGAGAATAATCACATCACTTGGTGAGATGTTTGTCTTCCATACACATAAGCAACATTAACGTATCTCCCTCAAAATGGAAATTATAATGGGTATATGTGATATTATATTTAGAAAAGTAAGATTATGTTAAAATTGTCATATAAATATACTTAATCTATCATTAAACCAACCCTTAAACTTATTTATGGAACATTAATTATATGTTTTCGTGAGGTAGTTGTCCACTATACCCACAATCAATGGTTTAATTTTACAATTGATGGAAGTGGAGATGGATACAGGTAATTAAATTAAGATGATAACATATAATTATATTTGAGATACAATTTTTATTATATTATAATTATTAATACATAATTAATTTTGAAAAAAGTAGAAAGAAAATGAAGGATCTTTGTGAAGACAATTACCTTCACTTAGAAGCACCTCTAGATATATTATTAATGACCATAGTTTTGGACTTTTCATATGAAAAACATCTCAAGAACAAGTATAGGGATATTTTGGAGGTATTTTGGAAGGGTTTTTTCTAACTATATGGATTGATAGGTGTGAATAGGTTGAGGGTTGTTGTGGCCCTTTTATGTGGGGGAAAGGAACCCACTTAGAAACTACTTGGAAATTTCTCAAAAGAATCCAAAAAACAGTTCATTTCTAAGAAAAAATCATCCAAATGAAAATATATTCGAGCTTTAGAAGAAAAATATTGAAATATATATATATCCAATAAGAATTTTACAAGTGTTATAGTAATTTTAATCCTTATCTTCTTAGTTTAATTATCATTAAATCCTTTTTTCTCAACCGTGATAAATAATTCATACTATTTTCACTAATCATTTTGTTCAATAGTTAATTTGAAATTATTATATAACATAAATTTAAATATTATTATAATTAATTAATATATTTATAAAAATTTAAATAAAATATGAGGAAAATATTAATTTAATATTAACCCTCCAGTCACTACCAGAAAATGATATTTCAAAGGGAAAATGTTCAAAAGATTATAAATTTTTATATCCAAATTTAATATGAAATTTTTTACAATGACCTAAATTGGATTAATATATATATATATATATATAATTTAACTAATTTTACATTAAATCCAATGTAAATAATATTTTAAATTTAAAAATATTTTAAACAAAAAGGAAGTTTTAAATTAAAATCTAGTATTTTTCAGTATTCATCAAAAAAATAATCATTTAAAAAAAAGGTCAACAAATTACCATAACCTAATTTTAACAATAATATTTCAAAAAATATATTTTTTTCAATTACATTTTCTAAAATCATAAAAACTTATTTTTTGTTTGTTCACACAAAGAAATAAAAAAAAATTTCTCTAAGAAAATAGAATTTTTGATACATATAAAACTTTATCAAAATATTACATACTTTTATATCAATATGTTTTCCTTATATAAACAAATTATAGTCCATATTTAAAAATCTATTATCATAATTCATATATCTATGTTTAATTACTAGGTTAAAATGGTCTCATTTGGATAATATTAATAAAATATCATAGTTTTGTTAAAACTCAATGTCATGTGTCATGCAAGATAACCAACTATTACATATAACCCAATCATAACATGGTATTTTCTATAACAAAAAATATCGAAAGGATTAATTTTTGTTGAAAAAAATATTTCAAAAAAACCTAGGGGTTCTACATTCTACCCCCTTAAAATTAATTTCAACCTTGAAATTCAATACTTTGGTAGACATAGTTAAGGATACATCTCCCTCATTCAATCCTTAGGTTCCCATGTGGTTTTTTCAACCTGGTGGTTTCACCCTAAAACAATGACTTGGAATGTGGTATTTTTTCATATAATATTCTCTATTCGATATATAATCTCAATTGGTTGTTCCTTATAATGAATATCATGCTCTAGAGGAACGGATATTAATTTAAGTACATATGATGAATTGGGTATGTAATTAATAATCAGACATACATGGAACACATCACGAACATGAGATAGTTTTGTTAGAAGATCTATGAAATAATATATGGTCCTAATATGATTAATAATTTCAAAAGGAAGGATTTACCTAGGTGTTATATTTTCCTTCTTTCACCAATGAGGAAATTCATTGAAAGTTATTCTTCACAACATCAAATTCTTGATCACATCTATGATTATCTGCATAACAATTTTTCCAGATTTTCCCATACATGTTTCTTAATGAATATAATGTTCTCTACATTTTAATTATCTAGTTTAGATCCCAATTACTTTATTTCCTCAAATTCATTCCAGTACATTGGAGTTATAAACTTATTTCTATAAAGTTATTCATAAGGAGACATTTGAATGGTCAAGTAAAAGATATTTTTTCAAGAAAACTCAACATGATGATGATTTTGATCCCAACCACCTTTTAAAACCATAGAATAAAATCCATGAATATTTCCATAGGGGTTGAATTATTTGAATAGACTAATCATTTTTTTATAGATGATTCGTAGGGATGATAATCAAATTTTTATGTAGATATTTCTAAATACTTCACCAAAAGTTTTAGGTAAAAATATTGTCCCAATCAGATAAAATTAAATGTGGTCACCCATTAAACCTTACCATTTTTTTAATGTATATTCTAGAAAGTGGATCTGGATTCAGGTATTCTCTAGTAGCAACAAAGTGTGCTAACTTCATAATGTGATCAACTAAAACCCATAATTATATCAAAGTCATAGATAAGATAAAACCTAAAGGTCACTACTACCATTAGTGAAATTTACACAATGTGTAAAGTCATTCCTAATCAAAATAAATTTTCACCAAAACATATACAAAAGAAATGTGTTGTATTTTAATAAATTTATCTTAAAATATCATTAATATTGATAAAATATCATCATAGAAAACATCAAAAGTTGTTTTAGGGAAGTTTATCTTATGATCAAACTTATACACATAAAACCATGATGGAATCCATAACTCTTAAGTTAATCTTACGCGAATACGTATACACTTAAAAAGCTTATTTTACACTTTATTACTTATATAGAAAGTTATCTTTTAAAAAACATTTTATTTGGATTTTTTGGTTCATCCTAGTACCAATATAATATGAAATGTGATTTCAATATTCCATAATACATGTTGAGGGAGATAATCACATGAAATTTCACAAAATGATGAAAAATATTATTTACATAGGGCTCATTCATAAGAAATTAGACATGATATTACCATTTAATGTGGATAGTACAAGTGTGACCTAATTATCATGATTCACTTTATCCATCATAATTTCATAAGATTACTATTATTCTTTTATCTTTAGAGGTTTATGTGGATTTTCACACACATTATCCCTTGGATAGGGGAATTGATTCACATAATTCTAAAACTACATGAACTTGAAACACCAGAGTGTGGGTGGTGTATTAATTTGATATATATATTTGTTAATTTAATTTAATATATTATTCACACAACATTAATATTCATTTTGTAGTTGTCCATTTTTACCACAGTTGAAACAACTTTTTTTCCTTCCAGACCCTCACCTAAGTGATACTTCCCACATTTATGGAAATTATGAGTTTGAAAATTTTTCTTCCTTACATGTGACATATCATTGTCATTTCCATGGAACACCATTTCATTTTATTATCAATAGGACCCATAGTGTTTCTAGTATCTATTAACACATTTATCACACATCGAATGCTTTATTCATTGGATCCCAACCCCTTTATGGATAACTCTCTTCAATGATTTGGATATAAGGCACTAAAGAATTGGTCAACTATACTATTTGGACTAGTACCTTTAATGTCTTGTAAAATTTTATTTATAGGTACCAAATGATTCACCATCCTTCATAATAATCTTGAGTAATTCCTTCTCAATTTTTATTATGAATACAAAGAATGTGTAGGTTCCAGGTGCTGAGGATGCATGTCGATGGGTGTCCTAAAATTTGATTTTACTGTTAACAGTGATCAATACATGGTCAATAACAGTAATAAAATTATATATCTTAATAATAAAATGGAGAAAAAAGGAAATCAGGATGTTAGAGAACCATAGAGAGAATCATCATATGTTGGTTATACTTAATTTAATTAAAAGATAATAATTACCTAGATAGAATTCTATCTCCATTGATGTTTCCGGTCACAATCCAATGTGACCCATCATTGCATCATAGAATCCAATTGTAGTATTCCTCTATAAGTGATCCACATGTGCCCAAAATATCCTTGGACGTTGTTGAAGGGATATTTGGGTGCTAGCGCAGAAGATCCTTCACTTGTGATTCCACCTTCGATCGCTTTGAGAGCCACTTTAAAAGTGCTCTCCTTGATCTAGTGGAGGAGGATCTCTATCGTAACATCATTCATTTCTTGGAGGAAAGGAATTCTCTCTTGGATTGAGTGCTTTCTCTAGATCCATTGTGCATAACCACAAAGAATGGATAGCTTAAAGAGAATAATGTAATTGGGATTTATATTACGGAGAATAATTAATGAATGAAATAATTACCCAAAGGAATTTATTAATTTCATCTATTTCTTAGTAAAACCCCATGTATAATAATAACATTTGACTATTATTTATACTTTTACATGCACCCATTAAATTATAAATAAAATTATTTTATTAAATAAATAATATTATTTCTCAAAAACTCCCTAAAAACTATATGGCATGTATTTTTGTTTTAACATTTTCTTTATTTACACCACCACATTTATTAGACCTTTAATAATGACTATTTATTTCATAAATAAATATCACTGTATTACTCTCTAATAAAAATATAATTTCACCCACCATATATTTTCTCAAATAAATAGTGTCGAAATAAATATGATTAGACAACGTCGAATAATTATTAAACCAAAATTAAGAATAATATTTATTTAACTTGTTAAATAAATATTTAACTCATATAATTGGATACACTTAATGTGTGACCCTCTAGGCCTCTTTCTCAATGGCATTGGAGGGAGGAAGCCTAAAGAACAATGATAGCATATAGCAACAAGCCAAATCACCCATAGAGAATGATGTTACTGCCACAATGACATGTCACCTCCTATGAATGCTTACCATGTAATGTAATCTCTTTGTCTCGATATATCCAATCAAGTGGTTTTCATTCTAGTTCCATCAACCAATGTTCTTGATTATTCTTTATTTGAATTCTTAAAATTAAAATTTTCCATTCCTCACCATGGCCATTGATTTATTTAGGCTATGTCAATTCCATCAAAAGGCATGAGATATCAACTTCCGTTATGGAACAGAGAGGAAAAATCCTTTCTCGCATTATCTATTAATGCAGTATTACTAATGATGAACCCAACATATTCTACCTCTCTGTGAATAGTGTGTCATCACAGTGTTCATCAATACATCTATGTGTGTGAGTTTTAAAACCCATTAATAATAATATTAATGTCTAAGGACCAATTTTCACATCCGTAGACAGGAACATCCAATGACACTTTGAAATGTGGAATTTCTACTGGAGGGTTTCATTCTCATAATATCCTCCTGGATATCACCAAGGGCACACACCATGAGAAGTTTCCTCAATGGTTTATGATTCCTCACCCCTAATGGCCTCTATTATTTGTGTCCCTCAAAAAATCATCATCCAGCCATAGAACATATATTCAAGAATTATGTTATTGCACTTCCAGGTTCTCGTTATAGAAGGGATTCACAATGACCCTTTAGTGTAAAATCTATCATTAGTACATTATCACATGCATTTTCATATAGAATAACAATAAATATTCAATAAGTTATTTATTAATATTCAAATCCATGAATACAAGTTTATTATAAAGTACAAAGTAGTTGGTTCTAGGCCACCATCTCCAACAGACTCTCACTTGGACTAGTTCCAATGGTAAAAAACCTTTATCCCACAAGCTCTCACATGATATTCATGCTTCTACTGAGATATTCCATTATTCATGGGGTCTACAATGTTCTCTTCAGTGGACACTCCGCTCACAACAACTTCACCCATTTGATTAAAATCTCTCAAGAGGTGATACTTTGGGAGAATGTGATTTGACTATTGATGTGACCTAGGTTCTTTTGTAAGATACACAACTACAGTATTAAAACAATAAAATGTGATAGGATATTTACTTCTATGCACCATATCAAGCTCCTGTAAAAAGTTCTGAATCTAGATAGCTTCCTTGGCGACATCAGAAGGCGTAATATATTCAGACTCTGCTATAGAATCAATGACAATTGGGTGCTTTGAACTATTATACTTTATTGGTCCTCTGTTGAGATAGAAAACATATCCTTATTGCGACATCATATCATTCTGATCTGTATGGAAAAAAACATCGTCATACCTTTTGATGACAAGATCCTCATATCCTCCATACACCAGGAACATATCTTTAATTATTCTCATATACTTAAGGATGGTCTTAACATTTTTCCAATGTTGTTCTTCTATATCTTCTTGATATCTACCTACCATGCTCAGTGCATAGGAAACATTATGCCTTGTATATATCATGACATATAGGATGGATGCTATATCCGAAGTCTATGGGATCTTACTCATCTTATCTTTCTCTTATTGTGTTTTAGAACACATTCTCTTAGAAAGATTAAGGCCATGTGACACTAGAACCAATCCCCTATGGGATTATTCTGTACTAAATCCTTTTACTATCTGGTTAATGTATGTACCCTACCATAGTTAAAGTATCCTCTTGGATCTATCATGAATGATCTTGATCCCTAGAATGTAGGTTTCTTCACCCAAGTACTTCATGGAGAAACACTTGTTCAACCAGTCCTTAACTAACTATAAGACTAGTACATCAATTCGAAAAAGTAATATATCTTCAAAATATAGTACTAGAATAAGAACCTCATTCCCATTATACCATTTATAAACACATGAATCATATTCATTATTAATGAAACCAATTTTTTTATGGATTCATCAAATTTAATGTTCAATGACTTGGATTCTTGATTTAATCCATAAATTGATTTCTACACTTGCAAACCTGTTTGGCATTACCTGGTGTCGCAAACCCTTCAGTTTGTGTCATATAGCCATCTTCATGATGGTTCCCATTAAGGAGTGATGTTTTGACATCCATTTTCCAAATCTCATAGTCATGGTAAGAAGTAATGTCATGTATGATTCTTATGGATTTAAACATGTAAATTGGAAAGAAGGTTTCATCATAGTCAATTCCTTGAAGTTTTCTGAATCATTTTCCTACTAGCCTTTTTTATAGGCGCTAGCCTGACCTTCCATGTCCATCTTTAGTTTGAATACCCAGTTGCATCTAACATGCTTTACATCAACTGGCTCATCGACCAGAACCCATTCTAGGTTCTGATACATGGAAACCATCATAGAATTAATATATTCTTTCCATCTTGCATCTTCTCATCTATCTAATTCTTCCTTGTAGTATAGAGGTTCATCATTGTCCAAAACAATTATTCACTACCCTCAGTGACTAAGAAACCAAATCACTCTAGTTACCTCACCTCTCGTGAGCCCCTACACAGTCCTTATGTTTCTATAACCTCCTCAATGGGGACATATGGAAATATTTCCAGTACCAACTCATGTGTATCTTGAGCATCTACCTCATCATATTCAATCATGCTCCTACTATCCATTTTAAGAATGCGCTCCCTCTCAATAAATACGTCTTGTCTAGAGACAATAACTTTCTTGTATGAAGGGTTATATTGTTAATATCCTTTTGTTTCCTTGGGATATCCTATAAAGATACACCTCATGACCTGTGGTTATAGTTTGTCTCTTGATAAGGCCTTAATAAACGTCTCACATCCCCATACACAGGTGTGAGAAAAAATGGGTTTCTTTCCATTCTATAACTCAGAGAGAATTCCATTGTACACCTTAGTGGGTACTTTGTTTACTGTGTATGGTACATTTTATACTGCATATTTCCAAAAGGACAATGGATGATCTTAATGACTCATCATCTTCCTCACCATGTCTAGAAAGGCATGGTTCCTCCATTCACTAAAAACATTCCACTATGGTGTATAAGGACAAGTGTGTTTTGATAAGATCCCAAACTCCAGTAAAAGGTTGATGAACTCTTGGATCCGATATTCTCCACCTAGATCTGATCAAGGTTCATTTATCATCTTACCAAGCTGATTCTCTACTTCATTCATGAATTCCTTAAATATCTCCAAGGACTTTGACTTATACATCATTAATTAGATATAGAAATATCTACAGAAATAATCAATCAAAGTAATAAAGTAATAATATCCACCTCTATATTCTATTAGAAAAGGTCCACACACTTCAATTTATACCAATCCTAGAAGCAATGTGGCCCTTTCACCCTATCCACTGAAATCCATCTTGTTCATTTTCCCTTGTAAACAAGCGTGACATCTATCAAGTGGTCTTAGCTCAGTAGAGTCTAAATAACCATCTTTCCTGATCATTTTCAATTGATTCTCATTTACATGACCAGGATGGTGATGCCACAACTGGTTTTTGTATGATTCATGTGAGTTTGTTTCATTATCGATTTCCAACACTTGGTTTTTATAATTTAATTCATACAAACCATTATTTAAATGCACCATACCATAATATAATTTGTTCTTATAAACGAAACAACCCATATTTACAAACTTGGAAATAAATCCATCCTTATCAAAAAATGATACATAAAATATGTTATTGTTAACACTAGGTACATAATAACAGTTTTGTAAGACCAAAAGCATTCCAGTTTGCAACGAGAGATGTTAATCACCAACAGACAATGTAGCTAGCCTCGTTCCATTGACAGCACAATGATCCACTTCTCCTCTAGAAATATTTCTAAATATACTCTGTTCCTACATATGAATATATATGTGGGCCCCACATGCTTTATATATTACCCAATGTGTAGAAATGGAAACATTTCACTCGATAACAAATGCACCTTTAGCATCCCCAAGCTCTTGGGCATATTTTCACTTCTAATGGCCTATATTTCATCAAGAAAAATATACTACCTCATGATCCTTTCCCAACATCTGGATCTTCCCCTTCATAGAGGGATGGTTCTTAGGGGATTCAGACCAATTCTAAATCTTTTCCCCTCGTATCTTTCCCTTCCTCTTATTATTCACAATAAAATATTGTGGGTTCGTCACACCCCATGTCTTTATCTACCTAGAAAATCAGGGTTAGAAGTTCCGATAAACTCTTCTAATTATTTCACATTTTTTAGATGAAAATAAAACTTTAGAAGATCTTGGGCAGTGATGATAATATGGGATCTGTATGAAACTTATCCGAGAACATAATCCCAAAGATGTCCAACCATTAAATGTAGCCAATAATCTTGACTATATGAGGCCTAGCTGGCATATACTCTCCAAGAAAAGTTCTGAACAGAGCATTAGAGATCTCAAATCTCTCCTCTCACCTTCTCTTGATAGAGATCCTTAAGGCGAGACATCATGATATACACATCCAAATTTTCATGTTGCATCAAAATTTCATTAGACATAGCCGATAACATGAATTATTGGCCATTTGTGACATCATCAAAATTTTTCATATAGAGTGATATTTCCTCATCACTAGCCTCATTTCTTAGTGCAACTGTAACAGGATTCTCCAACATATATAATTTCCTCTAATGGAGATAGTTGATGCTTAAACACCTCTGCCATTCCCAAAAATTGGTGCTGGTGAGAAGGTTTTCTTTATGGAGTATGGTTTGCAATACTATGTTTGATGTCATTTTTCTTACCATTTCTACAAATTAATATGAGAAAAAAATTTAGTACTTTATCATGATAAAACTGCAAAAAATAAATAAATTAATACCTATTAGTCTCCCAGTATTTTTTCAAAATTCAATAGGCATCCACTACTGTAAATAAGATCAATACCAATGGTTTTGGGCAAATCGTTGGTATAGTTCACTAATTTGGACCTATACCAACGGTTTGGCCAAAACTGTCAGTATAGGTCTCTTATATGAACCTATACCAATGGTTTTGGACAAACCGTTGGTATAGGGGGGACCTATACCAATGGTTTGGCCAAACCCTTGGTATAGGTTCACTAATTTGGACCTATACCAACGGTTTGGCCAAAACCATTGGTATAAGTCCATTATAGAGACCCTATACCAATGGTTTGGCCAAACCATTGGTATAGATCTCCCCTATTCCAATAGTTTGTCAAAAACCATTGGTAGAGGTCCCAATATCAAAGAACCTATACCAATGGTTCTCCAAACTAATGGTATAGGTCTTTACCAATGATTTTGAGAACCATTGGTATTGGTACATGTATTTTAAATGAAATCTTCTTACATCAGACATTAAATAAATAAAAATTTAAAATACTTATGATAATACACACACATATATATATTTATGAAAGTATGTTCACAAAATTATGTTTGGTTAGTGGTAAGGTCATTCAATCATAAACAGGAGGTGATGGGATCAAAACCAACCGGGTGATTATTTTTTGAATTACATATACCAACGGTTTATGGAACCATTGGTATAGATTTTCATATTACTTATACCAATGGTTTTCAGAACCATTGGTATAAGTCTATACCAATTATTTTTCCAAAACAGTTGTATAAACCTATCCTCTTGGCTTACATGTAAATGGTTCTCCAAACTGCTGGTATAACCTATACCTACGGTTTGGAGGCCTATACCAACGGTTCTAAACCATTGCTATAGGTTATTTTACTAGTAGTGATCATAATTGACTTCAGAATATTTTTTTGCCTAAATTTTCTAGTGGAAAGGATCTATATTTCCCTTAGAATTAACCCAAATAGGGTAGGTCAAGAAACATGAATGGTTTTGGGTAGGCATTCAAAATTCCAACTGCATTAAATTGCAGCTCCTTCATCCACTGAGTAGACTCCCCAATCCGGAAGTCCTTTTTTTTATTTACTCAACCTTTTCCTCTAGGTCACATCAAGTCTTGTTTTGGCAGTCAACCCTTAATGTGAACCAAGTCAAGTTAACCCAAAACCTAAAATTATAATTCCCCGATAATTGAAATCCCCCCCAACTAGGGTTGGTCAAGCACTTTAAACTATGGTAAAATTCTAACCATGATTATATAAGGCTATACCAACAAAATATTTCTTTAATGGATTTTATCTTTATGCATAAATTTCGATTTTATTAGATTTCATAA
Source organism: Viscum album (assembly GCA_963277665.1). Classification (NCBI taxonomy): domain Eukaryota; kingdom Viridiplantae; phylum Streptophyta; class Magnoliopsida; order Santalales; family Viscaceae; genus Viscum; species Viscum album. The sequence goes on along the minus strand of OY728123.1, from coordinate 2,122,460,712 downwards.
ATTATTTTTCATATTATGTGGGATATACGTAAGTTATTAACCATGTTTAAGGCATAATTTAGGCCTAATCCAGTGTTATTTTAGTTCCATCTCGTATGCTCATTATTTCATTAATTGTGTGATCATAATAACACACCCACAAAAAATAAACCATAAAACTGATAGAAATAAAATATATGGCATGATAATGATCTTGTTCTATTGGATAGTTTTTCTATAAGATTATAAACTTACCCCAGACAAAGGAGAGAAAACACCTTGACCATTTTGGGTTCATGTCAACAACCTTCCACCTGTCCACCTTTGTATCTCCTTGGGTTGGTTTCACCTCGAATCCTAACTTGAAAAAACTGCACTATATTGGTAGATCCATCCATTAAATATGATTTATCTCACATGTAGGTGAGGGGTAAAATAGGTTTTTACATAAATTAATCCTTTAGCATGTAGGCCCTACTTATTAATGAGGAAAAGGCTTACAGACCAAAAAATTTAATTTAAATAAATTAATTTAAAGAAACCATCCACATACAATGGTCATGGTCTAATAAATATATTATTCTAAAAAAATATATTCTCTTGAATAACCAGTGTTGAAATAAATGTGATTATGCATAATCAAATATTTATTAGACCACAGTAGAGAATAATATTTATTCAACATGTTAAATGAATATTTAACTTAGATACTTAGATACACTTATTGTGTATACCTCTAGAACTCTTTCTCAGTGGCATTAGGTGGATCATACCTAATGTCCATGGTTAGCATTAAGAAACATACCAAGTCACCCATAGAGAAATAAGTTAATGCCATAATGATGCGTCACCTCCTACGAATTCTTACCGTGTAATGTAATCCATTTGTCTTGATATCTCCAATAGAGTGGGTTTCATGATAGTTCCATCAACCAATGTGCTAGATTATTCTTTCTTTGACATCTAAGAATTGAACATTCTCATTCCTCACGATGGATATGGATTTATTTAGGCTATATCAATTCCATTAATGGGTTTGTGATACAAACTTCTCTTATGGAACAGAAGGGACAAATCCTTTCTTGCATTATCTATTAATGTAGTATTACTCGTGAAGCACCCGACATATTCTACCTTGCTACGAATAGTGTTTTGTAATAGTTTTTTTCAACACATCTAAGTAATCAAGTTTCAATACCCATTAATAATAATCATAAAGTCTAAATAACAATACACACATCCACATATAGGAAAATACAATGACACTATGAAATGTGGATTTCATACTAGCAGGTCTCATTCTCAAAATATCCTCTAGGATATCACCAATGGTGCATGACATTAGAAGGTGCCTCAATGTTTTTTTGAGTCCTCACTCATAATGGATGGTATTATTTATGTCCCTAAAATAACATCATCCAACTATTGAAAATATATTCAATAATATTGTTATGGAACTATCGGGTTCTCATCATAGCAGGGATCCTCTATGAACCTTTTGGGTAACAACTATCCTTAGTAAATTATCACTTGAATTGTCAAATATAAGAATTATCAATATGTGATAATGTATTTATTAATATCAAATCCATTAATACAATTTTATCATAAAGTACAAAGTAGTTGGTTATATGCCACCAACTCCAACAGAAAGTACTTATTGGAAAAAATGATTTTAAACATATACCACTTCATGGAGTCAATTTCATCTCATTCAGTCATATAATTAGTAATATTCCAACATTGTTATGTATCCCCATCCAAATTTTAGAAATCCAAAATTATTTTTTCATGCTATGAAAATTAAAGAATAGAATGTTTCTTTTCATTGGTATTAATCCACTGCTAAATGACTAGTGGGTCAGTAGAACCACAGAAATAAGTTGGGTGTCTCCTTATAAAGGACCCAATATAACATTGTTCCCTATTTGTATTATTTTTATTTTTAGAATGAATCATATCTTTGGAATGTTCTATGAGAATATCAATGTGTTTTTTCATTTCAGATCCCACAAAATTCTGTTTCCCTAGAGGGAAATATTTTCATTTTCCATTTCATTTCACAATCACTTGCTTTCTTAGGGTTCCCTCAATTGAATAAAACCAAAAATCCTATTGTATGCCACCATAATCGTAGCGAGGAACCGCATAATCATGATAAATCACATATAGGGTGTCGAAATCGTGACACCTTCTTTTTAATTTATGACATATTTGGTTTATTATAGGTCATTCATTTTCATTATCTTTTTAAATCCTCTATGCTGGTTCATAAAGAGTTTGTGAATTTACAATTCATATACCATGAGATTTCCAAAATAGGTGTGTAGAAAGAACCATTTTTGTGAACCATGTATTGACCAATTTTGAATTAATATTCCATTTTTAGAGTGATTACCCCTAGGTACCTCTGTTCAATATCCACATCCACTTGTAGTATCCCAAGAGGGATGTACTTAATTAGAAACCACATGGTCTACCCTTTTACAAAATTATAGGGAATTTTACTATACTTTGATTCATCCTTATACTTATCCTTAGAGACATCCAATGATATATCATAATAAATATACCTAGGAATATTACCAGTGTTTTATCATCATTATTTCCATAGTTTAACTAATCCTTTCCATGTGACTCCAACTATATAAAATCAGGCATCTCATACATATATATTATATATTTTTAGATGAATATTAAATACATTTCACAAAAGCACACCTGATGATTGTCATATTTTATTGTCTTTGGATACAAGGTAGAAAATCATCTAATTTGTTGACAAACTTAAAAATCTCGTATAAAGATCTTCTAATTTAGTACACTTCACAAAAATATCCAACATAAAACCATTCTTCATAACTCATGGAAAGGAAACATAAGAATAGTTGATCTCAGATGCTCAGTAAAGTTGAAGAAGGGAAACACATAATCATTACGTGAACATAAGGGAATGAGAACACAAGTGTAACATTTTAAAACCATCCCATGTATATCAAATATCATAATATTGACCCATAACATAAATAATGGAAGTTCATATGACAAGAATCATAATGGAATCAAAACACATGATCTAGATGATAATAAAATTAGAATATGTCATAGGTTTTTGGAATACACATTATATTATAACATTTTAAACTTGTATAAATATATAAAGGTTTACTCATTATATTGAGGACATTTAATTAGGCTCATGAAGGACCCTGAGACACCCTGAGAGGGGAGGGGTGAATTAGGGTGTCAACTTTTTCTTTTAAACTGGCGGATCTTGTTCCCATGTTGGTAGAAACTAGTTTAACCTGTATGATGGATATAAGAATAAATAAAACATTCACATGAAAATAGATGACAAAACTATTTTTACTTTGTTCACCACTAAGGGCTCTGTCCAAGGAGCATATGACGACAAGTTTTCGGTCGTACCAAATTCCACTATTCTACACTCGTTGTCGATTACAAAGCTTCAGGAACAGTCACTCTATCCCAGGATCACTGCCTTTACAACTGTTTAGGGATAGCCTACTGCATTCCTTGGGTCACTCCCATTGATTCCCCTTGGCTCACTTTCTTTGAAGAAGTCCCACGCAGTTTATAGGTAGGAAGGTATCTTCATCATCGCTAATGAATACATCCTCTATTGTTTGTAGATGATCTGTTGATGTCCAACTTTCACTCGTAGATGAATCTCACTTTGCACAGAAGGTATTGGGAAATCTTCCAGCTTCCACACAGCCCTGAATCACTGCTGTGTATCAACCTTACCTGTCGCCCTTCTCTAATCTGGTGTGCAAGTCAAGGCGTGCAAGTTATAACTGGTGCGTAATTCCACCTCAAACACTTGCATGACACAATTTTATGCAATTCAAAACTTGCGCAACTCACACCCTTTTACGCCCAAACCAATATTGGCGTGAAACCATAAACTATCTCTCTTCTTCGCAACTGGCGCAAAAGTCCACCTCAACCACTTGCGCGACACCTTCTTCTTCAACTCTAAACTTGGGCGACCCACTTCCTTTCTCGCTCAAACCACCTTGGGCGCCCAACAAACAACTGTCGCGCAACTTCAAATTGCGCAACCCACCACCACTTGCGCGAACAAAACACATGCGCGACGGGAGATTTGATTTTATCTAAGTCTAAACTTCTTTATGAATGAGGGGGGATCGACCAATATTTATAGGCATTGGGATACCCTGCGCGACGGCGCGTAAGTCTTCCCTCACCGTGCAAGTTTCGGCGCCCAAGTCTCTGCCGCGTAAGTCACTTGTGCGACCAAACATAAAACACGGGTTCCCTTCTCCCTTTACCATATTTTCATTTTATGATCTAGAAAAACTTATGGAGCCCAAGTTTATTCTCTTTCAAGAAAATGACACACATGTATCTTTTCCCAAACCACTTTTCTCCATTTGTCGATTTTCAGGCCCAAAAATTTGGGAAACACTGGAAAATGGTGCCACCTTCAATACTGTTATCTGCTTGTTCTGTATGATAACTTTTCTGGCACACATTTGGAACTTCCACTAAGGACTGACAACAAACATAAACACCACACTTCAATTCATGCAAAGAACGACCATGGTTCCAACAACTCTCATATAAACTTACGCACATGAGACCAGGTCCACGTATAACATTACAGACATAAAAGAGGAGTCCACCCACGACCTTATGAACATGTAATCAAGTTCATGCATAACATTGTAAACTTGTAATCAGATTCACTCATTACATAGTGAACATGTAATCAGGTTCACACATAACATTGTGAACATGTAATTAGGTTCACAGATAACATATTTACTCAAGAGTTATCCATCTTTACTCAATGCATTAGAGGGAGATACAGGTCTCACCCATCACATATTAAAATATATATGTATTTGTATTGGAAGACCATATAAATTTCATCATATAAAAAATAATGAATTAAAATTAGGTTCGTAAACAATTAATCATATCAAAAAATGTGAAAAACAAATAGGTTTTATAATAATTTCATCAGATCATAAACTGTGGAACAATAAGTGTGTTTCATAATAATTTTATCATGGTATAATCCATGGAATATAATAGGGGTTGATAAACATTTTTCAAGATACAGTGTTCATAAAATAATAATAATGGTATCCTTGGTTCATATCCTCAACAAATAAAAATTTACATCAAAGGATATCATCTTAGAAGGAAAATTATATCTAAAGATAACTTGGAAAATTTCTCGAGGAAAATAACTTTTCTTTGAAAATAAAATATTAAAAGAAAAAATTGATAAAAAAATTTAAAAATTACTTTCACTTAAAAAAATTAAAACTTATAGAGGATTACTTAATTGAAATAATTCCCATGATGACATAAAATTATTTTTATGTCGCACACATTAAAACAAATATTTCTTTCATGTATTCGGTAAAATCCAAACATGAATTGTTTGGAAAATGACTTGAATATTTCATTCAATTTTTTTTTTAAATTCAATCATGAGTAAATATTTCTTTAATGAATCATTTAAATAATGTTAAATAAATTACTAATTATTTTAGATAACATGATTTTGGATGAAAAGGGTTTTTTGACCAAAGTGAGAAATAAAGTCGGATAATAAAAATCAAGTTTCATAATTTTATAACAGAAAAGGGTGGAAAAATTGTAATATTACATAGAAATATCATGAATAACCATATAAAAATAAAATTTATGAGACATATGGAGAGTTAGATCTTTATATTTCAATATTGGAAACGTAATCATATTAAATCCTGATAAATGATGAGATTGTAACATAAAACCATTACCAATATGGTAAAATTTGAAACATAATAATCGCAAAATAGATATCCTAAAATAAAAATTTAATCACCATAATTTTTATTCAAATAATAATAAAATAAATTCAAGGTCATTATATAATATATATTCAAGAATTACATGGTGAATATGGCATGTGTCTCACAAAAAAATTAATGTGAGATGGAAATCCCTTACCAATTGAATTTCAACTTCCCTAATAAATGTTTAAACCTCACATATAATAAATATATTTTTTTATACATCTATTATAGAATAATAAAAAAAACTTATAAAATCATATATGATCTTTTTATAAAATTTTAACACCCATTTATTGATAATTCTTTTAGAAAATCTATATTTCGTGGTGTTAACTGCTTCATTTTTTCATGGGAGTTTTAGTTCAGTAGTTCTGGTTCATGTACTTTAATAATAATATCCACATCTATATAAATATAAATGTTACATTAATATCATATATTTTCATTAAATACATATTTATATTCATTTAAAAGTTTATACATTGAAATATGAAATTTACCGTTCATTTAGATGGTAGGTCGTAGGTATGGTTGAATGTTGTTTCCATCATTCGACAAATGAAATAATAAGAATAACTAATTATTAACATTAAAAAAACAATATGATTTAATATATATTACACATTTTTATTAAAATAATATTCATTACCTTTCATGTAAATTGTTAGGGAGAACCAATCACAACATTTCATGAGGCGGTAGTTCACCATACACATTAGCGACGTTAACGTATCCCCCAATGCATTGAATGTAAAAAAGGGTACATTTGATACTATATTTCCAGAAGTAAAATTTTGTTTCAGATATAATGTACATATACTAAATCCATAATTAAATCTATCCATGTTAGAGGGTGATGGGAAAAAGAATTTTGTGGGTTAGTGAGGCGGTGGTCTGTTGTACACACGATCAACGATCTCATTTCCCATATGATTGAAATCGAGATAGATATTATTTATTAAAATAAAATAATAAATTATATGTCTATATTATGTACTTTTGATATTATATTATAAGTTCTAGTACATAATAAAAGGTGTTAAAATTATAAAGAAATAGAAGGAGCTTATTGATGCCAATTGCCTTCGCTTAGAAGCAACTCCTTTGTATATCTTATTAAGGATGCTTGTGTTGGTATTTTTAGAAAAGAAGAAGCTATATAATTTGGATAAGTATGTTACAAAGATATTTTTTAAGATTCTTTCTGAACTAGATGGATTGAGATTTGTTAATAAGTGGATGGTGATGGTGGCCTTTTATAACTTGGGAAAAGTAACCCACTTGGAAACTACATAGAAATTCTCAGAAGGAATCCAATATAAAAAGGTCATTACCAAGATAAAAGATTCCCAATGACTATAGATTCGAAATTGGAAAGTATGAGATTGAGATATTTCCATCCTATTATATTTGGACGTGTTTTTTAGTTATTTTAACTATTATCATCTTAGTTTAATCCCGAGTAAACTTATGTTTCCCTTAACAACGGTATATATTTTTCAATTTTTCACCATTAATTTTGGAAAAAACATTAGTTGAAATTGTTAGATAATATAAATTATTATGATTCAAAATATTGAATCAATTTATCCAAATCTAGTTCACATTAATGGAAAATGTTAATTTAAAATTAATACTGGAGATGTGATGAGAAGGTATGTTTTCAAAGAGAAAACATTCAAAAGTTTACATTTTTTTTATTTCCAAATTCAATATAAAAATGAATACAATTATATAAATTTGGATTAATATATATATAGTTAAATTTTTGTTTCTTTAAAACCAAATTAAAATATAATTTAACTTTATAAATAATTTAAACGAAAAAGAAGGTTTCCATTAAAATTAATTATTTTCCACTTTTCATAAAAAAATAATATTTTCCATAAAATTATCAAAAAATAACGCTAAGATAAATGTATCAAGAGGATTTAAAATATTATGTTTAATCAATAATTTTATATAAAATTATATAAAACTAATTTTATTGTTTTTTAAAAAAAGAAAAAAAATATTTTTTAAGAATATAGTATTTTCGGAACATAAAAAGAATTTATTGAAAATTTAAATACTATTATATCAATACAATTTCATTATATAATTAAATTATTATTAATTTTTTGAATTTTTTTTATTATTATTTGTATCACTAATTTTAATAGTTAGGTTATAATGATCACATTTGAATAATATTAACAATTTATCATATTTTTATTAAAACTCAATGTCATGTGAAATGAAAGTTAACCAATTGTTGGATGTAACATAATATTAATATGGTTTTATATGCAATGAAAAATATCTAAAATACTAAATTTACCCTAGAAAAATATTCCACAATGTCTTGTGGTGTTCCAAAATACATGCAATCTCACTGGAATATTTTTCATGAAACAAAATTGGATTGAAAATTCATTTATTTAAAATAAAATCACATGTTTAAACCCGCAAATGAACTAGTTTGGTCCATGGAATTGTGGTGTAACATATCTGACTAGGAGCCCCTTGTCGGTGCCGCAAGCCAGTTAGTCATGTGACCTCAAGAATGCCTCATTGTACCCCATAGGCCACCTACTAGTAGCGAGAGTCTAATATCGACCATGGGGAGACTATACCCTCTTAATCAGAGTAATTAAACTAATATAAATAAATAAATAAATATTCAAAATGACATGTATAACAATTACTAGCACAATAATAATATCAAAATATGGAAAAAATTTGAAATAAAATGTCAAACTGAAGAGTAGATATTCCATGCCAATGTATGTGTCTTGTGTCAAAATGAAAACTCAGAAGTAAGGACAATAAAAACTACAAAGAGGATACTGAACCACATCTGGTTCCCTCATCCACAGTCCATCCCAATTCATCAATCTAACTTAAGGGGTTTTCTCTTAACCTATCCTGTTACCATGAAATATATTCAGGCACTGATCAAACATCCCAAGTAGGGTGTGAGTACAACTCAGTAGTCCCCTAGAAATAGTGTATAAAACATCCAATAAAAAAATCTTGCAGTTGTATAAACAAAATAAATACAATACATAAGTAATAGTTATAAAATTATTAATTATTCTTTATTTAGCCACACAAACCCTTGGGTTCCCAAGGACACCTGTATGGAAATTCATGCTTCCGACCATGCCTAAGTCTGAACTATCCCCAAGGGATACTATATAACTGAATTCCATAGTTTCCATTTGACATTTTAATGTCACATAGGAATACCATTGTTACCACTCATTATCAAAATTTTACATATTAATTCAATTTTCATAATTCATTGTCTCAATATCACATATCAATGCCATTGTAACCATTCATTATCTCAATTTCACATATAAATTCCATTATTACCATTCAATATATAATTATCACATATGAATTCCATGTCTACCATTCGTTATCTCAATATCACATATGAATTCCATTATTACCATTTATTATCTAAATATCACATATGAATTCCATTGTTATAATTTATTATTTGAATATCATTCCATTAATTAATTCAGTAATTAATTAATCATTTCAACTATATTAATTAATTCAACAATTAATTAAACTTCTCAGGTTTATTAATTAATGAAAAAATCAATTAATCTTATCAACTCTATTAATTAACTAAAAAATTAATTAATCTTCTCAACTCAATTAATTAATTAAAAAATTAATTAATCGTCTCAACCAATTCATACTCGTTGCAATCTCTGTTAATTAATTCAACAATTAATTAACTTTGATTAAATAATCTCAATATAACAATAATAAATTCAATTATTAATTATCACAACTCATAATCTCAATATCCCCTAAATAATTCAAACAATCAATCATTCAATACCCATAATATCAATATCCCATAATTAATTCAACAATTAATTACACTCAATACCAAATTCAATATCTCCATAACTAATAAAAATAATTAATTACTAAATATCCACAATCTAACAATACCATAATTAATAAAATAATTAATTTTTATCAATATAGAATTAAAATTATCTATAATTAATTCATAAATTAATTATATAAATTCATAATTCAACATTAAATAATTAATTCAACAATTAATTATCCTAAATTCACAATTCCATTCTTCTATAAAACCACCAATATAAAAATACCATAATTAAATAATACACAAAATCAATTAATTCAATGGTTGAAATCAATTTCTAATCATCTAATGGAAATTATACAGCCCAAAACACATAATTGATATTAATACTATGGGATATGAATAATATCCCACCAAACTAAATTTTTTGAAGAGATATCGCCCTAGAGAAATTCCCAATTGCAGCCAATTAAGGATGTAGAATGAGATCCGTATGTTAAAAAAATCAAGATCAAAAAAATCAAGATCTCGTATGTATAGATCTATATCCAAAAGTCTTCGATCTAGATCCAAGAAAACAAAGGATAAATTCCCTCTAAAATAATGGGATAAGAATAGGAGAGGTATGGGAAACCGATTGGGAAGAGACCCTATACCTGAAGAGGTACATATCGGCATACCCATCTGTGAATCACTAGGAACAAAGGTGAGAGTGCCTTGGAATCCCTCTGGATGGCTATGGAGTTTAGAGAAATTGATTATGAGTTGATCAATAGGTTTTGGGTGTATAAGACGGGTGTTTAGTAATTTGTTGAATAAAATTTGGGTCATTAAAATCATGTATGCTTGGTTTTCTTCTTATAGTGCATGGTTTCCCCTAGCTGTGTGGCTTAACCATGCACCTCTTCTGGTGTGGGTGCATGATATCTCATTTTAGGGTGCATGGTTTTAAAAACCCTGCACCATCTATCCAAATCCCCTCTCCCTGAGTTTTCACAGTTTATTGGGCTGGGGCGCACAGTAAGGGAAAAATGTGCACCAACCGTACATTTCTCTATTTCCTTCCAAAATTATAAATCTTCACCCAAAATCTCTCCAATGTATAACCCAAATAAAAGAGCTCAAAATTTTACAAAATAGTACCCGTAAAAAATTCTAATACAGCTCTATAAAAGATCAAGATCTTACCATCTCCCCCTTATAACAACTCATCCTCAAGCTGCACTCCCAATAATATCTAAAATTCCAAAGTAAAAAAATTGAGCCATAGATCCTTCATGTTCACTTCTCTGTCACATGTTTCATCTTATACATTCTCATGTTTCCACAATACATTAACTATCAATATAGTATTTTCCTGCAATGATTTCCTGGTATGATCCAAAGAATGTATCTGATTCTCCTAAAAGAACACATATATCTCATGTTCAACATCATTCACATTAATCACATGATAATGGTTGGGGTGATAATTCCATAGGTATAAAACATTAAAAATATCATTCATATAACTGTATCTATGTGGAATAGCCAAGCGATACTCCACAAAATAGATTCTCTCCAAAAACTCAAATGGTCCAATGAACCATGGCACTATCATTCCCTACCTCTATATCCTATGGTGACCCAATCTAGGAGAAACCCAAATGTATACTTGATTGCCATATATAAACTCTAGGGTTTTTCTACATATATTAGTGTATGAGTTATACCGACTTTGAGCCGTATCCTTGTGTCCCTGAATCATCTTTCTCTTCTATGAGGTGTCCTATACAAGACTCGGCCCCAATAACTCTAACTCACCTTCCACCATCAAACATAGAGGATATCTTGAGTGCCGTCCATAATGAGCCTCATATGTGTTTATCTATATTATCACCCGCTAACTATTATTATAGGAAAACTCTACCAAAGTTAGGTGTTCTTCCAAAGACCCACCAAATTCTAGAACACACGCTCATAACATATCATCATGCTTATATATAGTACACTTTGAATTCCTATACGTCTTTGGGTAGAAAGACATACTCACCAAAAAATACATACAATGAAACTTCTATAAATCCTTCAAAAAGCATAAAATAACGAGTGAGTCTTGGTTTGAATATATATTACATGGCCCTTAATAAAAACATAATATCTTCTAACAATAATGTTCTCCCAACTAATCTACCAATAAGGTCTTCCATACTACAAATAATTGATCCACTTTTTTCAGTCAATCCACGATCACACAAATAGCGTCATTATTTTGTGGCCTCCTTGAGAGACCCACCACAATGTCTGTAGTCACTTCATCTCACTTACATATTGGAATGGAAAATGGTTGTTGTAGAATAATAGGTTGTTGATCTAATCATTATCCTTCTGACCGGTGTAGCATCATATGACAAACCCTTCTATCTATATTTTCATTCCTGACCACCAAAACTATCAATCTAGGTCCTGATACGTTTTGTTCATGCCTGGATGTACCTCCCACTTCGAGGAAAGAATCTCAGACATCATCACCTCCATCATACTCTTAGGCACAAAAAACCAATTCCGGAAATAGACTATGTCATCCTGATTAGAAGGTCACTCCCCGCCTTTAAGTATTTCCCTCTAGTTCAAGTACTTTAGATAAACATACTATCTATCACTGATCTGTCACAAAAGTGATGGCTCTACTGAAACTAATATGAGAGTCATATTCTATTAACTCTCTTTAACCACAACATGCATATCAGCTTGTAAAGACATTATTATCCATTACAAACTAGATTTTTGAACTTCCTGAGTCAGAGTTTTGATGCTCAAAAAATCGCAAACATTTTTCCCCTTTTTAGTCATATATGCTAACAGAAAAATCAAATGAGTGCATCTACTCAACCTATCTACAATTCCAAATAATAAAATATCATTGGGATATTACACACTTTATAGTCTTATGATCAGTATATAGAGTAATATTTTTACCCAACAGACAATGCCACCATCACATTAATGCATAAACTACTACTTCCAACTAGATGTCATGAACATGGTAGTTTCATTCATTTGTCCTCAAATAACAAGACCCATAAACTAGAACTAATTATCTATTCATTAACAACACTCCATGAAAAATTAAAAAATCTTTACAATACATCAAATAATCCTCACATGGAACAGGTAGGATCTTGATTGGTGCCGATTTCAACCACTTCTTCAAATCCTAGAAGGCATTATCACATTTGTTTAGCATTAAAATATTACCCCAATCTTAGTCAGACCCAAAACTGGTTCTACCAATAAAGAAATGTGATGGAAGACCCTATGGTAATATCCAGCTAACCCCAAAATGCTATGGATATGAAAACGTTCTTAGGCTTCTCCAAAGACATAATTATCTTCATTTTCACTGGGTCCACCAAAAAACCTTCCTCTAAGATTATATTAACCAATATGTGTACCTGATAAATCCAAAAATGAAGCTTTGATATCTTGTAGTATAGATGATTTTCTCTCAGTGTACTCAGGATGATGTTAAGATGTTGGGCGTGATCATCATGGGTGTTATAGTACACTAATATTTCATACACTAACACAACCACAAACAGATCCAGGTATGGATGAAAGATTTGGTTCATCAAGGCCATAAGAACTTATAGTGTATTCCTCAACCCAAATGGAATTATGAAGAACTCATATAGGACATAAATGCTTATAAAAGTATTCCTAGGTATATTAGGCGGTTGAACTCTCAACTGATGATACCCTATTCTAATGTCAATCTAGGAGAAAAACCATTTCCCCTCAACTGGTCAAATTGAATTTTGATACACGTAAGAGTTTACCAATTATTCACAGTCATCTATTTCAACTTTTGATAATGAAAAATAAAGTGAAGAGTTTCATTAGCATTATTATAAAAAATACACACGTTTAACCCAAGGCGACGTTCTCAGAAAAATGAACCCCTTATCATACAATTGTTCCAGCTGAGTCTTATGCCCTTGATGTTGTGTCAGTTCTATTTTGTATGGTGGCATAGAAAATAGGATAAATTCTTAAAATGAGCTCAATTTTAAACTCCACATCACTCTCAGGTGGTAGATCTGAATAGTCCTTAGGAAACATATCCTAAAACTTATCCAACATAGGTGGAAATAAATTTTCTTTCACACCCCATATTATATAAATAGACAAGTAACTTGGGTGGTGAGATCCTTCAGTTACATTGTTTTTGGCCCTAGTCAGCCCACCTTGATATCCAACTCTCCACGATGAATATTTTTTTCTCCCTTAAGAGATATAAAATTTACTCTCCACAGGTAAAAATCATTATGGGATCGGTTTGACACTAACCAGTCCATACCCAAAATCAATTTCAAGCCTAGCATATCTAGGATGTATATATCCCATAGAAAATGATACTCCACAACCTTGAGAGAACATCGTTTACACAAATAGATATCTCTCAAAAATACTCCCAATGCTGTATGTATCTGCATAACCCCACTCAAAATCTCATCCACCAACCCAAACCATTCACAAGTTCTAAATAAATAAAGGAATGTGAGGCACTCGTATTAAATAAGGAACTAGCTAGTGAAGAAGTTACAAGAATAGTATGCTTCCCAATCAATGGTCCATCCTCTCTATCCATAATGGTAGGCTGAACAACGTGCAATAATCCCGCACCTCTTCCCTGTGATGCAGTCTGACTCTTCTAAGTTGCACTACTCTACTGATATAGACACTCTTTACCAAATGCATCACACCCACCTCCTCTTCCGAAAAATCTAGTACAACTCCAACTGCCATACCGATTTGGTGTATAAGATCATATTCCCACAATCTAGTTCTATATAGCTCCTATATCACTACCAAATTGTCCCGAGTTCCTAAGGAGATTCATTAGATGACCATAATGTCATATGATATGAACTCCACTAGTGGGCAGGGGTAGTGTCTATGATAGTGTACCAGCCCACCATACTGGTGACAAACAATCTGGGTATGGTCTTGAGAAACTGATCCTTCCAGCTAGACACTCTTCCTCATATTCCCCATTGTAACACTATTATAGTGAAACCTCATATTCTTAGAAGATGTAACACCTGATAATCTAGTAGAAACCACATATTCGACACAGAAAACCATTTTATGGTTCCTCTCAGATATGAGAGCCTGATCCATTACCTCAGCAATCATATTTATCCGAAGAGGTTAACCTTAGACTTAATCTGAAATTTATGTCTATCCTGAATTTTTTTACATAGTTGCGTCATCCCCTGCCAATGCTGTAGAAAAGAGTTTTAGGTACATAAAGTGACCAATATAGTCCATAAATAATATGCTCTCCTAATTCAATCGTATGAACTCAACCGCTCTCTCATACGTCATCATCTCTGGATAAAAGTGCTCTAGGATATTCCCCAAAAATTCCTTCCATAAGATACCATTTTCCTACCCAGTCGGAGTCTGAACAACACATCAGTGCTTCCTTAATCCTCATAGTATATAAGCCTCCAACATGACTTTCTTCTCATACATAGTATCCAAATGGTCAAGTATGGTATGAATGCACTCAATCCAAAACTCTGTTGCCTCATGTTAACCCTATACTCAAAAATTCAGATGATTTTGTAACTATAACGCCTATGTGATGTCTGATATGATTTTCAAAACCAAATTGGGGTCTATTTCAAAAAACCAATGTTAGAAATAAAAGTTCTCATGGAACAGCTCTCATTCAACCCAACCGACACAATTAGTTCACAAGGTTGCACTACTAGTAAATCATCTCTAACCATATCCTCTTGTCTTCCTCTCAATAAGAATATTAATGGAGGCATATATTAACATTTAATAATAAATTTCTTAGGACACATAACATAACATTAAAACATTTCACAAGAGGGTTTTCACATTAATCGATAATAAGACATTCCCATTTCTCTACAACAATGTCAAAAAAATGGAAATATCACTAACCTTAACCATCATACATCTTGGTCATGATTCTCACTAGGTAAAATCATTTTCATTTGAAGTTTCTCATTCAACATAGATTTATTAATCTTTTATTCATTTCAAAATTATCAAATTTTCACATTAAGAACAATTTAATCTCAATTTCACATGAAATGGAAAAAAGTTCACGTTCAATTACTTAATAAAACCCGTTTTCTTATTGTGCCTAAAATGATGCATGTCACAACATAATAATGAGTTACTAGGATGATGTATACATACTCACCTATTGTTTCATACCGGTCCATGAGTAAAATATCATAAAATATAAAAACTATTGTTACATAACACTACATGTTCATCACCTAAGGTGAAATAATATTCAATAGTAACAAAAAAAATCATTAAAAACAATCCCACCCAAGGTACTTGGGTTCTCCCCCATACATGGGTTAGCCACTCCCATGAACACGACCATAACCAAATTCCAACTCTTCTATGATTTATTTCTATATTTCAAAAATATTATGTCAATAGAAAAGGAATATAAAAATTGGATCTGATACCACTTTTTAGCATCCCAGCATGGGTGAATAACTCTGGTGCCCCGAGCCAGTCAGTCATGTGACCTGAGGTACACCGCACCATATACTAAAGGCTCCTGAATAGCAATGTTGGTATAATATCGATCATGGGGAGACTATACGCTTTTAATTCGAGTAATAAGTTGGAAGAAATAAATAAAAAATAATCAGAATGACTAACATTACAATAACCAAAACAATACAAACATCACAAGATGACCAAAACAGGAAATAAAATTTCACACTTAATAGTAGATATAGAATTCAAATGTACGTATCCATTTTCAAAATGCAAACTGAAAAGTAAATACACTAACCACTCTTAAGAGGGTCCTGAACTATATCTAGTTCCCTCATCCCTGATCCATCACAACTCATCTATTAAACATAGGTCTCCTGCCCTTAACAAATCCTGAAATCATCAAATCTATTCGGGAATCGATTGGGCAGCCTGAGTGGGGTGTGATTACATCTCAATAGGCCATAAAAAATGGAATCTAAAACGATACCCAATAAAAAACGTGTACATGGTTGTATAAATAAGTAAGTTTAATGATTAAGTAAACAATTGTCAAATTATAAATTATTATTTATTTATGCACATAAACCCCCAGGGTCCCAAGGACACCCGTACACCAACACCTACTCCATCCCATGCCGGAGAATGAAAAATACCCAAAGGATATCATATACCTAAATTTTATAGTTACCATTCAACGTTGGAATATCATATATGAATTCCAGTATTACCATTCATTATCACAATTCCACATATTAATGCCATTGTTACCTATCAGTGTCTCAATATCACATATGAATTCCATTTTTACCATTCATTATCTCAATTTCACATATGAATTCCATTGTTACCATTTATTATCTCAATATCACATTTGAATTCCATTGTAACCATTCATTATATCAATACAACATATGAATTCCATTATTACCATTCATTATATCACTCTCACATATGAATGACACTGTTACCATTAATCATTTCAATATCATTAGATCAATTAATTAAATAATTAATTAATCATATCAACTCTATTAATTAATTCAAATATAAATTAATTTTATCAATTCAATTAATTAATTCAATAATTAAGTAATATTATCAAATTTATTAATTAATTCAATAATTAATTAATCTTCTAAGATCTATTAAAAAATTTAGAAATTAATTAATCTTTTCAACTATTATCATCCAATTCATACTCATGACAATATCCATTAATTAATTAACCAATTAATTATGTCTAGTTCAATAATCCAAAAATAACAATAGTTAATTCAATAACTAATTTTTCCAAATCACAATATCAATGTATAATAATTAATTGAAATGATTAATTATTCAATGTCCATAATCTTATTATCCCACAATTAATTCATTAAATAATTATTCTCAATACATAATTTAATATCACCATAATTAATTCAAACAATTAATTATTGAATATCCACAATCTGAATATCTCATAATTAATTCAACAATTAAATATTCTCAATTAAAAAATCAATATATTCATAATAAATTCAATAATTAATTATCTCAATTCACAATTAAACAATCAAGAATCAATTCAACAATTAATTATCCCAATTTTTCAATTACATTATTCCATCAAATCCCCAATTTCACAATCCCAAAATTAATTAATGCACCAAATTAATTAATTCAATGGAAGAACTCAATTTTTAATAATACAATAGAAATTATATAATTACAAACACATAATTGATATCAATACTATGGGATTTTAATAATAGGCCACCTACCACAATTTTTTTCCAAGAGATAACCCAACGAAAATTCCCAATTTCAATAGAACAGCGATGTGGAACATGATCCGTATGTTAAAAATATGTTGAGATATAATAAATCATGATCCCAAAAGTCTATATATAGAACAAAAAATCCCAGATCTTTATCCAATTAAACAAAGGATAACATCCCTCCAAAATAATTGGATAAAAATGGGAGAGAGATGGGAAACTAATCAGGAAAACAACATACCCAAAGTGGTGCAAATCTGCCAACCAAACATTAAATCACTATGAATGGATGTTGTAGGACCTTGTAATCCCTTATAGAGGATTTTTAAATGAGGTAAATAGATTATGGGTTGATATAGTAATTTTGGGGGTATAATATGGGGTTTCGGGATTTTTTTTAAAAACATTGTGGGATTAAAACCTCGTACACATGGTTTGCTCCTTGGGTTTCATATTTTCCCCTCACCATGTGCCTCTTCTAGGGGTGCATGGTTTATCCATTTATGTCGAACTATTTGAAAAACTATACACCAACTATGTGAATCCTCTCTACCTATGTTTACACAACTTTCAAGGATGGGGTGCATAGTTAGGGAAAACCTTGCGTCAACTGTTTAATACCCTTTTTCCTTAGAAAATTATAAATTTTCACCCAAACACATACCATATTACAACCCAACTAAAAAGTAATCAAAATTAGAAAAAATATTACATATAAACATGCCCAATGCATCTCCCAAAAAGGTCTATATCTTACATTTTTCTAGGATTTTTGGACACCTAATAGGTGTTTTTACCTATGTTTATATGTAAGTAATTGAGAACTAGCATAATAGTGAGGAGTTAGCATAACCTATAATGTATAAAAATGGAAATAGGTGTGGCATACCTTGTGTGATTCATCCTGATACAGAATAATTTAACCATTAAGAATAAATATTTTAAATATTGGTGTTGACGCTCCTTTTCGTCACAGAATCTAAAGATCGGAAAAGGGAATATCTGAGCTCAAAGTGATTCAGCCTTTGAAGAAAAACATCAAAAATCAACAAAGGAAGGAAGAAAGGATCAACAGAAGCATAACCGCGCAAGTTATCTAACTGGCGCGCATGTGTATTTGCGCGACCACCTTGGTCGCGCAGGTGACTTGCGCGACCTAATTGGTAACCGCCTGGTAACCGCCAGTGGTCTTCTTTTGCCTATAAATAGACCCTGTGGGCCCCCCATAGAAGAGGATTTTTTTTCCCAGAAACTTGGATTGAAGCTCCCGACGCCCAAGTCTCTTATCAAAGCTTCCGGAACACTTCTAAGGTAATTTCTTACCTAGAACGGAATATCTAAAGAGAAGAAGGAAGGCCTAAGTGTTGAAACTTATCAAACACTTGCGCGCTGACTTATTTCCTTCAAAATAACTTGCGCGTCCCTTTTCTGGAAGAACCTCGAGAACATTCTAAAGGGCTTAAAAAAGAGTCGCTCAAGTATTTCAATGCTGGTTGAAAATAGTGCAAGTACACTATATGTCGCGCAGGTATACCTGCGCGACCAAAACTTGCGCGCCCACGGAAGACTTGCGCGCCTTACAAGACTTGTGCGCCCCTATCGTTTTGGGTGCCCATCTTGCCCATATTTACCCCTCTTAAGCCATTTCACCTTTACTTTTAAAGATTCAGTCTTCAAGACACTCTTCAAAGCCATTTATGGCATGATTTCTTGATTTGACTTTCTTATCTGAAAGGAATTCTGTGGAATCTCTCTCAAAGTCTAGTGATTTAAATATCCTTATGTCACTAAAATATGGAGAGTTCATTCATTCAACCTCATCCTTTAAGATGAGAGAATCCTAACCTGGGTCTCCTTTTCAATAATAATCCCCAGTTATAAAACCTTTAATCTTGGTATCTTCTTCAGGAGTAAGCCCTAAATTCTTAAAGTTCCCAATCTTGGGCATCCTCCTCAGGAGTAAGCCCCAATCAAGTCCTTTAATCTTGGGAATCTTTCTTAAGAATAAGTCCTAACATCAAATATGGGCATCCTTCTCAGGAGTAAGCCCCAAACCTTAATCCCTAACCTGGGTCTCCTTTTTCAGGAATAAGACTCAGTCATAATCTTGGGAATCCTTTTCAGGAGTAAGCCCCAAGTCTCCTAACCTGGGTCTCCTTTTCAGGAATAAGACTCAGTCATAATATTGGGTCTCCTTTTCAGGAATAAGCCCCAAGTCCCCTTAAATTTCTCTTAACCAGTCATAATTTACCTTCTGATTTGGGTTTCCTTTTCAGGAGTAAAACCCAATCATAAGTCCCCTCTTAACTTGGGCATCCTCCTTAGGAGTAAGCCCCAAGATTAGAGTATTCAAATCTCCATGAAGCACATATAACTTTATGGACCCTGTTCATGGATTTTCTCCCTCAAAGTAAATCCTAAACCTTCATCTATCTCGGCAGTCATCCATACATAAGCCCCAAAAAAATTCTTATGATTTCATCTTTCATGGCACAATTGTCTAAATTTTACCAATACCTCTTGTTTCTCACACCGAGCATGACTCACGTGAGCTTAGAGTGTAGTAATTATGACATTCATCTTTGAGCAATCAATCATAAACATCATACTTCATTTCTCGAACTACGTGGGTTATGATTCCTTTTCCAAAACAAAGGATACGTAGGTAGCCCATTTATGGGTTCGATCCCAACTTTGAAATAATCCCTATCCTTCTGAATGACAATAAACTTCAAGTGCCCCACTGAGTGGCTTTAAAACCAGCCTGGTCATCATAATGACCAAGAGACTTTTATATAAATGTTTTTAAGGATACCATTGACCAAGAATCTCTAAACAGATATAGATGATTCTCTATTGATGAAGAACCTCAAATACATATATAAGATTCTCTAAATTTCTTTCATATTTAATCATTGATTGTTAAAACTAAAGGAAAGAACATTTTTATACTTGGTAATGTAATAAGGATTCACGAACATAACTTAAATCTATAAATAGAGTTCCGGAGTAGACAATAATTCCCCTCAAAATGGTGTGATGAGTCCGACCTCCCATCCTCTCGACCAATGTAAATTCCTAAGCCTCATTAGTCCACAAGTT
Organism: Viscum album; assembly: GCA_963277665.1. Taxonomy (NCBI): domain Eukaryota; kingdom Viridiplantae; phylum Streptophyta; class Magnoliopsida; order Santalales; family Viscaceae; genus Viscum; species Viscum album. The sequence continues at coordinate 2,122,439,638 of OY728123.1, read as the reverse complement.
AATGAGCGCCTGCCTTTGGAAAGTAGGTCCAAATGGATGTGGAATCATTGGATGTTTCCGGTTCTACGAACAAACCCATTAGAAACCGATCGGAACGTTTGAATCTCCCATCCAGGGGGTCATCCCCGGATTTCGTGCGAAACAAAAAATGGTGAACCCGACGTGAATCCTTAACCAAGTTAAAGTGATGTTCTTATTATTTGTTAGGCCCCTTGGGCCAACAAAGCAATCATTGACATGTGCTCATCCAAAAGATGCAGTGGCCGGATTCATCTTGATTATGTCTGTTACATGGAACAGGCACTCTTTTCTCAAGATCTTCTGCAAAATGGCTTTCCTTAAATTCACCTCTGTGAATACTGCTGCTGTGAACACCTCTACTGTGAGGTCTGCTGCTGTGAAAACCAATGCTGCTACTCCTGCTGGAACGTCATCCGCTCTGAGGATGACATCACCAACTCAACGTCTTCAACGATGTGTTTCTAATGCACTGGTTAAGGAGTTCCGTCGCAACGGTACTATCCCAACTCTAGAGTCCGCTCGTCAAGCCCTCCAAGTTAACAACTCTACCTGGTCGTCCGGACAACGGCGGCCAGCAATCAAGAAGCAGGCGGTGCTGACTACCGTCTCCAACCGTTTCGGGTCATTATCCCCGGAACACAATTTCCATTCACTCCCTTACTCTGAGGAAGTGAATGAGCAGGTCCCGCAGGACCTTAATTCAAAAAGACATGAGTCTTTCTCAAGGGCTCCCATCAACAATCGCTGCCAGTCTCGTGCGGTAGTGCACCCTCAACATGATGAGGGTACCGACTCCAGGCATTCAGCTCAGGTTCCTCGAACCCGAGCAGGCAAGATGAACCGCCAGAGACGGAATCCGGTTAATAATAAGCAGGTTGTCATCCCTGCCATCTCCAGAGAATTCCACCAACCTAACTTGGTGGCAAACAACGAGCAGGCATACACACCTGTTCGTTTTAATTTCACTGTCCAGCAGACTTGTCTGACAGCATCAAGCCTATCCCGCCTGGCAATTCCGGCGGAGTACTATAGGCAGGAACATACACCTGCTTATTCATCACCAGTTAGTCAGCAGGCTCGTCTGACTACATATGATGGATCTCGTCAACCGCGTTTGGCGAAGTGTAATCAGCAGGCACATACACCTGCTAATACTAATCAGGCCTACCAACAGTCTCGCTTGGTAGCGCCCAGAGAAGTCAGTCGGAAAGTCCCGACGACAAACAGGAGGAAGACTCAACTCTCTGCCTCCACACTTGAGTACTGTCAGGATTCACTGATAGGAAAAGGAGGACAGGAGCAGGCACATACACCTACTCCAAGCCCGGAATGGACGTATATCCCCGTTCCGGCAGCTGAAGTCACCAAACATATTTTGTCAATGGTGAAAGAGCAGAAGCAAATTCCTGCTCATATTCTGGATGCTTGCCAGGATATCATAAGAGCTTCAGCATCATCTCAGGGATAGACACATAAATATATCCCTAGCAATGGAGTGAAACATCAACGATTCACTCCGGAACAGACACACACATCTGTTCCAGTCCAAGAGGGTTATGGGGCATACTCCCCCATATCATACGGACAACCAAGTCAGGAACATACACCTGATTTGAGTGGAGATCGTCCGCCTAACCTAACCATCTTTCCTGATCAGGCACATACACCTGCTCAGAGCAATCACTTTCGTCATCAAGTGGTTTCTAAAGCGAGTAAGAAGGCATCTAAGAAAAAGATCCACCCAGCACAGTCAGGAGATCAAAGGCCAATCTGCAACAAGGCCTTGCTCGATCCTGGAGTTCTTGAAGCCCTCAGACATTTATCTGTCGGAATTCAAGATTCTACTCCCTCAGTTCCCAATAACGGGAACATTAATTCTGAAGGTCTTCAACAGACACTTCCTCATGAAGACTTGCTTCATGAAAATTCGGTCAATATTGAAGTTTCTTCTTCAGATGAGAGCCACAGGAACCCTCTGTGTGGTCAAAAGACCAAGGAGCAAGAGATTTCATCTTTTGCTGTAACCCATCATGACGGTCCTCCTCATGGTGATGAAATTTTCTGCGAAAGTCCTCTCCACAGTAATGATTCACGTTGTCTTGAAAATTCTTCAGAAGGAAATGTAGTGACGAGAAATCCCTCCTATCTCGAGGCACTTGCAAACGTAAAACCAGTCATGTCTGATGCTTTACTATCGGCAGGTGAAACTCTTTCTCCATCAGAAGATAGCCTGGGGTTCAGGTTATTCTCCGAACCATCCGTGGGTCATTCATCTTCCAGCATGAATAATGATTTCTCTACCAATATTGTTGAATCCGATGAAGCAACAAGGAAACACCAACTCTGGTCCAAACAGGTAGAAGAATCTTCATTTAATGATAAAGAGGAAATGCTGAACATGAGGAAAAAACTGGCAAAAGGTGAAGTACCAGTCATGTTTTGACCTTTGGCTGACTCCCAGTACGACATTCCAAAGATGTTGACGGATGATGGAATCCATGATATTCGTCTCAACATATGGAAAACTCTTTGTCAATTAAAGAAGAAGGTATTATCTTACGATGAATATGAAAATCATCTTAAGATAATAGAAGGGTTACAACGCCAGATTGGTTTGGCATCTCTATCAGTCTCTCGGTATCCGAAGGCTGAAAAGCAATAGAGAACCCTTCAACGTTCATGCCTTGGCGCACTAAGAAGATTGCGTCAGTTAATTGCCAATGCTCCATCTAATGTTCATATCAGAGGATGGGGTGTTCACGGAGCACTACATTTCACAGTGCTTTCCGGTCAGCAAAGCCCGCCGAAAATGGTCTCATGCAATGTTGTTGCCCATGGCCGGCCACAATCAATGGGCTTTGTTCATAATCAAAAGCTTGCTCAAGAACAGGCTTCAACTAGTTCATCTCAAAATCAAGTATATAGAGAACAAGTTGTTGAATTTCTCCTACATCAAGCAGGCGAGAATATTGCACAAGCCTCTCGTATGGAGCAAACACGTCATCAAATGACAGAAGTTTCGGAAATCATCCAACGGTCTGTTGAACGAGGTGATAAAAGTGGATACAGGTTAATGCATCCAGCTAATTTCCGAACCAAGATTCGCAAGATCAAGAGAGATTTTAAGAAGATCTCAGACATAGCATGTCAAGAGACACCCCAGCTTGCCAGACTGGGGACTTCTCTTACCCAACCCTCAGAGTCAATGAATGGGATTCGAGGAGTTGAGAGGAAGCAGCAGGAACAGCCCCAGTCCACCGGACTGGGGACTTTTTCAAATCCTCAATCCCTCCCTCAGAGAAAGTCAGTATTCTCTTGATTAGGGAATAAGCCTCAAGAGAAACGAAGAGCCAAGCTGTCAGGAGATTCTCTCCAAGTGACGGTTCTCCAATAAATTCCTGAGGGATCAAGTCAACGGAATGCCATATCTCATTATGGACATAGAAAGAGACAATATCACAGAAATGCTGATAGAAAGGATTCCATACAATATGAATCCATTAATGTCATCAATTCTGTTGCTGCTGATTCACCAGATGAGGCTCAATCAGAGGGATCAGACAAAGGGGTTCCTGCTCAAGAAATTGCGCACACAGACCTAAATGAAGAAGGTGTGCACACACGTAATCAAAGGCTTACCCAAAATCTGGGTATTCCTTCAAGTAACCCACTTCCCCCTCTCCGAAAAGGATCCAATAAGGGGAAAGGAAAGAATCAGGTTACTTCTCACCCTTCCTCTGAAGGAGGTCAATCGCTCTCATTAGAGTAAAGGTTTGCACAACAGGAGGAAGAAATGAAAGAGTTAAGAAGGTTGAATGCAGAACTACTTCAGAGTAGTCTTCTTCTTAAGAATGCTGAAGTCCGACAGCCGAAAGAATTTTTGTAACTACTGAGATGGATCAAGAATATCCTCCTTTATCAGTACACCCACAGAGGTCTAATCCTACGGGTCAAACGCAACAACGGTTGGCAGCACTACCATCAGTTGCAACACCAACCACCACGTCTGTCCAAGCTCCATTCATTGCACCTACCCAAAACCAAGTTCAACCTGACGTTTCTCAAAAGTTAATAACTACTATTGAGTCATTAACAGACATCCCATTTCATGGTAGCTGGATCAACCCATCACCTCCATCCCAATCCATCCTACCCAGTCACTGCTAGCTGTGCTTGGATTCCGCCCCCCACTATAGGTCGATGATGTGGTGGTTGGATGTTTCGCTCCGAGCTTGCTCACCCACGCCAGCAGTGTATGCCCCATTCCCCATTCCGTCTTCCTGATGACCTCATGGAAACGGGCGCAAGTTCAACCTGAAATGAAAGTTTACCCTGAATGGGTAGATTCAATTTCTCCTCCATCCAGTTTTGGAAACCCTATTTTCCCTACTTTCAATGGATCAGGTGACCCTGAACAACATTTGACGCATTACGTTTCTTGTTGTGATCCTATGCTGGGAACTCCATAGCAGCAAGAAGCAGTGAAACTCAGATGCTTCGTGCGAACCTTGAAAGGACCAGCTTTTGTCTGGTATACAAGCTTGCAATCCCGGTCAGTCATCGGATGGGAGGAACTTCGTCAAAAATTCCTTCTTCAGTTTAGCTCAACATTTCCAAAAACGACGGTTTTTGATCTTACAAACTGCAAGCAAAGGGAAAATGAAAGAGTCTCTGATTTCATTGCTCGTTGGAAGGGATTAACGTATTCCTTGAGTTTAGCAAGCCCTCAGGAGGAATTATTGCCAATCTGTGTGGCAAATTTGCGTGACGAATTACACACACCATTGATCCCTGTGAAATACACAGGAGGTTTTCGAGACCTTACTTCAATCGCTCAACAGATTGAAGATTCCCTTATACAGGCTAAGGTTAAATCTCGTGTAATTCCATCAGCTCCAGGAAGAAGAATGGGTAAAGCAGAAACTGCTAAAGTTATGCTTAAACAGGCACCTGTACCTATTTCTACTTCAAAACCTTCATCTTCTCGAAGGGCTCCACCTCCTGAACGCCAACAACAAAGGTTGTTTCGTCCAAATGATCAAAAAGATCAACGACGAAAACAATTTGAGGATATGAAGAGTAAAACATACTCTTTCCGAAGTGAGTAAGTTCCTGGTTACTTCATTTCAGCCCTGGAAAATAATTTGGTTCAATTACCAGTGCCGAAGAGGCCAAACAAGGAAGGAGATGAAGACCGTCCCAATTATTGTCCCTTTCATCAAATGTTGGGGCATCCCATCCAGGAGTGTTTTGTCTTTAAAGACCTCCTGCAAAAGATGGTCGACTTGGGACAAGTCAAATTGAAGGGTTATTCAGCTCATGTAGCGTGTATTACCGCTACAGATCCAGAGGAAGGAGGCGAGTGGCAGGAAGTCAAAAGCAAAACTGCGAAAAAATATGATTATTGGATGGTCAGAAAGACAATCAATCGGACCCATTCCATTTTGCGAACACAATTGAAGAAGCCAATTGTGTCTCCTACAAAAGCTGCAGTAAAGCCTCCATCAAAAGACAAATCCTCAAAAGGGCAGCGCAATTCAAAGAAGAAAGAGGAATCAGGAGAAGATGAGTATGTAGAAAAGCCTAAATTGTCTTTGACTCTTGCAGATTTCATGCCATCTACTTCGAAGCCACGGGAACCGTCCCACCAAACGGAACAGCCTAAACAGGCTAACCAGGCAGAGTCTTTATCAGACGAAGAGTTAATCTTTGGTTCTGTTAATATGATCCAATTAACAGATTCATATTCCAGTCTTGATGAGCCTGAATTCCCTGTATCAAATAAGGGAACCCGAGGAAGTTCTAGAGTTTCAGGATATAGGGGAAGACATGGATCTTTCCGAAGCCACTACTCTAATTCTACCCCTGCTAGTACTGTATATGCAGCAGAAACTCGTGGTAGAGCCCTTCAGCGAGCTCAAAAAGAACAAGCAAGTTCTTCTGCCAATGGCCAACTCAGTTTCGGCACAGTTATTTTGGAAGACCGATTAAAAGTTCCATATTCTTTATCTCAGCAAGTAAATGGATCTAATCAGTCTAATTTTCCAAAACCAAGGATGTTGCCAACTTCAATACAAGTTGCATCAGCTTCCAAAGCATCTACTTCCAAGGTACCTGCTAAACCGCATATTCCTATTGGGAAACACAGACCTCTAGATCAGAAGTATGATATATTGAAACACTTGGCCCAAGTACCAGCCAAGTTATCAACTTTGGATGCTTTGAATCTGTCAAGAGATCTTTGGGAAGCACTCATCGAAGCTTTGTCAAGTCCTCAGGAGTTTGAAGCTGAAATTGTTGCAGCTGAAATCTATCACATAGAGAATAATCCTGCGGAATGCCATGCAGTAATATCTTTTACTGATAAAGATGAAGATGATGTTGTGCATGGGCACATAAAACCTTTGTACTTATCTGGAAAAGTCAATGGTATAGATGTTCGAAGAGATTTCATTGACAATGGTTCAGGAGTCAACCTCATGCCCATTCGCACACTTCGTCGCTTGGGCCTCACGGAATCTGATTTATCTCCTTCTACCATGATGTTGCAAGGATATGATAAAAATGACCAAGAACCACTGGGAGAAGTTACGCTCAGAACTCAGTTTGGAGATCTTGTTTCCAATTCAGATTTCATGATTGTTGATCAAGACTCAGCTTTCAATATCTTGCTTGGAAGACCCTGGCTACATCAGCATGCAGCTATTCCATCATCATACCATCAATGTCTCAAATACTGTTTCGATGGTCAAGTTGGAACATTGTATGGTGATAAGGCCCCGTTCAAGACATGTGAGTCTCAATACATTGAGGCAGAATTTTATCACATGAAGGGAAGAGAAAAATCTACAATGAAGGAAATTACCAAAGTTAATGCTCTATATGGTTTGGAAAAATTCCAATAAATCCATTTTCACATGTGAGTACATATTATGTGTTACCTATCAGTCAAATTGACAAAATAGGCCCAAATCAAAATACTCTTATGGAAAGATCCATAATGTCAATTACGACAATCGAGCCAGACAACATGGGAGAAATTGGTAACTTACCAAGCAGTGATGAAAGCATAAGTGGTGACGTTTTCATTTCATCTGCTGAAATCCAACAAGTCTATACTTCGCTAATCAGGCCAGAAGAAGTTATAGCAACACCAGAGGTGAATATTGATGTCGATTCTCAATCCATCATCTCCTCTTTATTTCCCAAAGAAGACCCTTTATCATCAATAGGGTCGGAAATGGAAGCTTCTTCTTCAAAATGTGAAAATTTTGACATTTCTTTTGATCATGAGAATTTCGTTTTTTCATCTACTTTGCACGTAGAAACAGAAGGAATAACACATGATGAAGAGGAAGAGGAAGATCTTAGAGATGCTCCTCCAGCATTTGAAGAGGGTATCTCTACCACTGTGGATGAACTCAGAGAAGTAAATCTGGGTACAGAGAAAGATCCACGCCCCACTTTAATTAGTGCGGCCATGACCCTTTAAGAACAAGAGATGTATATTTCTTTTCTAAAGCAAAATAAAGATATTTTTGCTTGGAATTATACAGAGATGCCTGGCCTTGATCCTGATGTTTCCACCCATCATTTGGGTTTGCCAAAAGAACATCGAGGATTCAAGCAAGCCGCGAGAAGAACACACCCAACCTATGCTTCCAAAATCGAGGCTGAAGTGGATAAGCTTATCAAAGCTAACTTCGTCAGAGAAGTTCAATATCCCAAGTGGTTGGCTAATATTGTCCCTGTAAAGAAGAAGAACGGACAAATTAGGGTTTGCATCGATTTCAGAGATCTTAATCAGTATTGTCCTAAGGATGATTTCCCAGTTCCGATTACAGAACTCTTAATTGATGCGACGGCTGGCTATGAAATACTTTCTTTCATGGATGGATTTTCTGGATATAATCAGATCTGAATGGCCCCAGAAGATAAGGAATATACAGCCTTCAGAGCTCCTCAAGGTGTGTTTTGTTATCGGGTGATACCCTTTGGTTTAAAGAATGCAGGTGAAACTTATCAACGCGCCATGCATCGTATCTTCAAACCTTTTCTAGGGAAGTTTGTTGAATGCTATGTAGATGATTTGGTGGTTAAATCCAAACAACATTTTGATCACTTGGCTGATTTGGAAGTTGTATTCCACAAGCTTCGACAACATAATTTGAAGATGAACCCCTTAAAATGTGCTTTTGGGGTAACCTCAGGAAAATTCCTCGGCATTGTTGTACTCCATTGTGGTATTGAAGTCGATCCTGAGAAGACCAAATCAATCCTTGGTATGTCACCTCCTCAGAATTTGAATGAATTAAGAGGACTTCAAGGAAACTTAGCCTATATTCGGCGTTTCATCGCCAATTTGGCAGGCAAAAGTTTACCCTTTACCAAATTATTGAAGAAAGGAGTCACTTACCAGTGGACTGAAGAATGTCAAGAAGAATTTGATGTTCTCAAGAAATACCTCTTGAGTCCACCAGTACTCATGCCACCTGTTGAGGGTAGGCCTCTTATCCTCTATGTGACAGCTTTAGAGCGATCATTGGGTGCCTTTCTCGCTCAAAAGAATGATGTTGGGAATGAAAATAGTCTCTACTATCTCAGTAGAACTATGCTTGAAGCAGAAACCCGGTATTCGAGTATTGAAAAGTTCTTCCTAGCATTAATCTTTGCAGTTCAGAAATCGGGACATTACCTGCAACATCATGAGGTCCAATTGGTATCTCGTAATAATCCGCTCAAATTCATCTTTAGTCGTCCAATGCTTACAGGATGTCTGGGAAGATGGGCGGTTATTCTACAGCAGTTCGACATTCAGTATGTGTCTCAAAAGGCAATTAAGGGCCAAGCTCTGGCTGATTTCCTGGCTGAACATCCTTCAGTGGAAGACACATATTCAGATATCGAACTCCCTGATGAGGATGTTTTCTCTATTCAAGAGAGTCCTCAAACATTGGAAATGTATTTTGATGGTTCTTCTAGAAGTCCAACAGGGAAGAAAATGGAAAATCCTAAATTCAACAAATTTGGTTTATGAATTGTGCTCATTTCTCCAGATAAGGCAGTGTTACCTTATTCCTTTTTGTTATGGGAAGGTGGTACCAATAATGAAGCTGAATACCAAGCTCTCATTACAGGCTTGGAGTTAGCGCTTCAAGCACAAGTGAATCACTTAAAGGTGAAAGGTGATTCAGACCTGGTAATCAAACAAGTCAATGGGGATTATGCCATCAGAAAAGAAGAATTAATCCCTTTGTATGATTACGTCAGAGAGTTAATGTCGGAATTCCCTTCAGAACCGACATTTTCTTATGTCCCAAGATCACAAAATGCTCAAGCTGATGCACTGGCTAATATAGCCACAACTTTAGCAGATCCAAATCGGGACGAAACAACCATCTGTATTGCCCACCGTCGTGAAATTTCACCTTATGTTCAAGTCAGAACAGAGGAAATTAATGAAATTAGTCCCATTCCTGAACTGTATGGTCATACTACAGGATGGATGTCACCTATCAAGGAATACCTTCAAAATGTAACACTTCCACCTGATAGAGCTGAGAAAGAACAAATTCGGCGACGTGTGGTCAATTTTACTCTTTATGATGGTCCAAACCACCTCGAAAAAATTCTCTACAAACGAGGTTTTGATGGAGTTCTCTTCAGATGTATTGATGGTGAAGAGACAATGGCTGTCATAAAAGAAGTGCATGCAGAAGTCTGTGGTGCCCACCAGTCTGGACATAGTTTGTCTGATCAAATTCGAAGGCTTGGATACTTCTGGCCTTCAATGATACAAGATTGTGTTAATTTCACAAAGAAGTGTCATTCATGCCATGTATATGCCAACTTCATTCATCAACCTCCAGAGTTGCTTCATACAACTAAATACTCATGGCCATTTTACACATGGGGAATGGATGTGGTGGGACCTTACCCTTCAGCTACAGCCAAGCAGTTTAAGTACATTCTTACTGCTACTGATTTCTTTTCCAAATGGGCAGAGGCGGTACCTCTCAAAGAAGTCAGTTCTAAATGCATTGTTAGCTTCATCAAGTCTACCATCATTACTAGATTTGGTGTCCCTCATACCATATTGATGGACAACGGCACCAACTTCTGTTCTTCTAAGGTAAAGAAATTGTATCAAGAATACAACATTAAGTCCAACCATTCATCTCGATATCATGCAGCGGCTAATGGCCAGATAGAGGCCTTCAACAAGACACTTTCAAATATACTGCAAAAGATGGTGGATAAAGATAAGAGGTCATGGCCTGATAAACTCTTTCATGCTTTATGGGATTATTGGACTACCACTCGCAATGCAACGCGGTCTACTCCATATTCATTGGTATATGGAACAGAAGCAGTCTTGCCAATTGAAGTTCAATTGCCCTCACTCAGAATAGCCATTTGTGATCAGTTATCAACAGATGAGCAATCCCAAAAGCGGTTGAATGAATTGGAACAGTTAGATGAGAAAAGATTGTGCACTTTGCACCACTTGGAAATCTATCAGAATCGGATAGCACGAGCTTTTAACAAAAAAGTTCTTCTTCGTTCATTCATTCAGGGAGAATTGGTATTGGTTCTCAGAGCACCAATGATACCAGGAAAGAAGCCTCCCAAGCTTGAACCAAAATGGGAAGGACCTTATTCAATACATAAGGTCTACTCCAATGGAGCATATTCTCTGATCTCAATGGATGGAGAACACATCACGCCTCCAACTAATGCCAGATTTCTGAAGAAGTATTTTGTATAAACACAAAATATTGTTCCCAGAACCAAGACTCTTACAATTGGTTCACCTTAGTCCTAGCTACATGACTTTAAACTGTACAGCACCAGTTCGTCCTTGCTATATGACGTTAAACTACACAGCAATGGTCCGGTATGACCTTAAACTGCAACTATTGTCCCACACGACATTAAACTGTATTATGTCCTATCTACATGAAATTAAATTGTATAGAAGTTCCTATATTATGTCTGAGATGACATTAAACTATATTTTGTCCTGGCAACATGACATTAAACTGTGTGGCACTTTCATCGTCCAGCATGACGTTAAACTGTGTTAGTTCCCTTATCGTCCAACATGACGTTAAACTGTCACATTGGTTAATATTATGTCCAAGATGACATTAAACTATATTTTGTCCTGGCAACATTAAATTAAACTGTGTGGCATTTTCATCGTCCAGCATGACGTTAAACTGTAAAAAGTCCCCAAAACTGATATCCTCATATTGGTTCTCCTTAGTCCTAGCTACATGACTTTAAACTGTACAGCACCAGTTCGTCCTTGCTCTATGACGTTAAACTATACAGCAATGGTCCAGTATGAATTTAAACTGCAACTTCGTCCCACACGACATTAAACTATGAAAAAGTTCCCTAAACCATCCAGCATGACCTTAAACTGCATCATCCCTGGTCCATGTATATGACCATAAACTATTTTCAAATCCTTTATGTCCAGCAAGACGTTAAACTGTGACGTCCTAACTACATGACGCTAAACTGTATAAAATTCCCTCACGTCCGGAAAGACGTTAAACTATATAATCACAAAAGTCCAGTATGACATTAAACTGCACCATTCACGGTCCATGAATATGACCTTAAACTATTCGCACTTTCGTCCGACATGACATTAAAATGGTACACTCTTTTGTCCTTACTGCATGACATTAAACTGCACAGTCCCCCTTTCGTCCAATATGACGTTAAACTATTTTATCCCCATCGTCTTAACTACATGACGCTAAACTGTACAGAAAGTCCTTGATATGTCCTACATGACATTAAACTGTTATTTTGTCCCTACTACATGACACTAAACTGTGCATCACCAATAGTCCTAACTGCAAGACTTTAAACTGCATAGTCTCTTTTTTATGTCCTACATGACATTAAACTGTGCATCGTTAAGGTTGTTATTACCTCTTGTTTCTCACACCGAGTATGACTCACGTGAGATTTGATCGAACATCAACCATAACAATCCCTTTGGGCCACTAACCATGTATAAGTCCCAACAACTTTTTTTATTTAGATCATTGTCCACAAGAATAACTTGATCATTAATTCATTCTTTAATTGAACTAAACGGACTTTGATCCTCACCCTCCAGGCTGGGTATGTAGGCAACCTCCCAGGGTTCAAGCCCAAAAACAATCTCTTCACATCGGTTCACCACCATCTCATATGATGTTGATTTGTGAAACCGCCCCAGGAATCAATATCTTTACATTGATTCACTTTCGTCCTTGTTATATGACGTTAAACTATGAAACACTTTTGTCCGGTACGACAATAAACTACAATATTCTTTGATTTCCTCATTTGAGAAGGAACCATTATTGACATTGATTTTTTAAATCATGTTTCATTTTCAAAAGACTACGTGCATACATGGTAATGCCTAAACTTTTTTTATCTCAGGTTAAACCATCATTGCACTAAAGTCCCCTTTCACCCTTCACATGTACGAACCAAATTTGTACAAAGGGTAGTTCTAGAACTATGTGGACTTGATTCCCATCCTTATGGGATACGTAGGAACATTCGAGTGTCCCTCGAATCCAGTCCCAAGTCTTTTGGGCCTAACCCCAAATTTCACTTTCAGTCCCTTGGCTGAAAAGTCCTCATGAAAACACACACTGTGTATTCATTATTATGGTCCAAATTCTATGACCCTAAACTAAGATCACTCATACTTTCATCCTGCACGATGTTAAACTGCATTTCCAGAACTACGTATGGCTTGATTCTCATTCTTATGAGATACGTAGTGAAGTCCAAGTTTCAATTCAGGACCCAGCCACAACATGATTATGGTTTTTCATTGACCTATTTATCTCTATATACATTGGACAATACCCATCTTTATGTTCTATAATCCTAACCTTAAATATTATCAGATCTTCATAACCCTTTTCGTGACTTCTAGTCACAAAAATGTCAAACTTCTAAGAATTCTTTTGCCTGACTATGCAGCATGTGCCCATAGGTGGTCTTGCATAAACAGTCCACATAACAGACTTGTCAGCCAAAAGATACTATTTATTTAACCATGCAGCCAATGCCCATAGGTGGCCCTGCATATTTCAACCCCCTAACGAGTTTTGTTAAATAATGGTAACTTCATTCTTGGGAAGAATGCCTCTTTTGTCCTTATTTGTCTTAAACGACAGTATGTAGGGATCCGCAAAAAAAATAGCAATCCTTAACATATTTGTCCCATATCCTTTTTCATGATCTGAAAGTATTCAAGTCTATGGTTTATTCTTCTTCCCTACGTTTGGATCAGACCTTCGTATGAGTGATATTCATCCAGTTCTTCGATATTCTTGTTCGGAAATATCTTATCCATATTCAAGTACCTCTTTCAATACAACAAACTCTATACTTCAGAAAATTTGAATCTCCATAAACTTTCACTGGCTTTTAGCATTAGGAATGTAAATTTCTGGGAGTTCTTTTGCCTGACTATGCAGCACGTGCCCATAGTTGGCCTTGCATAAACAGTCCACATAACAGACTTGTCAGCCAAAAGATGCTATTTTATTTGACCATGCAGCCAATGCCCATAGGTGGCCCTACATATTTCAACCCCCTAACGGGTTTTGTTAAATAATAGTAACTTCATTCTTGGAAACTACTTCTTCTAATGCCTTTTAGCTCTTTTTCATATCATTCCTCGGATTCAAATATTCTTAAGCCATAGTTTATATTTTTTCCCTCATACTTGAGTATGGTAATATGTTTTCAGATAAATTGTCAAGGAATTGAATCCATTTTTAATCCATTTCGGTCAAAGCTATTTCGACCTTAAACATTATCCCCTTTATGTCCGGCATGCATGACTTTAAACTGCCCACACAAAAGACAAAGGAACTCTGAATAAAAGTCAAGTTCCAGCTCACTAAATATACATTTATGTATGATTTAGGTAATATTGAGCAGTTAAAAGGTTCAAAGTTTGTAGGATTATTTGTAATAATCGTAGTAAAAATCAAACTTTACTTACTGGGCCCATTGGATTAAGTAAATTTGAACCAGGTAATGGAAGAATGCAAGTACAAATGATTGAAGACAAAAGTGTTTTTCATTGATACACAAGAGTTAGAAGGACATCCACAGATTGGAGTCTCTTCTCTTTTTCGAGAATTACAAGAGGCTTTCAACATAACAATTCATTTGATTTACGGCATCCCGAGCTTCATCAGCAACCACCTGGAATTCATTCATTCAACTGGATACAATAAGAGATGCAGTGATACCAGCTCTTCTTGGAACAATTGTAAAAGGATGTTCTTGAGTGCGGTTTGAGAAAATTTTCTGCTGATCAAACAGTGACTCTGTTTCTGTCCAAAAGACTTGGAAGATGGATACATGGATTTGAGAATGGAGCATTGGAAGTAAAGAGCCATTTGGAAAGAGTACTCTTTTCAGATATTTCTCTAATACCATGTTTGTCTTCTCTCCACCAACCATTAGTGGAAAACATTTCAGCCCATGGGTTTTCCATTTTCATATCTGCAAGGTAATGACATGGAGGAAGAATTTGAATGTTCACACCGTTGTTGTTACTATTAATGCACAGCATAACCGAAATAGAGAAGTAGCAGTGCAGCTGCATCTCAGGTGTATAATTGTTTGCATTTTTAACATTGACTCCTTGCAAGTGACCATGACCACATAGAGACAGGTAGATGCTCTATGGGAAGTTAAGATGATATTTCTTCAAGTACTTAGCCAAATCTGGGAGAGTGCTGTTGCAGATATCATAGTGATCATGGCCAATGATGTTCATCATGTCATCAATCCACTTGCTAGCTAGTTCATCATCCATTCCAATTCCCTTGGGAACCACTGAATCTGCACAAAAGATGAATAAACTAACTCTTAAATGGGATTATTTTTTCATAAATTTGTGAAGAAATTTGAAAAAAATGGCTAAGGCATGAAGGCGCACAAGTCTAAAACATGGCGCGCATGTATTTCATGTGTCGCGCTAGTTTTTTGACGCGCAAGTCTAAACCGCGCAAGTATGAATACCTTTACAGGAGCCAGACATCAAGGAAAACAGAGCAGACTTGCGCGGCTTAGGTGACCTGGGCGGCGAGAGCTCGAGAAGGTATGAAGCCCGGAAATCCGGATACTTGTACGGAGGTGAGGCCGTGTATTTATAGGCCAGGAAGCCTACCTGCGCGCCACACCCAGAACGCTTAAGGCCTGCGCGACGCAGACTTACGCGCCGCCCTCTGTGCACTAAAAGACTTGCGCGCCCTCCCTTTTCCTTTGAAAGGATTCGATTTCCTCAGAGTCAAATCCTCATTTCTCTCCGGATCCAACTCTGAGGTGGGGACTTTTGTTGACGCTCATTTTCGTCACAGAATCTAAAGATCGGAAAAGGGAATATCTGAGCTCAAAGTGATTCAGCCTTTGAAGAAAAACATCAAAAATCAACAAAGGAAGGAAGAAAGGATCAACAGAAGCATCACCGCGCAAGTTATCTAACTGGCGCGCAAGTGTATTTGCGCGGCCACCTTGGTCGCGCAGGTGACTTGCGCGACCTAATTGGTAACTGCCCGGTAACCGCCCGGGGTCTTCTTTTGCCTATAAATAGACCCTGTGGGCCCCCCATTGAAGAGGAGTTTTTTTCCCAGAAACTCGGATTGAAGCTCCCGACGCCCAAGTCTCTTATCAAAGCTTCCGGAACACTTCTAAGGTAATTTCTTACCTAGAACGGAAGATCTAAAGAGAAGAAGGAAGGCCTAAGTGTTGAAACTTATCAAACACTTGCGTGCCGACTTATTTCCTTCAATATAACTTGCGCATCCCTTTTTGGAAGAACCTCGAGAACATTCTAAAGGTTTTAAAAAAGAGTCGCTCAAGTATTTCAATGCTGGTTGAAAATCGCGCAAGTACACTATATGTCGCGCAGGTATACCTGCGCGACCAAAACTTGCGCGCCCACGGAAGACTTGCGCGCCTTACAAGACTTGCGCGCCCCTATCTTTTTAGGTGCCCATCTTGCCCATTTTTACCCCTCTTAAGCCATTTCACCTTTCCTTTTCAAGATTCAGTCTTCAAGACACTCTTCAAAGCCATTTATGGCATGATTTCTTGATTTGACTTTCTTATCTGAAAGGAATTCTGTGGAATCTCTCTCAAAGTATAGTGATTTAAATATCCTTATGTCACTAAAATACGGAGAGTTCATTCATTCAACCTCATCCTTTAAGATGAGAGAATCCTAACCTGGGTCTCCTTTTCAAGAATAATCCCCAGTTATAAAACCTTTAATCTGGGCATCTTCTTCAGGAGTATGCCCCAAATTCTTAAAGTTCCCAATCTTGGGCATCCTCCTCAGGAGTAAGCCCCAATCAAGTCCTTTAATCTTGGGCATCTTTCTTAAGAATAAGTCCTAACCTCAAATATGGGCATCCTCCTCAGGAGTAAGCCCCAAACCTTAATCCCTAACCTGGGTCTCCTTTTTCAGGAATAAGACTCAGTCATAATCTTGGGATTCTTTTTCAGGAGTAAGCCCCAAGTCTCCTAACCTGGGTCTCCTTTTCAGGAATAAGACTCAGTCATAATTTTGGGTCTCCTTTTCAAGAATAAGCCCCAAGTCCCCTTAAATTTCTCTTAACCAGTCATAATTTACCTTTTGATTTGGGTTTCCTTTTCAGGAGTAAAACCCAATCATAAGTCCCCTCCTAACTTGGGCATCCTCCTTAGGAGTAAGCCCCAAGATTAGAGTATTCAAATCTCCATGAAGCACATATAACTTTATGGACCCTGTTCATGGATTTTCTCCCTCAAAGTAAATCCTAAACCTTCATCTATCTGGGCAGTCATCCATACATAAGCCCCAAACAAATTCTTATGATTGCATCTTTCATGGCACAATTGTCTAAATTTTACCAATACCTCTTGTTTCTCACACCGAGGATGACTCACGTGAGCTTAGAGTGTAAAAGTAATTATGACATTCATCTTTGAGCCATCAATCATAAACATCATACTTCATTTCTCGAACTACGTGGGTTATGATTCCTTTTCCAAAACAAAGGATACGTAGGTAGCCCATTTATGGGTTCGATCCCAACTTTGAAATAATCCCTGTCCTTCTGAATGACGATAAACTTCAAGTGCCCCACTGAGTGGCTTTACAACCAGCCTGGTCATCATAATGACCAAGAGACTTTTATATAAATGTTTTGAAGGATACCATTGACCAAGAATCTCTAAACAGATATAGATGATTCTCTATTGATGAAGAACCTCGAATACATATAAAAGATTCTCTAAATTTCATGCATATTTAATCATTGATTGTTAAAACTAAAGGAAAGCACATTTTTATACTTGGTAATGTAATAAGGATTCACGAACATAACTTAAATCTATAAAGAGAGTCCCGGAGTAGACAATAATTCCCCTCAAAAAGGTGTGATGAGTCCGACCTCCCATCCTCTCGACCAATGTAAATTCCTAAGCCTCATTAGTCCACAAGTTAATGAGCGCCTGCCTTTGGAAAGTAGGTCCAAACGGATGTGGAATCATTGGACGTTTCCGGTTCTACGAACAAACCCGTTAGAAACCGATCGGAACGTTTGAATCTCCCGTCCAGGAGGTCATCCCCGGATTCCGTGCGAAACAATTGGTAATAAAATTGATTGAACAATAATTATTTAGATGAATGATGATTTTTTTGGTGTTTTTATCCATTTTATTTTTAAATTTTACTAGATAGGAGAATCCACCACATGACATTAATATGAATATATCATACTATGCCTGATGATTTATGACATGACTTATAGGGATAATACATTGTCTCAAGAGACATGACCCTAATGATTCATCCATGGTAGGAAAATCATCCAAGTCATATAAAGGGTTAATTTTCTCCTTGTTATGTGAACATGGAAAGACGTAACTAAATATTGCATGGGTAATTCACATAGAGCAATGTGAGATGGTTACTTCCCCCTTGGTGATGTTCACATTACATGATGTAGAAACTCTAGCATGGGTAATTCACATAGATCCTATTGAGATAGTTACTTTCACCTTAGTGATGTGCACATGGGAAGATGTAAGAGACTCCAGTATGGGTAATTCACATGGAGTCTAGTTGAAAGGTTACATGAGACATGAGATTTTGATTCATCCTATATAAGAGAATCCTCCATAGCCTTGGCTATGTTACTTGATGTAAGAGGACCCAAAACTAGAAAGATTTATCTGACAAGGAGACTAAGTAGGTTTGGACTGATCCCATGTGTCAACCCAAGGATCTAGGGTTGGTAGTCTTTATTTTATGTTTCTTATTACATGGTTAATTAATACCCTTGTTGTTACTTCATTTCATACACTGTATATTTAGACTTGATTTTTTTCACAATAGGGACATCAACCAAATATGTTATACTCGCATTGTATTTGGTCTATAATTTGTACCGATGAATATTTCATTTATACAGGTCAGGATAAGCGAAATAGGTCATGTGTTGATTGATTTCTTGATGGGTTGTTTAGAGATTGGAGATGTGGAAGGCATGGGGTTTGAGACAAGAGATTTATAGTCTCTATTATATAGTGTGGTAGAATTTTTCTTATATGACTTCATAATGTAATTTAGTTACATTTAACCTGTCATTTCTTGGTATCATATTTTATTAGTTTTAATTTTTTCCATTTTATTTTACTATGGTTTCATGATTAAAAATTTATATGTTTTTTTCTGTTATTGTAAACATTTTTCGAGACGGTATATTATACCAACAATACTCTTTACACTCTCACTACTAGTTAGTTACCTTTGGGGTATAGGAAGGTTTTTCAAAGGTCATATAACTGGCCCATCTGAATCACGTGATGGAGTACCGGGTCAGGGAAATTAATTGTTGAGTGGTATTAAACTAATTCCAGATCAACTTCACCCTCATAAAATTATTATGCACCATAATCATCCAAAATATAGTGGCCTCACCCACCTCATGTGAATATAGCAGCGACTTCCATGATCAAGACTAAATAGCATCAAAAGGTACCATATTTATTGAAGCATGTGAACGGTAATTATACAAGAAATACACCAAGTCTAGATGATCATCAAAATATATACTGATGTTTTAGGATTCATGTGTAAATCATATCCCCTAAGATTTGGATCTTCTTCTTCGACTATCCATGGGTCTATAGATGATACCCCATACTCAGTTTTAATTGATATCATAAAGCCTTTTGGAAGGATTATTACAAACATAAAGTATAATGTTTGCCCCTATCTGATATAATAATGAATATAACACATTATAGGTATACAATTACACATACATAAAACTTGTAGAACTAATTTATAGACTGAGTCTCATAAATCAGTAATAGGTTTTCCACATTTTCTCAGCCAATTAATTATCATCAAAACAACATCTAGGCTTTTATGGGTCATAGTATCCCCCATCACGATGTCCATCATCAACTCATATGACTTGCATAGTGGTATGAGTGATGGACTAATTAATCCACCTAGTAACTTATTCCCCATATTGATCATTTGATAGGCCATAAAATGATATATTAATCTTGCACTATCTCTTTTCATCAAATCCACTAACATTTATACATGAAAACTCAATTCAAATTCGTAAAATGTAAGTGGAATGAATACATAATAGACTGATTGTCATTAATAAACTCTTACCTCATGGAAGTAGGAACCGTATCTCTCTCATGGGAAAGGATCGTGTTTTTACTATTCAATGATCATCCTAGAACTTGGTCACTTATTTCCGACCATTCATACATCACTAAGAGCTCAATATATAACTCATGTGTGGTTCTTAAAAGGACCACCAACATCAATTTTAAATAAAATAGAGGACATTTCAGCACCCCCAGTCGTCATATATATAAAAATATTCAACAAACAAGCTTATCAACTTCCATTCATCCTCTTAAAGACTCTCTCTGAGCTCCCACATCTTCCTTCTTTGAGCATCAATGAATAAATTATCAGCCACCAAATAATAAAACATCTTAAGATAAAAATCTAGAAGGTACTCTACCTAAAACCTCTATTGATGTTTAAATTCCCACTAAGAGAAGATATATCCTAATATTTTATTCTATGTGTAAACAACGAACATCACACTAAAGAGGTAATATCTACAACACTTTATGGAATTGACCACAACTACTAATTCTAAGTCATGAATGTGGTAGATATTCATGTGGGGTCACTACTAATGTGACACATAAGATGGTTCTTGATAATTCTACATTATCACAACTCCCATCCCAGTAACTAAGGAATCATAGTAGACTAAATATCTAATCCTAAGACTTGAAAATGTCAGAATCTGAGCTAATTTTAATATTATATTAATCTTTAAGAAGGACCTTACACACTATTCTTTCTTAGAATAATTCACTCTTATATTTATAATATATATCATAGGTGTTTCCGAGTGAGATAATTGGGTATGAACCATTTATAATACCTAGATAAACAAAGGAATATCTTCATTTTAAAAAAAATTCTAGGACATGCCGAAGACATCACAACCACTAATTTCTCAAGGTCTACAAAAATTATCTTCTTTTTTCAATTTCCTTTGACAACATATCTCTTAGATATAGAAGAGAATATTTATGATCTTATCATAGAGTTAGTGTTCTTGAAGCGTATTCCACACTATCTCTAATTTTCTAGTGTGAATCTATAATGCCCATGAATATATGAGGATGTAATCAAGAAAAAAAATCCATGAAATAATTGAGATATGGATCATATATATTATCCATGAGATCCATGAACACTGCTAGATAATTTATCTACCTGGAAGTTATGGCAATATAATTATACAGTTTATTTCTACTTTTAACCACTATCCTTATAATATTCTCCACTCTTACACGAAGATGGTGGTATCCTAATCATAAGTCAATCATTAAGAAACACCAGGCTCCCGACAACTAATCAAATAAGTAATCAATCCTTAATAATTGGTATATATTTTTTATGGTCATTTACGTCATCCTCTTATAGTCCACACAAAAATGAAGACTTTTGTCCACCTTCTTTTTAAATGAAATTGGGAAACCCTTGAGAAATGTGATTGGTCTGATGACACCCTTCACCTCAAAATCTGAATGATGTAACTTGAGATCCATAAACATATAGGGTTATATTTGATATATAGGAATTGATTTAATTTTTTTTTAAATATTTTTTATCACAAAATCAATTCATCTACTATGAGGGATACTCAAGAAGTCATCTTCAAAAGCATCTTGATATTTATCCACCATTAGGTGAAGAAAAGTGAAGGCTACTTATAGCTCCACTCCATGATCGAGGAATAATTATTTTGTGGTAATATCTCTAATATAGATATGTACAGTTCCTACTTTGAATAATCTAACATCCCATTTACTGATCATAACAATCATCTACCCCTCCAGCATGTTAGAGTACAAACTTCTCTAATAGTAGTTTATGTTCACCTGATAGCAAGTCATCTAGTCCATGAAGAAGATCACATCAAATCTAGAAATCAAAAAATTCATAAATTCTTATAAATATATATATTAAAAAACCACCACTTTACATTACAATAATCTCTATATACTTTTCACTTTCTTCCCCAAGGGTGTATCAGGATAGAGAAACTCATAAGAATACTTGACCAAAAAATTATTTTCAATGAAAACTTGAGAAGATATAAATGAATGGAAATATCTCATATCAAAAAAGGAGAAGAAATCATAGAGTAAATCATGACCATTCATCTCATAGTTGAAGTTCCCTCTCCAATATCATTTGTAACCTTGTCAACTGCATACATCCTTCCCACTTTTGAACCAATAACCTTCCACTATGGCGTGTACCTCTCCTGGCTCACTGAGGTCCATAGAGTCCAAATATATGTTTATGGTCCATTAACCACACCCCTAGATTTCCTCTTGGAGTCAGAATGCTTAAATTTATAATTATAATGTTGTATATGAACCAAATTGGTACACCAATGAAACTCCCTTGATATATTTCTACAAGATCCACAAAATTTTACATTTTTCCCATTGTGGTAGAATCTATTAGAATTCTATTTCCTAAAAAAAATAATCCATGATCTAAACCACTAGTATATTTTTTCTTGGTTCATTTCTTCATTCTATCTCTTACAACCACTAAAGTGTCCCCCAAAAAATAAATGGAGAACCCACTCACCAGACCCATGAACGATGATCAGATTCTTATAGCTTTATCCACCTCCCCACCCTTCATTATCCTAAATTCTTTATGTAATACTTATGAATATGTAATTCATTCAAAAATATTAACCCAACTTCTTATCTCTGGATGAAGCTTAATCTCAAATTTTTAAGCCTTATGTGCCTCATTCCTAGCTAAGAGGGTAGAAATGTAATGAAACTCTATAAAATGATATGAATAGGTAGGCATTGACATCAAACCCCGACTAAAGCAACCAAAACTTATAAGAAAAGTCCATATTCAGAGTATATGGAAATAAGTACCTAAAGAATATATTTTTCAAAGACACCAATGTATGACCATATTTATTCCCCACCCAATTCAGAATAGCACCCAAATCCTAGAGGGTACAAGATGATTGAAAGCAACTAGCTTTACTTATAGATCATCCATTATCATTAACTTGATGAACATAACCTAAATGATTTCAATCAAGTGATCAAAATCATAAATACCCCTAATAATTTTTAAAGTTGGTGGATACTAAAGTAGAAAGTCTAATCCGTAATTGACTGTTGTCCCATGTAACCCAAAACATTAAGATAACACAAACTAAATGAATTTGGGCTACAATGGCTCTTTTTTCAGAACCACTAGAGAGATTGAAAGAGAATGCTCATTTGTATCCCCTTGAACCATTAGTGGTGGGGAATGTGAATCCTCCATAATGATAGTTTTATGATTTTCATCACTATGAAGTCCCATAAAATGTATTTGAGGTGACATTATCTTAAAAAATCACATATAATAGTTTACTCAGTTTACATAAGATAAAAACCAAAATAGTTTCTAGTCATGCACAAGATTTTTTATATAGGATACCTATGTTAGGAGGATGGCCAAAATGATAAGGAATAACCCTCTTAGAACAACCAAAATCTCATGTGTATCTTTTTATATCTACATGTTAGTCAAAATCATATAGATATATCAAAGACAATGATCTAGTTCAAATAATCTAAATTACAAAACAATATATAACATTATAATTAATTATCTATCAAAACATTGAATTAAATAAACTTAATTAATTATAAAACAAAAGACACATATATGAAATGTGATCCAACATTCCATGTAGGATGTATGAATTCATCCAAATCCCATAGAGAGTAAAAACACAAAATACTTAGGATCAACATAAAACCCAAAATCCAAAATAATAATAGTAGTCCCATACATGAAAGCATGATAGTTAATCACATATGAGGTGGCCAAAAACATACAAGACTCCCATGCCTATGTTCCACATAGCCTAACTCTTTTGTACCACACTCCAAACACTCTAAAAAAGAAAATATAATAAAAACTCCCACTTAAACACATTGTAACTCCTGGACCCATATCACTTGATGCCGAACAGAGTACCATAGAACTTCATACACTTATCCCTATATTCAAGAGGTTTCCAACATGCATTGAGATTCCAAAAATTTCAATAGAGAGAGTATACGCAGAGTATAAGAAAATGTATATCAGAATCATAATTAGAAAGGAATGATAACAAATAATGGTATAATTGAAGTGAATAATAATAATTATATGACATATTTCATGTAATTTATCTCATGTATTACAAGGTAATAAACCAATGATCCCTAATGTGGCATGTCAAACTAGGGTATTATCATGAAATTGGAAAATAAAAAAATCCACTTTTACATAATTCTGGAGTCTATCTGGATACTACTTTCGAACCCATGCACCATAGCTGTATCTCCCTGTTACAAGTCCATTACCCATCTTATATCCCTAGTCATTAATTTTTCACACACATCGAGATGCTAGTGTAGTGTGTTAGTATAAACCCAATAGGTCTCCACCAATGCATCCTTAAAATACGTGTGCATGCATAGGAGGTGTATTTCATGAAAATAGGTAAATGTATAATAAAATGGAATTAAAAAATATACAGGGCGGTCGGTTTCTAACCAAGATATCACAAAACACAACCATATATATTTTTCCTCTATTATGGAAGGGTTTTATTAATTATAGACACATGAATCAGATCATAAAATATGTAACATATAGCTCAGATGACTAGGCATTCATCTGTTGTATTTTTTCCAGTAAAAGGAATAATTCATCACATTCTTTCAATGGTATGCTATGCTCCACCTTTAATTAGTAGTAACCTGACTCACCCAACCATCTGTGGACTCATGGTTGTCCTATTCACATTATGGTACAACCACTAGGCACATTGATATCATATGTCTTTATCTGACTCATTCTATTAGAACAACTTATATCTCACCCTAACTCATTAAATCTACTTAGTGATCATCACATCACACCCAAACTAGTGTCATCATCTTGGTGTGCACAATGTTCTGAATCATGGATATCTTCCTCTATTCATGTCAAATCACTACATAAAAATTAAATTCATATAAAAATAATCACTATGAATCCATGATGGAGAAATTAATCAGCAGCCCCTTATGCATACTCCCCCTCTAAAGAGTCAACCTTTCTCCCTTGATAAACATTATATCTTATTAACATAAACTATACTTCAACAATCCATGAATAATCAATAACAAAAAATACATATAAATCAAAATAAAAATTATCAACTGAAGTTTCTCATGAAAATGCACACACCCAAATGCACATCAGATAAGAATTGGTCTCATAGAATACACATCCACGGAATATTAAATCATAAAAAAAATTTATACAAGGTCCCCAAATGATAAGGACTTTCAAACTCATCTGTATTTATGTGAGACAATGGCAGCCACCAAGAGACATCGCCCAAATAAAGACAACCACTATGTATTCCAAGTACTATTCCAAATTCATTACCAATGGGATTTTAGAACAATATTCAACAATAAATTTATGAAAAGTTATTGAATTCAATTATAATTAGACAAATAGATTCATAATTATTTCTAAATCTATATCCAATCAAGAGAGATAAGATGATTTCAAATAGATCTGAACGTTGATCCTCTAACAATCTATGAAATATCCATTTGATAATAAAGGAATCACAAGATTAAACCATAACAACTATAATCTATTATTAATCCCATGATAAAGAGAAAATATTTAGTGGGATAACGATTAATATAGTATAACAACAACACCTTGAATAATCATAACCTAATGCCTCTAGAAACAATGTAATTGGATTTTTGGGGATGTATTCATAAAACACGACCACCAGAGTCACCGGATTCAATATACCTATGCATTAGAAGGAGAATGGGGATTTTCATTTAGGTTTTGGGTTCAAAATAAAATTTTATTATTAATTAATAATCTACACATGGTTTGGTAGCACCATTTACTAAACCATTTTCCAACTATGCAAGTCTTATTACCTCTTCTCAGTAGCCACACGGTTTAGATGTATGGTTTTGTAAGACATGTTCCAACCATGAATTATTCCATTATCCCAAGATACATGGTTTTCATAGGAGATTAAAACTATTATATTGAACCATATGCAAACCATGTTCCACCCATAGACATTATGCAACAATCCACATGGTTTATTGGGTAGAACCAAATGATTTACCCTAACTTTTCACTACTATACACCAATATAATTCCCTTAAAACCCTCTAGTGCAATCAGAATCTCATGAATACTTCCCCCTTGGAAAATAATATGTCCAAAAAATCAATGTAGGATTGAAATTATGGTGTAAGGAACATAAAAATTAAGGTCCATAACACATTTAATTGTTCCCCCACCATAAAATGCCAATTGAAAATTCATCAGAAGTTGTCCAATTTTTAAAAACATGAATTAACATATCCATCTACTCTATAATTATATTGAAAACCATCCCATTCATCCTAAAACATAAATATCTCTATTTATCTCATAAAATATATCATATATGTTAGGATATACTATCTGAAATTCCCAATGTAATTATTATTAAAAACTAAATCTAATTAAAACAAGCTTTAAAACACCAATTATTTATTTAAAAACTTGAAAAATCATGCTACACCTTCCAAAACCACATTATTTTCCTCCAAATATCCATATTTAATCAAGATTTTATATCAAAATGTTGAAATTGTTGTCACGATCACTTGAATGAATGATCAAAACTGATGGGGGGTGAATCAATGTTGACAACTTTTCCTTCTTCAATCACAGTCTCTCTCATTCTAATTAGACAAATATACTCAATCTCACTCATTGTATAAAGATAACTGGCAAGAAATTTTTTTTTGACAAGGTAAATTACTAATTAGGGTGACAACATCCCTGATGTATGGTCATTGTTATCCCACACACACATGACTAATATCTTATTATCAAAATAAACCAAAGGAAATTGAATATCCTTGAAACCTAAACCTTGTTAGAAGTAACCCAATTTATCACAAACCAATAGTATATAATGAATGAACATTATAAATCAATTTTCTGAATGATTAGTTGCCCTTTTTGTATATTTAATCTTATCTTATTCATTTGATTTAAATTAATTATCTTGTGATTTTATATAATAATCATCCTAATCAATTCTCTAATGTACAACAATCTACAAGGTTTTTTCCCTCAATTTTATGTCTCTGTTATTCTCATTCTCAAAAAATTCAATAGAGACTTTGAAATATCATCTAGTATGAATTTTATAGGTTTAACCCAATTAATGGATATAATAATCGAATTATATTCTAGAAAAATTACACAGTCACTTTCTAACTCTTCCCACCATGAAATACCATTTAATCTAGAGACCACTTTAAAAAATACCTCATTATGGCGTGACTACGGTAATGACCTTTAATTTTTTCAATGGAATTTATATTCATATAATTATGTAATAGAACACATAAATAACATAGATTACCCAATAAAAAATTATTCTCATAAATGTAGAATGATACATTACTCATCAAATAAACAAATAAGAATTACTAATATAATGGGAGATAATAAATATAAAATCAGATAACAAGAATTGGAAAGATTGGATTATTCAATCTCCTAGAATGGCCACAATGATGAAAAAATCTATAAAAATTAAATATATTAATAATAAGAAAATAATCATTTTGAATATTAATGTATATTACTTGGAGAAAAAAATTGAATAATTAATGAAATAATAGGTGTTTATAGAAATTAACAAACCTATGTCTTTGTAATAGTACCATGACTGTTGGAATAGTAATTTGGCTACTAGAATTGTATCATCACCTATGAATTTATAAATAAAATTTCTCTTTCTTATAAATGAAAATATTATATAATTATATCATGGTATAAGTAAATAAGTGTTTTAAAAATGAAAGATTAATTCTGGGTATTTTTGAAAAAAATAGAAATGTTTATTTAAATTTTTTTAACTAATATAATGATTTTAAAAAAATATTTTCATAAAATATATTATTATGTTAATTATAGTGTGTATTTAAATTATAATATAATTTAATGATGTATTAATTAATTTTTCAATGGGTCAAAAAATCAATTATAATATTTAAATCAGTATTTTTTATATAAATGATGATTTTATTTAAAAATTAAATTTTTTAAATTTTAAAAAAATACTATCATAAAATGGATTCCATTTTAAAAATCTAAACATAAAGAAATGGTTAGGGTGAACTTTTTTTATTTTTCTCAAATAATTAAATTTTTGTGAATAGTGAAATACAATAACCTACGATATTTAAAAAATACAGGAATGTTTGAGTAATAAATGATGAATGGATTATTAAAGAACTCATTGAATAAGTAATTATTGATACATTTAGGTTATTTATTCATAGGAATCAAAACTATTTCTAGTCTTGAGCCCAAATAAAAAAATAATCAAAAACACCCCTCTCCTCCCCCTATAAATACCACCCCTCACCACCCTTTCTCCTCACTCCAATTAAGCCTTTTAGATTGTCAGTATTCTGCCTAATTTTCTTCCCAAGCCTCTTACCCATTTCCAAGATATTCAGATCTCAACAATATCCCAAACCCAAGTTCATTAAGGAGGTTTTCAAGGAGACAACATTGAAGAGGATAAATCCTCCTTCTTTCTCTTTTAATTTATTTCGGTTTTTTACTTTATCCTCACCAACATATCCAAAGTATCAAGATAACTATATTATAATATATATATATATATATTAGAATATTATTATTTTAATGGAATATTAATCATAAAATATCATCACTTTTCCTTTTATTCTAAAAATGAAAATTTCATTCGTGATTTGTCTATTCACCGCCTTCATGGACGACAAGTTTTCAGTTTTCATTACCACCTTCATGGCTGGTCATAAAAAAATTATTATGGTTAAAAAAACATAACATATATGTAATAACTTATTTTATGTTTTGAAACCAATATATAATCATAATATTAAATAATGCGACACTAGTTCAGGATGGTCTTCAAAATCACCAAAACAAACTAAACATCTTTCATTTACATTTAAT
The DNA here is from genome assembly GCA_963277665.1 of Viscum album. Lineage (NCBI taxonomy): Eukaryota > Viridiplantae > Streptophyta > Magnoliopsida > Santalales > Viscaceae > Viscum > Viscum album. The sequence goes on along the minus strand of OY728123.1, from coordinate 2,122,410,888 downwards.
CAAATGAATCATAATACTATCAGAAAATAATGATATATGGATAATTTTAAACAAACTTATGTTCATTAAAAAAATATAATTTCACTTCTTTATGATTATTACCATTTGATAAGAACTTCAATAATTATATAAAATTAATCCAACCATGAAACAGTGAAAACTAATGCTCTTATAATGAGAAAATTAAACATTATAACTCATCAAAATGGCCATAAAAGAACATAATAAAATTAGAATAAATAAAATTAAAGTAGAAGAGGTTCTTAATTAAGTAATTATTGAATCTTATTTGATTATTTAGGACATTAAGTGAGAGTGTAGAACACATTCATACATAAGGCAAGGGAACTATCTGAAAATCTATTTTCCAATGTATTACATTTTATCTCCATTTACCACAATGCATTTCTTCATTATTTTTATATAATTATTATTAATTATATGAATATATTCCAAAAATATGTATCTAGTTATCTTTATCCTTATCTTATGGTGAAATACATGTTCTTGAAGGTTCTCCTCTGAATTCCTCCCGATAGAAAATCCCAATTATAAGGAACTTCCCAAATTCTAATAATTTTCAAGCACAATTAACATTCTGTTTTAAGCAACCATTATTTTTATAAATTCACTCATTTTATAATGAAAAACTATCTCACATCATTTATGGTTTTATAGAAATATTTTTTCCTTTTTCCTCTTTAGAGACTCCGTAATATTTTCCCAAAAACCACACTAAAGTGGATTGTTTCTAATGTTTTCTTAAGCACCCTTTTTCATATATTCACTTCAATTGGAAATCATTATTCATGATATATTTTTATTTCTATTTTATTATTTTTCAAAAATGAATTAATACTTTCTTTTATGGATACCATTATTATTAACCTGTTGGTTACGCCTTATGAAATGATTATGATGCTTATTTTATTTCATGGGTAACCATTATGTTTATTCATTATTGTAGCCACCAAAAAGTTCTTAAGTGTTGGAGAACGTTCTGAAGAAAAAAACCGAAGTCATATTCAGACCCGGATGCCCAGTCCAGAGGACCCGAAGGTGTTATGTGGAAAAAGGGTGAATCCCGTGAAAAAAAGCAGTCCCGCGCAGAAAGTTCCGGGATTCGCTAAGTGTCCCGGCACCGGCGCGAAATAATTTTGCATCCGTGCCCCACATAGTTGATCTTTTGTGATGCCTCCTCCGTCGTGCAATAATCTTGTGCAGCCCTGAATTCCATGCTGCCAGATGCCTATAAATAGAAGGCAACCCTCTACCCTTTCTGGGATGAATAATTCAAACCGCCTCTCGTGTGCGTAATTGGAATTCCATGTGCAGACAATATGGCCTTCAGGTATGGTTCTTTTTCACACCAAGTCACCCCAGGATCTACCTTTGCGCGAGATCCCCATGGCGTAGACTAAACTCCAAACCCTTTGGGGTTTGTGCCTTACGCGCAACCCCTTCTGAGGCGTGCAATCCGTTTAATCCACACTTAATCCTTCCTTTGCGTGCACACACCTTCCTTTTTGCGCAATATTTTCGTGTCGGGCCCCTTTATTTCATGAAAGCCCAATAGTTGTGCACAATCCCTCAGGGCCCTTCGCCTCGGTACTCCCCAGGAACCCCCTTGCGCGAGTGCCCGATGCCCTTCTTCCGGGTTCCATTCGTAGGTGTCTTTTGCACCTCGATCATCCGCATCATACATGGTTTTCCCCGTACGACCTTCTAGGCTTGTACGAATTAACTTCAAAGTCCCTTGGACAATCCTTCCTGTTGTGTTGCTTTGCCTTATGCTTCTTCGCAAATCCAAACTAACAGCTATTGATTCTTCGCATAGCCACACTAATGTGGACCCCTCGATGGTTTTCCCCACGACACCCTCTCAGTATGGCCTTGACAATTCCTTCCTTCTACAAGGGGAAGACGGCACCGGTTATGTATGTCCTAGGGGTGCGGGGCTAGCCCACCTCATCTGAGCTGCATAACGTTAAACTGCTAAGTACCTCATCCTCAACACATTACATTAAATTATGACCTGACCCCATGCCTTGCACGCATGGTCCCCCCGCCCTGGACATTCTCCACTCCCACTTGTCTCCACGTAGATGGGATCACCCCTCACAGGGGAGGATATCCTCTTTATTGGAGTGTCGTTGGTCCATGGGGAAAGGCAGCCACCTTGGTGTAATCCCTTAGCCTTCCTTCCAAGAGGCAGCACCCCTGCTCCTCCTCACTTCTTCGGTGCCAAGGCCAGTGGAGGGCATGTTAGGGAATGGGGCCCCTCCTCTCTTCTTGGGTGCCAAATCCCTCTCCCACTGCGCTTTGTCGCCACTCAGGCCTCCATCCTTGAGTAAGTCCTCACACCATGGGCCGCTCAATGCGTAAGCCCCTATTCACTTCACACGGACGCACCCTTCATGGCATGATCATCAGGTCTCTGCTGCCTCTTATTTCTCACACTGAGCATGACATCTGTGAGCATAGAGTGGGCACCAACCATGACACACCTTGGGACATCTCCGAGCATAAGCCCCAACCAACCTGAACGATGGGGACTTTGATCCGTGCTAAGGCACGGTATGTAGGAATCCTCCACGGGGTTCAAGCCCACCACTTTGGGCCGTCTCAGAGCGTAAGCCCTGAAAATCCTGAACTACAGGGACTTTGATCTGTGCTGAGGTATGGTATGTAGGAAGCCTTCACGAGGTTGAAGACCATCACCCATTGGTCTTTCCGACCACATTCACATTGGTTCACCAAACACCGTGGACCATCTAAGAGTGTAATCCCCAACCATCACGAACCACAGAGATTTTGATCCGTGCAAAGGCATGGTACATTGAAAGCCTCCACGAGGTACAAGCCCCACAATCCATTGGACACAACCATCTCCGTGTCGGTGTGCCAAGCCCCATTTCCACCTTAGGCCACCTAAGAGTGTAAGCCCCAATCCACCTGGACCCAAGGTCCCTCTACACGTTGGTTCACCGACACCAACTTCAGGTAGCCTCAGAGCTTAAGCCCCAAATTCCCCCGTCCCATATGACGTTAAACTACATTCCATCCTGAACTATGGGGACTTTGATTCATGCTAGGGCATGGTACGTAGGAAGCCTCCATGCGTTTCAATCCCACCACCAAGTCGTTCTGAATCCATTCACATCGGTTCACCGACTCCATCTTTGGGCCACCTCAGAGTGTAAGCCCCAAATTCCCCTGTCCTTCATGATGTTAAAATGCATTCCATCCTAAACTATGGAGACATTGATCAGTGCTAAGGCATGGTACATAGGAAGCCTCTACGAGGTTCAAGCCCACCACCCAGTCGTTCTGACTCCATTCACATCGGTTCACCAACACCACGGGCCGCCTCAAAGTTTAAGCCCCCACACTAATCCCACATGATGTTAAACTGTATCAGCAGCCTGAACTACGAAGACTGTGATTCCTCACCATGGGGATATGTTAGAGGCCTCCATGAGGATGAATCCCATCACTCATGTCTCATCCTGATCTCTCCCTCAAGCCCACATGTCTTGAGAATCTCATGACCTAACCCGAAGGTTCGAACTCCTCTGGGTCCCATCCACGCATTCATCCTCACAGGTCACCTCTTCAGGTGTCCCACCGTATCATCAAACTATGCGGACTTTGATTCTCAGCCATGGGGATACGTAGGAAGTCTCTTAGAAACCCAATACCAAAGCCATCATTCATCCTGATTGTTACCCAGGCCACCAAATCCTGGTGAGATCATGCCATCTCACTCCCCTATACAACATTCGGGAAGCTGCCCACGTGCTGGCCCCAACATCGGTGTTCCCTCCAGGGGTTCTTCAATCATATCCACTCTATCTAGTGTTTTGATCAGTCTGATTTATCTCCGCCATACATTAAACGTGCGGCATACCCTCTGTTAAACATGGGAAGATGAGGAAAACCTCAGATACATGCCTATGACATACAATTCTCCACGTTCAATGTAGGATTCCTCGGGCTTCCGCGCCCTCGAGAAGCCCTATGATAAGGGATAGAAGATAGACATGCCAATACCTAGCATCAAGACACGCCATTGATTCCCCAACATGACTGCTCTCATAACCGAAGGTTGCTACCCTGACCAGACTCCTTGGAAGGTCATGATAGAAGCGACGTAATTAACTGGTGTCCATGAAGATATGGCACTGAGAAGAGCATCAAAAACTACGTTTTAAATCTATGAGGGAGACCCGGACTAGGAAATGAGATCCGTGAAGGAATCCATGGAAGGAAGAATCGATAGCCCATCATCATGTTTCGATGAAGGAGAAGACGTCCCTAAATAAGGAGCGGATGCCGCCCGCCTTTGGAGAGAGGGAATGTGGGGTAACAGCAACACGTCCTCTGCATGACGGATGCATGTTCCCTAGAGAAAGCGTCAGAAACAGAAAATGGTGAACCTGATATGACGATCCTCTCCTCATCTTGGAGGATATTGGCATTCGGGATGGATATCAGTGGATAAGCATGTCGTCTGACCTTGTTATCCGGTACCAGGTCCCACCAAAAAGGCCAAACGTGAAACTCACCAGAATTTGGGACAGTCAGGACATTGAGCATTCCATTCTGTGACGTTGTCAGTGTGGATCCCTCTTGCCGACCATGGAAGATGGAATGGCGTTGGGGCCCTGGTTGTCGATTCCTTTTATAGCAGTGTTAATGAGTTCATCTCCCTGCTTCAGGAATCAAGTCATTGCATCCAGAGATCGATCACCTTCCCACAGACGCTGGGGTAGGGGAAATATCAACGCGGCTACTTCACGTGGTTCTACCTCTTCCACTATGGTCGCAACTACCACGAATTCAGGGAGCCCACTCCCCCTCTCCCCATCAGAGATCATCCAGTGAAGCATAATCAATGACCTTGTATGCAGGTATGAGGAGAAGGTGGTCATACCCTCCAGGGATATGGCCTGCCTAGATCTTGAGGCAACCGCGCCTCTCCGTCCACACCGCCCCCGGGGGCCGCGCAGGGAGCCGCTGCTCCCCACCCCAACATTCTATCTCTTTGGTGGTTGTCCCTAGAGAACCTTGAAAGCTCACTCCCCTACACCGACGAAGCAGGGGATATCCGAGCTGGCCCGATCAGAGTCCTGCTTTGAGGGCTCCAGATGAGGTCCCCCACTAGGCCATTTCAGCACCGCCGCCCAGCTCCCCGAGTCGAAGAGCAGGTAGTCCGCATGCCTAGACCACTGGCTCTAGTCCATCTGACCTATCACCAGCATCGGGCACAAGCAGAAGAAGACGCTCATTGTGGAGAATCAATGTCAGCGACTAATGTGGACTAAGCCACCACTGTTCATATTCACAAATCCATTCATACATTGAGCAGGGGCCGCTATAGATCTGAACCATATCTAGGCCCCAACCGCCACATGGGTAGGTTTGGTTGACTCTCCCAATCACCAACACAGGCGATGGCCGCTGCAGACCAATCCGTAGCAGTGCCGCCCAGCGTAGGGGCTCACTCCGTGCCACCACTACGGATGTTGCGGGCCCTCCCCCCTTTGAACCCCGGCATGGAGGTCTTCCCCGTGCCACCTTCATCCCAGTCGAGGGTCTTTCCCATGACAGTAACACTCGGTGTGGGGGTCTCTCCCGCGCTCACTACACTGGGTACGGGGTCATGCCCCCTGCTGCATACCGCGAGCATGGAGACATCACATTTCTGTTCACTTGCCGACATGGAGGTCCTCCCCATTTCCCTGTAACAATCAATTAATGTCCTCCTCGACCCAGAAATCTGTCGGGTGGAAGCCAAACCCACGTCACCAATGCCCAATACAGAGGTCCTCCCTGTGTCCCTTTCGACATTGGTCTTGGTGCTCCCTGCTCCCCGGCTTCCTCGGGTGGAAAACCTCTTTGTCCCGACACTAGTAAAACTGGAGGACCCCATGTCGGAAACAAGCCCTACCTTGAAGAACCATCCAGAGGCAGCAGATCAGGTCACCGTCGCCGCAAGAGGAATTCTAGGGAAGGCCAGACAGGGATCAGACCATTCCGCTTCTCAGACTCCGAGGCGGAGTACGATTCAACGCATGTGCCCTCCCATCAATCCTCTTAGTCAAGGGCTAGGGTAGGAACGAGGTGAATCAGCTTTGTGCTCCCGGAATGCGAGATCCATAGGATCCCCACATCCCTTTAAAGGCATATTTGGGAGGACGAGAACCTGGCGTGTCTCCAGGGGCCGACCACGTAGTCACCACCATCGTCTATGGGAGCACCCTCTGCCTAAGAGAAATTTTGGGGGTTAATGACGGAAGAGTCGGGGTGTAAACCACCCATGGCAGACACTACTACTGTGTCATGAACTGTAGTCGTCGATTCATCCTATAGTGACATGGTGGCCAGGTCGCTGCAATCCTCAGGGGACAACCCATGATTCAACGGCCAATCAGCCTGCTCATCGTATTCTCCACCGGCCAGCCTGTCATCCTAGCGGCCAGCCTCACCACCACTACCAGTTCCCCAGCCCCCCTCAGGTGATGAGTGGGGCAATCAAAAGCCAGACTATGAATATGAGTCGGGGAACTTCTGGACCATCCTCGTGGTGGGCCAATTCCTTGAAATTTTTTGCTCGGTCGCACGATCGAATTTTGGTATGCCAGAATATCTCACCCTGGAGGAGTTTGAATGTTTCTGCTAGACCCTCTGGGTGACTCACCTTCATCTTCACCATCGGTGGGTTACTTATCCCGGGAGCCAAGAGTACCTCGAAGACATTGGAGAGCAATGCTACCTAGTTGACCTGGCCACACTCCCCGTGGTCGGAAACCCTGACTCACCTGGCCACCACATGGCCCTTCAACAATGGTGCGTTCAGAGTTTTCAAGTACTCCGCAGAGTTGTCGAGGAGGCTACCCCCCACATGGAGGTCTGTGGTAGGGGGCAGTACACTACCCTCCTCTTCAGTGCAATTCATCAGCAGCCCGATTCGCTATGCGATAGTGAGGACATGCCCCCGAGAATAGAGGCGGTCAACATGACTAATCTGACAGGAGAGTCGAATGAGATGGGACTTCTCAATGGGGGCATCCCCCCTGAAGATGTGCTACCACTATTCCCATCAGGGAGGATTACTCTCTAGAAAAGGAATCTCCAAGGTCTCCCTCCACCCACCGAAGAATTGGTACTGATCCGGAATGTTAGAAAAGGAAAAGAGCATGTTGGAGATGTCAAGCACTTCAACCCGTCAGCCTCAGGGCAGAAGACAGAAGAGGACCCTGAGAAGGACACGCTGTGCCAGCAGCTTGCTGAGCAGAAGAAGTTGGTCGATGAACATCTGGCTGAGCGCATTGCAGATCGGCGACCTGACTACTGTGATCCTAGGTCAGGGCAGCAGGGGAAAGAACAACTACCCCTCGGCGAGATTCTCCTAGGAAACCCTAATCATTCCGTATTTACTGATAGGATGGAAGCCGAAACTCATGGTAAGAGGGCACGATATGTCTATTTGAACCCTCCCGAACGATGTGACCACCCAGGGAACCCTGCTCGGGCTCTTCCAGCCACCCCAAGGGTCACTCCACCAGCCTTTCATGAGTCACTGAACTTGGATACCACATTGAGGAGCCTGACAATATGCTCGGGGTTAGGGATCCCCTACAGGACTAGGACTTGCATCCAGACGATCCGATGATGCTTCTCATTTCCTACTTGGGTGCTTTGGAAATGCGAAAGGTGGATATCCCACATGATGGAAATTCGTACCTGACATGGGATGATGACATGCCGGCACCCATGAGATTCAGAAATCCCACTTTCTCCCCCTTTAATGGGACGGGGGACCCGCCGTAGCCCTTGAACCACTTCAACTCGAGGTGTGGGCCTATGTTAGGGACCCCAGTGTAGCAGGAGGCTGCCAAGATCCATTGCTTTGTTCAGACACTGGAGGGGCCAGCATTCATTTGGTACAGTCATCTCCCCGATGGATCCGTGACAAGATTGGAGGGCCTTTGTAGGAAGTTCCTTTACTGGTTCAGCTCTACCACCCAGAAGACGAACATCGCAGACATCTTCTGGTGGAAGGAGAGGCCCGATGGGTGAGTCGCGGACTTCATCTCCCGGTGGAAGGGGCTCACGTACTCCCTTGACATGCCACTGACTCAGGAGAAATTGCTGACGAAGTGCGTGGGGAATGTCACGAAGGAAGTGGTTCCCTCCCTGATTAGTCAGAATTATTCCGGAGGGTCCTAGGACTTCTCGGATAAGGCCCAGTGCCTCGAAGAATCCATGAAACAGGCTAACCAAGCATGCATGCCACCTCATATAATCCCAGTAAGTAGACCTGCCAGAGCCAAGCCTGTCGCCGTGGCCCAGATAGAGGCCCCCAGACAGATAGAATTTCTACCATTGGAGCTAGCTTTGCAGCCTCGCAGATGCCCTCCACCACAGGCACAGTTTCCATCCCAGCAGCGCCTGCCCTAGAATCAGCAGGCACCTCCGTGTAACACGCCGCCACCGCCAAGACGAGATAATCAAACTCTGCCCCCTCGACAGGCTCATTCGGACCTCCATCAAGGTCAAGCTCCCAGAGCCCACTTTCTGGATAAAAGGAATCAGGCCTACTAGTTCGACGAGGCTCTGGTCCCCAGCTAATTTCATAGCACCTTAGAGCAGAGAATAGTATGACTGCCTGAGTGCCAGAAGCCAGAAGAGGCGCATCTAACTGATCACCCCAACTAATTCCCTTATCACCGGATCCTAGGGCACACCATCAATAAATGATATGTGTTTAAGGACTGTCTCCAAGACCAAATTAACAACAACATAGTCAGGATGGGCCCATCCCTGGAACAAGTGGCTGGTGTCATTGTGAGATCAGATAGAAGTTACGACAACGTAGGCGAGTGGCAGTAGGTTCCTGACCAAGGGTCCTAGAAGTATAATGACTGGATGGCTCACAAGATAGCGACCTGCGCCCATGGCATTATCCGTGCACGCCTGAATCAGCTGGATCCTTCAGAAGTTGCGGCCACCACCTCTGTCTAATCATCTTAGTCGACCTCTTCCAAGAAGAGCAACCATCAGCGGTGTAAGAATAAGCAACGCGCCCTTCCAACACCGTTGTCTTCTCGCACTCTTGGAAAATTCATGCCCCCAGAGCTAGGCATCCCTCCAAGAATCCGCCTAGTGGTGGATGGCTTATCGAGTGATAGACAAGGGTATGCTTCGGTTAACACCGTCGATTTGGTAAATCCCAATATGACTCCCAACAAGGAGGAGCGCTAGACGAACATCCCCAATGTTCCCAACCGATGCCAATGTCAGCGGAACCACAGCCATATTGGTCACCGGGGAACGTTAGCTGGCACCTCCAGCCATGTCGTGCACACCACTGAGACCAGACAGTAGGCCTATCGTAGAACTCAACAAGCATAACCACTTCATCCGATGTCGACAGGTCTGCCTCCACCACCGTTTGTTCTATTGGATCAGGTAGAGCCACTTCGTCCGTATCGCATCCATCTTTGCCTTGCTACAGGACGATATCAGTCACCTGGTTCTCATTTGGTAGCTATCATCCACACTTTGACTAGTGAGCAATGGGATTTCCTCAATATCAGTCAGCCGCTGGTCTAGCCGGCAGGGTCCGCCATCCCTTCCACTGCAGAGCGGCCTCCTATCAGCAGAAGATCACACCTGGCGCTAATGTATGATGTTTTGAAGCACCTCTCCAGCATCCCATTAAGTCTCTCCATCCTTGAAGCCCTTCAACTATCACCAGATATGCACGAAGCACTCTCTAAGGCTTTAATAAGCCCCCTCCAGTTTGAGACAGAGGTAGCAGCTGTAGAAGCCATCCATGATGAAGCAGTTGAGAATGCCGAATGCCAGGACGTCATATCGTTAGTAGGAGAGGATGAAGGCTCCCCTGTATAGGGGAACATCCGCCCACTGTATATCACCAGCCAATTCAATGGCATGGAGGTTGACCGCTATCTCGTTGACCCTGGCTATGAGATCAACCTTATCCTAACACGGACACTACGGAATCTAGGGCTATCCGAGGATGACCTGAATCCCTCTGATTTAAGGATCCTAGGATATGACTGGATAGAACAGACCACGATCGGCATGATCCATTAAAAGGACCCGTTTGGGGGCCATGTTACAAGTACTGAATTTATGGTTGTCTCCCAGGACACCGTGTACGGTGCATTGATGGGCCGGCCTTGGCTCCAGCTGCACGCAGTGGTCCCCTCATCATATCACTAATTCCTCAAGTACACCCTTAATGGTCGAGTAGGTGTACTCCAAGGTGATGCATCTTCTTTTGCCTCTTGTGAAGCCCGCTACATGGATGATGATTATTACAAGAGCAAGGATAAGAATGTCTAGGAAAGATAATTTGAGATTATTGCAGCTACGACCGACCCATGGGCAGACCTGATTGATGCCTACGTCTTTTCGATCCATCGGTTGGAGGCCACGACCCCTGATATGGGGTAGTGCTTTGTCATTTCCAGGAAAAGGGGGGATCATGCTCCCAGATCCAGGCGGTGTTAGAAGATCACTTCGTATTCTTCTATGAACCAGTCTCCAGTGATCCCGGAGCCTCCCACACCCATCACTTATCGAGACGTCTAGCTCATGGAAATGGTATTACATCATACTTGTATGTTTCGCTGGGCTAGAATAAGTCAGCTCCGGTCGACTCACCACTACTGCTTCGATATTATCAAGCATGGACCTTTGGGCCGAAGACCCAATGTGATTGAGTTGATAGCCTTCAGATCCATGGTCTCATCTACGCTAGAGTTCCCCGATACAATGACCACGACCGCACAAGATGGTAGAAGCCTCCCATCAAGGATTGGTAGCTCAGAAGAAGCTTCCCCTATGGAAGATCCCTCCATAAGTGGAGAAGAATATATGGAGGATGCCCCCCTGCTTTTGAGGAATGTGTCTCAGCCACGCTCGATGAGCTGGTGCAGTTGAACATCAGTAGCGAGGCAAATCCGAGACCCACATTGATCAGTGCTACTATGTCCCTCGAGGAGTAGCAGCGGTACGTAGACTTTATCAAGCTGTATCGTGATGTATTTTCCTGGAGTTATAATGAGATTCTAGGACTAGAGCCTCAGGTAGCTGTCCACTACCTCGGTCTCCCGATAAACCACAACAGGTTCAAGCAGCCCCCCCTAGAAAGATGCATCTGTGTCACGGTGCCACGATTGGGGCCGAAGTTGACAAGATCATCAGATCCATCTTCATCAAAGAGGTCTTGTACCCCAAGTTGTTATCCAACATCGTGCCAGTCAAGAAGAAGAAGAGATAGATCAGAGTCTGTATCAACTTCCGAGATCTCAATCGTCACTATCTGAAGGATTATTTTCCCCTTCCGGTGACATATTTGTTGATTGATGCTACGTACGGCTTCCAAGAGCTCTCTTTAATGGATGGTTACTCTAGATATAATCAGATCTGGATGGCCTTCTAAGACGAGGAGTCACACTGGTTGGAGACTCAATGGTCATAGGCTCAACAGAGTAGGTCTGGGAATCTTCTTTATCACTCCGGCGCAAGCCGTCTTGACTTACTCCTTCCTGTTTTCAAAAGGCTGCACCAACTACGAGGCAGAGTATCATGCCCTCATCACTGGTCTCGATCTGGCCCTTGAGATCGACATGCCCCATTTTCATGTGAAAGGGGATTCCGAGTTGGTCATCAAATAGGTCAATAAAGACTATGTTGTCAGGAAGCCAGAGCTTGTATCATTGATTGAACACACTCTCCAGCTAATGGCCTAGTTCCCTTCTTGGAAAAAGGTTATCCATGTCCATTGGTCACAGAATGGTCGAGAAGTTTCTCTGTCCATCCTGGCCACGTCGCTTGCAGAGCCCAAGCAGGATGATCTGATTATCCACGTGCCACACCAGAGATTCATTGCTCCCGTCACTCGAGAAGGTGAAGGCGACCCACAGGTAAACCTCCTTACCGCCGGTGCCCTTACATTACAGCCCCCTGGTAATTCAGATGTGGTGATCGAAGTAATTGCTGATTAGAGGACACCCTTGGTCAAATTCCTCCAACACGGTAATCTCCAATCAGATCAGGCTGGGCACAAGTGAATCCGACGCTGCGCACTGCAGTTTACTCTCCAGAGTGGTCCCAGCCTCGAGAAGATCCTCTATAAATGTGGATTTCATTGTGTTCTCCTTTGTTTCCTTCAAAGAGTCGAGATTCCACAGGTCATGCAAGAGGTTCATGCCGCTTCCTTTGGTGATCATCAGGATGGGCCAAAACTATCTCACCTGATTCGGAGACTAGGGTATTTTTGGCCCTCTATGATCCATGAGTGCATCAAGTTCACAAAAAGGTGCCATGCGTGCCATGTTCATGTTAACTTTGTGAACCAGACACCATATCCTCTGCACACTACCAAGTATTCTTGGACCATTGTAGTCTGAGGGTTAGATTTCATAGGACCATACCCATTGGAAATGGCTCGCCAATGCAGATTCATTTAGACCACTACAGATTTCTTTTCCAAGTGATCAAAGGCAATTCTGCTCAAGGAGGTCAAGGCACATTCAATTGCCGAATTCAAGAGTTCCAATACTATCCATCAGTTTTGGGTTTCTCATGCAGTTCTCCCTGATAACAGAACCAACTTATAGGTAGCCGAGCTGAAGAAATTGTACTTCATGTACAACATTCCATCCATCCATACCTCCCGCTATCATGTGTAAGCAAATAGACAGATTGTGGTGTTCAATAAAACCATCTCTAACATTCTGTAGAAAATGGTTGGTCAGAACCGGAAAAGTTGGTCGGATAAGCTCCTCAATGCCCTCTAGGCTTATCGGACGACACCCTGTAACTCCACCCAGGTGACCCCCTATTCCCTAGTGTATGGAACGGAGGTCATCCTGCCCATCGAGATTCAATTTCCCTCATTGCGGACATCGGTCTATAACCAACAAGTGCCGGATAGATTGGATGAAATCCACCTAGCTGAATTGGAAGCACTGGATGAGAATAGGCTTCATGCTCTGAAAAACATATAAAGGCATCAGAGAAGGATGGCATGAGCTTTAAACAAGAAGGTTCACCTCCGCTCTTTCCTGCAAGGAAATTTGGTATTAGCTCTCAGGGCACCAATGTTCCCCGGTAGGAAACCACCCATGTTGGAGCCCAAGTGGGAAGGACATTTCAATTTTCATAAGGTTTACCCCAATGAAGCATACTCCTTAGAGACCATGGATGGTGAGCATATAACTCCTCCCACCAATTCCGAATTCATCAAGAAATAATTTTCCTAAGCATGTTGGTCCTGCATGACCCTAAACTGCATGTCTGTCCTGCATGACCCTAACCTGCATGTTTGTCCTGCATGACCTTAAACTGTGCTTGGTCCTATATTCGGGTCCATATAGTCCTGTATGACCCTAAACTGTCTAGTCCTAGACGACGTTAAACTGCATTTTGAGAACTATATGTTTCTTGATTCCCATCCTTATGGGATATGCAGGAACTCCCACACATTTCACCTGTTGGCCTAGCCCAAATTCCAGAATCCTCCCCCTGGGGTCAAGACATATGGATGGGTTCCAAACATTTTCCCAATTCATGTCGAGCTAACTTCGATCCATCTGTAAGTCCCACTCTCGAGAGATGTTCGCCTCTTCGTGAGGTTGGTAAAACTATGCTTCACCCACTCCTTGACTAGGATTTCATCACCTTCCACATTCAGAAGGGCCCCTGAATGGTATAGATGCTTGGCCTAAGGGCTCTATCTTACCGCTTCAGGCCAACACCTTTAAGGATGTTGAACAACAAGCCGATTCAAGTCCCGCATTTCGAATATGGTCAGTGGTCAATGCTTGTTTGTTGTTCCCATATCAGGTCACTATAGGGACACTGTGTTTCGAATGTGGTCAACAACCGTCCTAGATCGTTAGGGCCTCCCCAAGAGGTCCCAAACGTCAAGTGTAGTGGTTCATTCTGGCCCATTGTATCTCCATGAAATGAACTCCCTCTGCTTGATGCCAACCATAAGGACCCTTGGCCTTTTTGGGCCCTAGACCAGGTTCTTTATTATGGGGTTGTGTGATGTGGTATGGGATTTTGTCCTCATTCACATCGAGTTTCTCGCCGTTCTGTACACATCCCCGGATAAGACACCAACTCCCGGCCCTCATCCACACTACAAGGCATTAAACTGCAAGCTGGTCAGGCCTCCATGACCGAGGCCCAGCCTCAGACCCCTCAGCCTTTTTCAGGCCCTCGGCCCCAGTTCTTCATGGAGTGTACGGTGTGGTGTGGAATTCTGTCTTCATTCACATCGGGTTTTTCATCATGATGTACACCCCCTTTGATAGGGTATCTTACCCCAGGGTGTTCTCGAGAACTACATATGGATTGATTCCAATTCTTATGGGATACATAGGACCACCTAAACATCTAGATTTCAAGTCAAGCCCCATCTGTTAAGAGATCTCCCCGATCTCCCGGTCACCAAGGCCCATCGGCATGTCCCTCTCCATGAGGGGGATACATAGGTGTGGTACATGGTTTTTGACACCACACCCCCTTCTCCTGGGGATCCTCTTTCTCTTGGCCGCTCTCAAGTTGAGTCCGTAGACCCCTTTCAGTGGTCCTCCAATGTGTTCATAGTACTCTGGTATAGTACCTGGAGTGTCGGATTCAACTTAGGAAAGTTCCTTCCACTTTTCAAGCTTCATGTATCCCTCCATTTGGGCCCCCTCTATCTTTCACACCCACAGAGACCCCCAAGAACAGCATGGATACCACTCCTATGGGCTCTCCTACCATTACGGTCCTACTCCCCCATGGTTTTAGACAACAAATTGATACAAATACCACATTACAAACATGGTTAGTGGTCAATGCTCATCTGTTTGTCCCCATTTCAGGCTAACGCGACAGGATACTGTGTTGCGAACATGTTCAACAGTAATCCTCTATTGGCACACCATATCCTTTAGGCCTTGAATGTTGGTTTCATGATTCATGTTATATTCCACCCCATCATGTCCAGGTGGAATCTCGACACTCTTAGAACTATCCCTTAGTGCACCTTTTCACGCCAGGGGGACAAAGCTGCAATACGAAGTCTCTCGGGGCACCTGCGATCCGAGCACTGAGACCATAAACTGGGATCTTCTCTAAGAGATATGTGTGGATCGATGTTCATCCCCATGGGATATATGGGATCACCCGAACATCATGCTTTTGGGTCCAACATAGCTGGGAGCTAGTCCCTCCCGCCTCTTTATCCTCTGACCCTCACTGGCCTCCTGGACCGTGGCTCCTCTCCCGGGATCACGCACGGTGATGATGCGGACCTCGCCCACATTCAAGCTAGGTAGGTTTTATCACGTCACGCTCATTCCCCTAGGTCCAAGTCATATGTCCTTAAACTGTGCTAATTGGTCCTACCACATGACCATAAACTCTAACGATATCATCCTGGCCACACGATGAAAAACGGCTCTGCAATTTGATAACCTCATCATAGAGGACATCACATTGGGTATCGGTCATTTACCATACCATTTTTCAATGCCTGTATGCGTCTTGATTATTGTGGTGATGCCAAGAATTTCTACCCTGGGCTGGCCGCTCTACAAAAGAAAAACCATTCACCTTAAAGGAAAAACAAGATACATGAAATGCCACTTCTTTTGGTGTGAGGGCTAGACCCACACGCCCCTTTCATTCTTTGCAATGTTACCTCCCCGTGTCGTGACACTTTCCAAGAACTACCTATGGATTGATTCTCATCCTCATTAGATATGTAGGAGCACCCGGGAACTTCTTTGTGGTCCTAGACCAACATTCGTGTTCGGTCCCTTGACCAGAACACTTCCCCAGGGAACAAATGGTAAGTAGGGATTATGGCCTCTTTCACATCGGTCTTCATAATCACCTTAGCTTGTCTCTCCTTCTCTTCTTACCCATCCTTGGTCCGAGTTATAGGACCTTAAACTAAGACCCTTTCCAGAACTATGTATGGCTTGATTCCCATCCTCATGGGATACGTAGGATCGCCCAGACATTTCGTCTCGGGTCCAGCCCTGGGGATCACCAAGTCACGTCCCTCCTCACTGTCGTCCCCTTATCCTGACTACATGGGGAGTTGTGTAATTGCAACGTTTGCCCTGAACACGTTCGGGATGACCCATAATGACATTGGGAAGTAACGGTTCCCTCACCAGAGAGGTCTTTTCCAAATGTAGGAATGATCCATGACCAGATTCATGTGCCCGCCTAATGTGCTTCCACCACGGTGGTGTAATCTTGGGAGTGTTAGATTCTACTCGAGTAAACCACCATTTCAGTTTCCACATATTGAATTCCCCTTTATTCATATCCTCATCCTCTTTCACATTTGAAGGGACCCCCTAACAGTATGGATGCTCAACCTGTGGTCTGCCTGCTATCCTGGGCCAACGTTCCAAAAGAATGATCATGTTTAGAGGGACCCCCTAACAGTACGAATGCTCGACCTATGGTTCGCCTGCTATCTTGGGCCAACGTTCTGGAAGACTAATCGACGATGTCTGAGTTAGGCCCCATGTTGCGAACATGGTTAGAAGTCGGCCATCATTTGTTGTCCCTATTCCAGGCTAGTGGAAGGGGGTATGCCGTGTTTTGAACATGGTCAACAACAATCCTTTATTACTAAGACCCTCCCATAGTGTTCCGAATTTGGGTAACATGATTCACATTTCTTATTCCCCTATGTTCAGACTGATTCCAATGCCTCTGGAATTGCCCCGCTCGTGCTCTAGAGCATGTTGAGAAGTTGATACATCGATTTGTCTGAGGTACTCTTCCTTTGGATGGGACTCCACTTCTCCTCGGAAACTTGGGCTCGAATTTTTAATGCCTTAGCTTGGTTGATGCTCCCACAATCAAATGACGTGATAGTACGAGCCTCCTTTTTTTCTCATACCCCACGTGAGCATAGGGATGGATTTTTATTTATCTTGGAATTATGGTTGAGTATGTTAATCAAAGAGTAAAGTAAGTAAATTTGTCTATTTGTATATTTCAAAAGAACAAGCAGCAGTAAAGTGGGACAAGTTTATGAGTTTTGCCTAAACAGGGCCCCTAAGGGTTGGCTGCTTAGATAGATCTCTCCAATGCTGCCACCTTTTCACTGGTGACCCCTAAGATTGCCTCCCATCCCCTGACGACCCTTTCTTCATCAGTGGCCGCAGAGTGCTGCTTGCTGACCTTGGCCCGTGCCCGCACCTGTTCAGTCTGGATCTCAGTTATCTGGCGACTCACTTCAATGAGTTGATCTTGAGCATCCTCTAGCTGGGGCCTCAACTAATCCATGAGCTCATAACAGTTTGTAATGAATACCTCCCACTAATTTTCCTGTTCCTCGAGGCGATGGACCTCCTTATCTACCCTTAGAAATGCTCGGGTAATCCCCGAATCCTCCTGGAATCGGATGACGTCAGCACGCCGACTGCTCTCACGCATCTTCTTCGGACATGTATTCATAGACCGTTAGGTGTAGGCATTGAGCCTTTTCCCCTCCATCACACAGTAAGCACAACCAGGTGTGGAGTGACCCCATCTGCTTCAGCCATTCCGCCTAGGGCTGATTGAGGAAACGACAGATGCACTTCCATCCCTTGTGTCGCGTCATCCGACTCTCCTCAGCCGCTTACGAATTTGAATTTTCAATTTCTACGGGATCAGCGGGCCGATAGATAGACAAGACAACCAACTGGTAAGTATCAAGGTCTTCCATAGAGATTCCTCCCATGGTAATAGGCTCCTCAGCATCTGGGTGACCTTCCTCTCTCCCCTCTGTCCTGGTGGTACCCGCGTCTATTTCCGACCCTGCCCCGACAGCAGCACCACCGATTTTTGTCGCTCCCTGTTCACAGGTTTTTGGAGCCAACACAGTTTGGGGGGGCCATGTTCTGAATGGGCCGACACATTTTCCATCGGCACGCTCGTAGCTGGTCCAGGCTCTCCAGCCTGATGAGCCTCCAGTGCCGTGATTACTGTACAGACAAAGGGCACCCTGATCAGTTGAGTCCTCTGACAGTAAGTACCAGAATCGAAGCAAGGAACATACAAGAACCCAAGGAATCAGCCTCTAGTTCTCTGGACACTACAGGAGCTATCATGGAGGGGAATCCCTCAACACTTGTCAGCTCGATAACAAGCATTGGTGCCCCGCCTTTCCCTATTGACACTTCCTCCCCTCCTTCGGTCAGAGATGCATGATCAACTCTGATGTGCTCACGAGAAAGATGAGAAAGGTCATTAAATGTTTTCAAAGGATATAGAATACAGGAGAAAATGAGGGTCGAAGCATACCTCGAGAAGCTCGGTTACATCTATATCGTAGCGGACGATCTTGCCGCTCTCTCGGAGACTCCCTTGGTAGGACGCCCCCTGTGACCCTTCACCTTCGATATACCCGTCTCCTTCTCCTTCTCATTCACTTTCCCCTTCTCCTTCTGTCACCTATCCTGTTTCATCACCCTCTGACTCCATATTGCTATCATCTTCCCCTGGAGACATTCTTTCCGGATCATGCTCCAAGACGAGCATCACTTTCACCAAGAGAGGTGGCTCCACACGCCGACCCCGTTGGCGTGCTTATGTGTCCATGGTCGTTAGGTATGCATGCCATCAGTGGAATTTTACATTTTCGGCGACCCGAACAAGCCCAACTTCTGGAAACTAGATCCCGTCCTTCACTATCTTCTGCCAGAGGGCTTCGGTACTCGTTGACTACCGCAGGGTTAGCCTGGCCGACCAAAACGCAGGGAAAACAACATCCTGGGAAGGTTGAACAAAGTATGTTATTTTCTTCCCAAGAAGTTCTATGGCCGCTCCGGAGGACCCTCTTTCTCCATGAAATTAGGGCGCGACCACGCCGTGCGACGACCCCAATGCTGAGGTCCCGACCTGTGCAGGTCTTGTTCCCCGAGGCACTTCTGGTCCCCCTCCTCTAGCGGTACTCGGCCTTCTCTCTCACAACCAAGGTTCTGCACTGGTGACCTTGAGCTGCCAGAATCTCTTCCATAGAAGTCCCTAAGGGTATGATATGGTCAAATGTTCAGCGTACTCAGTTGAGAGGCTGGCGTTGACCCTGGTATGAGGAAAAGTGATGATGTGTTTGGAGCCGTAGGTTGTGAACATCAGCCATATCTGGTGAAGAACACAAGGATGCCTCTCCTCACAGACATCTATGTACACTATCTTTGGAATTCACTGAAGGCATCTAAATTGCCTAATGAACCTGGAGGGAACATAAGGCTCGCAGAAGATCTTCCCATCAATCTGGGCCACGAGCACCCCGCCTCCAATGCTCTGGAAGTACTCTTTCTGCTCCAATGATCCTTGCCCATCATCTATTAGCTGACCAGTTGGGGTGGCGAATGGACTGAAGGAGAAGTTGGAATGATTAACAATCTTGATCTCTACCCCCTCCTCATTGAGAATTATTGGCATGACCCGATCAATATTCAGCAGAGAGTGTCACAGTCCATTTCCCGGAGGACGGATGTCATTTGGGAAGGTGTGGCCGCCATAGTGAGCCACAACCCAGCCATGGAAGATCTGGAAGGGGACACATACTCTCCTAGGTGATCCACCTCTCGAGATACAACCTAAGATGTCATACAACCGGGCCAACATAGGGACCCCCCAGGTTTAACCTCTTGTTGGTAGCCATGATGTCTGCCATCACCATAGTCGCTGGACGGATGCCCATCCTTGCATCCCGTACCGGCAAGAGCCACCTGCTCAGGAATGTAGCGAGGAACCTAGCATACCGAACATTCGGGTCCTGAGCCCCATTGATGTTGTAGCCCCAGGATTGGTATTGCCCCGCCTCTAGGATCCACCAATATGATCTGCTCGTGCTCCTCTGAGCTACGGTTGGACACCATTTCCCCTGCCCTGGCATCATGACCTCTGGATCATTCTCCCAGAACAGGATGAACCTTTCCTTGTAGGTGATGTCCTTAAAGAAGTCCTTGACCTTCAACTTCTCCTTGGCCAACTCCAGCAGGTGCCACGTCAGCATGGGGTTTCGAGACCTGTCACCCTAGATGTTCATCGGTGGGAGAAACTCGTCGTATTGATGGCCCTCCAAAGGGATTCCTCTGATACAGTGGATATCCTAGAGGCTGATGATGACTTCCCCATGGTGAAGGTGGAATGTGTTGGTGTCAGGGGACCATCGGGTGAACAACTTCGACCCAAGCTCAGGCTTCCAGTAGAAGTGGAACTACGATGTCCACACTGCCTCAAATTGACCAATATGCCGCAGCTCAGCCCCAAATGGGTCACATGTTTAGCGAACACAGTACGCCCTAGCCCACTTGCTGGTGAAGTTGCCTCCAGATAGTAGATCCCAGTCCTATAGCGAACCCTTGGTCTCGTCAGTGATACTCTGATAGAAAGTGCTTACGTAGAGGGTCGGTGAACTCTCCTTAACAGGGTCACCCCCTACAATGGTCCAGGTCCTGGGGTTGAGAACATATACATCCATGTTCCTGGTTTCTCTAGAAGGGTGACCGTTATTGGTTATGTTGTATCGATGAAGGTCGTCTTCACGGGTCACCCATGAACGCGGGGTATCAACCTCGAAACTCAGCAGAGGGACTTCCTCCAGAATGCCGAAGTCCCACAATGGAATATTGTTAGACAAGGCGTACTCTTTCGGGGCCGGGGTTAGCATGTTGAAGATGGTTTGGTTATTGGAGATGACCCTCTTGGCGCCATAAACCTCCGGGTTTTCAGCCATTTCATCCCTACGAGCGGCAGCTTCACCCTCACCAACCTGGTTTTCATCCAACTTCTTCCAACTAAGTGTTTAAAGAGTTGGCATGAAATCTGGAAGGATGGTGCGGAATCAGGGAGCCCAGCGCGTAAAATCAGCAGGTGGCACAAAATTTCATGTCTGTGCATGAAAATCCCAAGATTTCATGTAAAATGACCCGAAGTATCGGCGGAATTATGTGCGACTGAGGCGGGTTTTCATGCATGAGCAGAAGCAACTGCACACACGAGAGCTCAAGGCTTGTCACACGAGAAACACCGTATGGTGCAGGGGACCCACAGCTGTTTTTATAGGCACCACCTGGGTTCGCGCCCGTGCAAAAATAAGATTCCGTGTGTGGTCGGGTTTTTCATGCCGCTCAAGATTTTTGCGCACAGGGGGCCCATGAATCCTTGCACTTCGGGGTTTCCCTTAGAATCGGATCGTTGTTACCCCTCTCCGATCCAATTCCGAGGGGGGGAATTTGTAGCTGCCGAAAAGTGCTTAAGTGCTGGAGAAAGTTCCGAAGTGAAAAAGTGAAGTCATATTCGGACCCAGAGGCCTGGTCCGGAGGACCCGGAGGTGTTCTGTGGAAAAAGAGTGAAATGCGTGAAAAAAAGTTATCCCTGTGGAAAGTACCGGGATTCGCGAAGCATCCCGGCGCTGGTGTGAAATAATTTCGTGCCCACACCCCATGAAGTTGATCTTTCATGCTGCCACCTCCGTCACACAATAATTTTGCACAGCCCTGAATTCCGCGCCGCCGGATGCCTATAAGTAAAAGGTGACCCCCTACCTTTTCAGGGCTAAAGAATTCAAACTGCCTCTCATGCGCGTAATTGGCATTCTGCGCGCGTGCAATATGGCCTTCAGGTATGGTTCTTTTTCGCACCAAGTCACCTCGGGATCCTTGTTCACGCGAGATCCCCATGGCTTAGACTAAACTCCAAACCCTTCGAAGTCATCCCCTTGCGCGCAACCCCTTCCGAGGCGCGCAAGCCGGTTAATCCACACACAATCCTTTCATTGCGCCCAATCCTTCCTCTTGCGCACAATTCCTCCCAGCCGTGATAAATACTTCAGCCCCCTATTTTGTGAAAGTAACACTGATTTCGTCCCAACTTGGGGATTTTTGTGTCGGGTACCTTTATTCCGCGCAAACCAGAAGAGTTGCGTGCAATCCCCCAGGGCCCTTCGCCTTAGTACTCCCTGGGCACTTCCCTTGTGCGAGTGCCTGATGCCCTTCTACCAGGTGGCATTCACAGGTGTCTTGTGCACCCCAGGAATCCGCATCATACATGGTTTTCCACGTACAAACTTCTAGGATTGTACGAAGTAACATTGATTTCCCTTGGACAATCCTTCCTGTTGCGTTGCTTCACCTTATTCTTCTTTGCATAGTCATGATAACGGCTATTGCTTCTTCATATATCCACGCTAACGTGGACCCCTCGATGGTTCACTCTGTGACACCCCCTCAGTACCGCCATGCTGATGCCTTCCCTTCCACATGGGGAAGAGGGCACCGGTTATGTAAGTCCTAGGGGTGTGGGGCCAGACCACCTTCTCCAAGTTGTAGGACGTTAAACAGCCAAGCACCTCGTCCTCAACACATGACGTTAATCTGTGACCTAACCCCGTGCCTCGCACGCAGAGTCTCCCCTCATTGGACATTCTCCACGCCCACTCATCTCTATGGGGATGGGATCACCCCTCACAGGGTATGATATCCTCCTTATTAGAGTGGCGTTTGTCTGCAGGGAAGGGCAGCCACCTTGGTGTAATCCCCTAGCCTTCCTTCCAAGAGGCAGCACCCCTGCTCCTCCTCACTTCCTCGGTGGAAAGGCCGACGGAGGGCGTGATAGGGAATGGGGCCCCTCCTCTCTTCTTGGGTGCCAAATCCCTCTCCCACTGCGCTTTGTCACCACCCGGGACTCCATCCTGAAGTAAGTCCTGGAACCATGGTCCGCTCATTGCATAAGCCCCTTTTCACTTCCCAAGGACGCACCCTTCGTGACGTGATCGTCAGGTCTCTACTGCCTCTTGTTTTTCAAACTGAGCATGGCTGATGTGAGCTTAGAGTGGGCACCGACTATGATACACCTTGGGTCGTCTCAGAGCGTAATCCCCAACCAAATCAATCTACGGGGACTTTGATCCACGCTAAGGCATGGTACGTCGGAAGCCTCCACAAGGTTCAAGCCCCACCACCTTGGGCCATCTCAAAGCGTAAGCCCTGACCATTTAAAACTATGGGGAATTTGGTCCGTACTAAGGCATGGTACATAGGAAGCCTCCACGAGGTTCAATCACATCACCCATTGTTCATTCCGACCTCATTCACGTCGGTTCACCTAATACCTTGGGTCGTCTCAGAGCGTAAGACCCAACAATCTCGAACTATGGGGACTTTGTTCCGTGCTTAGGCATGGTACATAGGAAGCCTCTATGAGGTTCAAGCCCCGCAAACCATTGGCCACGACCATCTCTGTGTCGGTGTGTCGAGCCCCATTTCCACATTGGGCTGCCTCAGAGCATAAGCCCCAATCCACCTAGACCCCAGGTCCTTCTTCATGTTGGTTCACCAACTCCAACTTTGGGCCCCCTCAGAGCATAAGACCCAAATGGCCCAGTCCCACAAGACGTTAAACTGCATTCCATCCTGAACTACGGGGACATTGATCCATGATAAGGTATGGTACGTATGAAGCCTCCACGAGGATCAATCCCACCACCCAGTCGTTCTGACTCCGTTCACGTCGGTTCACTGACTCCATCTTTGGGCTGCCTCAAAGCGTAATCCCCAAATGCCCCCGTCCCGCATGACATTAAACTGAATTCCATCCCGAACTATGGGGACTTTGATCCGTGCTAAGGCATGGTACGTATGAAGCCTCCACGAGGTTCATGCCCACCACCCATTCGTTCTTACTCCATTCATGTCGGTTCGCCAACAGCACGGGCTGCCTCAGAGTGTAAGCCCCCTACTCGTCCCGCATGATGTGAAACTGCATCTGCCGCCTGAACTACTAAGACTTTGGTTCCTTACCATAGGGATACATTGGAGGCCTCCATGAGGCTCAATCCCATCACTAATGGCTCGTCCTAATCTCTCCCTCGAGCCCACATGTGTCGGGAATCTCATACCCTAACCCAGAGGTTCCACTTTCTCTGGGTCCCATCCACACGTTCATCCTCATGGGTCGCCTATTCAGGTGCCCCGCTATATCATCGAACTACTCGGACTTTGATTCCCTACCACGGGGATATGTAATAAGTCTCTTCAAGTCCTAATCCCGAATCCATCATTCATCTAGATTCTTACTCAGGCCGCCACACCCCGGTGAGATCATGCCATCTCACTCCCCTCCACAGCATTCGGGAAGCCGTCTACGTGTTGGCCCTAACATCGGTGTTCTCTCCCGGGGTTTCTTCAACCTGATCCACTCTAGCTAGTGTTCTGATCAGTCCGATCTGTCTCTGCTGGACGTTAAACTTACGTCATACCCTGTGATAAACATGGGAAGCTGAGGAAAACCTCAGATACATACCTATGGCATAAAATTCCCTATGTTGGATGTGGGATGTATTGGGCTTCTGTGACCTCAAAAAGCCCTATGATAAGGGACAGAAGACAAACATGGAAATACACAGCCTCAAGACACACCAGTGATGCCCCAACGCGATTTCTCTCCAAACCGAAAGTTGCTGCCCAGACCGGACTCCTTGGAAGGTCCTGATTGAAGCGGTGTAATTAATTAGTGTCTATGAAGATATGGCATCGGGAAGAGCTTCAGGAACTAGGTTTTAAATCTATGTGGAAGACCCAGACTACGTGAGGAGCTCCGAGGAGGAATCCACATAAGGAAGAACCGACATCCCATCATCCAGTTTCGATCAAGGAGCAGACGTCCCTAAATAAGGAGTGGATTCCGCCCGCCATTAGAAAGCGGGAATGCGGGGTAACAGGAGAGCATCCTCTGCATGACGGATGCACGTGCCCTATCGAGAGCGTCAGAAACAATTATGTGTTGATTCTTTATGGTGAATAAATATGGATAAACATGTATTAATTCGGGTGCCGAAATTGTGTACCAATAAATTGATTAATTTATAGTCTCATGAGACAACATGTATGAGATTAGGGAGTCTACCTAATATATTATGGGACATTGTCCATCCTATGATTCTATCTTGGAAGTTATAACTACAACAAATACAAGGAAGGGATACAATGAAATTTATCAGTGCTAAGGATAAAGTACTGATAAAAGCATATCCATTATCAATGCTAGCTAGAAGCACTGATAAAGGTCACATTTATCAGCGCTAAATAATGCACTGATAAAGATGTATTTGTTATCAGAGCTTTTTTAGTGCCAATTAAGGATAGATTTATCTGTACTATTCTTTGTAGTGATAAATGTTTTTAATAAAAGTTGTCATTAATATATTTCAAATTATTATATTTATATTCAAAAATAATTTTTATTTATAAACATTAATTAAAAACCAAATGTTTATAGTAATTATAAATATGATATATTAATATATATTTATTTTTAATCCAAAAAATATATATAATATTTTAGAAAAATATATTTCTAATATTATAAATATATATAAATATATATTTAAATAATTATGAATTTAGAATAACTTTTTAAAATAATAAATATATTAATTATATTTAAAATTATATATTTAAAATTATATATAAATACATTTTAAATATATTTATTTATAATTATAATTATAAATATAAATAAATAAATATATACCTCCAATGAATTTAGGAAATATATATTTATATATATCTCATGAGTTAATGATGATATTCATGGACATGATTTTTTTTATTTATGTTCATATATTGATATATATGTGAGTATAATTGATGCTATATTACGATATGTTTATTTGTGGACATGATTGTGGGTTGCTAAATGTTAAGATTACCTATAATATGAAAAAACATGTATATGTTTTATATTCACCATGAATGTTCATTTATACATTGACACCCTTATTATGCATTCTATATATTTGATGACTCGTTTTTATGATATATACTTTACTAGGTATATGATTCAATCATGTTATACCCATGAACTTATTATGTTCTAATAAATACATATAAAATTATAATAAATTTATAGAAATAATAAATATATTGATAATTAAATTTGTTAATTATATATAAATAATTATTAAAAATAAATATAACTATATATATAATTATATAATTAAATAATTATAATAAATACATTAATTAAAAATCTATAAATAAATCTATATTAATATATTAATAAATATATATAAATATATATAAATATATTAATTTATACTTTTAATTATAAATATATTTATTTATAGATAAATAATTTTAAAATTATAATAAATATATTTATTATATTTATAATTTTATAAATACATAAAATTATATAAATATATGTATAAATATATGAAACTATTTATAAATATATGAAAATATTTATAATTAAAATTGAAAATATATAAATAATTAATTATAATATTATAATAAATTTAGTTATTATATATAATTATTTAAATAAATATTTATTTCTAATTTTATAAAAAATTATAATAAATATTATTATTATTATTTTATAATCACTTAAATATATCTATATTTATTTATACATATAATTAATATATTTATTATGAAATTATAATTATTTAAATATATGTATATATATAGTTATAATTATAAATAAAAATATATTCATTTAAATAATTACAAAATTGTAATAAATATATTTATTATATTTATAATAATAATTATAAATATAATTAATATATTTTAATGAATTTTATAATTAGATATATATATATATAGTTATAATTAATAATTATAAAATAATAATAAATACATTTACAATATTTATAATTTTATAAATAAATATAATTGATAAATTTATTATAATTTTATAATTATAAATATATCTATATTTATTTATAATATGAATTTTTTTTAAATTTACATAATTATATAAATATATACAAATATCTATAAATATATTTATTATATTTAAAATTATAAATAAACATATAGTTATTTATAGTTATAATTATAATTATATTATATATATATATATATAATTTTAGAAATATATATATATAATAATATAAATAAATTATTAACAATAGATCTTTATCATTGCTTTTTTAATTTTGATAAATATAGCCCTTTATCAACGCTAAAATTTTAGGGCTAATAAATACACATTTTATCAGTTCTTTTTTAGTGCTTATAAATGAGTATATTTATCAGTATTAAAAAGATGTGTTTTATCAGCACTTTCTATTTTAGTGCTGAGAAATGTACTCTTTGTTAGTGATTTTTTCAAACCACTTATAAAAATCTTCCCTGATGTTATAAAAATAACCCTAGAAAAGTCTTCTTCCTTCGCGCCATCAGGCTTTCCTGGATCTATAGGGCTACCAACATCACTCTATGGCTTCGCTTATGCCTTCTCTTATACCATTTCTTGCTGCCCTACCCACATTACTCCCTTCCCTACCGTTGTAGCTCATTTATGCCTGCACTTCCTGCCCCATAGCTCCCTGGCCTACTGATGTCGCTCTTTGCTGGTCTCACTCCCTACCCTGCCACCATCGCTTCCTGGCTATTTCATTCCCTGCCCTACCGCCATCTCTCCCTACCACTCTAAGGCATGAGAATATTTTTTCCCTCTTTAATCACTTATTCCATCTAGATCATTTTAGTATGGGTTGAACTTTTGAGACATATAGATTCATGTGCATGTAGTTAGGTGTTTCTATTTTGGTTCCAGGATAGATGATGAGCATTTATGCATTTTGATGTCACTTTTTTTGTATGATTGATATGTTTCGTTGATGAATATTGGTATTGTTGGTTGGTTTAGATAATTTTTTCATTTCAATTTTTTTTTCTTTTAAAGGGAGAGGGTGTTCATGTTATAGATCCACCCTACTAGATTGTGTATAAATTGTGTGGAGACCCTAAAAGGTATCAATGTTCCCGAGACCATGGGTCCTGTGTAAATTTATTTAATTTTTCTTAGAGATGTTTGATTAGAATCTTTTTTGGTTTTAAAGAATAGTTTTATTAATGGTCCCTCTTATCAGTATATATTCTAGTCACCAATAACATTCACGTTTTTCTCATGGAATTAATGTTTTAAAGTAAATGGTTATCTTCCATCCTTTGGAAATTAATTCCTAGGGGAGGAATGTTTTATGGTGGTGAGTTAATATTAGTTTTTGTTACAATAGTTAAATATTTTACTGTATTTTTAATATTTATATGTTAATTTACATTTAAGTACTTTTTTATGCTCAATGTTTTAGATGATTAATGATTCTATGGGGCACATAGTTAGAAAGAACAGTTTGATAAACAATGTATAAACCATTATTATAATCAATAACTGTATTTTTAATTATGAAAATCATTTTCAAATGGTGTATATTTCTTCAAAATATATCTTTTCTTATAAATTATATAGAATTTTATAGTAATATATAAGTCTATAATTTTATATATTGATATAAATATATATATATATATAATTTATAATTTTAATCCTGTAACATTTTTCAATTAAAAATTAATTTAATACTTTTATACTTTAATAAAATTATTTCTATAAATTATACTTTTCTATTATTATAATTCTGTAATATGATTTTTTTCATCAAATTAATTTGTATAATTAAGTGTTACTTTTTTATATGCAATATTTTATGTTTTTAATCATAACAGATAGATTGTGAGTTGTAACTATGCTTGATTTATTACTTTAGAACTGATATCTCAACCTCTAATGTTTTTGGTTAAGTGTTATGAATGGGAATGCACTCTATGTTCAAGATTTCTCTCATGGTTTTCCTAATTATTTTTTTTAAAAAATCACAAGGATAGTGTAAGAGTTAATATTTATCTATAATAATATTTTCATTATAATAGACATTGCACAATACATGTTCTTTTATTTCATTTACATAATAAAACAAAACTAAAACATTAATGTAATGAACCAACATAGGTCAACTTTCTATGTTAGCCGAGTTTATTTTTCACAAGCCATGAATTACATTTTTGATATCCATAGGCTGGAAACTTGATCAAAGGAAATCAAACACTAATGGGAGTGGAATTATAGGAGGCAACCCAAAGGGTGAAATATATTTCATATAGACACTAACAAAGGAACCCCATGGACTAAAAAGACAATAATTATAAGAGCTATCCTGAAGGGTGACATAACTGAAACCATTACCATGTAATCTAAAAATATATGTCCTATGAATCCTTATGATGGTAACATGTGGTAAAATTTGTAATAAAGGTGGTAACGTTAGTTGAATATTGATATAGACATTTATTTGGGAATGTTAAAACCTCTGGAATTGAATATTTATATTTTATGTGGGGAATGTTTCAATGGGTCTTTGAAAAATACCTTAGTATCCTAATTATTTTGAAAAAAATGATATTTCTTGTGATTTTTAATAATGTGAATCCATTTAAAATTCTCAATTTATCTCCCTACATTTCAAAAATAAAACATTTTCTTATATTTTTTCAAAATGATCAAATTCAAATTTAAATTATTAAATGAGTTAGAGAAGTATTTTTATCCATATAAAATCTTACTTCAAAACCTCTTATTGAATTACAATTTCTTGTTTACATACTAATTTTTTAATCATGTTACGTTTTCTATTAGAAAATATTTACTTACATCATTGTATTAAATCCCATCGGTCTCATGTAATGAACCCGATTCTCCTAAAGGTGCAGATTGTTGTATAAAAAAATATAAAATTATGTTTTTTTATTTTTAGAACCATTATAATATTCATTAGTCATATTTTATATTATGAAAATTGTTTTCAAATAATATTGATTTTTTTAATATTTTAATTATTACATTCAATTTCTATATTTATAAAATTCCTTCAATATGTTTTTGTTTTTGATCGTGTAGATTGTTAAACCATTTTTCAATCATTCAATTTTCTTTTAATAAATTCATGAGATCTATCTTCAATTGAATAGATTTTTTGTATTTATTAAATATTATTATTATCAAATCAAATAGGATGGATATGTGTAAATAATGGATATATTCAAATCATATGACAAAAGATTATACAAATAGAAAGAAAGAGTTCATACTAATTGAAAAATATCATGAAGATGACCCTTCTAAAATCCTTTGTACATGTTTATGCGTTTTTAATTCATGACTAATTAGTATTGAGGAGTTGGAAGACCACTTTATCTATCACAAAATAGAACGAAGTCATAAATGATAGAATGAACATGAGGAAAAGGTGAATGTAGCTAGTGGCTGGGAAACCAAAATGTTTTATGGATCATCTGATATGATTATATGAATGGTAAATGAAGAATATTGTGTTGAGGATGTGATTATTGAAGTGAAATATGATGAAGATCATATTGACGAAATGAAAAGGACAGTTGATGATTAACTTTTCCTTTTCCCAGTTTTTTTTAAGATGTTAAAGAGTTTTAGAAAGACTCTATTATATACCAATTTCACTAAATATACATCATTTTCAGCCATACAGAAACCTTTTAAGTAAATAAAAAAAATGGAGTGATGCCAGTATAACTTAACCACTTTCCAGCTTGAATGATATGCCCCTATAAGACAATGATCTCCCAATCCACACATAAGATGAAAAAGGAATTCTATGATCGATGGGTATGTTATTTGAAATAATTCATGCCTACCCAATAATTTAATGATTTATGATTCTATATGGATGTGAGTACATTATATTTCAATTGATGTAGCAAACATATAAAATAAATAAATATAGGGAACTACATCACCCGAAAAACACTCCTCAGTAGAAGAAAATTTATCATGTGTATCCTAAATTTGGAAATCACACGATAAAACTTCAACCAAAATTATCTACAGATAGAGTGAATCATTTTGGTTTTCAAATAAGCACCCATGGTACATGGTCTGTTATGTTGGTAAATTAGATCTTGCTACTCTAGTTATTGATGAAACAAAAATACATCTTGTTATCTATGATTATATTCGGACCAAACCGAATAGGTAATGATATAGATGTTTAATTTTCTCCTTTGATTTAGGATTTGAAATTAGTGTGGGACTCAGGTGTTATGTTGTATGATTCCTACAAAAATGAAGATTTCACACTGAGAGCCATGTTTTATGGGATGATAATTACTATCCTATGTATGGAAATTTTTTATGATATAAAATTAACGGAACTCAGGGTTTCCCCATTTTAAAATAAAGTACACACTCAATTATGTTGAAAAATTCATCGAAGAATATGTTTCTAGAACATCATATATTTCTACCCCAATAACATACATATTGATATTTGATGGCATCATTCAATGTAATTTAAGAAGAATGTACAAAACTATCTTTAGTAACAGGTGATCAGATTTTTTAGAATGTAAAATATGTAGACACTACATTTGGTTAAGAATTTTTGAAAAACCTTATGAAAACTAGATGGAAAAAGAGATCACTATTTTTTGAATTACCATACTAAAATTTTCTTATTCCAGACATTTTATTAATAAAAATAATGTTGAAAAAAATGTATTTGACAGTGCAATTGAAATGCTAATAAATTTACCCAGTAAACCAAAGGATGGAAATATTGTTAGGTTGGACATGGGAATACCTAAATAGTTGGCACCAGTGAAGAGTGAAAAATGAACTTTACTTCCTCCATATTCTTATACTCTTTGTAGGAATAAGATATATTAGTTTTCAACCCTTTAATGATATAAACAATTTGGAGGGGTATTCATTGAATATCAGTAATATAATTTCAACGACCGATTTAATGATAAATGTTTTGAAATAATATGACAAACGTTTTTTTGATGCAAAATCTAATTCTTATAGCTTTACATTTCATTTTTCCCAAGAATGTTCATCACACATTAACAAGGATTTGTTTATTTTTTATATATATATGCACCAAAGTTATAAACCCAATGAAATTACGGACTATAGAATTGCCTTAATATTATGTGAATTGGGAATCTTCTTCTTGTTAGAATTCTTTGGTATGATGGTTCACTTGATGGTTCACCTAGTGATAGAAATTAAACAATTTCATCCTGTAAAATATAGATGGATATACCCCATTGAACGATATATGAATATTCTCAAACAAAATGTTAAAAGTAGAATTTTTTCATAGTGTTGTGTTGTGGTGAGATATATTGTTGAGGATGCCATTGAATTCTATAGAGACAACTGGTTCGGTGTGGAATGCATTAATGATCCAAAATCTCATCACACTGGGTAGATTATGGGAGATGGAATTTTTGAAAGAAATGTTGTCAATACAAATCAGGATAATCCACACCTTTATATTTTTATAACATTTTATAGGTTTCATGTAACACCCCGAGATTTTATGAAAAATATTATTTTAATTTCATTAATGTCTTGTGTTGTATGATACACCAAGATTACCTTGCGCTATACGCAACACCATATTAGCTTGCAGTATACACAACACTATTCTTGGATCGTGTTACACACAATTTTGATAATAGTTATTCTACGCAACATTGAGTATATATGTAAATATTCAATGTATAAATTAAATATGGTTGGATTCTATTATACGAAACAACAAAGGATTCTTTCACAACACGCAACCCTGACTTGGCTGGCATTACACGCAATCGCGACCTTCCTCGATAGCATGTGTTGTACGCAATACCAGGTTTTACTAAACAACGATATATTATTATAATATTATTATGAACTAGTCGTTATGAATAGTATGAACTAAATTTTGAATTTTATAACATTATTATTCATTTTACACATTTTCTAGAACATGGTATAAGAACAAAATAAATTTTTCAGGTAAAATAAGTATTTTTAAAAAAATGCAGTTTTGCCACCTTTTGATGGCGCACCCACATTAAATCTAGTTTTGACATGTTTATAAGTTCCATTTGAAAAAATAAAATTATTATTTGGAATAAAGAAATAAAAATTTACTTTGGATAAATTTTTCATTTTATTCTGATGACTTTTATATTTTAATGAATAGTAAAAACACGCTATATTTTAATTAAAAACAACTTTTTTCATCGTAATATCTTATGTGGATAAATTATAATATTTAATGGGTTTAAAGTATAAATAGAATATATTTTTACCATTTAATATAATGTATGTCATTAGCATTGATTTTACCTTGAATTCGTAGGTTAAATCAATTCAATCTTTTGCAATGTTTTAAAGAAAAACCCGTTTTCTTTTGACAATGGGATTAATTTTAATTTAATTTCTGCAACTTTTTTGTATTGAATTTGGAAAAATGGATTCCATATTTGGAATCCGTGGGTCCAAATTATTTTAATAAGCTACTTTTTATTGGGCATTGTGAATAGTAACTACAGTAAATTTTATTTACTATAGTTAGAGGTAAATCGGGTAATTAAGGGTAACTATAAGATTATAAAATTACCCTAACACTTGGAAAAATCCTATTTTATGACTAAAAGTCGACCCATATCACCTAATGGTCGTATTATATTCATTTAATGGACATTTGTCCATGAAAATAATTTAATTATTATTAAATCCAAAGAAAGTGACAACATGTCACTCTCTTAAATACTATAAGTATAATAATTTTAAGTTAGTGATAAACTTCATGAAACTTCGAAAATTATTAGTCTACAGAAAACTAACAAAATTATATACATCATGAGAATTTATTTAGATTTTTTGGGGATTATATAATTATCATTAAATGTGACACAATAGTGATTCAAAAATTATTTATCTAGTGAAAAATCAAGAATATAGTTTTTATTAAACTAATAGTGACCATAAAAGGCACAAAACCCTGACCAAACCTTATTGGTCATGTAAATATAAACTATAATCATCCAATGGTATAATATTTGACCATTTTGAGTCTTATACAAGTAATTATGACAATTATATTATTTTATTTTAAATGATGCCAAAGTTGTCACCTTCATAATTTAATAAATATAACAATTTATATATTGTGATTTTAAGATGATAAATTCAATTAAAAGTATTATTGTGAAATTTAATAGTTTATATTCATCATAGGATTTTATTTTAAATTTTTATGCAACAAATATGTATATTAAATAATTATACAAAAATTTTGTAGTAATTATTTTATTAAGAGATAAACCAAATAAATGGTTTTAAAAATAATAAAATAAATATTATATGAACTATTTAATGTGATACACTAATTTTATAGATACATATGACCTATTATGAATCTATTAAAGCTTTTATTTCGAACATATCTTCTGTATATAGTTTATTTAAATTCAAATAAATGAATTGTTTCAAAATTGACACTATTGTTATTTTATAAAAATAACATATTATAAAATTGTTTAAAAATCACAAAAATATTTAAAAATTATAAATTTAAATTTATATGGTCTATAATATTATAAATTAAACAATTATGGAAAATTCACAACAAATAAGTAATTAGTTGTTATAATTTAAAATTTAGAACGTTATTACCACAAATAAACTTAAATAGATTAAATAAGAATAAATCACAATGATAAGGTTTAAAATAAGATCCAAACATGTATAAATTTGATTGGATGATATGATTACAACCCTATATCATCTAATATTCTAATATGAGTCATTTTTTGAGGTTTTTAAGTGGCGTTAGATTTATTATAAATTAATATTTTTAAGAATTCCAAAGGTGCCCCCTCCTCCCTTATAAAAGGGCACCTCCTCCCTCTCCTCCTCACACCAATTTGATCCTTCAAGCTCGGCCAACCCCTGAAAAATTATCTTCTACACTTCCCTAGAAACATCCTAGAGGTTCTGGTCTACTTTAAAGACCAATCATGGTGCCCTAAGAGGAGGTTTCAAAGAGGTGTATCGAAGAAGAGTTAATTTCTTCTCCCGATTCTTTCAAGCTTATTTATTCTTCAACTTCTTCTTCTTTAGTTGTTTCATTATAAAGTAATAACATCAGTATCACTAATATACTTATTTGTTATTATAAATATGAAACATCCCCATTTCACCTTATATCCAACCTACGGAAAACAAAATCACCGCGCGTGCGTACGTACGGAATACCGTCTCCACGACGTGGTGAAATCTGTTTTTCCACCAACACCTTACATGGATGGGTATAATGGTGTAAAAAATAACTATAAATAGTTATTATAACATCATACTGATTATGATATATTTTATCATCCACTCCAATTAAATTCAATAATTATGGAAACGATATCATCGCTTGTGCGTACGTACGGACTACCGTCTCCACGACGCGATGAGATTCATTCTCCATGTTAACCATGTAAGAATGATTATAAAGTATATATAAGAAATAATAATGAAATATAAGACATTATAAAGAAACTGGATTTATGTATATATGTATGTCATCAACTTAATTCCATTCAACTCAATAAGGAAAACGAAAACAGCGTTCACGCGTACGTATGGCCTACCGTCTCCATGAACGGTGTATTTCTTTCCATTTATCGATCTATTATATATATGTATATTCTGAATATTTATTATATATAAATAATGTTTTACATTCTGGATGTAAGTAATCATGATATAAGTAATCATATGAATAATTACAAGTCAAAACACGGACGACAAATGAAACGATTTTACCCAAAACACACTTTAACATGGAATTTACAAAAGAACGGGTAATATAAAGTCATAAGTGAACCCTATATGATATCATAAAAATTAATATGATTTAGTAATAAGTCAATAACATTATTTAAATCATTATACAGGAGGTTCGGATTTGTACGAAGCATATCGGACCTAAGGTAAGGGATAATTATGCAAATCTCATTTTTATCCGAGATTGCTTATTCGTAAGTATTTACTTGGGTTATTTCTATCACCCATGTCCATGTTTTATAAAAGTGTATTCATGTATGTTGAAAGTCCTTTTTAACCATTCTTGACTTTTACTACATGGTATGTAAGGAATATTGTTTTTATGTTACGAGGTACTTTTTGACTTTTCCAGCAAAAGTACGAGAAGAATGTTTTTTTAACTTATACGGCACGAATGAATTTTTACGGTTTTATAAAGACTTATTTTCATAAAGATTCCTACAAAATATTTCATGACTATTTTCAACAAAATCGTTTTCTTTTAGAATTGCATGACATTTTGTGAAAATGAAATGATTTTGAAGAAGAAAGGATATTTTCCTCAAGAATTCATTTCAAGTGTTTTATCAAATCAATTTTCATCTAAGATGACATTATTTCATATGTGTATGTGTCAAGTTTCATGTCTCTATGATTTACATGGTTTCATTTTTCTTATTATTAAATGATATCCATTTCTTTTATATGGATTATGTGATGATGGAATGATTTTTATGAAACCCATTTTGTTTATTGGGTTATTATGAATGATGTATGTTTTTTTGTGGCACAAGTAAAAATGATTTCATTATGAGATGGTTGGGACCTATATCTCCCTCCAATTCATTGGGTAAAGATTTTATATCTCATGAGATAGACATGGCTGGAACGGTAAGTTAATCTTGTTCAGTGTTACATGACTGAAACGAGAAGTGAACTTGATTCAGAATGGGACTTTGTCCACTAAGATGGTCTTGGCAGCAATTCCTTGGCTACTATGGAAATAATTACATGTTCTTAATGGATTCCACAATTACATGTTTTATTCACATGATATTTTATCATGATTGATGTTCCTTTATGATATATGCCTCACATACTTCCAAGATTTATGTCTTTGCTCAAGGTTTTTTTTGTTTAGATTTCATGTTCAAGGTTTTGCTTTCAAATGTTTATGGATTGTTTTATGTTGTCTATGTTTTCCCTTACTGAGCATTTGAGCTCACCCTTTTATGTTTTATTTTACCCAGGAAATAAAGAAAGGTTTTAGTTAAGGAAACAAAAATGGGAAGATCTTTATGGGAGATGTTGAAGATATTTCAACACGATTAGTTGTTTATATTCCGAGTTACCAAAGACACTAAACTATTACGATCAGTGTGTGTATATTTTGTTATGTATTATGTATTCCGCAAAAGTAATGTAATGTGCATGTACGTCAAGCTTCGGGTCTCTATAGTTGGTATCAGAGGAAAGGTTTAGTCAACCTTTGGAAACTAGGATACGAAAACGTTAGTGAGATCCCTAGAGATATTTCTAAGGTATGTCTAGGGATTTTCCTAAGGATAAGTATACGTATAGGATATAGTCCTAGAACTACGGTAACGATCTTAGAATTTAACCTAAGATGTTAGATATTGAGGGTGCTCCCCCTTTACTATGTTGTTTTCCCTAGCATGATTTTTGCCTCTCACACTATTCATTTTGCATTTTAGAAAATGGCTGGAAACAGGAAGATTCATGATAATGGAGGATATGACGGACAATGGAATGATTTTCCTCATGAGTAACCAAATGAAACGAGATCTGGAAGTCCAAACATCGTTATTATGCCTAATCAGCAATCTCATAATATGATCAATAATCTCAACTTTGGTAAGTTTCCTGACTCAGATAATAAGAGAAAGATGGAGTTTGATGATGATCATAGAGGAAAGAAAGTTCAATTTCCCTCATGTAAATCATGTGGGAAGAGGCATCAGGGAGATTGTTTCAAAGGAACTGGAAGATGCTTTGGGTGTGGAAAAGAAGGACACAAATCCAGTAAGTGCAAAGTAAAAGGTTCAGTTAACACCATGGACAAGGATAATGGTATTTCTACGACATCAACAATGATTAGATGTTTTAAATGTGGAATGTACGAGAATTATGAAAACCAATTCCCTAATGGAAAATATCATGAAGAGAATCAGTATGGTCATATGGGTAGTATTTATGTGGATGATGATGAGGAGACTACAAATGATATATTAGCTGAAAGAAGTGTTGAAGCTCAGTCAGTTGTTTTAGAAGGTAGTGGAATGATTGTATGTTTATCGAGAGTTATGTTGTATAGTCAATGGTACTATGGAATAAAGAATCATCTAAGGATTATTACACTATTTGTTTTCCTAAAAGTATTTGAAAGTATATGTTGAATGGTACCAGTAACCAAGGAATGTTATTCAGATATTTTTGTAAAGTAGATAATATGCGCATAATGAAGGAATAAGAAGATAATGAGATATTTGATTGTATTCATGAGCTCATGATTGATATAAGGGCTAAGGGATATCATGGTTTGAGTATATAGAATTTTGAGGATTTTGGTATGGGGGAAGTTTTAACTTTTAACTGCATTCATGTTTTCACTAAGGTTCAATGGGTATTCTTTTTTTCAAGAGAATACATGATTAAGGCCATCGAACGTTTGTAATGTGACCAACAAGACATATCTTATGATATATGGGGATCAACGACGGTATTAACATGCTTCTTATATGAAATATTTGGTAATCGTTTTCACTATAATATGACAATGGACTGCAATATTATGGATAAGCCTAAAGATTGGAATGGATTATGTTGGACATAAGTTAGTATTGTTTAAGGATAGAACCTTTTTTCGATATTATTGATGGGATGATATAGTAATGTAGTTTTAGAAAAAGGAAAACCAGAAGGACGAGCGACAACCCATCGCGTCGGACAAGGCTGTGGGAATCGAACCCACAACCGAAGTGTGACTGGCATTTATCGCCTACCACTAGCATACAGGAAGTCCCCGGTTAGAAGAAACTAGTTTTATTTTATTAAGCGGTATGATATATGAAATACAACTTCATTTTTGGAACCATATATGATTAATCTAACCAAAATATGGACTTATAACTTTTGCTAATCTTTTGTTTGAAAGAGATAGAATTACCCATCATTCTATCACATGATCTGCTAACACATCACAAATAACAAATTCAACTTCATTTCCCTAAGGGATGAAGTGAAAATTGTTCAATTCATGAACAACAGTAAGATTGTACCAAAATCATGCAAGTATTTCTTTTAATTCATCAACTTTAGGGAAATGATCTTGAAAACCAAAAATGTTTTCCTAGTTCCCTTATATCCGATGAATCAGATGGTACCTTAGATCATCACAAATCAATAGCTTTGTGATTGTTGGCTTTTTCATAGCCATGTTCTCTACCACTCTCCATCAGAACATGACAGTTAGATTTTTCCTCCATATCCATATTTTCACATATGTTCTCCTACGTGGAAACCCAGTGATGAGTTAATTTGGTTAACTGTTACATTTCATACTTTAGTTTTTAAAGCCATGTTTTGGTATTCCTTTTTATGATGTGGGTTTCAATTAAACGAACTTTCGAGTAGTAAACCATTTATAACCCCGACGAATTTCGAGGGAGAAATTCATTATAAGGGGGGTAGAATGTAACACCCCCGAGATTTTATGAAAAATATTCTTTTAATTTCATTAATGTCTTGTGTTTTATGCTACACCAAGATTACCTTTCACTATATGCAACACTGTATTAGCTTGTAGTATACGCAACACTATTCATGGATCGTGTTACACACAATTTTGATAATAGTTATTCTACGAAACATTGAGTATATATATATATATATATATTCAATGTATAAATGAAATATGGTTGGATTCTTTTATATGAAACAACGAAGGATTCTTTCACAACATGAAACCCTGACTTGGCTTGCATTACACGCAATCACCACCTTCCTCGATAGCGTGTGTTGTACGCAATACCGGGTTTTACTAAACAACGATATATTATTATAATATTATTATGAACTAGCCGTTATGAATAGTATAAACTAAATTTTTAATTTTATAACATTATTATTCATTTTACACATTTTCTATAACATGGTATAAGAACAAAATACATTTTTCTGGTAAAATAAGTATTTTTCAAAAAATGCAGTTTTGCCACCTTTTGATGGCGCACCCACTTTGAATCTAGTTTT
The DNA here is from genome assembly GCA_963277665.1 of Viscum album. Lineage (NCBI taxonomy): Eukaryota > Viridiplantae > Streptophyta > Magnoliopsida > Santalales > Viscaceae > Viscum > Viscum album. The sequence goes on along the minus strand of OY728123.1, from coordinate 2,122,371,069 downwards.
TGACATGTTTATAAGTTCCATTTTACAAAATAAAATTATTCTTTGGAATCAATAAATAAAAATTTAATTTGGATAAATTTTTCATTTTATTCTGATGACTTTCATATTTTAATGAATAGTAAAAACACGCTATATTTTAATTAAAAACAACTTTTTTCATCGTAATATATTACGTGGTTAAATTATAATATTGAATGGGTTTAAATTATAAATAGAATATATTTTTACCATTTAATATAATGTATGTCATTAGCATTGATTTTACCTTGAATTCGTAGGTTAAATAAATTCAGTCTTTTGCAATGTTTTAAAGAAAAACCCGTTTTATTTCGACAATGAGATTAATTTTAATTAAATTTATGTAACTTTTGTGTATTGAATTTGGAAAAATTGATTCCATATTTGGAATCAGTGGGTCCAAATTATGTTAATAAGCTACTTTTTATTGGGCACTGTGAATAGTAACTACGATAAATTTTATTTACTATAGTTAAAGGTAAATCGGGTAATTAAGGGTAAATATAAGATTGTAAAATTACCCTAACACTTGGAAAAATCCTATTGGATTACTAAAAGTCGACCCATATCACCTAAGGGTTGGATTAGTTTCATTTAATGGACTTTGTTCCATGAAAATAATTTACTTATTATTAAAACCAAAGAAAGTGACAACATGTCACTCTCTTAAATACTATAAGTATAATAATTTTAAGTTAGTGATATACTTCATGAAACTTAGAGAATTAATATTCTGCTCATGAGAATTTATTTATAATTTTTTGGGATTATATAATTATCATTAATTGTGACACAATAGTGATGCAGAAATTATTTATCTAGTGAAAAATCAAGAATATGGATTTTATTAAACTAATAGTGACCATAAAAGGCACAAAACCCTGACCAAAACTTATTGGTCATGTAAATGTAAATTATAAGCATCCAATGGTAGAATATGTGAACATTTGGAGTCTTATACAAGCAATTATGACACTTATATTATTTTATTTTAAATGATGTCAAAGTTGTCACCTTCATAATTTAATAAATATAACAATTTAAATATTGTGATTTTAAGATGATAAATTCGAGTAAAAGTATTATTGTGAAAGGTAATAGATTTATTTTCATCATAGGATTTTATTTTAAAGTTTTATACAACAAATCAGTATATTAAATAATTATACAAAAATGTTGTAGTAATTATTTTATTAAGAGATAAACCAAATAAATGGTTTTAAAAATAATAAAATAAATATTATATGAACTATTTAATGTGATCCACTAATTTTATAGATACATATGACCTTTTATTAATCTATTAAATCTTTTATTTCGAACATATCTTCTGTATATATTTTATTTAAATTCAAATAAATGAATAGTGTCAAAATTGACACTATTGTTATTTTATAAAAATATCATATTATAAAATTGTTTATAAATCACAAAAATATTTAAAAAATTATAAATTTAACTTTATATGGTCTATAATGTTGTAAAGTAAACAATTATGGAAAATGCACAACAAATAAGTAATTATGTTTTATAATTTAAAGTTTATAATTTTATTACCACAAATAAACTTAAATAGATTAAATAGGGATAAATCAAAATGATAAGGTTTAAAATAAGATCCAAACATGTCTAAATTTTATTGGTTGATGATATTACAACCCTATCGCATCTAATATTCGAATATGAGTCATTTTTGGAGGTTTTTAAGTTGGGTTAGATTTATTATAAATTAATATTTTTAAGAATTCCAAAGGTGTCCCTCTGCTCCCTTATAAAAGGGAACCTCCTCCCTCTCCTCCTCACACCAATTTGAGCCTTCAAGCTCAGAAAACACCTGCCAAATTATCTTCTCCACTTCCCTAGAAACATCCTAGAGGTTCTGGTCTACTTTAAAGACCATTCTTAGTTCCCTATGAGGAGGTTTCAAAGAGGCGTATCAAAGAAGAGGTAATTTCTTCTCCCGATTCTTTCAATCTTCTTTCTTCTTCAACTTCTTCTTATTTAGTTTTTTCATTATAAAGTAATAACATCAGTATCAATAATATAATGATTTGTTATAATAAATATGAAACAACCCCATTTCACCTTCTATCCATCCTACGAAAAACAAAATCACCGCGCGTGCGTACCTACGGAATACCGTCTCCACGCTGTGGTGTAATCTGTTTTTCCACCAACACCTTACATGGATGGGAATAATGGTGTAAAGAATAACTATACATAGTTATTATAACATCATACGGATTCTGATATATTTTATCATCCACTCCAATTCAATTCAATAATTATGGAAAAGATATCATCGCTTGTGCGTACGTACGGACTACCATCTCCACGACGCGATGGGATTCATTCTCCATGTTAACAATTTAAGAATGATTATAAAGTACATATAAGAAATAATAATGAAATATATGACATTATAAAGGTACTGGATTTATGTATATATGTATTTCATCTACTTAATTCCATTCAACTCAATAAGGAAACGAAAACAGCGTTCATGCGTACGTACAGCCTACCGTCTCCATGAACGGTGTATTTATTTCCATTTATCAATCTATTATATATATGTATATTATGAATATATATTATATATAAATCATGTTTTAAATTCTGGATGTAAGTAATCATGATCTAAGTAATCATATGAATAATTACAAGTCAAAACACGGACGACAAATAAAAAGATTTTACCCAAAACGCTCTTTAACATGGAATTTACAAAAGAACGGGTAATATAAAGTCATAAGTGAACCCTATATGATATCATAACAATTAATATGATTCTTTAATAAGTAAATAACATTATTTAAATCAATATACGGGAGGTTCGGATATGTACGAAGCATATCAGACCTAAGGTAAGGGATAATTTTGCAAATCTCATTTTTATTCGAGATTGCTTATTCGTAAGTATTTACTGGGGTTATTTCTATCATCCATGTCCATGTTTTATAAAAGTGTATTCATGTATGTTTAAAGTCCTTTTTACCCATTCTTTACTTTTACTACATGGTATGTAAGGAAACGTTTTTTTACATTACGAGGTACTTTTTTACTTTTCCAGCAAAAGTACGAGAAGAATGTTTTTTTAACTTATACGGCACGAACGAATTTTTACGGTTTTATAAAGTCTTATTTTCATAACGCATCCAACAAAATATTTCATGACTATTTTCAACAAAATCCTTTTCTTTTAAAATTGCATGAAATTTTGTGAAAAGAAAATTATTTTGAAGAAGAAAGGATATTTTCCTCAAGAATTCATTTCAAGTGTTTTATCAAAACCATTTTTCATCTAAGATGACATTATTTCATATATGTATGTTTCATGTATCATGTCTCTATGATTTACATGGTTTAATTTTTCTTATTATGAAATGATATCCATTTCCTTTATATGGATTATGTGATGATGGAATGATGTTTATGAAACCGATTTCATTTATTGGGTTATTATGAATGATGTATGTTTTCTTGTGGCACAAGTAAGAATGATTTCATTATGAGATGGGTGGGACCTATATCTCCCTCCAATGCATTGGGTAAAGATTTTATATCTCATGAGATAGACATGTCTGGAATGGTAAGTTAATCTGGTTTAGTGTTACAGGACTGAAACGAGGAGTGAACTCGATTCAGAATGGGACTTTGTCCACTAAGATGGTCTTGCCAGCAATGCCATGGCTACTATGGAAATAATTACATGTGCTTAATGGATTCCACAATTACATGTTTTATTCCCATGCTATTTTATCATGATTGATGTTCCTTTATTATATATTCCTTACGTACTTCCAAGATTTATGTCTTTGCTCAAGGTTTTAATGTTTAGATTTCATGTTCAAGTTTTTTCTTTCAAATTTTTATGGATTGTTTTATGTTCTCTATGTTTTCCCTTACTAAGCATTTGAGCTCACCCTTTTTTTGTTTTATTTTCCCCAAGAAATAAATAAAGGTTTTAGGTAAGGAAACAAAAAGGGGAAGATCGTTATGGGAGATGTTGAAGATCTTTCAACATGATTAGTTGTTTATATTCCGAGTTTCCAAAGACACTAAACTATTACGATCCTTGTGTGTCTTTTTTGTTATGTATTATGTATTCCAAAAAAGTAATGTAATGTCCACATACGTCAACCTTCGGGTCTCTACATTTCACCATATGTAGAAATTCAAAAATAAATTATTAGGAAATTGAAATCATCAAGGACTAAAATATGGATATCAAGTACACATAATCAATAGTTTATAGGATGGTTTTAGGACAATATATTAAAAGAGTCAGATGAAAATCCATATTCAATTTTAGAACAATTTAAATGGATAACCAGAGGAACAATTGTGTTTGTTTTATCTTACAATGGTTATGTAATTAATGGTCATACCATCAATACCAATGAACATGATAATGATAATACTGTGATAAATAGTAGAGTCACACCTTTGGATGAAGCGATGCATGTTTCTGGTACCAAGGTAAGGTATCCAATTTATACGAATATGTCATAATCTGACATCCAAAAAAAATATGGGAGTGGGACTACACAACATTCCATGGTCTGATTTATCAATAAATTTGGGTTGATAACAGGATTATTGTTAAAGTTGATGAATTTGGATTTATGAATGTGGATTTCATTAGAGAATGGTAAAATAAAAATATGTGTATATTGGAATCATAGGAAGTATATGTTTTTTATGTGCTAGACCCCAAAACCCAAATGTGATCAATTGTTTAATTATCAAAACAATCCACTAAATGTTCTAATAGAAATTCAACCGCGGATAACCCTTTCATTGGGATGTTGTAATCAATTCATAGTGGGCCCAATATAAAAGTGATTTTTTATGTCATAAAAGGCCACAATTAAGTGATTTGGATACTCTATAGATGGGTAAAATCCCTTTAGCCTTTATAAAAAATATATTTCAATAATTAGGTTATATACTTTTTATAATATACATTGTGTTACACCATGTTATTATCTGTTCGGTACTGTATTTTTTAAATACTAATTAAATGTTAAACCACATATGAAGATAATGAATTATTAACATGCTTGTTCTCCTGATCCAGAGGAATAACAGTTCTCAAAAACCTATTTCTTCTCTCAGTGCAAAGGAATAACAACCTTCTACACTTGTCGATGCTACTGCTCTAGAGGAAAAACATGTTTCTCCTCCTGATGCTACTCTCAGTGCTAAGGTACAACGACCTTCTACATATGAAATTACTACCACTCTAGAGTAAAAACATATTAACGATGTTTTATATGAATAATTATTAGGAGATGAAGGACTGGTGATCAGGAAAAATAGAAGATTCATAGTTTGACAGTGTTATAAAAAATGACTAGGGAGAAAAGAAAAGATATTAAATCCAAGGACAGATGCAATTCACGGGGCCATCATGTTAGCTGAAAAAATTTGTGTTCAGTAGTTACATTGTATTCATTACTTCGAAACATGTGACAATCTAAATAGATTCAAGAAACCATTTTTTACCATGGTTAATACACTTATGTTGGATGATATTTGGGTAAAATAATGATATTATTTCATTATTTTTATAAAAAATAAAATAATGAACCACTGACACACTATTTATCATCCCTGGAAGAGTGCATTTATAGTATATGTATCCCTAGTAAAAATTTATAAATTCTCACTGCAAGTATTCACAGAGGCTCTCAAAAAATTCTAATGAGATTTCATCTTAAATATACTAATGGGTAAATAAAACTTTATCCATATCTTACATATTCACACCTGAGAACACAAGAAGTATGGGATGTGTTTACATTCCATACCGTTGATGTGTCTTTTTTGTTACATTTTGGCTGGTAATATATTATTTGAAAATTATTGTATTCAAAACATTGATTGAGAATTTTTTATTTATAAAAAAGTAACTGAGTGCTGTAAATAAGGAATGGGTAGAAAAACCAACATACCCCTACCATAAAGTAAGGATGAGGTATACTTAACTTGAAAGAAAATTTTCATTTTTTAAATCTATCACAATACTTTTACCTGACATTAAACAATTGAATAATTATATTACTCTGTTTACATGTAAAATGATGAATCAAAATCCAAAGTCAATTCCATCCCACTCCATGTTCTACGGAAAGAGGAACATGTAAATAAAGATGTGATATTAATAGATGAAAACAAAAAAGGTGTGGGAAACATGTGTAAGTATGAAATAATATTTTTTGTTTGTGTTTTAAATCTCTATCACCTAAAAATGATTACTTATTTTCCTATATTTTTTATCTGACATATCTCATGAATCATCATCACTTATATTGGATAAACACCTACTATTGGTGGCCTTAATGCAGCCTGAACAATCTCGCCATGTTGGGGGTGGTGATTTTTGGGGTGATACCCCTGACATATTTTGAGAAAAAAACAATATGAGGATAAATATAATGAAATGAAACAGATGAACGAAATATTAACTGACCTTGAACAACAATTTCATTTAAATACGAATTTTATACCAACTATTAAAGGGGGGAATGCAAAGAGAAGAAATGACTTAAGAAAAACTATTACTTGAATATATTGCAACACCCCCACTAGCTTTTAGGCAAGACATTCCCCATAAAAAGATATCATATTCATGATAATCAATATTCTAATAAATGTTTCCATAAAATGTGAATCGTAAAGACATTTATACATTCCTTTTAATGATATTAAATAGTGTGAAAATGACTTTGATTTATATATATCAATAGTCACCCATCACATTGCAGTGAGGGATATGATGTTCAATTTATAAGAAGACATGATACGCAACATACCACTTCCAACAAGTCATGTGAGAGTGGCGATTAGCATAACTCATGAGCTAAGCACTGAGATACCAGAACCACGTGATGAACAAGATATTCATATAGTTCACCAAGCTATTAGAACATTCATTTCATGTCCTTCAGATCTTGTGAAAATACATATCGATAAGGAGACATTTATTTCTAATTTATTTTACATGATAAACATTTAACAATTAATGAAAAAAGGTTTGAACTGATGGAAGTTGTTACTAATAGACGAAGGGAATGGGGTGAAATCAAAGGTTGACTCGAAACCATTTGATGGATCAACCAAACAATAAAAAAGATCATCTGAAAGCACTATTACCCCTCCCATTAAATATTCACATTTACTAACATTGAAGGTTCATGAGGATACTATGATAGAAATTGGAAGTAACCACATAGTTGTTTTTGAATAAAAATGTATGAAAATGATGTTATAGACAGCATTTATTTTAAAAATGTAAATGAAATCCTCAACGATGAATGGCTAAGAGCCTCAGTTTTACATGTATACACGAGGTATGTTTTTAGGATTTGATTTTCCAAAAGGTGATATACAATTTTAGTTATGACTATTTTTTTATTTTTTACAGGAGTATATATCAATACCAATTGAATGTATTACCCCATGAAAACAAATTCAGAATCATTATTTCTCATGTTGCTTCTAAAGAACAACCCAAAATTGATTCAAAAATATTTAATGGAATGGTGAAAAAACTGGCCAAATCGTTTGAAAGAAAATTTATAGATGAAAGATTAATATTAATGCCAACATTGTAGGGTAAAAAATTAAAATTTAATCATATTAAATATATTATCATTTTGTTAAATAATTATATTTATTTTGGTTTTTAGGAAACATTGATACTCATTACGGTCAATTTGGATACTCAAAAGATTTAATTACTAGATTTACTTCTTGGAAACCCAACAAACAAACCACACATGATGGTGTTTATCAATTTTTAATAAACTAAATCAAACATATTTAAAATAAACATCAAGTTACATAATTTATATTATGTTGTAACAAAAATTCAGTTATAATCGGACAATGTTTAAATATCATGAAATTCATGGGATGAAGACAAGAATTAAGCACAATGATCTTAACAAGCTCTAAAACTATATATGTATCGGGGTATATATAATATGATTTTACTATGCAAACACATATCAAAAAATTTAATTATTTTTATCAACATTTCAATAGTGTCTGAAACAAAAAACGGAAATGATTTTGGTTATTATGTTTTCATAATTTATTAAAGAGATCATATTCCATCAACAAATTAGAATCTCTGAAGAGGTATTTCTGAATATAATGACTATTTCATTTGAAATATTTATCAATCCTTTGTATATTTATATTTTTCATGTATTACATTGAATGTTAAAAATAAATAATTCACAAGACGATATAGATTTTCTTATAAATGAATAGGCAACATACCTGATACAAAATGTACACAAAAAACATTAATACGTGACTTTCATGAAGTTAAAAAATTGTTTCAAATTTATGTTTAATTTATTTCTTTTTTATATTACTCAGATAAGAATGTTTTTCTTATATAGGTGGATACCTTTGTTCGAGTTGGCAAGGTTGGTTCAAAGCTACTCATGCTCTTGAGATATTGGACTTCACGGCTACAAATAAGATAATGACAACAAGGAAATGGGTCAATAATTTATACAACCATCATGAAAATATGAATTCAAAAAACTTATTTAATTAAATTTTTCATCATTTTATCTAATATTTTCAAGTTATTTTCCCTATCATTTCTTTCTAAAACTTATTTAATTTTTTACACAGATATTTGGGGAACTCATATTTCGATTTCAACTATCTACATTAATTAATAAATGAAATAACATATTCTTTTCTACTATGGTTACCATGATTTCTATTTATTTTCTTTACTAAACTTACAACACTGCATAATGAATCAATATTATTATCTGAAAAACCATTCTTTTTGTTGAAAACTAGAAAAGTATAGGAAGCTATTTTGCCCATTGTGGTGATTGTTTCCTCTGGAATTGGGGATGGCCTCATTGATTGATGTTTCAAACATTCCAATCAGTTTCTAATGGGTTTGTTCATAGATCCGGAAACATCCAATGATTCCATATCCATTTGGACCTACTTTCCAAAGGTAGCCACTCATTAGTTGTGGACTGATGAGAATTAGGAATTTTCATTGGTCGAGAGGATGGGTGGTCGGACTCATCACACCTTTTTGAGGGGAATTATTGTCTACTCCAGGACACTCTTTATAGATTTAAGTTATGTTCATGAATTTTTATTACATTACCAAGTATAAAATGAGCTTTCCTTTAGATTTGACAATCAATGATGGAATATGTAGGAAATTTAGAGAATCTTTTTTATGTATTCGAGGTTCTTCGTCGATAGAGAATCATTGTTATTTGTTAGAGATTTTTAGTTGATGGTATCCTTAAATACATAAATGTCTCTTAGTCGTTATGATGACCATACTGGTTTTAATGCCACTCAGTGGGGCACTTGAAGTTTATTGTCATTCAAGAGGACATGGAATATTTCAGTGTTGGGATCGTACCCACAGATGGGCTACCTATGTATCCTTTATTTGGAAAAGGAATCATAACCCACGTAGTTTGAGTAAGGGAGTATGATGTTTATGCATGATTTATGGCTCAAAGAAAGGTTTCATGATTACTTTTACACTCTAAGCTCATGTGAGTCATTCTCGGTGTGAGAAACAAGAGGTATTGGTGAAACCAGACAATTGTGCCATGTAATGATGTGGGAATTATGTATGTATGACTGCCCAAATAGATGAGGATTAAGATTTACTTTAGGGAATAAATCCATGAACAGGGTACATAAAGGTATATGTGCTTTATGGAGATTTGGATACTCTAATCTTGGGGCTTACTTCTAAGGAAGATGCCCATGTTATGAGGGGACTTATGATTGGGTTTTACTCCTAAGAAGGAAGCCCATATCAAAAGGAATTATGATTGGTTAAGATAAATTAAGACTGTGGCTTATTCTTAAGGAGAAGTCCTAGGTTAAAGGGATTTGAAAATTAAGGGACTTGGGGCTTACTTTTAAATAGGAAGCAAATATTTGAGACTGGGGATTACTCCTGAAAAGGAAACCCTGGTTAAGGGAATTAAGGTTTGGGGCTTACTCTTGAGGAGGATGCCTATATTTAACACTGGGGCTTACTCCTGAAAAGGAAACCCAGGTTTGGGAATTTTAAGACTGGGGATTACTCTTAAGGAGGATTCCCAAATTAATTAGGACTTGGACTGGGGCTTACTCTTGAAATGGAGGCCCAGGTTAAGGATTATCTCATCTTAATGGATGAGGTTAAATGAATGAACTCTCTAACTTTAGTGACATAAATATGTGTAAATCACTAGGTTTTGAGAGATGTTCCACAGAATTCCATTCAGATAAGGATGTCAATCAAGAAAACATTCCATAAATGACTTTGAAGAGTGTCATGAAGACTGAATCTTGAATAAGAGAGGTGGAATGGTATAAGAGGGGTTAAATGGGAAAGAAGGGAACCCAAAAAATAGAAGGGCACGTAAGTCCTGGCTGGCGCGCAGGTATTTCATGGGTGCGCAAGTCCTGGGCGCGTAGGTATACCTGCGTGACACATGGGTACTTGCGCGACTGTTAACCAGTAGGGTAATACTTGGGCGATCCTTGACTAAAGACTTTAGAATTATCTCGAGGTACTTCCAGAAGATTGGCGTGCACGTTTCAATGAGTAGGAAAGGATGAACACAAGTGTGTTCATTTCCCTTAAGGAAAAAACATTTAGGCGTGCAAGTGTTAGTGATTTCTAACACTTGGACCTTATTCCTCTTGTTTAGACCTTCCATTCTAGGTAAATAATTACCTTAGAAGTGTCCGAAAGACTTGAAGAAGAGACTTGGGTGTTCAGAGCTCTATATCGGAATTTTGGAAAAATTCCTCCTGAAATGGGGGGCCCACCGGGGGTGTTTATAGGCTAGAGAAGACCCTGGGTGGTTTTCAAATAGGGCGCACAAGTCACTTGTGTGACCATTTGGGCGGCGCGCATGTATACTTGCACGACCATCCTAGAACTTGCGCGACCTATGGGCCGTTTTCTCCTTGTTCATCCCTTTGTCGAATTTTGATGTTTTTTTTCAAAGGATGAATCAATTTGTGCGAAGTAATTTCACTTTCCATTCCTTTAGTCAATGTGACAAAAAAGTGCGTCAACAAAATTCCCCCCTCAGAGTTGGATCCGGAAGAATAATGATGTGACTCTGAGGAAAAGAAGAAAACCAAAGGGAAAGAGGTGTGCAAGGTATGGTGGGTGGACTTCAGGCGCGCTGGGTCCAGTGCGCAAGGGTACGACCTCATCTATAAAAAAATGGACTCACCCTGCGCAAAGCACCCGGCTCTCGCTCGTCTTCTTTCGCTCTCGGCGTGCAGGTGGACTCCTAGATCTCGCTCATCCGCGCTTCTTTGTTTCTTGTGTTGCGACTCTATTAAGGTATTTGGACTTACGCAGTAATACCTGCGCGCCCAATACTTGTGTGACCGAAGGAGACTTTCACGCCAACTATGAAACTTGCACGCCTTAATGCCTTAGCCAATTTTTCAAACTCCTTCACAAATTTTATGAACAATTAACTTACTTTAAGAGTTAATTATTAAGCTTTTGTGCAGATCCAATGGCTCCCAAGAGAATCAGAATGGCTGATGAACTGGCAAGAAAAAGATTTGATGATATGATGGACATCATTGTGCATGATTACTATTCTATCTGTGATAGCACTCTTCCAAATTTGGATATGTATTTGAAGAAATATCACTTTGATTTCCCGAAAAACATCTATCTACCTCTGTATGGCCATGGTCATCTACAGGATGTCAATATTCCATAGGCAATGAACTCTCTTCTGCATTCCTAGTTTTAGTCATATACCAACTTTTCTTCAGAAAATGTCTCAATCGCAGGAACATTTTCTAATGCTAGAACAGTAAAGAAAGCTTATATAATGCATCATACCTCGTGTGCACCAGATCTGAAACCTCACAAACTTGAGCTGCAACCACATTGTTATTCCTCAATCATTCGAAATTCTCAGATGGACCAATCCAAAGGCTGGAAGGCGAAATGTTAATTCCGTTCTGGAGGAGGGGTGAAGCCAACTTTGATGTGGGCTTATAAGGTGCGACAAACTTGTGAAGAGTTTGTCAAGGATCTAAAGGGAGCTTCAATTTATGAAGCCTTCTGGGCTGGGCAGACGTATGTTTATAGGAATGATAATTTTGCATTGGAGTTTCTTAGCCACTAGAGCCCAGAAACTAATTCTTTCCATCTTACCCAGGGAGAATAAGGCATTAGTTTGTTGGATGTCTACAAGATCTCAGGGGTTCCAATTCTGGGTGATATGTATGACGAATTCATCCCTCGAAAGGAAACCTTGAATGATCCGGAGAAGACTCCAAATTTGGTTCGAGAGTTATTAAAGATTTACCATAAGCTGAAAATCACAATGAATTCAAAGACTCATTCTAGAAGGGATATTCATCTAGAGGAATGGATGGATGTGTTTCTTAATAAGAATAGGGAAAAGGGCTTCACCTGTACTCGTCCTACTAGATTCCCTAGAGCGGATAAGAGAGGTGCTCCTGGCACATTCTGGCCGACTCTAGAAGAAAGAGAGTTTGAGAAATGGGGGTATGAAGTGAATCATAAACTCCCGGAGAAGACCTGCCTAGCAGGATTTTTAGCCTTATGAATCAGTGTCTATCTCTTTCCTATCAGAGATTCGAAGGGAGGCATCAGACCAGGGACCTTTGTTATCGCAGCCAAGTTGGCTAAGAGGAAGATGGTGGGGTTGGCTACCCCGGTTTTGGCAAAGATTCATAGGAGATTACTCCATGTCTATATGGTTAAGTCTCCTTGGAGATTAGTGGGACTATTCCAAGTATTATGGGGATGGATCTACACTCACTTCTGGACAAATGCTATTCAGAACGGAATACAGATTCTCGAAAGATCTTTCAGGCCATCTGTTCATGCCTTCTCTGGAGTTTGTCCTATGTCCCTCAATGCCTATGATATTAGTCCAAGGCTGGGTATGCAAAAGGAATTCCACTTCTTTACCTATGGAAATCTGTCAACATGGCGATTTGTTGACGATGGATCATCCAGCTTGGAACAGAGGTCTTACATGCTGGCCTGCAGAGATGGTGTACTGGCCACCAGAATTGATGGGGAAATTATATGTGAGGCCTATGCTCCATATCGATTTGCACACCAATTCAAGTGTCTGCAGACAACTGTTGTACCTCCTACAATGCATGTCAGCTCAGAGAAGCATCCAATGGTTTCCCGAAAACTATGGTTGCTAATGGCTATGGAAAGGACTGGGGCAGTTTTTGACATACCAAATACTGAAGCGGTAAGTAACTTAACCATATGGTATGCTGGAAACTGGGTAACATCATATCCTGAGGAAATATTGAATAAACCTATTTATCAGGTGGGGAAGAAGAAGAGAACCATTGAGAAAGAAACAATTCATGTGGCCGGTGATTCTTCCACTCGTGAAGCTGGATCACCATGTTCTTCAACAGAGGCTGATTCATCAGATTCTCAGGAGATACAACATGTGTCAAAGCGGCCACATTCTGTATATAACCCTCCTGTAAGAATCAAGAGATCCACTCCATCAACTCCTCGTGAGTTACTTTATTGAGGCAATTTAATTTCTAGTAACTTTATAGGGTAACAATTTTTAATTCTCTTTTTATAGTTGAAGGAGCTAGAAAGAAATTAAAATCCAAGGTTTTAAGACCCTCTTCGCAGCCTTCTACTACACCTGCATATCTATGACCAGAGGCCCTCCGGACATGGCGGTATGCAGATTGCGATACTGAAACTATCTGGCTGGAGCTATGTGAAGGGATACATCTTCCTGAAATAGGGACTCTTCAGGCTCCTGCAAAGATTCATTTCAAGGATAACCCTAATGAACTAAGAGCCTATGTCAAAGAGTTGAGGACCTATATTTATGCCACCGATGATTCTATCCCTATCACCAAGAGGGTGAAGGAAATGATGGATCACATCACCACTGATGAGGAGTGGCATGAGTACGTGGCTCCTGAAGATGTATGTTTTCCTTCCTTGTTTACTTTGCAACTCGATTTCAGTCAAAGATTTGTTTTTCAAGGAAATTACTTTCTTTATCCTATAGATTGCAAGGAAAGGAACTATTGATGTTCCTTCACCACAGTATAGCCCTAGTGGTACTGCCATCAGTGCTGATACTGAATCTCCTTGTGAGTCGGTTGAGATATCTCCGAGCCAGCAGGACATGAATGAAGAGTTGGACATGGACCTCCATCCTCCAATTCAAGTGCCAATAATGGAGACTGCCGATACTCCCAAAAAATGAAAGAAGCAAAGGCATCTAAGGAAGAAGTCCACATCTAAATGCTTCATTAGTAGCAGTAAGTCCATCGGATAATCATGAATCTATACCTATGAAAAGTTTGCTCATATTTCTTGGGATTGCAGGGGCTTCTTCAATTTCCCCTCTGAGGGAAAGGACCGATCATCCTTTGAGGACCATGGAGGGTGGTGTGGAACAAATTAAAATTCAGGATGACTTGCCTGCTCCTAGAGAAGGGCCAACATCTATTCCCATTATCCCTCCTACTACTATTGAAAGAAGGGAAGAACCTTCTTCTGTTAAGTTAACAATGCTTCATAAAATGTTGAATGGAACATTGACTAACTTCCATTCTGTGATATTTTAGGTATAACCCCTGCACCAGAATCATTGGCGGCCACGACAACTGAATCTACCATCCTTCCTAAAGAAGCTGTCCAGGACCAGGGGCCACAGAATAAGGGTCACCAAGAAGACACATCAAATTCTCCCACTGGTGAGACTAACCAGGATTCTGAAATATCATTTTATGAAATGATGAATCTTGGAATGTCTTTAGAAGAATTTTTTGATCATGCTAAGTTATCATGTGATTTAGATGATCTTGGATGTGAGTGTTATCCTTCGTCCGGTAAAGTTTTCTTATAATTTACACTTCTAATCATGACTGAAAATAATATGCAGTTCCATCCAAAGAAGCTGCTGAATAGCCAATGCCTAGAGAGGGTATGGATGTTGATGTCAACCCTACCATTGCAGAAACATTATCTCAAGTGGAGCCAAATCCAGTAAACCCTCCTGAGACCCATATTGAAGATCCTGTTGAAACTGAGAAATATGGGGATGAATCATCTCAAGTTGTTGATCTACTATTAGGTAATGATTATTCTGATTTTTCAAGATAAACAACCAAATTTCACTGTTCTATGAAACTAACCAAACTTTTAATTGATCAAACATGGCTATCAACATCAATGGATAGATCTAGAGGTGAAATCTCAACTTTCGCCCAAACAGCAGTAGAAGGAGAAGCAACTAGGGTCAGGGGGAAGGAGCAGAACAGGGCACTTCCTTAAGTTCATTAATCCCAGATTACATGCCCCCTATGATGATGATGTTGAATCAGACCCAGAGGTTCTTAAGGCACTCAACTTTTCACGACGCAAGGCTTGGAACAACATATGGAAAGTCATATCTGAGGTTCCTTTAGAATAGTTATCATCGAAGATCCCTCGATTTTCGTCCATGTTTGTCATGCTAGGAGTTGGCGGTTTTGGATATGAAATGATCCATGCCGTGGTGAAACATGTCATTTTCAGGAGGGATCAGGAGAAAAAGTGTCGCGAAGATCTGAACAGGGTGAAACTGTCATCCAATATTTGTGAATATGAGGATGCAGTATCCCTGAGCTGAGAGTGATTATGCTGCCAAAATGAAGGAGCTGAAGCATAAAATCAAAGATAAAGTCGTCCAGCAGATGCACCTCTAAAAATAGTTAGATGTTGTTACTAGGGAACTTGACCAACTCAAGAATTCATTGGAGGGAGCTCAAACGAATGGTATGAAGGCCATCGCGGATGCCAGGAAAGCAATCCATCAGGCTGAAAAGAGCGAAGTTGGTCGGTTGCATGAGCTTCAAATGGCTGCTGATGAAGCTCGGGATGCTGTTCATCAAGTGAAGACTTATATTGACATCCTCTTGTAATTTTTTAGAAAAGAGAAGAGACTCTAATCTGTGGATTTCCTTCTAATTCTTGTGGGTCAAATGGAAAGAATGCTTTCATCTTCAATCACTTGTGCACTTATTTTCCTGCTACCTGGTTTAAATTTTACCTAATCCAATGGGCATAGTAAGCATAGTTTGATTTTTACTAGGATTATTATAAATAACCCTATAAACTTTGAATCTTTTAATTGCTCAATATTACCTAAATCCTACAAAATGTATGTTTAGTGAGCTGGAACTTGACTTTTATTCAGAGTTCACTTATCTTTTGTGGGC
This sequence comes from Viscum album, assembly GCA_963277665.1. Classification (NCBI taxonomy): domain Eukaryota; kingdom Viridiplantae; phylum Streptophyta; class Magnoliopsida; order Santalales; family Viscaceae; genus Viscum; species Viscum album. The sequence continues at coordinate 2,122,354,761 of OY728123.1, read as the reverse complement.
AGTTTAAATTCATGCATGTCGGACATAAAGAGGCAATTGTTTAAGGTCGAAATAGCTTTGACCAAAATGGACTAAAACTGACTCAATTCCTTGCCAATTTAACTGAAAACATATTAGCACACTCATGTATGAGGGAAAATATGTAAACTACGACTTAAGAAAATTTGAATCTGAGGAATGATATGAAAAAGTGTTAAAAAGGCTTTAGAAGAAGTAGTTCTCATGAATGATGTTACCATTATTTAACAAACCCGTTAGGGGGTTGAATTATGCAGGGCCACCTAAGGGCATTGGCTGCATAGTCAAATAATAGCATCTTTTGGCTGACAGGTCCGTTATGTAGACTGTTTATGCAAGGCCGCCTAAGGGCACGTGATGCATATTCGGGCAAAAGAACTCTCAGAAATTTACTTTTATACTGCTAAAAAAGCCAGTGGAAGTTTATGGGGATTCAAATTTTCCAAATCATAGAGTTTGCTGTATGGAGAGAGGTACTTGAATATGGAGAAGATATTTCCAAACAGGATTGTCTAAGAATTGAATGACTATTACTCCTATAAAGGTCTGACCCAAACATAGGGAAGGAAAATATAAACCATAGACTTGGATTATTTCATATCATGAAAAGGAGTATGGGATAGATATGTTAAGGATGTCCATTTTTTTTGGGATCCCTACATATTTTCATTAAGACAACCAAGGAAAAACGAGATTTTCCTCCAAATAATGAAGTTACCACTATTTAAAAAACCCGTTAGGGGTTGAATTATGCAGGGCCGCCTAAGGGCATTGGGTGCATAGTCAAATTATAGCATCTTTTGGATGACAGGTCTGTTATGCAGACTGTTTATGCAAGGCCGCCTAAGGGCACGTGCTGCTTGGTCAAGAAAAAGAATTCTCAGAAATTGGAAATTTTGTGACCAGAAGTCAGGAAAAGGGTTATGAAGATTTGGAAGTATTCAATATTATGATTATGAAACATAAAGATGGGTATTGTCCAATGTATGAACTGATACACGGATTAATGTTAACCATAATCATGTTGTGGTTGGATCCTGAATTGAAATGTTGGACTTCACTACGTATCCCATAAGGATGGGAATCAAACCATACATAGTTATTAAACTACAGCTTAATATCGTTCGGGACGAAAATATAGGAGATCTTAGTTTAGGGTCATAGATCTTGGACCATTTATAAGAAATACACAATGTGTGTCTTCTTGGGTACTTTTCATCTAAGGGACTGAAAGTGGAATTTGGCGTTCGGCCCAAAAGACCTGGGGCTGGATTCGAGGGACACTCGAACGTTCCTACGCATCCTATAAGGATGGGAATCAATCCCACGTATTTCTAGAAATACCCTCTGTACAAATTTGGTTTGTACATGTGAAGGGTGAAAGGGGACTTTAGTGCAATGATGGTTTAACCCAAGATAAAAGGTTCGGGAATTACCATGTATGCACGTAGTGTTTGGAATGAAAAATGTTTGAAAATCAATGTAAATAATGATTCCCTCTCAGGTGAGGGTATTAAAGAATATTGTAGTTTATTTTCGTACATGACGAAAAATGTTGTACAGTTTAACGTCATATAGCAAGGACGAAAGTGAACCAATGTAAAGATATTGATTCTGGGGACGGTTTCATGAATCAACATCGTATGAGATGGAGGTGAACCGATGTGAAGAGATTGGTTTTGGGATTGAACCTTGGGAGGTTGCCTATGTACCCAGTCTGGAAGGCAAGGATCAAAGTCCACATAGTACAATTAAAGAATGAATTAATGATCAAGTTGTTCTTGGGGAAAACGACCTAAAAATGGTGTTGGGACTTATGTGTGGTTAGCGGCCCAAAGAGGGTGTTATGGTTGAAATTTTCTCTAAGCTCATGTGTGTCATACTCGGTGTGAGAAATAAGAGGTAACAACAACCTTAACGATACACAGTTTAATGTCATGTAGGACATATGAACGGACTATGCAGTTTAAAGCCTTGCAGTTAGGAATATTGGTGCAACACAATTTAATATCATGTAGCAGGGACAAAGTACAGTTTAATTTCATATAGGACATATTAAAGGACTTTATATACAGTTTAGTGTCATGTAGTTAGGACGAAAGGGGGACTGTGCAGTTTAATGTCATACAGTAAGGACAAAAGAGAACACATTTTAATGTCATGTTGGACGTATTAGAGACTTTTTCACAGTTTAACGTCATGTTGGATGAGAAAGGGATGATACATTTTAGCGTCATGTTGGACGAAAGTGTGAAAAGTTTAAGGTCGTATTCATGGACCATTGATTATGCAGTGTAACGTCTTGCTGGACGTAAGGGACTTTTATACAGTTTAGCGTTATGTAGTTAGGACATCACAGTTGAACGTCGTACTAGAAGTAAGGGACATGAAAATAGTTTAAGGTCATATGCATGGACCGTGGACCGTGGATGGTGTATTTTCTTTTTATACAAAATACTTCTTCAGAAATATGTCATTGATTAGAGTAGTGATGAGTTATCCATCCATTGAGATTAAAGAATAAGCTCCATTGGAATAGACCTTATGTATTGAATAATGTCCTTCCCATTTTGGCTCAAGCTTGGGAGGTTTCTTTCCTGGTATCATTGGATTTCTGAAACTAATACCAATTCTCCCTAAACGAATGAATGCAGACGAATGTTTTTGTTGAAATCTCGTGCTATTCGATTCTGATAGACATCCAAGAGGTGCAAGGTGCACAATATTTTCTCATCTAACCATTCCAATTCATCCAATCGATTTTTAGATTGTTCATCTGTAGATGAAGATCACAAATAGCTACCCTGAGTGAGGGTAGTTGAACCTCAATTGGCAATACTGCTTCCGTTCCATATACTAATGAATATGGAGTTGACCGCGTTGCAGTGCGGGTGGTGGTTCGATAAGCCCATAAAGCATGAAAGAGTTTATCAGGACATGACTTCTTATCTTTATCCACCATATTTTGCAGTATATTTGAATGAGTCTTGTTGAAGGCCTATATCTAGCCATTGGATGATGCATGATACTGAGATGAATGATTGGATTTGATGTTTTATTCTTGATACAACTTCTACCCCTCAGAAGAACAGAAGATGGTTCCATTGTCCATCAATATGGTATGAGGGACACCAAATCTAGTAATTATGTTAGACTTGATGAAGCTAACAATGCATTTAGAACATACTTACATGAGAGGTGTTGCCTATGCCTATATGGAAAAGAAGTCAGTAGTAATAAGAATATACTTAAACTGCTTGGTCATAGCTGAAGGGTAAGGTCCCACCACATCCATTCCCCATGTGGAAAATGGCCACGAGTATTTAGTTGTATGTAGCAACTCTGGAGGTTGATGAATAATGTTGGCATGTACATGGCATGAATGACACTTCTTTTTGAAATCAACACAATCATGTATCATTGAGGGCCAAAATTATCCAAGCCTTCAAATCTGATCAGACAGTATATGTCCAGACTGGTGGGAACCACAGACTCTTGCATGCACTTCTTCCATGACAGCCATTGTATCTGCACCATCAATGCACCAGAAGAGAACTCCAAAAAAATCACGATTGAAGAGAATTTTATCTAGGTGATATGGGATATCATAAAGAGGAAAATTGACCACACATAGCTGGATTTGTTCTTTCCGCGCTCTATCTGGTGGAAGTATTCCATTTTGAAGGTATTCCCTGATAGGTGTCATCAATCCCGTAGTATGACCATATGGTTTAGATATGGGACTAATTTCATTGATTTCCTCTGTTCTGGCATGAACATAAGGTGAAATTTTATGACGGTGGGAAATAATAATGGTTGTCTCGTCCCGATTTGGATCTACCAGAGGTGTGGCTATATTAGCCAGTGCATCAGCATGGGCATTTTGTGATCTTGGGAAAAAATAAAATGTCAGTTCCAAAGGAAACTCTGTCATTAAATCTCTAACGTAATCATACAAAGGGATTAGTTCTTCTTTTCTGATGGCGTAATCCCCATTAACATATTTGATTACCAGGTCTGAATCACCTTTCACCTTTAAGTGATTCACTTGTGCTTGAAGCAACAAATCCAATCCTGCAATTAGAGTTTTGTATTCTGCTTCGTTATTTGTACTGCCTCCCAACAATGAGAAGGAATTAGGTAACACTACCTTTTCAAGAGAAATGAGTACAACTCCTAAGACAAGTTTGTTGAATTTAGGATTTTTCATTTCCCTCCCTGTTGGACTTCTGGAAGCACCATCAATGTACATTTCCCATGTTTGAAGGCTTACTTTAATAGAGAATACTTCCTCATCATGGATTTCAATATCTAAATATGTGTCTTCCAATGAAGGGTGTTCAGCAAGGAAATAAGCCAGATCTTATCCCTTTATTGACTTTTGAGACACATATTGAATATCAAATTGCTGCAAGATAACTGCCCACCTTTCCAGATGTAATGTAAGCAATGGATGACTAAGTATGAATTTGAGTGGGTTATTGCGAGATACTAATTGGACCTCATGATGTTGCAGGTAGTGTCTCAACTTCTGAACTGCGTAGATTAATGCAAGGAAGCACATCTCAATACTTGAATATTAGGTTTCTGGTTCAGGCATAATCCGACTAAGATAGTAAAGGTTGTTCTCGTTCTCAGCATCATTTTTCTAAGAAAGAAAGGGACCCAATGATCACTCTAAAGATGTCACATAGAGGATAAGTGGTCTTCATTCAACAGGTGGCATATTTATCGGTAGACCCAAGAGATATTTCTTTAGAATATCGAATTCTTCTTAACATTCTTCAGTCCACTGGTAAGTGACTCCCTTCTTTATCAATTTGGTGAAGGGTAAACTTTTTCCTGTCAAATTGGGGATGAAATGCCGAATATAGGCTAAGTGTCCTTGAAGTCCTCTCAATTCATTCAAATTTAGAGGAGGTGACATACCAAGTATTGACTTGGTCTTCTCAGGATCGACATCGATACCATGAGGGCATACAACAAAGCCGAGAAATTTTCCTGAGGTTACCCCAAAAGCACATTTTAAGGGGTTCATATTCAAATTATGTTGCCGAAGTTTGTGGAATATGATTTCCAAATCAGCCAAGTTATTAGAAAATTGTTTGGATTTGACCACCAAATCTTCCACATAACATTCAACAAACATTCCCAGAAAGGGTTTGAAGATACGATGCATGACACACTGATATGTTGCGCATGTATTCTTTAGGCCGAAGGGCATTACCCGATAGCAAAACACAGCCTGATGGGCTCTGAAATCTATATATTCCTCATCTTCTAGAGCCATTCGTATTTGATTTTATCCAGAATACCAATCCATGAAAGAAAGTGCTTCATACCCAGCTGTTTCATCAATTAAAAGTTCTGTAATCGTAACTGGAAAATCATCCTTAGGACAATGCCGATTAAGATAACTAAAATCAATGAAATCTCTAATTTTCCCATTCTTCTTTTTCACTGGGACAATATTATCCAACCAATTTGGATATTGAACTTCTCTGATGAAGTTAAATTTGATAAGATTATCCACTTCAGTCTCAAATTTGGAAGCATAGGTTGGGTGTGTTCTTCTAGCAGCTTGTTTGAATCCTCGATGTTCTTCTGGAAAACCCAAACGATGTGTGGAAACATCAAGATCAAGCACTGACATCTCTGTATAGTTCCATGCAAATATATCTCGATTTTTATTTAAAAAGGAAATATACATCTCTTTCTCTTCTAGAGTCATGGTCGTACTCATTAAAGTTGGGTGTGGATCTTCTTTTGTACCCAGATTGATTTTTCTGAGTTCATCCACAGTGGTATGGATACCCTCTTCAAATGCTGGAGGAGCATCTCTGAGATCTTCCTCTTCTTCTTCAACATGTGTTACTTCTTCTGTTTCTACTTTCATAGTATATGATGAAGCAAAATTTCCATGATCAAAAGAGATGTCAAAATTTGCACATCTTGAAGAAGAAGCTTCCATTTCTGACCTGATTGATGATGAAGTGTCTTCTTTGGGTAATAAAGAGGAGATAATGGATTGAGAATCCACATCATCGTTAACCTCTAGAAATGGTATAAATTCTCCTGGACTGGTTGGCGAAGTATAGACTTGCTGGATTTTAGTATATGACATGAAGACATCTCCATTTACACTTTCATAATTTCCCGGTGGATCACCAATTTCTCCGATGTTGTCTGGGCCGATTTCCATAATTGACATTATGGATCTTTCCATAAGAGTATTTTGATTTGGGTCTATACTGTCAATTTTACTAATAAGAAACACATAATCTGTACTCACACATGCTAATGGATTTGATGTAATCTTTTCAAAACTATACGGAGCATTAACTTTGGTAATCTTCCTTGTTGTGGACTTCCCATTTCCCTTCATGTGATAGAATTCCGCTTCAATGTATTGAGATTCACATGTATTGAATGGGGATTTATCACCATATAATGTCCCAACTTGGCCATCGAAACAAAACATGAGATATTGATGGTATGACGAAGGGATAGCCGCATGCCGATGTAGCCAGGGTCTTCCAAGCAATTTGTTGAAGGCTGAGTCTTGATCAACAACCATGAAATATGAATTGGACACAAGATCTCCAAACTGAGTTCTGAGGGTAATCTCACCTATTGCTTCTTGTTCATTTTTATCATATCCTTGTAACAGCATGGTAGAAGGAGATAAATCAGATTCTGTGAGGCCCAATCGACGAAGTGTACGAATGGGCATGAGGTTGACTCCTGAACCATTATCAATGAAAGATCTTCGGATGTCTATGCCATTGACCTTTCCAGATAAGTAAAAAGGTCTAATATGTCCATGCACGACATCATCTTCATCTTCATCAGTAAAAGATATTACTGCACGGAATTCTACAGGATTATTCTCTATATTGTAGACTTCAGCTGCAACAATTTTAGTCTCAAACTCCTAAGGACTTGAAAAAGCATCAATGAGTGCCTCCCGAAGATCCTTTGATAAATTCAAGGCATCCAGAACTGATATCTTGCCCGGTACTTGGGCCAGGTGTTTCAATATATCATACTTTTGATCCAAAGGTCTGTGTTTCCCAACAAGAACATGTGGTTTAGCAGGTGCCTTGGAAGTTGATGCTTTAGAATTTGATGCATCTTGTACCAGGATAGGAGTTGGTAATACTCCTTTCTTTGGGAGATTAGATGAATTAGGTCTATTTACTTGACGAGAGGAAGAAGATGGAACCTTCAACTGATCTTCTAGAATAATTGTGCTAGGGTAGAGTCTGCCTTGTGTGGAAGAACATGCTTGTTTTTGTTGAGCTTGTTGAAGGGCTCTACCACGAGTTTCTTCCATATACACAGTTCTAGCAGGGGTAGAATTGGAATAGTGGCCTCTGAATGATCCACGTCTTCCCCTGTATCCTGAGCCTCTGGAACTTCCTATGATCCCTCTATTTTATATAGGGAATTCAGTCACATCAAAATCAAAACTGCGACTGGCATATGGATCTGTTAGTTGAATCATATTAACAGAACTAAAAATTAACTCTTCATCCGATGTAGACTCTACCCGATTATCCTATTTAGGTTGTGACATTTGGTGGGGCGGTGCCCGTGAATTTGAATTATATGGTATGAAGTCTGCTAGAGTCAAAGACATCTTAGGCTTTGACACATACTCATCTTTATTTGATTATTTTTATTACATTGAATAATGCCGTTTCTTTGAAGATTTTTCCTCTGATGAAGAGGGTTTTGCTGCGGCATTCATGGAAGAAGGCAAAAATTTTTTCTTCAATTGCATTCGAAAAATGGCATGAGTTCAGTTGATCATTTTTCTGACCATCCAATCATTATATTTTTGCGAATTTTTGTTCTTGATTTCTTACCATTCGCCTTCTTCCTCTGGACCTGTAGCAGTAACACATGCTACCTAGGCTGAAGAACATTTTAATTTGACTTCTCCCGAGTCGGCCATATTTTACAGGATGTAATTGAAGACAAAACACTCCTGGATGGGACACCCCAACATTTGATGAAAGGGGAAATAGTTGGGACAGTCTTCTTCTCCTTCCTTATTTGGCCTCTTGGGCCTTGGAAATTTAACCAAATTAGTTTCCAGAGCCGAAATGAAGTAACCATGAACTTTTTCATTTTTGAAAGAGTATGTCTTCCTCTTCGGATCCTCAAATTGTTTTTTTATTTGATCACTTTGATCGTCTTGACAAAACGGCATTTTTTTGGCGATTGGGAGGTGGATCCCTTAGAGAAGATGAAGGTTTTGAAGTAGAAGCAGGTATATGTTCTTGTTTAAGCATAACTGTAGCAGTCTCTGCATTACCAATTCTCCTTTCTAGAGCTTATGGAATTATAAGATCCTTATTCTTAGTCTTTGTAAGAGAATCTTCAATCTGTGGAGCGATTGAAGTAAGGTCTCGAAACCCTCCTGTCTGTTTCACAGGGATCAGCGGTGTATGCAACTCATCACGTAAATTTTCCACACAGATTGGCAAA